>CM031240.1:31879160-32479160 GCA_018340775.1 Taxus wallichiana var. yunnanensis | reverse complement strand
ATTCATTTTTGGTTTAATATATTTTTTGTGTGTATATGCCTCTAATGTCTTGACTTTGAGCTTGTGATAATGGTTATTCTTCTAGAGATATTCTCGAGTTGAGATCATTCTCTATCATAGCGGATAATGCTCTCGACCTAATAATTTCTCCAACGAGAATGGCCATTACCACAAGCTCAAATTCAATCCATTAGATACATATGCACAACAAAAATATTAAACCAACAATGAATCAATAATGTCTCCATGATTATTCAACTAATCGAGATTATGTTTACTAGGGAGGGAGTGCCCATAATATAGGATAATAACAAGTTATCTTCAACTAGATAATAAGGTGGAGAGATAATAATAGAGAATACTAAAAATATCTAAAATCGTGCTCAATCCACCTATGTGAGAATAAAATAAGAAGTTAATAAAACAACTATGCTACCAAAATAGGCTTATCTCAAGTGAGTGGCATGAACACAACTAAAAATAAGTAGAATGAGAAAATATAATGAACCACTTAACAGTGTGAACACATCAACTCCAACACTCTCCCATAAGCACAAAATTGAGAGTGAGAAATGAGAAAAGCTAGGAAACGGATCCAAATATAGGTCCCACAAACAAGGCCTAAAAAGGTACCCATTTATAAAAGTAGGAAAAAATAGTTACCATGGATGAAAAACATCACTGCAAGGTACCTAAAAACAAATAAAATAAACAAAAAATTATAGAGAAAAAAATTCTACTACAAGGCATCACAATAAACATGGCTAAAAAAACTCATACTCTATTGAAGAAGAAGTTTGGTCTACACTGTGGTCTAAATCCACTACTTGATCACAAAACTCAAAATCAACTAACATTGTGATATAACATAATAGCTCCATGCAAGGAGACTATCAATGGATTATGTGACACTATAAGTAAACAAAATAGCTACACATCAAAAGGATAACCAACTCAAAAATATAATCAAGGATATTATTAGAGGTGAAGTCAAAAGTACAAGAAATCACCAAAATTAATTTGATCTATGCCAAAAATGGTGTACCACAAACCAATAACAATAACCACGGTAAGGACATAATACTTGAAAGAAGGATTTATACCACACCTTCCCATATTGTTGAATGGGTGGAGTAACACTACAAAATATTTATGAGTTACTAAACCAACTACTCGAACAACGATAAGATGACACTAGGATTTACAAGAATATCTCTTGCATAACAAAGACTTTTAATAGGCCTAAAATTGTTGAAAATATAGATACAAAATCTCTCAAAAAAATATACTCTATGTGTGTTAATTAAAATAGCTCAAATAAAGAGCATTACAATGTGAGAAGATATGAAAGTGGAATAAGATGTTGAATGGTGGAGGATCCACACCTATAGAGTCCTCTCATTGAATTATTGAATTTCCCTTGTAAGTGATCATATCTAGCCAAGATTAACATAGATGGCTAAGGAAGATGCCTACATATGATTCAATGCAAAGTGCAAACTGGAGCATGAAAAGATACATCAAAAAGTGTGTTAGGATGATCATGTTTGACAACTAAATTCTCAAGTTTCTCAAGCCCACATGAAGGTGCAACTTAAATCATGTGTAGCTCATGATCCTAGGGAAGATTCACGTGAAAAAAATAGGAGTTTCGTCATCAAGTGGTCCCATAGATGAACATGTATGAAAACCAATAGGATGGAGATAATTCCACTTAACAATTTGTATAAGGGAAGTAATAACTTTGTGAATGTCTTCTAATAACTCCACTAGAAAATTCCATAGAATGGAGAATGCAGGGAACCAAATGTAGTAATATGTTTCTCAAAGGAGTAAGGAAGGTGAACAATAGGAGATGAAGTGGGATACATGGAGTGTTTTGTTGTAATAGGCACACGTGTGGAAGTAGAACATGCAATAATAAAATTAATAAGCTTAGGAGCATCGGGATCGGGAGCAAGCTTAGAAACTAACAAATCAAGGTTAGTGGGTACAATATGATTATTTTCAAGTGGACTAATAGTAGTGATATAAGGGTCCACAATATGAGGGTGATGTTACAAGCTAGTAAGTTTTATTGCGGGGAGTGTATGGGGCCATCCTTTGCTAAATGAGAGCATGTAGAAGAGAATTTTGCTTCTTGAGTGATCTATTTTATTCCACAAATTTGACTTGGTCCTCTTTAATGACACAAACTTTAGACAAAAATATTTCATTCTCATACTACAAAAAAAATATGTTAGGATAATAATCCATGATAGATGCAAGAATACACTCAAAAATAATGTAACACCCAAAAATACGGGACGTTGAGATCTATCAAAAATACGTCCAAAAACACTATGGAGTAAGAAAGGAGCAAGCAAAAAGCAAAGTGTTTTATTGTGAGGGTCTGACCACCTATGAAATCGGATCTCACCATCCGATATTTAACACACAAGAAAAATATGCCACAAGGTAGAGAGGTCATTTAGAAGTCTTGAACAATAGACCGGGGTTAAGGGGCAATTCCTTGTGCACTCTCTTGGTCGCGATATAGGGCATGGTCGATGGGTATAACCCCTAAAGACAAACATAAATTATCCTTTTAAATGGCATTGAAATGGCCTAAAAATTAAATTTTCTCCACAAAATGAACACCCTCAAACTATTTATGATTGTTTAGTTTTGTTAAACATTTTTTTAAACACAAATTGTTTATAGTTACACAATTTATAAAATGTGTTTCCCGCTTCAAACATTAATGGCCCCTCAAAAAAACGTGGCTCCCAAAAAAATATAATACTCCCTCTAAAACAATTGCATTTCAATGAATTTTCAAGAAAAACGTATAACTTAGTAGGAGGAGGGATTCGACCTCCTAACTTATTGATTTAACAAACATTGGAATTTGTAAAACCCTAATTTCATAGTCATAACAAAATAATAAGCAATAAAGTATAGATCTGACCTAAGCAATAAGCTAGATAAAATTGAAACTCTATGTGTAAGAGAGTGAATAAGATACTTAGCTGATTTTGTAATTGATTTTGAGTTATGCCGGAGCTCGAGACCTAATAAAAAGGAGGAAAGTGTCACAAACAAACACGAAAAACCGTGTGATAGCCAGATCTACTAGGACCGGGCACTGGATTAGGTCATGGGTGCCTGGCACCGTAGATTGCTTCTAGGTGCCAATGACTATGAAAATGGCTGGAAAGTTATTTCTTCTGTGTCGCTTCTATGTTGTTGCCTTCATTGTTGATCACATGTGTGTTACATTATGCCCATAGAATTTTCCCAGTAACTGTAAAGAGAAAGAGAACCTACAAAACCCCAAAACACATCAAATTCTAAAAAGAAAAAGATGCAAATTGGGATTCGGATTGACCCTAGAGGACACCCGAAAAAGTGAGCTTACAACCGAGCATTGCACTACATTTCAAACTCCATGTAGTTGTGTGTGTGTGTGAATAATCCTACCCTAAGTGGATCTTGTACAAGATGCACTGAACAATGAGCAGTAGCTAGATATAGCAATGTAAGTAGATGTGTGGATGTCAAAATTAACTTCCACTCCTATAAGTTGTATGCATAAGAATAAATTCCCTTTTCCTTGAGTGATAGATAGATGGATGCTTTGATGCTCTTGAAATTCCTTTGAATGCAACCTTACATAATGATAGTAGATGTTTAGAGCTTGGTCCCTCATAATGTTCATGTATATTTATATTTATATGATTCCCTTTGTTTAATTTTACAATTAACTAAAAGTTCAACCCTTAAGAAAACAAGATTCCCAAAAGATAAAAGAGGCCCAAAAGGAGTGACCAAGACAAAAGAGGTCGAGGCGCCCATATGGATGGGGGCGCTTGGCGTTGCCATCCTATCTAGGCACAAGTGTTTAGAGTGAAAAAGATGAAATAGTGAAGCATCGAAAAGGGTGTAAGAGGAAAAGAAGAAGACATGAACAAAGACAAAAAAAAGGCCAAAAACAACTGTTGATTGCTAGTTTTCTCACTTATGAATCATATGAATAGTGATATGTGATTAGTACCTAGAAATGTACCCAAAGTGCATGACTTAGTGTCTACAAACATGAGTGGATTAAAAGAAGGTACTCTGCCACTCGCACTACAAAGCACTTTAAATATGTATATTCCAAAATATACTTTTAAATCCCTTTTGAGCGAACCTTTTTAAAAATAACTAAACTCATACCAATTAGGGTTTCAACAAGTTATCTTTTATAGGATTATTTGGCCACCAAATTAGAGATATTCATTTATTGCCTATTCCATGCTAAAAAGCCATAATAGGGGATTTATGTAGAAAGAAAGCTTTGAGGATTGGAAATAGCTTTAAAAACTCATGAATAAGGATCCACTATTGGAAGACTTTTGAGAGCTTGAGCCATTTGGTTTGAAGAGGCTGAGCTATATTATCGAAGTGCCAAAGAACCTAATAGACGAGTTAGTTGTTTGATTTGACAAGTGGGCGTAAAAAATATATAAGGTTCCAAAATCAAATCTGATCTTGGTCGGTCACCACATAAGGGATCTCATGAGTTAGGATACGTGAGAATAATGTCAAAAATGTAGTGTTACAAGCTAGATCTGTTGTTAATGCAAGGAGAGAAAATCTACATTATAACATTGATCCAAGTAGTGTCAAACTAATACTAACATTGATAGAAGCCTTGTGTGGGTTGGATCAAATTGAAGGAGATGAGAGAGAGAATGCCATTGGTTCTCAAACCCGATATAAAACACAAATATTTAGAGTCCCAACCATGCAAGAGAAACGTGCGGTTTGTAATTAGAGATCCCACCGCAAAGTATTGAAAAATGCATTATAACCAAGTTGAGAAGTAGAGAAATTTTCCAATACAATATTTTTCTTAGCCGTCTACTTAAAGAGGATTTTTGGTGGAGGATCAAAGCACTATTGAAGTAGATATAGTGAGATCTGAATTGATGTTGTGTTGTATAACAACCATCTCAACTCGAGATATGAGATCGATGAGTCAAATGGATTCCAACTTATTGTAGATGGTAGTTTTCATTTTAAAAAATAGTTGTATAGGAACTCACATGGGCCTATACCCAACACCACCATGGCTCAACAATAATTCAAAACATAAAGAATATCTTAACACAAAAATGCCAATACATTTAATGCATTGAGACTAAGGTAATGCAAACTTGATCCAAGATCAGTTATAACAACCTAATGTAGATCAAGACTCTAAAGGAAATAAAAATCCTTAAAACATGGAGAAAAATGAATGCAAAACCAAATCAAACCCTCTACAAGCGGCTCAATTTGTAGAATAACGATTGAAAATTTGAGTAATGGTTGTGGACTCGATTCTAAGCTTGTGTTATGCCTTCCTTCTTAAACAACCAAGTCATTGGCTAGATTTTGCAACAATGGGTTAGATATTTCATCTTTGAAAATTTAGGCCTTATCCATCATTGAATGGTTCTTTATCTTCCCTAACATGATCAATTCATCTTCCACTCCAATGGAAAGTTCTTGAGCATTGTCCAAATTTTTTGGTTGAACTTTTGTAGTATGAAACTAACTTCAGGAAGTTGTGCATTCACGAAGAACCTTTTTTGATTATCTATAGTAGGATGAGCATCATCAGAATTTTTTTGATCAACTTATTAAATTTTTCCACAAAATATCTCATGGAATCTTGCAGTTCTTTCTTCATCTGAGTTAGTTGAGCAAGGAGTGCATGTGCATCTTTGTAGTCTTGAATCTTGCTACAAGCTTTCTCTTAATATCCTTCCAATTAGTAATTAAGTGTGATGGAAAATAGTAAAATCAGTTCGCAGTGGCATCTTATAATGTTTCCACAAATAACCACATTATAACATATTTGTGTTACACTCTAACAATTCCACAAGTTGTGATGAAATTTGTAATATGGTCATTAAGTCGTTGCTTTCCATCTCCATGGAATTTGGGAAAGTTCTTTTTGATCCTTTCGGAAGTTCATGAAGTGGTGGAGATAAGGCCAACAAACCAATATTTTGTCCCCATGACATAGGTGTAGCCATTTCTTCCTCTTCTTCCTCCTCTCTTTTTTTTCTTCTCTTTCTTCTTCTAGAGGTATGAGAATTATTAGTTCTACAACTAGTTCTTCAGTATGATATTAAATAATATTTTCGGGAACTTGTCTTCTTACCTATATAATGGGAATTCTTAATCAGCTCTTTGTTTCTCCTTGAATGCGGTATCAATAATGCCACCTTCATGATCAGCTTGGGTGTACCTTCTTTCCGTTAGTTTGTATCAAATCATGAAACATGAATGAAACTAGAAAAGTGTAGATTTTTCAATCGAATTACAACAAGTTTCTTGAACATTCAGATGGAATTTTTGGTAATTTTCAATATTTTTATTTTTTATGAATTTTCAAATATTTATTTTTTTATATTCGAGGTCTTTCATGGGTGCACAAAAGGTAGATCATCCCTAATAGAGTCACAAATTTTTTTGGCAAAATAATTTGTCATGTAGAAAATTGTTGGTTTCCGCTAATGCTCATGGGGCTAAACCCCTACTTGTGTATGGGAGGATCCCATTATTGAATGTAAACTACCTAAATTACCTAAAATTTGTGAGGTGGCTAATAGGTTAGGGATCATATAGGAACAATCCACCGAACTCCGTGGCAAAGTGCTCATGTAAAGTACAAAGGAAAAATTACAGGTGAAGGGAGGTAAAGGGGAGTTGGAGAAACAAGGAGAGAGGGTTAATGTTTTGAGTAGGAACTATCATATTCTCACTGAAAATAACCAAAGTAGGTCCATATTCAATTATAAGAACACAACAATGAAAGCAATGACAAGAAAACAAATCATAGACACAAAATTATATTGATTCATTTATCAAAGGCACAAACACCTTTCTTGGTTTTACAAGATTATCATGTATGAAAAGTTGAAAAAGAGAGTAGAGGAACATAAGACAAAAAATAGAAGAATTGCATATTTTATTACTTAATATAGAAGTGGTAATCTCAACAACATACATTCAATCAACAATTTCCAACCCTTTGCAATGGATAATCCATTCAAATTTATACCATTGTAAATTTTCTTCTCATCTTCTCACCCACATGAATTTTCACCTTCCCTCATCACTTAGAGAGAGAGGGAGGAGATATAAGAAAAGAGAGAGAAGAGGAATTCCAAAGATAGGAAAGCTCTTGCTGATGAAGAACTTACTTCAAATTAATTCTAAATGAAGTTACTTTCCTTGGACCACCTATTGAATCTGTAACACTATGATTACGTGTTCCACCTCTTCTAACTTGCAAGATATGAACTCATTATCAAGCATGGATTAAGTTTTTAGAAACACTTCTATATGTATGCATTTCTTGAGATGACTACCATCCTCATTCACAAAGTGAGATCGTATAGATCATCCAATTTCTTTCATCAGATGGTGTTATGTGGAGATCTCTTCAGGACCGGTACTTTAAGAACATATAAAGTGTTTTATGATCTTGTTCAAAGGTTTTGGATGTTTATAATTCACCTATTTTGAAAAATTACTATTTTTATACATACCCCATCATGAACACGTACTATTTTTAGTATGTGCACCACATGTGTCAAATTGTAATGAAAATAATTTTGAAATTCTGGGCTTTATTCCAAGATTCCCTGCTTTAATTTTCGATGATTCCCTCAAGTGGATGATTGGGAAAATGATATTTTTATCGAAATGGAAAGAATACTAAGGAAAATTCATTCCTCTATATCTTGAAAAATCATCCACCCCATCATGCAAGAAATGGTTCTAATAAAACTAGATTTGTTTAGGATCCTTTGCTCCAAGTTTCGATGATTTCACCCACCAGATCTCTGGGAAAGTGAAAAATTATTCAAGAAGGGAAGATTTTTGAGATAAAAATAATTCCTCCATATCTCAATAAATCAGCCACATCATCATGCAAAAAATGGCTTAGATGAAACTAGATTTTTGAAGGAACATTCCCTCCAAATTTCGTGGTGATTTCGTCTTGGATTTCAAGGAAATGAAGAAGCACTTGTAATTTTTTTTATGTCATAGAAGTAATTCATGGATATTGGAAGGTTTGAAAACAGAAAAAGTTGAGGAATAAAAAAATATTTTGAATAAATGGTTCAAAAATGAGTTATAATGTATTTTATTTCACTTTTGTGATGTCCTATTGACCATGGTTAAAACCCGGATTAAATGAGAGATTGACTGAGGTTTAGATATATTTTTTATGGTCCAAAGGGACATGAGGGACAATAGGGAAAGTAAAGTGAACCTTGGAGAAATATTATGCCAAGTTTCAGCATGGGAGCAAGTGTGAGGAAGATTTAAAAAGTTAGGCAAGCATCAAGGGAGCTAAGAGAGATCACATGGGGAACTAAAAGAGGGGGCATGCTCATGAGTAATTATTTTTATCCCATATGTAACCTTGGGAAAAAGGAACACAAAATGGGGCTTGGAGAGATGATGACATGTGGCAATCAAAACTTTGGCTAAGGATGGAGCATGCACACTCTTCACTAATGAGAACTTGAAAACTTCACTCTTAGAGATTGGAATGGTCTTTTGAGATGAAATTTAATATTAACATGAATTAAATAGACCTTATAAGATCAATGGAACATGTTTTTGATGTTTATTATTCTTGAAAATCCAAAAAAACCCATTTTCTGATTGGGATAGAGAGGTACACCAGTAAAGATTGAGTTGTGTTGAGAAATAATAAGGTCTTGGATCAAATTTTATTCTTAGACCATGTAGAGCATTAAAATATATTTCCAATGCCTATTTTTTTCCCTCTTAACTCCTTTTGGAGCACCTGGAGTCATATGGAGATGTCGGGTTTCAACGAGGAGTCTTCATTTCCCACACCACAAAACCTAGTCTTACACAAATTAATCCCGAATGATATTTTATTTCCTAAAATTTCCTAAATTTATTAAAATCTCTTCAATACTCACTAGTACCATCCTTAGATTATTTATAATTTCCTTGAATGTTATTGGAGGGTGTTTACTAGTTGCGAAATGGCCAAAAATGGCCTTTTAGGCCTCTAGGAAGACTCATCAAACTTCACTAAATTCAATCATCAACTTATGTAATCATACGTGCACAAAGTGAAAAAACTAAATGATCTTGTTAATTATTTCCTCTAATCCTTCACGAGGGTTGAACTAAAGACAAGATGACCAAAGGAAGGATGCATAGTGACTGGGAAGCCTAATTTTCAATTAGGGGCTTTAGTTTTCATACTTCAAAATTTTCAATTTTCATGTTAGCTTCATGACAAAAGTTGGCTCTATCTTGGGGACATTAGATTGTAAGGGGTAGTAGAGAACCTCATATATCTCATGGGATAACATACCAGTTCTTTATTCATTGGGTTATTGAATCATTAAGCCTTATCCATTGGGTTATAGAGTCACCACATTTAGAAAAGCTACAAAAACAACATAGAAATAAAAAAGCAACACACGACAGGGAAAGGAAACACAATTCAAAAATGGAAACACAAAAAAAAAAAAAAATCATGAAAAGACATCCTAAATCATCTATGTTACATGTGGGGAAAACCCTCTTTCATTGAAGCACAAATTCTTACTTGAATTCTTACTCATACATAGTATCAGTTGATTCCTTTCTTCCATAAACCCATTAACAAGATCACTAAAATATGAACCTTTTCTAAATTTCTTGAGAAATCTCATATGTTAGTCCTTGAAATTGATGACCCACTTAGTCATTTCATTACCTTTTTGTTTTGACACCTGTTTCCAATTTCTCATTGATTCCAAAGTTCATTCCAATTGTTGATTTTCCTTCACCATTGCAATGATGATTCTTGATCATACTCGACTTGTTATCAAACCAAGGTCTATGATATCTAATAGGAATTTTTTCTTCATTTTTCATCTACTTCATGACCATTGTCTCCATGAGTTGATTCTCAGTAGATGTTCTAGAAGCCTCAACACTATCAAACACTTCTTGATGTTTCATGTTTACCGGTTTCTCTAAACTATCTTCTTTCATGCACACCGAATCAATATTGACATGTTGCTTACTATGATGTGATGTGCATAGTGTTTCATCATATTGAAAATAAAATGAGCAAAAGGTTAGATATGAAAAATGAAAACCATCATCTTGTCCAACTTGGCCATTTTAAACCTCAAAATCCATCTTCATGACGAGAACATCCTTTTCTTGAGTGGAGTCAACATTGATAAATTAAATCACATTATTATTCATATGTTCCTTGTTGAGAGGGTATTTATCTTCATGAAATGGGAATGTGCACAAGGTTGGGGCTGAAATATATAGATTTTCATTTTCCCAATCTTAAACATTGTGAATTAGGGAGTCCATTTCCATGATGAATTCCTCATATTTTTAAGTAGATTGAACTTCAAAAAAATCTGAAGCATCTTTTCATTCATGCGTTTATCATTACAAGGTCTATTCTTTCCCAATAGGAAAGATAAATATTTATATGCACAATCATACTTATTGAACAAATCTTCATGATGAGTTTTAAGAATATGACTAGAAATATTGGACCCACCTTCCAAGAAGTTGTTTTCCATCATTTTACATTCTTGACTTTCATTTCTCATCACCTCGGGATTTATTTATGGAGAGACTACATTTTTATCCCACCGAGTGAGAAGTACATACTTTCAAATTATAATTCCATAAGATCATCATAATTATTTTCGATCGACTTCGTGAAACTTGGATACTCTTCCATCAACATGGGCGCTATACATCTTCTTTTGAAGGCTGTAAAAATTTTTAAGACCTTGAATCTTGAAATAGGATATCCGTGTGTGACCAATTCATCTCGTATATATCTTCCCAAATACCTAAAAATGCTTAGATCAAAACATACCATATGAGGTTGGCATGTCTGCTATGAGTATCTTCATCATGATTTTCTTGTCAGGAAAATATTCAAGTTCCACTTGAGTATCTCTTACCTAACCGACAAGAGGTAATTATTTTGATTCCACGGAATAATAATGGCTATTAGATAGAGCGAGAGAGAGAGAGAGAGAGAGAGAGAGACCTATATACTTAGAAAAATTGTAGGCATGGAATTATTAGAAGCGTCGATTCAATAATGAAATTATTCAGTTTATATCGATTGACCAACAAGGCTAGATAGAGAGGGTCTACTTTCCTAGAGGTGGAGAGTGTGGAAGTAATAAAGGTATGAGGAGTGGAATGAAGGGCGAGAGGTAGCTCTTTGGTAGTGACATTTTTGGAACACGAACTTGAACTACTTACCTTGATAAATTGGAGACACCTATCAAATTTCTTTAGATGAATTTTCAAGTACTCAGACTTAGAAATTTGGATTTTGGAGTTCTTTCGATGGTAAATGATGTAAAAAGGTGTAGGAGTGGTAAGTGCACCGATAAAATGATATATTTTGCATGAACAATATTTTTATTCTTAGGATCAATGGAAGTTAAAATTGATTTGGAAAGAGAATATGAATGAGACTTACTCAAGAGGAAGAAGGAATTGTTGTCAAAATTTCACCCCCCAGGGTAAATTTCGATAACATGCATCAGAGTTTTGCAGTTCCAAGCAAGTAGATTGAAACAGGAAAAATCGTGAAAATTGGCTAAGTCTTTCTCAAGGTTTCCTTTGGGACAGTTGGAACGAATGTACGCGGAAGACGCGGATCGGCCGATTTGCCGCTAGGCAGTCCGGATGCAACTGGGACATCCGGGACAAAAGGACGCGGCGGACGCGGAAAGCCGGTTCGGCCGAAGGAGGAAAAATGCACTAACTGCTGAGTGGGACAGTTCGGGACAAGAGTACGCGAAGGACGCGAACCGCCCGGATCGGCCGAAAAGGAGAACTTTCGCACTAACTGCTTTGGGACATCTGGGACAAAGGTACGCGAACCGGCCGGTTCGGCCGAAATGAGAACAAACAGTCCGGAAGCAAATGGGACATCTGGGCCGCGAGGACGCGAACCGGCCGAATCGGGTGAACCGGAGGAATTTGTCCCAGGCAGCACTGGGACATCCGGGACAAATGGACGCGAAGGAGCCGAAAGCCAATCAATGCATGCCACGTGTCATCGGCCAAATGAGGGACGAGGAAGCCCATTTCGGGCGGATCGGAGGTTTTTGTCCCAGGCAACACTGGGACATCCGGGACAAATGGACGCGGTGGACGCGAAAGAGCCGAAAGGGCCGAGAACCAACTAGATCACGACACGTGTCGTAAGGGAGGCAATCCAAAAGTCAAAGGGCGAGGTTTGAGCACGGACCGAACTAATGAAATAGCGCCACGTGTCCAAGTTTAAGGGGCCCACAAGGAAATTTCAAAAGGAAAGCCCACGAAAGGTAGGAGAGAGAATTACTCATCTAATCAGCGTGCCACGTGTCATCTAGGTGGCGAGAGCGGGAAAGATTTCAAAACACGTTTTGGCTGCTTTTTGCCCTAAATCTTCATATCACCATAGCTTTCGATCTAGAGCTTGATTTGCACGTTCTTTATATCAACGGAAAGCTGGTAAAATTCTCTACACGATTCCGGGTCAATCTTGCATTTTGGTTCAGTTTGGAGAGATAAAATCAAGAAACACCTCTGGCACAAAATAACAAGCAGAAGTAATGCTTCAACAAACAACTTTAATGCAGCAGACAGTTCGCCGCTTCTGTAAGAAAGCCCGCCGTTTTGCCAGGATCCGCCACTTCTACCATAATGAGATGAATTAAATGCAACCTAGAGGTGGTTGGGGTAGATTTGGCTTTCCCTCTCTTCCCTCTCTCATTCTTTCTATATATTGTAAAGAGGAGCTTCTTTTCAAGGGTCGAACATTTTTCTGTTTTGCCTCTCCCTTCTTCTCCTCAGGCGAATTTGTGGAGTTCGAACCTCTCATTTGAACTGTAATACTATTCTGCCTCATGGCATTCTGTAGTGTATTGTATCAATCTTTGGAGCAAGTAATGCATGTCTGTGGATGATTCTTAGCCCTCTCTGTGTTCATTTTTGCATCCTCCTGGTCTTTCACTGCAGGTTTTGTCATCTGTGCATGATCTTATATCACATTCAAATGGTCTGTGTTCACTGGAAAAATAGGTGTTCTTCATTCCTCGGTGCATCACCTCTATTAGCTTAGATTTATTTTATGCATCTTCTTACCTTGTCTCCTTGGTAGATTAGATTAGGTTTTGAGAAAACCCTCTGCATATTTCATGTGCATCTAAACAGAGGAATAGGAACTAGCCTTCTCTGGAGAATCCTTTCTCATTTTTCAAGTCCCACACTTGGAGAAAGGATTCAATGTTATGCAATCACACTGGATGCCAAAGTGATCAACCTAGAAACCTGATCTACATCCAGGGGTGCTGTGATTTTGCACTAACAGAATCTTGATTGAGGTATTTTCATGCTTCTTCTTAGATGACCTTGTGGAAGTGGACTGTGAGGGTCCTCCTTTTTTTTGTTTTTCATAGATTCACCATTTGAGGATCCAATTTCTTAGCTTGAGCAGTGGAAGAAGAGATTTATTTATTCATTTATGATCGAGTGAATACTTCACAAGAGTAACCATTTATGTCATCCATGGATCCTTTAGATTCTTCATCCAAAGAGTATTTGAAATATCAAATCCTAGCACATACATTTTTTTTCTTCCTTTTCCTCAATGTTCTATTCAACAATTTCTTCTCCTTCATCTTCACTAGTCCAACATATTTCATTCACTAGTGGATCTTCCAAGGTGAGCTTCAGGGTGCTCTTGCAATCTAGTTTCTATTCTAGTTTTGTGTGATGCATGTTGAGTAACTTACATCTTCAAAATTGTCAATTCATTGACCAAATTTTACAATAATGGGTTAGTTATTTCATCTTTGGAACTTTGGGCCTTATCCTTTATTGAATGGTTTGTGATCTTCCCTGACATGATCATGTCATATTCTAATCCAATGGAAAGTTATTGAGCATTGTCCAAATTGTTTGGTTGAAATTTTGTAGTATGAAACTAACTTTGGGCATTAATTCACGAAAAACCTTTTCGATTATCCATGATAGGAAGAGCATCATTAAGAATCTTGACGATGAATTTATTAAATTTTTCCAAAAAATATCTCATGGAATCTTATGGTTCTTTCTTCATCCGAGTTAATTTAGCAAGGAGTACATGTGCATCTTTTGAAGTCTTGAATCTTGCTTCAAACTTTCTCTTCATATCATGCCAAATAGTAATTGAGCGTGATGGAAAGTAGTAAAATCAATTCGTAACAACATCTTGTAATTTTTCCATGAATAACTTAAATATAACATCTTCGTGTTGCACTCCAAGAATACCACAGGATGTGATGAAAGTTGTATTATGGTCATTAGGTCATTGTTTTCCATCTCCGGAAAGTTATTTATTGATCCTTTTGGAATTTAATGAAGTGGTGGATCTAAGGCCAACATACCCGTATTCTGTCCACATGGAATAGGTGCAGTCATTTATTACTCTTCTTCCTCCTCTCTTTCTTCTTCTAGAGGTATGAGGATTACTAGTTCTACAACTGGTGATATGTGTATACACCTAAATGTTTACGCTTTTTATTTTCATACTTGTTACTAACAATTTATTTTTTCAAGTTAGAGGTCATTAATGCATCTATCTATGGAATGGGTGCCTTAAGGGGCTCATTCCAGGATAGGGGTATGGTTATTCATGTAACCATTGGGTTAGGGATGATACATGGAGAGAGAATAGATTTCAGCCCCATTTTATGTCTTTCTTTTGCTCTTATCCTCTTACTTTGTCTCTCATTCTTCAAACTTTCAGCTTGCTCATGACCCCATTTATTTCATCTTGCATTACCCTCAATTTTCATGACACTTTGCATCTCCCCTTTGCATTTTCAACCCCTGGATAATGTCATCACCTATAGGTGATTGTGTCGGTTAAATTTAAAAACCTGCCAAATCCTTCACCTATGAGTGATGGCATCAATATAAATACCCCAAATCTCATTTTCACATCAAGGAGAATCAAATAAATCAATAGGAAATCATCATTAGCTTTTTCTCTTGCGCCAACTTGCACTTGCTCACTTAACTTCTGGATTTCTTACATCTTGACTCTTGGCTTGGAGATTCTTCTTTCTTGGATTGGTTTTCTTGCACTTTTGGGTCATCTATAGTGAGCTAGGACTGGATTGTTTCCCCTTCTCCACCTGAAAGTTTTCTCTCTTGGTGTATGGTCCTTTGGGAGATAGATGCATCAATAACCAACCCCTAACAGTAAGTGCTCTAACCCACTTTGTCATTTTGTATAGAGTAGTTTCCTATATTTGTTATACATATTATGTTAGATTAGTATTTTATGGACATGTTAGGTTAGCATATTGTATTTCAATTATTCATTTCATGTTACATGATTTACTTTCATTAACATAGGATTTGCATGATTCTTTTATTCATTATCACCCCCATAGTGTTGATACCTCCATAGGGTTCCTTCCTCTTCTTCGACCTAAGGCCTTGAAAACCTTAGGTTGTCTTAGTGTAAGGGTTACTTCCCTTGGGGTATGTGATCATAGCAGTCCATGTACCCCCTTTAATTATATCTATTTGTGTGTCCCTCACTCGTTGCCTCGAATACCCTGATTGAACAGATGATAAGAGGGCATGGTGCCTAGATGCATTTTTACTCGCCATACATTCTTGGTGAACTCGATGTGAATCTTATTTGTCCCTTCTAATTGAGCACAATTAGTTAAAAGCTCCAATTTTAATTTTTTTGTTTCAATCTTTAAAATTCCAAAAACCCTCGTAATTAATTTTCATAAACGCCTTTGGCCCCTTTTTCAAATTCTGTGCAGGTTTGATCTTGTCTGTCTTGGCCAAATTTCCTCACAGTCACCTTCGTCCCTTGTGAATTTTTTCAGGGCCGATTGTGTCCGTAGCATATTCTTTCAAGATTCTTCTGGGTTAGATCAACACTCCATCATGGAGTATCTAGGCCTAGGGCTCTCCAACTCTAGTAAAGAGTCACTTTATGAAATTAATCGCCTAGAATCCAACTTTCCTTTCTACTCATTTTGTTGTGTGATAGGATCTAATAGGAAAACGTATATCACTGTAATAACAATATGTGATGAAGAGGAAGAGATTCATATTGAAGACACCTCTGATCTTCCACTTGAGATTTAAAAATTCCTTGATAAGTTTCCTCAATACAAAGGGGAACTTGAGTCAGTAATTCATAAACACCTTCTTGAATTTGTATCTAAGAAACTTGACAATAGAGTGGATAGTGGGAAGGCTACTATCACGAAAATATCATCTGAATCCCACTAATCTTATCCTTTAGCTCATAGACAAGATGATTCAATAACAAACTGCCACCATGGCCCAACTCCTTAAAATGCAAGCCAATATGGTCCAAATGATTAACCATCCTTAAATGGGATGCGGGGTGCAATTCCCCTGCACTTACCCAATGGACCTAATGGGGCACCTATTTCCCAACATCACATTCACAAAAACATCTTGCAATCATTGTAGTCATTTACCCTTCTATCTCATATGATAGGTCAACCGATCATATCTTACACATTAAGGCCTTTAACAACCTTTATAAAGAATGGATCAAACTAAATTTTTAGACTTTTATTGGAGATGCCTTAGACTAGTATCACACATACCCCTAACTCCATAGTGGAGCTATAATCCTTAGTAACAACCTTAGTTAATGAGTTCCAATACCATGATTTACCTAAAAATAACATCAATGCTTTCATCAATGAAAACAACATGAGAATGAATCAACTCAAACATTCATTAAGAGTTAGAAAACCTTATCTACTAAGGCAGAACACAATATGCCGAATGATATCCTTTTCTAACTTTCCTTCGAGCCCTAGAACCTTGCCTTCAATATAAGGTTAGGTCCTTTTCTCCTACCTCCTTGGATGAAGCTTTTGAACAAGCTAAAAGACAAGATTATCTTATGAGAGAGTTTGAGAAAGTTCCTTCTAAGACTCAAACAACTAAATAGATATAAATCCTTCAAAAATCAAAGAACAAGAATGCCACAGATGACGGGGTCTCAGATACCCTTCCTCTTATGGATTCTAAAAATAGGAATGTCTTTGTTATTGATAAAAAAGCTAATAACAATAACAGAAAACCTACTTATTATCAACCATTAACCAAGGATGAGTTGTGAAAGCGTATGCCTAAACCATTTAGTTAGATCCTTGATCCTTCTAGACCTATCCCACAATGGCATGATGAAAACAAATTTTGTTGGTGGCACGCCAATTAGGTCCATTCTCATGAGAATTTTCATGCTCTCTACATGGTTTTCATCACTTTA
The DNA here is from genome assembly GCA_018340775.1 of Taxus wallichiana var. yunnanensis. NCBI lineage: Eukaryota > Viridiplantae > Streptophyta > Pinopsida > Cupressales > Taxaceae > Taxus > Taxus wallichiana. The sequence continues at coordinate 32,461,783 of CM031240.1, read as the reverse complement.
TTTTTAGGCCCTCAATTTGACCATGAAGCCATCACTAGAGAGAATTTTACTTAGTATTCAAGGCTAGATGCTCAAAGGAAAAAAGATTTTCATAATGCCATTAATCAAGCTAATGAAGAACTTAAAATTTTCTCGACCCTATGCCTAACCATAGCTCAGGTGAAAGCTCTAAGAAACTAGAAAATGCCACAATGAATGTGGTTGATCCTAACTATCCCCCTGAGAACAAAATGGCTATAAATTATGTGAGGCATGTGATTGCATATATACATCCTAATTACCTCCATCAGTTTATCCATGAACTCACAAAGTTATTTACCCCTGTGTGTCACAAAAAAAGACTCCCAAAATCAAATCCCCATCCCCTATAGACGTCATTGGCCCTTGTGAAAATATTGTTACAAGGCCAAAGGCATCTGAAACTATTTCTATGAATATAGACACCTTTGGTTGGGCCGATGGTGTCAAGCATAATCAAACAACAATATCTGAAGTATTTCTAACCACTCCTCTTGTTTATAAGGATCATAAACATTCTCATCATGTTGTTTAGTCCAGCCATGACAAGTGGGATCCTTTAGAAGCATTATCTCAAATTCTGGACCAATTCCCTTTTTAGATCTCATGTGTACATCACCTCACCATTGTGAGCATCTTATGAATGCATTGTTTAATATGAACATATCCTTCCCTCCTACTTTGGGGTAGTCTCCTACACTACATGGCTTGGAAGAAAGTATTTTTTGTCAATATGAGGAACTCTCCATCTGTACAAATCATAACATTAACAGTCAAATCTGCATTTTCCCCGTAGTAGCTATGATTCCTAACGAAGTCTTGCTTCGGGCGGAAAGATCCTCTACTCCTTATTTCTATACAAATTGTTTAGAACATATTCAAGTGTTCCCTCATTGACGATGATTCTGACAGATGTGTGGCCTCTTTAGAATTCATTAAATCCCTTGGATACTCAATCAACAACCTCAAAACCATAATACTACTTGTCAAGGGTATGATCAATGATAGATACCTCCCATGGGTTGTATTTGGTTTCCTATCACTATCCCTCCTAGGACAGTATGCGTGAAATTTATGGCCTTCAATTTCCCCCTATATTACAACATTCTCCTTGGTCGGCCTTGGACCCATCGCATGCGCGCATGTCTGCATCTTCTAAGTACTATTAATTTTCAAGTTTGCACATCAAGGGGAAATCTATAAAATCCAAGGTGACCCAAATCCTTGGAATTATGATACTCTTCAACAAAAGGGAACTTATAAGTTCCCCACCCTTTAAGAGTTATCTCCCATTCCATTCCATGAATATTAATGCTTTAATTATCCGGTAGAACATTTTCGTGGAAATGCAGGTCATCCAGAGTTGGTTGGGTGCATGCTTCCCAATCTCTTAGATTCTGATGATGACAAGCCCAATGAGATTAGTGTTAGAATCAACACTTCTAATCTTCTTGATATTGTCATTTCATAACTTCCTCCTAAATTACAGCCTCACAAGAAGGACCCTTCTATCCCCATTACCATTTCATGCACACCCCAATCTACACTTGACAACAAAATTCAAATAGAAACTATAGTTGATTCCTAAGTAATAGATACCACTACTCCTGACTATGATGATTGTTACAATCTGAATAATCAATATTTAGATAGCTATGCCCAAATTCTTGATAGAGAGGTCCAACATTACAAAAGCATACTCACTCATGATGTGAATGTCATTATTTTCCAAGAAGAATCTTCACATTTGGTTGAACCTCCTCATTGTGGACTGGTGTTTAAGCCTCAGATAGATCCACTAGCCTCTCCCTCTCCCCATAACTCTACTATATCATCTAGCATGCCTCCTCATCTAAAGGAAGGGAGCACATATCATACTTTGACTATGAAACCGATGACCTCATGGATGAATAAGCCCCGGATGTGCCAACATCATCTATGCCAACCCATACTAACAATTTACATTCTTCATTTCCTCTTTCCCTTATGCCTCATTTGCCTTCTAGGGAAAATCCATATTACACATGGTATAAGGCTCCGAGACATGATGTACCTAGTTGTAGAGCCTCAGTAGAAAAGACATGAAAAATATTGAAGCTAAGGTTAGACGAGATCAAGCTCAAAAGGCCACACAACCTTTTGCCTCGGCCTCATTATATTGTTCAACCAATGGTTACTTCATGCATACTAATACAAACTATGGGGTTATGTGTGATAGGCGCATAGTTCCTGAGACCTCTTCATGTGGAAACAAGTGTAGATCTGAATCCTCTTGGATCTACCCACCTTCCCTTAGACCATCTAGACCACAAACTACATTTAGGCCTCCATCTCGCCCATAGCCTCGCCCCTCCATTAATGACATTTGGCATGGCATTCTCACTCGGTTGAAGGACCAAATAGATGACACTTTGTTTGCCACATGATCTAAGATCCATCAACAAGTATCTATTACGCAACATGTTATTGATGACCTCGTGACTCATGCACACAAATACATTCTAAACCAAGTAGACGATATCATCACTGATGCTCTACATCGATTTTTCCCTTGTGGTTAAGCATCTCCTTTAGAAACATCTTGATTTCATTTTTGGCACGAGCTATCACTTTTTCTTGGGCTCTCGGCCCCTTCATTTTTACACACATCTTCAAGCTCTCTTATCCTTACTTGGGCTCTTCACCCCACTTGGGTTTATCATCACTCCTCTTTTTCCCTGACATTTCCTACCATTAGAGTGTCGCGATCTTGATTTCACCTCTTTTGGCTTTGATTCACCCCGGCCTTTCCTAGTGGATCACCATGGTCTTGTGTATCCTCGCTTAGGTCCTTGACTTCCCTTGGATTTATTTTCCTTCTTACCAAAATTTTTTCCTAAATATCATTATCGTTCTTCCTAAAGTATCATGAGTATTACTACATACATGCATGAGAAAATAAAGGAAAGCAATAAGTAAAGCATCATTTATAAACACCATAATCATCAACACCATTGGTGAATCCTATGGTCCTCCCGAAATCACAAATCAATAAAATCATGCCATTAGATTCATCACAAATTAATTTAAAATCTAAAATCATAAAATTTGCATGCTTTCTAAAAATCCCTATGCCATCGGCCTCTATCTAAATTTATGCATGATCCTGATGCCATCGGTCATGTTTTTAAAAATTAACATGCAAAAATCCACAAAACAACAAGGCTAAAATCAAATCCCTCCCAAACCCACTTGCATTTTTCCTACTCTTCCTAATGACGTAAGTTTCACTTAAAATGATGCCCTATTGTCTTCGCATTTCTAAAAAGATGAAATTTCCAATAATTTACCTAGTGAAATTAAATGCATCAACTTACCCATGGTTAATCATAGTCGCATGATCCTCCTCATCTATCTCTCTCTACTAGTACTCATGTCATCTTGTCCTGCTAATATCCAAACTTAGACTTGCAATGATCGGTTCTCTTAATTCCAAAAATAGTAATAATCAAATAAACTCAAAATCCTATATAAACTTCAAATTTTCTATTTAATTTTGCCATGATGGTCCTTAATCTTTAAATACTTGTCATTTTTGCTCATGATCTCTGTAAAATCCATTTTCAATTGCATTGGGATCGTGATCTTCTCTCGTTCATTTTGACATATCACACACCTCATTCCAGTCTTTGGCCAAAAATCATGTTTTTGACCTTATATCTTCAAATTTCTAAATCCCGACATCCACCCATGGGACCCTAGCTAGGTGATTTATGTCTTATTTTACTGATGTTTCTCTAGTTTTTCCTTTTAGTTTTACTTCTCTAGGGTTCCAACAACATGGTTTACGCCCATATGTGCCAAGTCGAGCAACACTATCAGTATGCATTGGTAGGTATATATTTACTCTCACATTTACTTTTAGTCTTGGTGTTTTGTATTGTTATTTCCACTTGACTACACCATTTTTGCTATTAACATGTGGTAATCAATGGTGGGGCATATGTATACACCTAAATTTTTACACTTTCTATTTTCATACCTCATTACTAACAATTTATATTTTCAAGTTAGAGGTCACTAATGCATCTATCTTTGGAATGGGTGCCTTAAGGGGCTTGTTCGAGATAGGGGTATGGTTATTCACGTAACCATTGGGTTAGGGATGATACATGGAGAGAGAACAACTTTCAGCCCCATTTTATGTCTTTCTTTTGCTCTTATCCTCTTACTTTTTTCTCATTCTTCTGACATCTAGCTTGTTCATGACCCCATTTCTTTTATCTTTCATTACCCTCGTTTTTAATGGCACTTTGCATCTCCCATTTTCATTTTCCACCCTTGGCGATTGTGTCGGTGTAAATGTAAAAACTCGACCAACGCCTTCACCCACGGGTGATGACGTCAGTATAAATACCCCAACTCTCATTTTCACATCAAGGACAATCATATCATATCAACAGGAACTCACCATTATCTTTTCTCTCTTGCGCCAACTTGCACTTGCTCACTTAGCTTCTAGATTTCTTACATATTGACTCTTGGCTTGGAGATTATTCTTTCTTGGATTGGTTTGCTTGCACTTTTGGGTCATCTATAGTGAGCTAGGACTAGATTATTTCCCCTTCACCTAAAATTTGTTCTCTCTTGGTGTATGGTCCTTTGGGAGATAGATGCATCAATGACCCTCCCCAATAGGTAAGTTCTCTAACCCACTTTGTCATTTTGTATAGAGTAGTTTCCTACATTCACTACATATTCTATGTTAGCTTAGTATTTTATGGACATGTTAGGTTAGCATATTATATTTCAGTTCTTCATTTCATGTTACATGTTTTACTTCAGTTAGCATAGGCTTTGCATGCTTCTTTTATTCATTATCACCCCCATAGTATTAATACCTCCATAGGGTTCCTTCCTCTTCTTTGACCTAAGGCCTTGGAAACCTTAGGTTGTCCTAGTGTAAGGGTTACTTCCCTTGGGGTATGTGATCATAACGGTCCTTGTACCCCCTTTAATTCTATTTGTTTGTGTGTTGGTCTTTGTGTGTACCTCACTCATTTCCTCGAATACCCTGGTTGAATGGATGATAAGAGTGCATGGTGCCTAGACACATTTTTTCCCACCATATAGTATGATCTTCAATAATATTTTCATGAACTTGTCTTCTTACCTGTATAATGGAAAGTCCAAATCAACTCTTTGTTTCTCCTCAATGATAGATCAATAATTCCACCTACACAATCAACTTAGGTGTGCCTTCTTTTTGTCAATTTGTCTCAAAAATTAGAAAGGAATAAAACTAGATTAGTGCATTATTTTCAATAGGATTACAACATGGCTCTTGAACATTTAGATGGAATTTTTGGTAATTTTCAATTTTTATGAATTTTCAAATATCTTTTTTTTTTGTATTTTTTAGAGTTCTTTTATGGGTGCACAAAGGATATATCATCCCCAATAAATTCACAAAAAATATAGGTGAAATAATTTGTCATGTGTGAAAATTGTTGGTTTCCAACACTCACGAGGATAAGCCCCTCTTTGTGTATGGGGAGGTTCCCATTATTGAATGTAAACTACCTAAATTACCTAAAATTTTTGGGGTGGTCAATAAGATGGGGATCACATGGGAACACTCCACTGAACCTGTGGCAAAGTGCTCATAAAAAGTACAAAGGAGGAGATTGTAGTGAAGGGAGATAAAGGGGAGTTGGAGAAATAAGGAGAGAGGGTTAATGTTGTGAGTAAACACTATTAGATTCTCACCAAAATAATCAATGAAGGTCCACATTCAATTAGAAGAACACAACAATGTAAATAATGATAAGACATAACAAATCATAAACACATAATTCTATTGATTCATTTATCAAAGGCACAGACACCTTTCTTGGTTTTACAAGATTATCATGTATGTAAAGCTAGAAAGAGAGAGTAGAGGAACATAAGACAAGAAATAGAATGATTGCATCTTTTATTGCTCTATATAGAAGTGGTAATCTCAACAACATACATTGAATCAACAATTGTCAAGCCTTTAGAATGGAGAATCCATTGCAATATAGAACATTGAAATTTATGTTCTCATCTTCCCCCACATGATTTTTCACCTAATGAGGGTTGTTACAGTCCTCATCATTTAATCTTAAAGAATGTCAAAACTAGACGGTGTCTAAGGATATCTACAAAAGGGGCTGATTTAAAACAATGATTTTCCAATTCTTTACTGTAGAATTAAAAATGCTTGAAAGGAAATTCAATAACTGAAAGTGAATCTAATATAACAAACTGAAATAAATAATTGAAAGCAAATCTAATCTAACAAACTGAAAATAAAGAAATGACAATAAAAAAATAAACGTGAAGCTTCACAAATAAAATTCCAAATAAAAAACACAATGCTTATTTAAACAACCTACATAAATAATAATAATTCTATTCCAAAAATACAATAAACCATCCTCCTCCTTGGGTAAGAGTGGGCCCTTGCTCTTCCCTCGAGTTGGGTTAAAAAATAAAAACAAGTTTCTGCCAAAATACATGAATTATAGATTTTATTAATTAGAAATGATGTTACAAAAATCATCCATCATCTACTATTGTTACATTGAGTGCTTTGGAGATATATTTATAACTCATCCCTTGGTCAATACTCCAAGATTATAGAACTACCTACCTATAATCTTGGGAAATACTTGACTATATCTTCCACTTTCCAATGAGATAAATGTGGAAGGAATTTATTCAAACATTATAACTCTATATTTAACTACTTCTTCCACTTGCCAAGGAGATAAATGTGGAAGAGATTTAATCAAACACTACAACTCTAGATTGAACTACATCTTCCACATGCACTTAACTACTTCTTCCACTTGCCAAAGAGACAAATGTGGAAGATATTTATTTAAATATTACAACTCTATATTGAACTACCTCTTCCACATGCACTTAACTACTTTCTATTTTCCAAGTCTTCTCTTACATGATTGAATCTTTCAACATGATAGTTTTTGTTGACAATTTTTCACTCATACAAAATGGGCAACTCAAAACTTCATTTCAGACGGAAGGGATTGATGTGATGGACCTAACTAAAAGAGAACAAGGGTAGTTTCTTAATGTTCTAAGTTGCAGCAAATTGAAACAACAAAGAAAACATGCAGCTATGTGTGTTGTTGCAGAATGAAACACCTCACATATGTTGTCATTCACATTCATCTTCAAAAAAGAAATACAGAAGCCCTGAAGGACTAGTGCATAGCCTTGATGAAGGCGGGAATCACAACAAATGTGGGATCTTTCATCCCATAACAAAAAAACAAATTTTTGATTACATGCAAAAGAATATTGTTATGATCCTCATGTGCATATTTCACTAACACCTCGAGGTTTTGGTGTAACGGTTCATTACATTTGGTATTAGAGTGACCACCCATGTTCAATTCCCAACATAGGTAGCTACACTGGCATTGCAGTGTTCATCCAGGGCTCGTATAGGGCAAGGTGGGGTCCCACTATATGGGTGCAAATCTAGCTCGGGGTCTGGGATACGGAAGCGTGGTCGATGTTATGATCCTCATGCGCGGATTTCACTAACGACTTGAGGTTTTAGTGTAAGATTCATTCCAAATACATTATTGAGTTACAGGTACATCAATTTTATTATTTCTTTATGTTTAAGTGCTATTAATTATGTATTGAGTTGTTTAGTTCATTATACAATCAATATTTATCATAAAGTTGAATGCAAAAAGAAATAGACAACTCAATTATAGAAATTAATGTCATTTATTCATAAATAAATTCAGTGTTTCTCACACAAGTCGTGGGATGTAACTTATGTTTACTTAAAGTAAAATATGCATGTACATAAAGTCTGAAAGAAAAGGAATATAGAGAAAACCCATCATTTCCTTTTGGGTCTTCTCTTGTTTTTCATCATCTCTAGTTGCATATTCTTTATCTTCATCTTCTGCATTATCCCTAGTTGTTCTCTGTAAGCTACATCATTATACTTGGGGAAGAGAAGAAAAACAATTGTCAATAATTGAGCTCCGGGTTTAATCTGTATGCTTGTGCTATTAGTTTCAGGAAAATGAATATTTTGAAGTCAAGTATGCATAAGATACATCAAAATACTATATGCGAGTCATATCATCCAAAAGCACATGGGATATTCTCGTAATCTATACAGACAAGAAGAAGACGAAAAAAATCACTACTGATACACAAGAGAGGCTATAAGCCTATTATTTTTCTAACTATTTTTCTTAAGTGTGCAGGTACATGTAGCAGTGAGGAAAGAAAAATATATTTTGCATGACTTAAATGTTGTACTAACAAGTATATATTGCATTAGTACATGAAAAAAATTCAAATTCAAAGCTACGAAGAAGACTCCATTCACCCATTTCACAATGATCAAGTCACAAAGTCAATGGTCAATATAATTGTTATGGAACACAATCAACCTTATCAACAAAGGAAGACAAGTGTCTTCATTTTCATATATAAAATTTCAATGTGGAAGAAGGAAATAGTTAACCTAGGTACCATCATGACCAGGAACATCTACACAAGGAATGAATCAAGCTACGGTAGTGAGTTACGATTAGTTGTGGTGAGTTTTCATTTTTAAAGTACATTGCATTATTAAGCTACTGATTTAATATACATCAAGAAGTAATGGAATGAAGCTAAATTTCCAAACATGGGCATTAATTGAAGGAAGAACAAATTTTTTTGATATAATTATAATGGAAGAATGGAATCAATTCTTCAATACCAATTATAGATTGGTGTTACTCTACAACTTTCAAGAACTTATCAAGGATCAACCATTAGTCTACAATAGAATGCAAGTTGCTAAGAAAATCAAGGTTGTATATGAGTCTCACCATTCACTAAAAGGAAGAGATCCAAGTTAATTATTAAGAATAAACATACAATTTCATGTGAAAAGGAGCACTCATATCTATAGAGAATAGAGTTCGAAATCATCAAATGGCGAGTTATTTAGCAACATACAAAGAATAAAGCAATAAAGAGCTCCAAAGTATGGTTAAGGAAAACATAACAAAAAGATTCGAGCCATGAGATTAAGGCCACAATGTTCAAATCTCTTTTTACGAAAACCCACAAAGCAAAATTTACATATCTACATGTTTTAAGTAAAAAAAGAAGAGGACCCAAGTATCCGAACTCATTGAAACAAAACATAATGTATAAATTTCTATATTTAAAGGAGAAAAATGCTTCATACTTCATGGTTGTGAATGATTTTCACAAATTTTTGCACAAAGATTTGAAATGAAGCATAAACTCACCGATTAGAGCCGAATGGAACAAACCCTAGACACAAAATAGAAGATACGATAAAATGACCACCCGAGATGCATTTCAAGCTTGTAAAAAAAACAAAGGCCACGCATAGAAAAAACAAATGAAACAAAAGGTTTCAAAAAATATTAGTTCTTGTGAAGAAAGAAGCCAATAAAGCAAGTTATAAAGTGCTCACAAATAATAAGCTCACCTTATCCATCAATGACGCCATTAAGATCTACATAACCCTCTCTACATTGAACTCGAAGGCACTTTAATGGTGACCAACCAACATTCTGAGACTACAAACTCCAAAACAGAGCCTTCATAATCACAGAGAATCCATAAATTTCATGCTCAAAGCTTCACAAGAGGTTGGATTAGCGAGAGAATAGAGCTTGAATCATCAAAATAATGGTAGCCATTAAAAATTTTGCTAGGACTTTTCCAAAATGCTTGGCTCAACATTGCAAAATGACCGAATGATTAGGTCTTCAAACCTTTTACCCTCCAAACCCGAAGGCGAGTTAATATAACTAATAGCGGATGAAAAGTACAAAGATCAATAATGCCAAAGAAAACCCTAACTCTACCAGAGTTAGTTTAAAACCACCGACATAAGCAAGGGGTGAATCAGCGTGGAGGGGGACTTTTTCCCAATTAATTATTATGCTTGGTTTGACTATGGTTTGTGATCGTTCAAAGCAATCAAAAAGATTGAATTATCAAACAATGATCATCATTCTTACCTTAGGCTAAGGTCTTTCCCAAGTTATGTGCCATGTGAATATGAAGGGGGCCAAATAATGATTAAAATAAGCCATGAATTGATCAAAGAGGAACTGATAGTTAATGTTTTTAATTATTATATGCGCATTGACCATGGTTAAACCATGTGTAATCATCAAAAGAAGGGGGCCCGAGACATTATGTTTTTAAAAGGTTTTTTTGCATGTGCGCATCTTCCAGAAAAGACAAACATAAAGAAGTGTCAACTCAACAAATGTCAAACAAGAATGATTATTTTAATCATGTAGAATAAGACAAGTGGGTAGAAGACAAACCTATACCTCACTTGCATGTGAAGGATTACTTGTAGTTGAAGAGAAGGCTAAGAATATAAATTATTTTATTCATCCAAAATACCTTATTTTCTCCAAATTGAGACCGTATTATTCATGCAGGAGTCAAATCAGTTTGACTTGAATTATTCTTGAAGAAATTAAGATTATTTTTACATTGTAACAACCTTGCATGCTTATTTTTAGTCCCTTTATTATTAAAATCAACATAAGGGCTATTAATAGCATGCAAGCGCTAGTTAGACTATAGCCTATTTTTAGGGGTTGGGTGAATAATTTTTGCTATATATTGTGTGCATTGGCAAAGCACAAGGGGGAATTTTTGGAGTACTAAAGCCATTGTGCCATATTTTCCCTTATATGAGAATCAGTTGTTTCCTTTCCAATTTTTGTAGTATTGTGTATGTATGCAGTTTATTCTTGTGAATCTTATTCCCTAAATTTTATTAAGCTTGCTTAGATTGTTTTACCTTGCTATAAATTGGTGTTTTCTATTATTTTTAGTGTGTAGTGATCTGCACTTTGTTGTTGTGAGCATTCCTCAACAAAGTGTTGTTTGCCTTGCAATTAGTTTGAAACCCATTGGTTCATGATTTGTGCAACTTATTCACAACTTATTGTGCATGTATCTCTAAAAAGTTTCCCAATACTTTTGGTGTATCACCCCATTTAATTTTAATTTTAGTCATCTTTTTACCCTTAAACCCCACAATTTTATTTTTAGGATACATCCAAAGAAGGAACCAGCCTTGTAATCCCAGAGATTCACCTCACAATAGGGATACCCACAATGACGTGAGGTGTCTCAATTGTATCTACGAAGTGAGGGATAGAAAAACTTAGAACACTTGATATCCCTCAACACAAGGTGCACTTCTAAGAGAGATAACAACTTTTGGAATGCCTAGTGGGACGAGAACAAGTATTGATGCATTCTGAAGATTTAAGATCTAAAGAAAAACTCATCTAGGGACTTTGTAAATCTGATTTCAGACTAGTTTAGCACTTTTCATCACCAAGGTGACATTAAATTTTCAGTTGCAACCTTTTGAGGTATTTTTCAAAAATTCTAATATGTTATTTTGTTGTTATCCATCTATTTTCATGAGCAATGAAGCGTTTTTTTTTTTTCATTTTTACATATTTTATGAGGTCAAACAATCATGACATCAATTCCTTAGTGGAATTATTCTATCTAAGAGTTGTATCTATTATATCCATAGTCTTTTCATCCATATTCTTCTTCATATCAGTACCATGACCCCTATCAAAATGAATATCCCCATAACTTGAACCATGCACATCAATATGACAATGGTTATGTTGTCCAAGACCAAGGTTATGCAGAAGGTTATGTTGATTATACACATGAGGAAGAAATTGAAGGCAAAATTCATGAAATGGAGCAGATCATGCAAGTATTGAAAGAGCAGGTGCAAATAGAGTTACAAGCTAAACAACCTAGTCTTAGGCAGCCTTATCAATGGGGAGGTCCTACACCCAATTGGCTTAGTCCACAACAAAGGCTTGAGGTAATGGGAGAATCTATTAACCAAATGTTGCAAGCATTAGAAAATGATAGGCATCAGGTTGAGGAACCCCATCAACTAGATGTTCCCACTTACCTTCCCAATCAGAATCCAATGCCTACATATCTTCCTTTTCAGCCAATGTAGCCCATTTTTTAGTTTCCAAGTTTCTAAACTGATGTAAATTTTGCTCCTTCTATTCCACAATCACATACTGAAAGGAAATATCTATTTCCAAGATTTCTTTCTTGTTATTTCAGATCCCACATACCCACGTGCATATTTTGAACCCCAGTCCTTTGTTCAAAATTTCAATTCAAGTTGAGAACTAGCCCACCCCTCCTCCTTCATCCACAAGTTCAATTCATGAAGGTGCAAATCAGAAAATCATCAAGGAGGGGTAGCCAACTAAAGAGAACAAAAAGCTAGAATTCTTACATAATTTACAGGGATGGGTGTCAAAGTTCTTGTTTGATTTTACGAAATTCAAGAACAATTGAAAGATGATCAACAATTTTCATATTCTAAGTGTAGTGTGCATGAAGGCACCATACTCATATCGGTTATTGATTCATCACATCTTACAACATAATCAAAAAGGAGGAACAAGTATTAGTTTTAAACGAAGAGGATTTGCAGATCAAATCCAAAGATAAATCAACATATTTAAGGAATGAACTCCGTGTTTTTCAACCTAGCAAACTTCCTATTAGATGATGAGGATGACATTAATGAAGAAAATAACATGACAAAATAGATCATTTGCTCGATCGGGCTTCACGAGGAAGAAAGAGTTGAGTTTTATCTCTCAAACTTCGTGTTCGGTGTTGAGGAAAAGGAGATTGTTGCACTGTTGGATATTTGCAGTGGCTCACAAAGAAAATCAAAAGACATTGCAACAACCAAGAGTAGCAAACTTTTATAGAAGAGGAACTTGAAGAGGATCATGGTAGATGTAAAACAACATCTTGTAGAAGAAAAACAACTTTCAAATCAGCTTCAAAATAATCCCGAGGGATAGAAAAGAGTAAAATAAATAGATCATATCATAATACTCGTATTCCATTTGTTAGAAGGTTGTGTCCTATTCAAGATTTGGCTGGTTTGTAGCAAATTACAGCAATGATACCAAATTCATGCTTATCTTAGAGCACAAAAGCAAGTTTTCAACTCTCAAAGAACAAGCCCCAAATGATTCCATAGCAAGTTACAAATCCGATTGATATATTTTTCAGCTCTTGGACTGGTTTTTGGAGAAAAGTAAAGGTACATGTTTCATTTCCATTCTTATCATGTTACCTATTTTTCTAGTTGAATTCATGGCCTTGGTTTTTTAGAAAGGGAAGCTATTTTTCATTGTTTGTTTCAGTGCTTCATTTAGCTTTAGTTTGTTGTTGGTTAGAGTAGTTTAGATTAGGATTTCCTTTCAATAAGTTCTCGTGCACATTGCAACTTTCAATTTCAATAAGTGCATTCATGCACGTGATCTAGTTTACCATATCTTTTCCCAACTTTAGTTTGTTTTTCACAAGGGTCGGTTTTCAGAAAAGGACATATTATGGTTTTATACTTTTGACTCCATGCCCAATGGACAAGAGCAAGGCACTAGTCTTAAAGCTAGCATGAAGCTTTACCCAATTAGGATCACCGAAATTTTAACAATTTTGCACTCATGCAAAATGGGAAACTCAAAACTTCATTTCAAATGGAAGGGATTGATGTAATGGACCTAACTAAAGGATAACAAGGGTAGTTTCTTAATGTTCTGAGTTGCACCAAATTGAAACAACAAAGAAAACATGTAGCTATATGTGTTGTTGCAAAATGCAACACCTCACATGTGTTGTCATTCACATTCATCTTCATAAAGAAATACAGAATCCCCAAAGGACTAGTGCATAACCTTGATGAAGGTGGGAATCACAACATATGTGGGATCTTTCATCCCATAACAGCAAATAGAGTTGTTGATTGCATGTAGAAGAATACATTATTGAGTTATAAGTACATCAATTTTATTATTTCTTTATGTTTAAGTGTATTAATTATGTATTGAGTTGTTTAGTTCATTATAAAATCAATATTTATCATAAAGATGAATGTAGAAAGAAATAGACAACTCAATTACATAAATTAATGTCATTTATTCATAAATAAATTCAGTGTTTCCCACACAAGCCGTGGGATGTAACTTATGTTTACTTAAAGTAAAAGATGCATGTACATAAAGTTGAAAGAAAAAGAATATAGAGAAAACCCATCATTGCCTTTTGGGTCTTCTCTTGGTCTTCATCATCTCTAGTTGTAGCTTCTTCTTCTTCATCTTCAACATTATCCCCAGCTATCCTCTGCAAGCTACATCATTGTACCTGGGGAAAAGAAGGAAAATGGTTGTCAATAATTGAGCTCCAGGTTTAATTTGTATGCTTGTGCTATTAGTTTTAGGCAAATGAATCTTTTGAAGTCAAGTATGCATAAGATACATCATAAATACTATATGCAGAGTCATATCATCCAAAAGCACATGGGATGTTCTTAGAATCTATATAGACAACAACAAGAAGAAGAAAAATCACTACAATATACAAGAGAGGCTGCAAGCCTATTATTTTTCTAACTATTTTTCTTAAGTGTGCAGGTATATGTAGTAGGTGAGGAAAGAAAAATATATTTTGCATGATTTAATTGTTGTACTTACAAGTATAGATTACATCAATACAAGAAATAGAATTCAAAGCTACGAAGAAGAAGATCCATTCAAGCCATTTCACAATGATCAAGTCACAAAGTCAATGGTCAACATAATTGTTATGGAACGTAGTCAACCTTATCGTGAAAAGGAAGACAAGTGTCTTCATTGTCATATATACACTTTCAATGTGCAAGAAAGAAATAGTTAGCCTAGGTACCATCATTCCCGGAACATCTAAACAAGGAATGAATCAAGCTATTGTAGTGAGTTACGGTGAGTTGTAGTGAGTTTTCATTTTCAAAGTACATTGCATTATTAAGCTACATATTTAATATACATCAAGAAGCAATGGAATGAAGCTAATTTTCAAAACATGAGAATTACTTAAAGGAATAACAAGTTTTGATCTAATTACAATGGAAGAATGGAATCAAAATATATTTGAATACTTCAAGAACAATTATAGATTGGTGTTACTCTACAACTTTCAAGAACTTATTAAGAATCAACCATCAATCAACAACGAATGCAAGTTTCTAAGAAAAACAAGGTTGTATATGTGTCTCACCATTCACCAATAAGGAAGAGATTCATGTCAATTCTTAAGAATAAGCATACAACCGTGAAAAGGAGCACTCATATCTACAAAGAATAGAGATTGAAATCATCAAATGGAAAGCTTTCTAATAGCATAAAAATAATAAAGCAATAGAGAGCTCAAAATTACAGCTTAAGGAAAGTATAGAAAACAAAGTCGAACCATAAAATTAAGGCCAAGAGGTTTGAATCTCTTTTTACGAAAATCCACAAAGCAAAAGTTACATATATACATGTTTTAAGTAAAAAGAAGAGGACCCAAGTCTCCATAACTCATTGAAATGAAACAGAATGTAGAAATTTCTAGATTCAAAGGAGAAAAATACTTCATACTTAATGACTGTGAATGATTTTCACACATTTACTTTTCCAAACTAATAAGTTCATGTAAAAAACATGCTTTTCCATATAAAACATCCAATAGATATTTATTACACATGAATTTTAATTCTTTTAACAAAATCAAAATATACATATTAAACTTTCTTTTTTAAATGTGAAAATGTAAATTCATTACAGAAACAATAGTTGTAAAATTATTTACTTATCTGTATAGAGGGATAGGAAGGACTCTATGTTCCTCAATGAATTCCTACGTGGTAACCTAGATCCAACACCTCAAGCTATGGCCACATTATATGGAGGAATTAAATCAATTAAAATATCTTCTTTCCCTAGCCAGGAACCATCTTGGGTTATACTTTATGTACCCCAGTTAGGACACCCTTCAAGAATGCCCCTCTCCAATGCCCACCACTTTCCTTCACTTAGACCACATAAAAATTATTGATCCACTCCCCAAAAAAATCTCTCCTCTCTCTATTTCTCTCCCCATCATGGATTTAAATAATTCCCCTCGGGTGGTTTGGTAACCAACACACCCTTTCATAACAATTCTTTTACAAATAATTACATTTACCCCTAACGGGTCTACAATTGTAAATTTTAATCCCTCCTTTTTATAAGGAGTTTGAGAAATCATTTAAATATTTATTCCTCCCCATTTTATAAAGGGAATTCCATGTACATAACTCCCCAGTCTATTTTAAAGGGGTCTTTAATATATATTTTCTTCTACTTTAGAAGTCAACCTTTGAAAATAACTTTAGAGTAATTATTTTCTTTTCATTTCCTTTTGGGGAATTTTGTCACGTAACATTTCTCCCCTTCTAAATCAGCTGCTAACCTCAGTAGCTTTATCTTTCTCTGAAACATAAACGAACCACAAAGTTCATTAGTCAAAATAAATATGGATATTGTTCATGAATATATTCTTCTTTTTCCCATGTTGCACTATCCACATCACAAAAAGTCCATTTGATTTTTACTTCATTTATTTCTCTATTCCTTAACTTTCTAGTTCTTTTTTCTAATATTAATTCAAGTTCTATTTTAAATTCACAATTAGGTTCTATAGATATATTTTTCCAATCAATAACATGAGTAGAATTATAAACATATTTTTTTAATAAACTAACATGAAAAACATCATGTATCCTATATAATTCAGGAGGAAGAGCTAGTTTGTAAGCAAGTTCACCCACTCTTTCTAATACCTCAAAAGGACCACAAAAACAAGGAGCTAATTTAGCATATTTACCAAGTTTAAGTGAACTACGCTTAGGTTTAACTCTAAGGAAAACTTGATCACCAATTTCAAATTCCCTATAAGACCATTTAGAATCAGCCCAACTCTTATACCTATCTTGTGCAGCTTTCATGTTTTGTCTTGCCTTAATTATAATTTCTTCCATCTCCTTTAAATTATCATTATCATACCAAGTTCTTTGGACAGGGTCAGACCAGAAATAGGTGTGTTACAGTTCCTACCATATACAACTTCAAAAGGTGACATTTTTATAGTGCTATGGTATCCCTGATTATATGCAAATTCAATCAAATGTATATAGTTTTCCCAATTTTTAGGTTTATCACTAGCATACATCCTTAACATATCTTCTAAAATTTGATTTACTCTTTCAGTTTTCCATCAGTTTCAGGATGATATGCCGTACTAAAATTCAGACTTGTACCTAACTCATTGAATAATGATTTCCAAAAAGGAAGAAGTAAATCTTGGGTCTCTATCTGTTACTAAATCTTTTGGAAGACCATGCAAATGAAATATTTCTTTCATAAATAAATGAGCTACATCAGATGCAGAATTTTTAATTTTAGTTGGAAGGAAATGAGCCATTTTAGTTAATCTATCAACCACAACAAAAACACTATCATGACCATTTCTAGTACGAGGTAGCCCGGTGATGAAATCCATACTCACAGATTCCCATTTCCATTTAGGAATTCTAAGAGGTTACAACTTACCCAGGTTTACTACATTGCTCTAATTTTACTTTTTGACAAGTTAAACATTGTTGCACATAAGTTCTAATATCTTGTTTCATTTTAGGCCAAAAGTAATTCTTTTTTATAGACAAATAAGTTTTCTGAAATCCAGGATGACCAGCAATAGGGATATCATGAGAATCTCTAAGGATTTGATTTTTAAGTCCAGGAAGGTCTGGTATACACATTCTATTCTTATAATACAATAATCCATTAGACCTAATTAGATAAGAAGTAAGTCTATCATTTAAATGTACATTACTAGTTTCATTTTTCAAGCCTTCATAAAGTTCTTGAAATATACATCAGTAGATAACTTAATTTTAATAGATTGTTCAAAATTACTTCTTTCTAAAGCTAAAGCATTAACAAAAATTCTTTTCCTGCTTAATGCATCCACTACTAAATTGTCTTTTCCAGGAACATATTGAATTTCAAATCATACTCACTAAGCAATTCAACCCATCGACGTTGTCTCATATTCAATAAAGGTTGAGTAAAGATATGTTGTAAACTTCTATGATCAATTTTTATAGTAAATTTGTTCCCTAACAAATAGTGTCTCCAAATTTTCAAAGCATGTACAATCCCTAACAATTCTAAATCATGTATAGGATAATTTTTTTCGGTAGGAAGTAATTTCCTAGATTCATAGCTTACAACTTTATTGTCTTGCATTAATACACCACCAATACCGGAACCACATGCATCAGTAACTACAGAAAATGGTTTAGAAAAATCTGGAATACATAAAACAGGAGCAGTTACCAATGATTCCTTTAATCTATTAAAAGCTTGATCACATTCTCTAGTCCATTGATAAGGTTTATCCTTTTTTGTTAAATCAGTTAATGGGGAAGCTATCTTAGAATAATTCTTAATGAATCTACGATAAAAACCAGACAAACCAAGAAAACTTCTTATTTCATGCACATCTTTTGGTATTACCCACTCTTGGACAACTTTTACTTTATATGGGTCAGGTGCAATTCCCTTTTGAGAAATTATATGTCCTAGATAAGAAACTTTAGTTTTAAAGAATTCACATTTGCTCACCTTCCCATAAAGTTGATATTTTCATAAAGTTTCTAAAACTAACCTAACATGGTGTTCATGTTCTTTTTCACTTTTTGAGTATATCGAATATCATCTAGAAATATAATCACAAACACATCTAAGAAAGGTCTAAACACATCGTGCATCAAATTCATAAAAGTTAGAGCATTAGTTAACCCAAAAGGCATAACTACAAATTCATAATGTCCATATCTAGTTCTAAAAGTAGTTTTCAAATATCTGATTCTTTAATTCTAATTTGATGATACCCAGAACACAAATCAATTTTAGAAAAGTATGTAGCACCACTTAATTGATCTAATAGGTCATCAATTCTAGGTAAGGGATATTTATTCTTGATGGTCAATTTATTCAATTGTCTATAATCAATACACAATCTCATAGTTCCATCTTTCTTCTTAACGAATAATACTTGGTGCACCCCATGGAGAAACACTTGGTCTAATTTTTCCTTGTTTAAGCAATTCAATAATTGTACTTTAAGTTCAGCTAACTCAGGAATCGATTGTCGATAAGGGGCTTTGGATACAGGTTCATCCCGGGAATTAGATCTATGGCATGCTCTACAATTCTTCTCGGGGTAATTCTTCTATTTCCTCGGGAAAACATCCATAAATTCTTGAACTATAGGTTGGATATTGATGTCTAACTTAGTTCCATCATCACCCTGAGTGACCATTGCACAAAAAGATTTACAATTTTTCCTAAGACTCCTTTTTAATTGCATAGCAGAAATGGTTTTAAGTTTAATGGGCCTTTTTGTCCCTTGTAAAGTTTTAAAAGAATTATTTTTATCTTTTATAACAACTTGTTTATTTTCACAACTAATCAAAACATTGTTTTTCTCTAACCAAGTCATTCCTAGGATTGCATCATATTGTCCTAGTTTCAGTAAATGAAAATGATCACAAGAATCAAGATCGTCTAATTGAATTTTTAGGTCTTCTATCATGGCTCCAGTATGTCTAATTATCCTTCCATCTGCCATCTCAACTGTGATAGGCTCTATTTCTCTGACAAAAAATTTAATTTAGAAACAATATTAGGAGAAATAAAACTATGACTACTACCTGAATCAACTAAGAATACCACATTTTGACCTTTAATTCTACCTTGTAATTCTATCAAAGAAATTTGATGATGTACTGTACCTGTATCGACTGCAATGAATTTTCATAGTTGAAGTTTTATCCTTCTTTTGATCAATACCATTCTGCTGATTTTTATTACTGTAATGTTTTTGATTTTTAATATCATTTTTATTCCACCCTTTTGATGTTTGTGGACACCCCTTTGCATAATGGTTTTCTCCGCAATTCCAACATTTAATCTCATTAGGAATTTTCTTAGCAAACTCTTTGTTTCCATTTTTTTGTTGATTTCCAAAACTAGCATGCCTACATTGTGCAGTCTCAGAAAAATTTATTTTTCTATTATTCCCATATAATGAATTATTATTATTTCTCTTAAAATCCTCATTTCATTTTCTCTTAATCTCATTTTGCTTTTCAAATTGTTATGCTATTTGATAGGCCTCATCTACTATAGTTGGTTTACCACACCAAACACTAGCCTTATAATCCTCTCTAAGTCCATTGATGAATCTAACAACTCTATCTCTTCCCGAAATGAAAGGTACAAACCTATTTAATCTTTCAAAAAATTGTCGATACTCATTTACTTTTTGTGCACGTTGTTTCAAATCAAAGAACTCATTTTGTCTTTCCTGTAGGAAATAATCTGAAAGGTATTTATTTTGAAACAAAGTTTTAAATTGATCCCATTTAATTTTGTGAGGTCTTAGTTTTTCTGATTTTATAGTGTCTTCCCACCAGTTTAAAGCAACATTTTTCAGTTGATAGGATGTTATTTGAGTCCTATTTCTACTGCCAGTATTTTGCAAATCAAAATAACGTTCTAAACTAGATAACCACCTCTCCGCTTCTTCTCCGATCCTACATCACCTAAATATTCTGGCAGTTTGATTTTTTTTTGCAAAGTGCTTAATTTCCTTATTATTTCTACCTCCCTTATCAGAATTAGAGGACTCAGAATCAAAACTAGAAGAATGTTCATCAACAGAATTTGAATTATCAATGGGTTGGAAATTCCTCTTTTTACTCAATTTTTATCAGACTTATCATTATCCTTAGTATTTTTCTTCATGGAATCAACAAATTGCTTTTTCAAAATTTCAAATTGCAAAGTAATCTCTTCTACTTCCCTGGATAGTTGTTGATTTCATTGTTCAAGTTCGAGGTAATCCAGATCGTGTTGAGATTCCATCTTTAAACGTATTCTATGTGTTTACACACAAATTCGTGTAAGGAATCTAGAAAAAAACTTCATCAACTCAAAAAATAATAATAATAATAATAAAAAGTGGAGCTTCAATGCAATGTAGATCTTATAATTTAAATAATAAAAATGAGTATCAACCAATAAGGGAATCAACTTCTCGATGTCTCCTTGTACTATTATTAATGCTTCTCTTTCTTCTAAATATTAGTTTTACGTGGTCCCTAACTTCTAACACATTTTCCACTTTTATTTTCTCAAAATTTCTCAATCCACTGATCACAATGATGAATTATATTCCCTAATTTCTTAAATAAACAGGGACTTTAATATCTAGACAACTCTGAATAATTTTCCAACTATTGAATTGTAAATGATACTCATTTCAATATATTAAGGAAATCTTTGAGTTTTTCCTAAAAGTTGAGCACATAAAAAAATATAATATAAATAAATAAATAAATTCGCTAAATTAAATTATTTTTTAAAAATAAAAAATAAAATTGAACAACTCTATACCTTATTAATTCCATTACTTTGAATGAGGATTTTTAATCAAAAACATATATTTAAAATATATTAAACCCTTAAATTCCATCAAATGTATAATAAAAATATCTTATCAATATTTACAAAAAAATTATGTCACACTCGCTATACTTTATTAATATTTGAAATGGTTCCATTTTTTTTTTTTTGATATTTACCACAATTTCATATATCTTATGATTTCAAGACTTACCTTTTACGAATTTAATCACTTATGTTTAAGTGCTATTATTTTCCCTTCATTCTTTCTAACGAAATTTTATTAATATTTAAATTTTCTCTTATATAAAATATAATATCAATTTAAAGTGGGGTAGTACTTATTAAATAATAAGTAATTATATTATTTAAAATTTATTGATATAATTTTCACTAAAAATTGTTTTTTAATACGCATTGTTTTAATATTTTAATGATATTATTTTAAATATTTTAAATATATTTTTATATATATATATTAATGGACATTACAATAACTTAGCACTTATGTGAAAAATTATAAACAACTAACATGATGATATAATATTTTAAAAAGATGTTTATGTTTTTGAGTTAATATTGAGTTTAAAAGTATTATAAGATTTTGAATTCTAAGTTTCTTAGTAATGCGCCCTTTATAAGAAAGGTCGAGTGGCATGGCATTTTAGGGACCTAGATTAGGTCATGGCAATACACATATAGGTAGTTATTTGCAACTGCCTTCCTTTAATATAGATTTTTAAACTATGTGGCCACATAGACTAGGTAAGTTGATTTTTAATTTATAGAACTTAGTTTATATTACATTATAGTTAATTTTTGGGTTTGTATAATATATAGTTTTTAAAATAATTTGATTTAATTTATATATTTTGTGAACATCTTTTATAATATTTATCATAGTTAAGTTATAAATTATAGTGTTTAAATAAAAGAGTTTTTCACACACAGTATAATTTATTTTGAATAATAAAGATGTAAAAATTATTAACACAATATCGGAGAGACATGAAATTAGTGTGAGCTAATAGGAAAAATTGAATTCCTATTTTCATGGATTTGTGTCTTGTTTGCTTTTTCAATTTAACCTTAGGTAACTTAATTTTTTTACATATTTTCACGTAGTAAAACACAAATAATTAAATATAAATACAAATGTAAGCCTAATTTTATGAGAGAAGTTATTAAATTAAAATATTTCACCAACCAAATTAACCCTTTGTCACAGGCCTTATAGGATTAATTGCTCTGATACCAAAATGTGACGTGACTTTTTCCAAACTAATAAGTTCATGTAAAAAAACATGCTTTTCCATATAAAACAACCAATAGATATTTATTACACATGAATTTTAATTCTTTTAACAAAAATCAAAATATACATATTAAACTTTCTTTTTTAAATGTGAAAAATGTAAATTCATTACAGAAACAATAGTTGTAAAATTATTTACTTATCTGATATAGGGGATAGGAAGGACTCTATGTTCCTCAATGAATTCCTACATGGTAACCCAGATCCGGCACCTCAAGCTATGGCCGCATTATATGGAGGAATTAAATCAATTAAAATATCTTCTTGCCCTGCCAGAACCATCTTGGGTTATACTTTATGTACCCCAGTTAGGACACCCTTCAAGAATGCCCCTCTCCAATGCCCACCACTTGCCTTCACTTAGACCACATAAAAATTATTGATCCACTCCCCAAAAATCTCTCCCTCTCTCTATTTCTCTCCCCATCATGGATTTAAATAATTCCCTCGGGTGGTTTGGTAACCAACACACCCTTTCATAACAATTTGTTTTTTTTTCTTTTACAAATAATTACATTTACCCCTAACGGGTCTACAATTGTAAATTTTAATCCCTCCTTTTTATAAGGAGTTCAAGAAATCATTTAAATCTTTATTCCTCCCCATTTTATAAAGGGAATTCCATGTACATAACTCCCAATCTATTTTAAAGGGGTCTTTATATATATATATTTCTTCTACTTTAGAGAATCAAAAATTTGAAAATAACTTTAGAGTAATTATTTTCTTTATGTGCCATGTGAATATGAAGTGTGCCAAATAATAATTAAAATAAGCCATGAAATGATCAAAGTGGGGCCAATAGTTGATGTTGTTAATTATTATATGTGTCATTGACCATGGTTGAACCATGTGTAATCATCAAAGGAAGGGGGCCCAAGACCTTATGTTTTCGAAGGTTTTTTTTTACATGTGAGCACCTTCCACAAAGATAAACAAGTGTCAACTCAAAGAATGCCAAGCAAGAATGATTATTTTAATCATGCAAAATAAGACAAGTGGTTAGAAGACAAACTTATACCTCACTTGCATGTGAAGGATTACTTGCAGCTGAAGACAAGGCTAAGAATAGAAATTATTGTGTTAATCCAAAATACCTTATTTTCTCCAAATGAGACCGTATTATTCATGCAAGATTCAAATCAGTTTGACTTGGATTATTCTTGGAGAAATTAAGATTATTTTTACATTATAACAACCTTGCATGTTTATTTTTAGTCCCTTTATTATTAAAATCAATATAAGGGCTATTAATATCATCCAAGTGCTAGTTAGACTTAGTCTATTTTTAGGGGTTGGGTGAATAATTTTTGCTATATATTGTGTGCATTGCAAAGCAAAAGGGGGAATTCTTTTGAGTATAGAAGCCATTGTGCTATATTTTCCCTTATATGAGAATCAATTGTTTCCTTCCTAATTTTTTGCAGAGATTGTGTATGTATGCATTTTATTCTTGTGAATCTTATTCCCTGAATTTTATTAAGCTTTCTTAGATTGTTTTACCTTGCTACAAATTGGTGTTTTCTGCTAGTTTTAGTGTGTAGTGATTTGCACTATTGTTGTGAGCAGTCCCTCAATAGTAAAGTGTTTGCCTTGTAATTAGCTGAAACCCATTGGTTTGTGATTGTGCAACTTATTCACAACTTATTGTGCATGTATCTCTGTAAATTTTCCCAATACTTTTGGTGTATCACCCCATTTAATTTCAGTTTTAGCCATCTTTTTACCCTTAAATCCCATAGTTTTAGTTTTAGGATACATCCAAAGAAGGAACCGGCCTTGTAATCCTAGATATTCACCTCACAATAGGGATACCCACATCCCGTGAGGTGTCTCAATTGTATCTATAGAAGTGAGGGAGAGACAAACTTAGAACACATGTTATCCCTCAACACAAGGTGCACTTCTGAGAGATAACAATTGTCCCACCATATTCTCATCCCTGATTTTCTGATCATTACTGTGCATTTAATTTGAAGAATATTTTCAAACATATTTTGGGTTTGGTACTCCTTGTAATCTTTCTAGAATATTTTTAAAAATATATTTTTATTGAGAAATGAGGGAGATATCACAGTTCTATTGAATCTGTGTTTTTTTGTCTTTTTTACTTTCCTTCAACCTTATTATGGTGAAACTTAAAATGGAGATATATTCTCAATTATTATTTTTGTTTATAAATAGAAAGAGTTTTTTCATTCTAAAAATAAGAGGAACAAAACCTCTCTCAAATTCTAATTTGGAGGTCTACAACTCTAGTTAGAGTGAGTCTAGTGCTAATTCTAAGAGTCATGCGCTTGACAATCTTTTTCTTCAAATGTTGATATCTTTGTAACCATTATTGATGTGTAAAAATGGAGAGATATTTTCCTCCTAGAAATAAGAGGAAAAAAACCTCTCTCATTTTATCATTTGGAGGTCTGAAACTTTAGTTAGAGTGAGTCTAGTGTTGATTGTGTGAGTCATGCGCTTGAAAACCTTCTTCTTAAAATGTTTATATCTTTATAACCAAGATATTGTTCAGAAACCGGAGATAGGTTTTTCCTCCTAGAAATAAGAGGAATAAAAACATCTCTTAGTATCTCATTTGGAGGTCTATAGCATTAGTTATAGATATTTCAAAGTGTTGATTATGTGATTCTTACGCTTGACCATGTGAGTCTCGTGCTTTGGCTATGTGAGTTTTGCACTTGGCTATGTGAGTCTTGTGTTTGCTGTAATACATTCTAGAGAATATTCCAAAGTGTTCTAAAGTGATTTAGCTTTTAAATATTTTCAAATGACCTGCTCATACACAATATTGCACTCTAACTTACAAGAAATATTAGGAAATGAAAACATTTAGATTGCAATGGACTTTTCAAAAATAGATCAAATATATTCTACATTTTATCTTAAATAAGTTATCTAGTTCTTAAAACTACATCTAAATCCACTTTATAAGAGAAGGAATAGTGTTATTTTGTACATTATATGAGACTTAGTTTGGTTTCATTATCACCTTCCCTCATCACTTGTGACCTTCCACATACTCTTAGGAATGAAATTAAGTCCGTTTCTTAGCTTTTAAAGGTGACTTTTAGAATGAAACATTAAATCACTTAAGTGAATAAGATGAAAGAGTGAAAAGTACATTCTCAATGAAGGGATAAAATGTTAGAGAGAGAGGGAGGAGAGAGAATGAGAAAGAGTTAGAGAAGAGGAAATTCGGAGACATAAAAGTTGTTGTTGATAAAGAACCTACTTCTAATGAATTCTAAATAAAGTTACTTGCCTTGGACCACTTGTTGAACTGTAACACTATGATTGCATATTCCACCTCTTCGAATTGCAAGATGTGATCTCATTATCAAGCATGGATCAAGTGTTTAGAAACACTTCTAGAGGTATGAATATCTTGAGATGACTTACATCCTCACTCACAGTGAGCTTATCTAGATCATCCAATTTCTTTCATCGAACAATGTTATGTGGAGATCCCTTTAGGACTAGTGTTTTAAGAGCTTGATGAGTGTTTTCTGACCTTGTTCGGAGGTTGAAGATCCTAAGAATTCACATATTTTGACAAGTTACTATTTTTAGACATGCCCCATTAAGAACACATTTTATTTTTAGTAAGTGCACATAAGTGTTAGATTGCAATGAAAACAATTTTGAAATTCTGGGTTTTATTCCAAGATTCCTTGCTCCAATTTTCAGATGATTCCCTCATCTAGATGAGTGGGAAAATGATATTTTCATCGAAGGGGGAAGAATACTGAGAAAAATGCAGTCCTCCATATCTTGAAAAATTAGTTACCCCATAATTTAAGAAATGGTTCCGATAAAACTAGATTTTTAGGAATACTTTTCTCCAAGTTTCGGATTATTTCACTTATCGAATATCCGGGAAAGTGAAAAATTATTCGAGGAGGGAAGAATGCTAAGAGAAAAGGGTAAGTGCACCAAGTTGATGGACAAATATAGGGTCATCCGTGGACGTCATATTGCAAAAAACAGTGAAATCTCAACTTGTAGGGATTATTAGCTATACATGCACTCTAAATTAGAAAAAATTATATAAATATGAATCGTAGCATTCGGAATCTAGTTTCTAAAATACTAATTTTTGTAAAAAACGGACAAGTTTAGCTATATTAAACACTTAAAATTATATGACTTACTTTTTTTTTTCGAAAAAACTTATAAGATTGTAGTCCGTTTGCCCGCATTTTGGATGACCAAATCTTGTTATTTTTTCCTTTGGTAAAAGTTAGATGTAGTTGTCTATCTTGGGATGGATTTTATTTTGTATTTTTTTAGCAATATTTTTTTTTTTTTATGATTTTTCCGTGAAAGTGGTCTTACGAAAATATTTAGAAAATGGAGCGCTTTCCGTTTGCCCGCCATAACTATATCAAAAATATCGAAATCAAATTTTATTTTTTTTTAAGGTGCATAGAATTTGTCACGCTTGGGATGGTATAATTTTTATCATATTTTGATAAGCGAAACAAAATTCTGAGTCTTAAACGTAGACATGAACATTCACGGGAAAAAATGTCTTAAGGACCTATTGTTAGTAATAAATTATAAAATGATATTTATCTTATTCTATTCACTTTAAAAACAATATTTTTACAAAGCTAAGAGTCTACCCTACGTGATGGCACCATTTTTGTGAAATGTTTTTAGTTTTTAGCATGGTTCAAGTCTTTGGAAGAGCAGATTTGAGGTTTTTGATCTTTTGCACTTCATAATGACCTTCCATAGCTTTAGTTGGGAAAAACAAAGATTTTCCGAGGCTAAGGTTCGGCAAATAGCTCCGCGATCGCGGTTTTTGTAAAACTACATGAACGCGGTTTATAAAGCAACGCTTTCGCGGTTTATAAAGCAGCGCTTCGCGGTTTATAAAGCGCGCTCGCGGTTTATAAACCATATTTACACACATTCCAACGTCCAGAATTACCATGTGATTTTTACTCTACGACCTTACACCGTGCAATTTAATTACTACGAAATTCTGTCTTTTTCAGGCACGTTTTTTATCACCAAAGCAAAACATCATGGGAGACAAAAACGAAGTCAAAAAAGGAAGTCATTAAGTAAAAAACACGAAACGAATTAGAGGCCAACAAAATTGAAAATGCTTGAGCGGATGCGGAAACTTCGTGAATCTAGAAGAGGTTCATCTTCATCCCAACTACTGTAAGCAATGAAGAACTAGGTAATGTTTCTCTACAATGTTGAAGTTGAATTGAATACTCGTGATGAAGAAGTTTTTACTGTCAAATGTTGAAGAAGAATTAAATACTCATGATGTAGCAAATGTTGAAATTGAAGGAGACAATGAAAATGTGAATAAGGAAATTCATGTTGAAACGTAGACAAACAAAATTTGACAAAAACACCTCCTAGGATTTTACATAAGAAACCTAATTTTTTTGATTGAAATTGATGAAAACATTTTGAAACCAATGTCACAAACTTTACGAACGACAAATCGGAAGAAAAGCTAGTGAAATTTGGGATAATCATTTTGAAATTTTAAATGATTCCCAAAGATGTCGATTGTTGGTTAGTTTGATGAAATTGATTAAAATGAGACCTACATTAAACACCTTAGGATTGATGACATCTAACATACGTGGTCAAACCTCTACAATTATTGAAAACCTTCATGATGCATATCCTGCTTTGTTGGTGTAAAGAGACGCACTAGGGATAGTAATATTGTGCGTACGTGTACTTTAACTACTAGTGTTGTAAGTGAATCAATAAAAAAACAACGTTTGATTACGCAAACAAGTCGAATGTTGCAAGTTAATCGAAAAACTCTAATGAAAGCAATTGAAAGACGTAATATCCTTCAATCACTCAATAATGTCGATTTTTGGGCATTTTCTGCTAGAGCACCGCGTAAGGACAAAAATAATTATGCTATAAGAGAAGTTGTTATTAAATTTTGGCATGATAACACTAGAGTTTCACCTAATACAAGAGATGTTATAAAACGGAGAGTTGGTTCTACTAATCGTGAACCACATCCAAAGCATTTCTTAGATATGACTCAAACTCAATTTTTTCGTAAGTTTGAACAAGAGAATCCGGAAATTAAAATTAGTCAACGTTTTTTTGAAATGTTGAAACCATTCTATGTGAAAATCAACCATGCTCGCACCACTTGTTGTTGTAGGCAACATGTTGAATTTACGATGCATTATGCTAAATTTTTACGTATTCGTTCCATTTTCATTCTGAAACTATGTTATCTGAATGTGGTGTTCAAGTTCCACCAATATCTTCTAGGGATTTCATTCCTACTATATTTTGTGAAAAGAAGTTGGACAATTTTTTTATAGTCAGGATTGTTTAGATGAAAGTTGTAGTACATGCGGCAGATTACCTAAATTGGAAAGTTGCATCCATGAGAAAATTGAAGGTACAATAGGACATAATTTAGTTGAATTTGATAAATATAAATCAGTTGCATACCAATTGAAAGATGGAAAAGAGTCGAAACAGTGTGAGCTAGTTACAGAACAAATGCCCATTTTTCAATTTATGAGAAAATTTAAGGATGAAATTGTTTATGAGTATGCGAGGCATACACATAGAGCTCGATGGTTGGATGAACAATTCAAGCTATGCAAAGACACATTTCCTATTGGTACTATTGTTTCAGTGGTCGATTTTGTAGAGAATTACACATTGCAACCACAAATGGAGGTTCAATCGCAATATTACAACTCAGTACAAGTTGCCATTTTTGTGCATATAGCATTTCTACATTCTCCGACAAGATCAGAGAATGATCGAAAAATTTTAAGAGAGTACCACTTTTATATCGGTGATGATCGTACTCATTCTCTTTGAATTTGTGCAAGGGTGTTTCCAAGTTATTTTATGGAAACTTGTCGATAGGGACATCCACTTCAAACAACATTATATATGGTCGAGATAATTGCACGTCTCGGTTTAAGAATGCACGAATGTTTTATTGGATGAGCGAGAATGCATGTCAAGATGGGTGTGCAACATATTTGGAGTTTCACCGAAATTTGGACATGGAAAAGGAGAGCATGACGGTGCAGGGGCATGTGTGAAAAGAGCTCTTGCAAGAGAAGAGTTGAAGTACAAAGATGGTGCTAAATTAAAAGATGCAAAGAGCATAGTGGAATGGTGTACTGACAACATGACCCGAGGTTCTCAAGAAAATTCCACAGTTTGTAGATATTTTTGGTTGATAGAGGAAAAACATATTGCTAACTACGAGGATTGTATGACACTCACTGGGTCCAGTGATATGCACTCATTTTGTAGCTCAGACGCTACTTCGTGGGCCGTATGGACAAGAAAGTTGACATGTTTTTGTGCATCTTGTATCGAATTTGTCACTTCTGAGTGTGATTCACAAGAATGGGTGGAAGGATGGATTTGTAGGCCTCTAACTCCGCTTCCTAGTTATCAACCTCCACAAGCACTACAACTTGTTTCTGCAGATGAAGTTACAACATCCAGGACTTTGTGAAATTTCAATTTTGGTGCGACAAGGTATTTATCCAGTTATTTATTTAATTTTTGTATTGAGTTATGTCCATTGAAATTTTAATATGTAATTTAAATTTGAGTTTTTCAACCTTGGTTATTTTTTTGTAGGACATGTGTTTGCGGTAATTGCGACAGAAGACAATGAAGAAGGAACAGACTATTTCTTATGTCGTTGCATCGAGGAAAGAAAGAAGTTGACTTCTCCTATTATAGATGGCGAAGAGATTGAGTATCCTACGGTCGATGGTAGTTCTTTGGAACTTGGCTTGATGGTATCCATTAAAAAACTCCTCTGTTTGGGTGTTTGAAGACTTTGAGACACACAGGAAAATACTCTTATATTCACATCTAGTTCTAGCGACAAATATTCAGTTGTATAGATATCGAGGAAGACCTAATAACAAGATTCTTTGGAAGGTTCGAGAGTCAGATCATGAAGCAATCTTATCTGCTATTCAGAGTAGATCCGATCCTGATGGTTCATTGGAATGAATTTACAATGCTCACATGTCTGGTATATATTTAATTTCAAGTTTCAATTTATATAGCGTATATATATATATATTATTTTTTTAGTTTAAAGATCTAGTATATGGTTTTGATTTGAAACTTAAATTTCTTTGACTAACAATTTTATGTTTAGGTTAGTGGTGCGTAAAAGCTTCCACCTTCACGTGGTTGGTATATCGTTAGTAGAGAATTTTAAATTCTCGAAGCTAAGAGAAGCTTGAACATTGTTTGAAAAATTTGTAAATTTTGAAAAGTCAAGTTTGTAAATTTTGAAAATATTGTAAATTTTGAAAATGTTGTAAATTTTGAAAAAGTTGCAAATTTTGAAAAAGTTGTAAATTTTGAAAATGTTGTAAATTTTGAAAAAGTTGTAAATTTTGAAAACGACTCCTCTAGGTGCCACGGAGTCCGAGTAGTCACCCGTCGAATTTGAACGATATTTTGGTCTCAGGGCTCTTAAGGGACGTGCACGCGTCGGTCTTGCCCACCGTTGCAAAATACAGCGTTTTACAACCTTAAACGGGCTCCAACATTGCACTATCAAGAGGGTTCGTATGCGGGTGTCGGATCGAGAAGGCCTCTCTAGGTGCCACTGGAGTCCGAGTAGTCACCCGACGAATTTGAACGATATTTTGGTCTCAGGGCTCTTAAGGGACTAAGCCCGAACGAAGTAGCCCGGAATCAACGACCCTTTCGCGCACCGAAACACCACCTCCTCTAGCGTTCACCTGGCCACCCGGACGTGCCGGCGCAGGCGGTTCGGTGCCACGGCCCACCGTTTGCAAAATACAGCGTTTGGCAACCTTACAACTCAAGCTCCAACCGCACTATTTTTCGCTTTGCAAACATTAGGACAGCGAGAGCACCGAAATGAGAAGGAAAAAAATGAGAGAGGCTATTGTAGAGGGTCCGTATGCCGAGGTGTTGGATCAGACGAGGCCTCTCTAGGTGCCACGGAGTCCGAGTAGTCACCCGACGAATTTCAACGATATTTTGGTCTCCCGACGAATACTTCCTATGTTGATCAACTAAAGTTATATCATATTGATAACAATACAATTTACAAGCTCAAAGGATGATCTAATGTCATATTTTATCAAATGAGATAGTTTCAGGAATCAAAAGTAAGAAATCAAGAAAACTAGGATGAGCTACAGGTACTACTTCTTTAAGATACAATTTACAAATGACTCATATAAATTGTCACATTTAAGGAAATAATTACGTAAGAATAAAAATAGAGTACAATAAGGTCCGTCATCCATTTGCAAAAGAAGAAGATTGTATTAAAAGGGCGACATTCCAACTTATAATCAAAGCTAAATGATCAAAGTACAAACTAAGATATCTGTCAAGACTAATGAAATAAAATTGAAAGCATATGTTTAAAATTTTAGCTCTAAGAACTTGTCAAGCTTCAAAGATTAAAAAATTTATAAGAAAAGTTTTCCAGTGATATTTCAATATGATTAAGTCTAAAAATTTGCAAAATATTGCAAGAAGGAGATAGAATAAGCTTTGAAAAAGTAGAAAGAACATAAACAAACTTCACATTGCATCCATAAGGTTATAATTTATTAAATGTAAGGAAAATTTCTATACAAAGAGTGTATCATATGCAGCACTTGTATGATAATCATGGTTAAATGAGTAAGATGCAAAGCAAGTTAGAAAAACACTAAAGAGGAGAACCAGTTTCTTAAATGAAATAAAATCATTAAGAAAACCTCTTATTCATAATAGTCAAGAAACTCAAAACTACTTAGAAGATGACAAAGTGTGCATATAGAATCATAATCTACATGTATTCAAGAAGACAGTTCACAGATCCACATCATCATTGAAGGTAGAAGATACATAATTTAAGAATACAACTTATTCAGTTAGTTTAAAGTTTTAAATGGCTAAGTATAGTTTTGAGTTTTCCAAAAAATTAACTTATTTAAACAAAATAAAAAACTAGAGAAAAATAATGAGAAAAATAAAAAGTAATCAACCTACAAAAAATATCCATCTTTCTCACTCCCAAATTCTAAGTCCGCCATTTCATTACTTTCTCCACTAAATCCATAACTAGAAGTAATACACTAAATCCACCGAACAAAGATCAAAACCCACTTTCTCAGAGTTAGCAATAATACCAAAATAACCAAATTTATAGCCTTATTTAACCAACACACATGGATATATATATATATATATAAGAATCAAATAAAGTGTGCTCCAGACGCGCACGTCTCTGAAAATATATATGTACATGTATAAGTTCATAATGTATGTATACAGATCTCGAACTAAGCACGTGCCATAATGTACATATGGGACCACATGCGGTCGCAAAAGGCTAGATATATATACAATGGACTGTGAATAGATGTACTCATGACCACATATATGTGGCATCCAAGTGGACTATAAATCTACTCATGAAACATCTTCCCTCTCTTCGCCCTGCTAGAAGTAGCACGTCCACGACCTGGGGATGTAGTGGAGGGAGATGCCACTACGGATTTCATCCGTGTGGTCCTAGGTGTCTCCAAGCATGCCTGCAACCTAACTTGCACATTCATAAACAACAAGTTTTTAACACCCAAAATTTTAAAATACCTTGAAAATTTAGAAACTTGTATGCAATTTAGTTAAAATGCATGTGCGATCTTACACATGAATGTCATGATCCCTATCGATTTGTTGTTGACGCTTCGCAGGGACAACAATAGACTCACGAGGGGTAAGCTACATACAAATAATTAATTTTCAAATTAAATATTTCACACATATATATACCTACAAAATTTGATATTGTAGATTTAAGTTTAATAAGAAATAATGAACCTCCAAAATTTAACAAATTTAAAAAATTGTGTACCTCAGTTAGTGGATTTGCAGATGCTATGGCGGTATCTCACAGTGAGCCTCCACAGTCTGCATATGTGGAGGAGTCTCTCTAGCAGTCATAAGCTATACAAAAAACATGTACAAATCAATTTATTAAAATCTACTTAAGAGCTATACAAAAAACATGTACAAATCAATATTTAGTTACTCAAGAAAGAATAAAAATGTTATTAAATTTTATCTTCTATTTAGGCTAAATACATAGGATCTATAAATGTTAGCACGGAGGCCATCTATCTTCATATGTATTTGTGTCCAAAGGTTGGGATGGAGAATACTCGTTATCTAGTAGAAGCGAAGTGGATATAGAGTGAGACATTGGTCACATTGGGAGCTTTTTGTACAGAATAACAACTTCAAAATCTGTGATCGATCGATATGTGTTGCTTGAACAAGGAGAATGAGGAGGAACATTCTCCTTTGCCGCTTCATGCGGTTTTGATTTAGTGTTTCCGGTCCTCTATGTTTCACCCACGGATAACCCCTTGTTTACATGATCCGTGATCTCTCTCAAAGGGGTTGCTAGGAAAGATTTGACCATGTCTTCCTCCTTAGTGTTTGAATTAGGGATTTACTTAGATTTAAATACGATATGTTTAGGGAGGGCATTTATCCACCAATTATTATTCTCTTTTTTAATGTTTTACCATCTCACAATCAGGAGCAGAATGCCCCAAAAAAATACATCTCCTACATCTGAAACCTGTAGGCCCTTATAGTCCAGAGGATGAGTGCAAGTTTGATTTTGCACTTTAAGATTAAGGTGGGTTGGAAGATTCTTTGAAGTATCAATCTCAACTAGGATTCTTGCATATACATTGTATGTGTGAAATCATAGGTTTGGGATTCGACGTTAACGATGTTTCCCAAGGTATTTCCTATGGATATCAGACAACTATGGTCCTAAAATTATAGGGGTAAGTGGGGTAATTTGATCTAGATTGGTTTGTGTGATAAAGATTCAGTGAGAGGGTTGAATGATGTGAACCATGGTTTTAAGATAAGGTACCTTTGTTGGAAAACCCAAAGTTGTTTAGAAATTTTGTCCTTATATCGATAGATAGGGAAAAAATAATAAAAATTCCCTTAGCATAGGGGTAGAGGTCTAACTTACCCGCTAGAAGCGGGAACCAATTCTTGGAGATCTAATCATGGAGGATAGGGAGGCTAGGCTAAAGATGAGTGAATCTACAGATCAAGGCATGATCTTGGTAAAATGAATATATTTCGAGGACTTCATCGCCAAAGGTTACACTTGGGTTTCTCTTAGTAGGCCTCATGGTTTTGATCTATGTCTTCTTTTACAAAACCTCATTAAATGAGTGATTGACTAAAGCT
This sequence comes from Taxus wallichiana var. yunnanensis, assembly GCA_018340775.1. Lineage (NCBI taxonomy): Eukaryota > Viridiplantae > Streptophyta > Pinopsida > Cupressales > Taxaceae > Taxus > Taxus wallichiana. The sequence goes on along the minus strand of CM031240.1, from coordinate 32,426,719 downwards.
TTAGTTGTAGCAGGAGTTTCCAAGCTATCAACAAGGGAGAAAACCCTAGTGTTTGCACCCCTAACAAAGATGTTAGGATTCACTCAACCTCCCAATGGGTTATTAGTGTCCCCAACAAAGATAACAGGATTTTCCATTCCTCCTTGCAAGTTCTTGGCAACATTGGTGCCGGTAGTGTCGATCCAACCCCAACAATGGCTCCATTGCACTGCAGATTTGAGCAATTGAAGCCCCACACCCAAGGCCCAAGAATATTTCTAGAAACAAACCCTTAGGGGTCTACATGTTACGTGAGGGGGATGTAGTTTCTAAAATGAAAGGACACCTCCATCACGTAATTTCACACAACCCTACGTGTGCACATATATATGTCCGCCGCCTCCAAATCTATTAGGGTTCATATGAGTGGTGGAGTTAGGGTTCGCAGGAGTTGTCATAAATTGGAGGAGCTGTCTATTAAGGGTACAATGATGTTGTAAATTCTTAAATCTCAGTACACCAATCCATATAAAACTTATAATCATATGGAAAGGACGCATAGATTTTTTTAGATAAAGGGTACGAGAGGATTTAACCTTTTTTACATTTCTTCATCACTCTTATCATTCATTAAAGAGATTTGTAACTAACCTGCGTAAAACTCATGGGAGGCATGCCAGTAGCTTCAGTTCCCTGAGCAGATGATGACCCGCCAGGCTCCTGTGTATAAAAGAGAAAAATATTAATACATGTGCAACATACACGTGAAACAAATTATAATAATAATCTAGTGCAATTAAATGATTTATTAAAAATGTAAGTTTGTGACAACTTGAAACTTACGTTTGAAACACGCCAACCGCGATGTTAGCATGTCAACACCGGATGTTTCCTTCACCGCTCTTGCTATTTAAAATAAAATAAAAAATTAGTTTTTTACATGTATGTACATGAAGTACAATCATATATATATTAATATCTCAAACATGTGAATTAAACTATTGTACATATATATATTATTTAAATTTATTTAAAATTTACCCGTGAAAGACCAATATCGGTGGCTCCAGTTCAAAACATTCCCAAAGATCTCATCTATAGAAAAAAAATCCTGTGAACCAGCAAATGATGTCTCGCCTGCAGTGCATACGGCACCACATGATCCACAGTGGTGTGGTGCACTAGAACTGGCACCTCCACCAACATCACCGGATGCAATCTGGGTGCTATGCTGGGTGAGAGTGTCAGTGAGCTCCCTCAATGCATGCAATGTATCAATCTCCACAACCTCCTTCACTGTAGGAGGGATAACTGAAGGCAATGGGGGTTTTGGGGCATGGGGGATCCTAGGCTGACCTACGCGTGCACCAGGTCTACTCTGTGCAGAGCCACCTCCTCGACCAAAAAAGTCTGAAAAGTCAAAATAATTCGGGACCTCATTGAGCACAAACTCACAATATAATTTCTTCAAAAAATAAAGAGGAACCTCATTGTTGTTGCATGGTGGATAATCAAAAACCATCCACCATCGGTCCCAAAAATTGTTTTTGATTCTATCATCATGGCACCAATGGATTGGGAACCGTTTGCAAGTAACTACAGGGGGGCATTGGTTCTAGGGTCGGTAAATAATGCACAAATGAGGTCTTTTCCAATTTTTTTGTCTTTGACGGCCGCATGAGATAGTTTATCCGCATACCACCGCCTACGATCACTAAAGGTGTTCCATCTATGTATTTGGTTGGTTGCAGACTCGACTTCGCCAATCAATGTTTGCAATGTATTGGCTAAAGTCATGCGGGATGGATTTGTAGCATGGTTTTGTCTTATAGTTTGAATTAGGTTCTCAATGACAATTTTATTTTCTTGGATTCTTCCAATGATATTATCTTGCGTTCCTGTTGGCTCAGTGGGGACAGAAGGAGCCACAGGGGGCGGATCTATGTTTGGAGGAGGGTTTTGAGGAATGTTCGGAGGGTTTTGAGGAATGTTCGGTGGGTTTTGAGGAATGTTTTGACGGTTTGCACGAGCCCGAGCTTGCCGACCAACTGATAAAACAATAAAATTGTATACATAAACAAACAATTCACAAAACCCATGAAAATGCCAAAAAAAACCTAAAATGCAAAAAAACAACCTAAAATGCAAAAAAATGATTACAATCGGGGACTTACCTCCTCGTCTTGGCGGCATGGTTGAATCTATCGCTATCCAGAAGTCCGATGAGCAATTTTGAGATAGTATTGAAAGTGCGAGTGAAAAACGTTTAGGAAAAGTCGCGGTTCGAAATGAAAATTAGGAAAATAACGAGTCGCGGGACTGTTAAATTTTGTCTCAGAGTTCTGCGATCGCGGTTTATAACCGCGCTCGCGGTTATAAACCGCGATCGCGGAACTAGGTTCGGTAATTACCGAACCTAGAATTCAATAACCGCGATCGCGGTTTTAGGACCGCGATCGCGGTACCTTTATTTCGGGTTTTTATGTCCACGGAATTGTCCACCAACTTCGTGCACTTACCCAAAACTCGGTCATCCATATCTCAAGAACCCAGCCACCTCATCATGCAAAAATGGCTTATATGAAACTAGATTTTTCAAGGAACATTTGCTCCAAATTTTGGGTGATTTCACCCAACGGATCTCCTCGGGAAACAAAGAAGCACTTGTTGTCATTTTGTTGTTATGTCATGATAACCATTAATAGAGGTTGGATCGTTAAAGCATATAATTGTGTCCCACTTTTTGTAGTTTTTGTACCTTCAGAAAAATATGTCTGACAACCAAAACATGACCAAACACATATAAAATGATCAAACATGTATTTTTAAGAGTTTAAATATACCAAGGCGCGGGCATCCAAAATTTACTGATTTTTTTAAGTTTTAATAGTATTTTTAAATATTTATTTACCAGTTAGATTTTAAAATATTTTTGGCCACCAAGTGGGACACACTTATATGCTTTGACTAGTGACCCGAAGTGAAAATGGAGGAATAACAAACTATGTTGAAGAAATGGTTCAAAAATGAGTTATAATGTATTTTATTTCACTTTTGTGATGTCCTACTGACCATGGTTCAAACTCGGGTTAAATGAGAGCTTGAGTGAGGTTCAGATCTAGTTTTTATGGTGTGAAGGAATAGAGGGAAAACATGGACGATAAAGGTATCCTTGAAGCAAGATGATGCCAAGTGTAAGCATTGAAGTGTGAGTAAGATTGAAAAAGCCAAGCAAGCACACAAGGAGGCGAGAGAGATCACATGGCGAATCGGATGAGAGGGCTTGCTCAAGGGCACTCATTTTTATCCCCTCTATCCCCTTTGGAAAAAGGTACAAGAGTGAAATAAAATATAACTTGGAGATAGATGATGATATGTGGTAGTGAAAAATTTCACCGAGTGTGGAGCCCACACACTCTTCATTAGTGAGAACTTGAAAAATTCACTCCTAGAGATTGGAATGGTATTTTGAGATGAAATTTTATTTGAATTTGACTATAAGAGACCTTATAATATCAATGGAATAGGTTTCATATTTTTATTATTCTTGAAAATCCAAAAATGTCACTTTTTTATCGGGATAGTGAGGTGCACCTATAGATATTAAATTACCTTGAGAAATAATCGGGTATTGGATAAAATTTGATTCTTCCACCATGTAGAGGATTCTAATAGATTTCCAATGCCTATTTAGTTTCCTCTCAACTCCTTTTGTAACTCTCGATTCATCCGAAGAAGACAGTTTCACCGAGGAGCCTTCATTTCCCACACCCTGAAAACCCAATCTTGCACAAATTACTCTTAAGTGATATTTTCTTTCATAAATTTTCCTAAATTTCTTCAAACCTATATAATACTCTATAGAACCATCCTTATAAACTTTATAATTTCCTTGAATGTTCCCAGAGAGTGTTTACCAATTGCGAAATGGCCAAAAATGGCCTTTTTAGGCCTCCAAGAAGACTTGTCTTTCATCAAACTTCACTGAATTCAATCATCAACTTGTGTAATCATACCTACACACTGAAAAAAAAAAAATGATCTTGTTAACACTTTCCTTTGAGATTGGGTGAGGGTTGAACTGAAGATAGGATGGCTAGAGGAAGGATGCACAATGACTAGGAAGCCTAATTTTCAATTAAGGGATTTAGCTATCATGTTTTGAAATTTTCAAATTTCATGCTAGTTATTTTGCATGACAACACATTCTAACCAAAAAATGTGTTGGTGTACCTCAAACTATTTTAAATGGCTAATAGGCCCATGACACATATGATCCTACTCACTATCATAGAGTAGATAATGATGTCATATCATACATACACACATGATAGAGTCACTGCAGGTTCAAAATTGGACCCATCCTAGCTCTTCTGAGGGTTCAAAACCATCATAGAAATGTAACAAAAAAATGCCCTTTAAAAAAATTAAAATATAAAAGTTGAATAACACGATGGAAGTGGAAATATTTATGCAAACTGGAAAAAGAAGGGTGGTTCACAAAAAATCCCTTCCACATTTGATGTCACTCATCAACTAACAACACTTAAAATTACAGCCAATCAACAAAACCCAAGAAAGAGAACTAAGAGCGTAATTAAAAACTAGATCCAAAGTTTTCTTCAAAAATTCACATTTGGCAATTGAAAAGTTAAAATTACTAATACAATATTGTGGAAATCAAAATTATTAAATGTTTTGTGGAGGTTTCAACTGTAATTTGTTGGCTTAGTTCAGAGATGACATCACAACTCACAAGACCACTATATGTTAGGAACACAATTAATTATTTGGAGTGTGCCTTAGCAACATTTATTTTAATCATATGCCTAGAATTTATCATTTACCTTCAGTCAATGCAATAGATGCCCATCAATAGAACATGTAAAGTTGAGCGGTTCAGGTTTTCTAAAATAAAGGTTAACCAACATAAATGGCTAAAGAAGCTATAGTAAGTACCAAATAAAAAATCATCTACCAAATTCTATTATCATAAATACAAAGGTGCCTAGAAAATTAATCTCCTGTCTTTATAGAGAAGATTTAAATAGGTCTAAAATGAGAGTTGAAACTTGAAAGGAGGAGAATGGGGTGGATTTGATGAGAGCTGGGATTGTTGAAGCACAAGATTTCTCTACAAGGTTTTTAGATTGAGCTTATACATTTAAATATTTATGTATACTAATTTGTTAATGTATGAAATTTGTAAGGTAAGAAATGCAAAAAACATACATAATTTTACTTTCTTTAAAACATTTTGTTTCGAATTTTTAAAATATTGCACATCTCTAGGTCTAATTTAATCCTACACACCTCTTATACTACCATCACAACATGTAAATACCCTTACATACCAACAAGTTCAATAACTACTACCAAATAATCTCGTGGCGTTGTAAACTATTTTTATTTTTGTTTTATTTTATTTTATTGAGGACTAAAAATGTCTTGCTTTCATTATTAGTTTGTTTGTTTTTTTCCCCTAATTTTACTTAAAGATTATAAATTTTTTCCATTCATTGTTTATTTCATCATTTATGGTTTTCCATAAACAAAATGGTGCTCACAAGCAAATATGTTTGAATTCATGGAAAATTTGTGAAAACCAAACGTATAAGAAAGGGAATCAAATCCTACATCAAGAGGGAACAACATGTGTATCAACATTCAAAAGAATACACAAGCACCCAAATTGAGAAATAATAGAGTCAACTAAGATTTAGAATCACTTACAACATGGGGCATTGCATAGATAATTATTCTAAGACATTAAACTAGTTAGTTGTGTGGAAGTGGTGTTAACACTTCTCCTAGATACCAACAACATAAACCAATAACTAGAAGAAATGAGTGACAAAATGTCGGTAAAGGGTATTGTGCTACTAAATACCATCAACATCTTGCAATGCACAATGTTAATGCTTCCATTCACAATGGCTCGCCATCCTCCCCATAGTCCCTGTATCTATTTGGAACAATCACACATTTCATAGACATAATTCATGTAAACTAGTATGTACCTTTTATTGAATCTTGAGATATTTGATAGCAATTTGGACTTGATGTATAATGTATCTTGCAATTGATTGCAACCAAAATACCCTTACCTATGGTATTTTGTATTTAAATATTTATCGAGGACCGAGATCAAATGAATATAACAATAACAAACAAGATCTATCCCACAAAGTACAATTATGTATGAAAGATAGGAGATAGGAGTGACTTAGCTTTTATCGGAGATTTGGGATGATTTTGGGGTGGAAGATGGCTGGAATAGGTTAGATCTGGACTATGTGAACTTTGTCTAAAAACTCGAGACCCAATACTTCTTCGACAAGAGCGTCTGGATGCTAGTGTATGATCTAGGCACTAGTGTCCTTACAAAGTAACTCTACTTTTGGTATTTTTGGGGTCCTGGACTGATTCTTTCCTTTTTGTTGTTTATCACATCCACTTTGTTGAAGGGTTATTATATCACACACGTAATTCTAAAAAAAAACCATCTATCTACACAAGGCTCAAGAAAATATTAGATGGAATAAATAATGCATATGCTTGAGTTAGACTAACCTTGGTGGTCACCCCAATGTGATTGTCATTGAGTGTTGCACTACATTTTAGACTCTATATAGTTCTTATGAGTGTGTGATTTGAATTGTGTCCCTTAAAACTAGGTTTCCCTTTTGTTAAACGCACTGGATAACGAGCTACAACTAATTTTCCCCAAGATGAATGTGTGAGATGGAATTCAGAAATTTCCCTTCCTATGCAGTGAATGATGCAACCCAAATGCATTCTTTGAATGTTGTTCTTTGCCCAAGTAATAGATAGTAAGTATTAGCCCCAAAATGTCATGCCCCCTAATAATGGTAAGTAAGTCATGTATATATATGATTCCCTTGTTTTAATTTCATCATTAACAATTGAAAAGCTGACCCAAAGTGATAAAAAATACTCTAGAAAAGAAATCATATGAGATGGAAAATTCAAATCAAAAGAGGAGAGAAAGGGACAAAAACGCCCGAGGGAAAGTAGTGTCCAGGGTTCTTTTGTCTCTAATGAGAGATATTGTCCTGGGATGCATTGAAGATGTAACAATCAATACAAAGCGAGGTCACATGTTGTTTTGTATTAAAATTAAAGTGATCATTCCAGAAAAGCAAATAATAAGCATGTGGGTTAGATTAAAACAATGAAAGAGTAAAAAAAGTGTTGTTAATGTCTAGTCTTATTGCTTAGGAATCATGTATGTAATGAATTACTTAGAGACGTGATGTGAGTAGAAAGTGTGTGATTTCCTAAGTAAACCTATGATATTTTGTACTCAAATGTAATACCTCATTTACAAATATTATTTTTTTGTTACATATACATTTCATTTACTCTTGTCATGCGAAGTGTTTATGTTTTTACTACTTTTTATCATAGAAGGGTTGGTTGAAAATATACCCTTCACATTTAAATTTGACTAGCCCTTCAAATTTGATCCCTAGAAAGAGGTAGTTTCCACATGGCTCATAACAATGTTAATGATTATAACTAACGCTTTGTTTTCACAATAACGTTTGTGTCTAAATTTATGGTAGTTGATAGGAATGAACTTTGGAGTCACTTTGCTAGGGTTTCTTTTTTGCAAACTTGTCATTCCGTGGCCTTTTTGGGATCTACGGGAAATTAATACCATCATTCTTTCTAGGGTTTCTCACCCTACGAAAACCCCTATATAATTTCCCCTCCCTCTTCAATCCCAATTGTTACACCTGTGGCTAGAGATAGTGGAGCTCTAAGCAATGACGCGCCATGAAACATCCTCGGAATTTTGTCATGAAGGTATTCCACGAGGTAATGTTTCTCCTCCTGATGTGGTTTTACTTGTTCCTGATTTTAATGTTGTTTGTCAATGGTTGGAACAATTTTGTCTTATTGGGTATTTCATGGGTTGAATCCCCTTTGAAAGCATGCTTAAAACCTAGGTTAATTTGGTCTGGACTCCTCATGGGGTCGACTCGACAATGTCCAAAATATGACCAAAGGATTCTTCCTTTTTTGCTTTTCCGACCCAGTAATGCCCCCAACATTTTGGCCCGACAAGCCACCTAGTATGTTCACAACTCTTTGTTGGTCCTGTCTCCATGGACCAAAGACTTTGTGGTTTCTGAGTATGTTGCACTTAAAGTGCCCGTATGGGTAGAATTTCCTAGTCTACCCTTGCCTTGTTGTCATTTCATACACCAATTACCTCTTCTATTGGGTAGGTGGTCCACCTCAAATGAGAGCATTTTACCACGCTCGTCTCATGAAACGTGTTTGTGTAGAGGTAGATCTCTCATGAGACATGAGGAAATTTGTGGAAATTCAAATGGGAGATAAATGATACTCCCAACGTATTCTATATATCAACTTGCCTAACACTTGCTTCCGTTGCCAGGCCTTTGATCATAAGATCAAGGATTGTCCTCTTTATGTCCCTCACAATCGTCTAGTTGCCAAAACAGCCCCTGAACTAGAAAAAAACCACAAGAGGATGATTGGAAAATAGTTGGGGGCCAAAAATAAGAATAAAAATCAGCAATCCAAGTTGTGCAGTTCGACCGGATAGTGTGAGCTAGCTATTAAAGAACAACCCCATAGCCTGCAAGCTAAGGAGCCAACTGTTGTTGCTAAGGAACCAACTGTTGCTACCAACTTGTCTTTCCAGTTACCAAAATACTCCAACACGCCCAAGGCAGCCTTGGTTCTCATGGACCAAACCAATTCTATTTCTAATTTCACCATGTCGTAACCATTGTCATTGTTGCTTGCTAACAGAAGTTCACAGGGGCCATACAAAAGGCCCCGAAGTTCTCCTCACATCTCTCGGGACCATAGCCCGACACACATTGTGGACTCAATAGAAGAGGAGTATAACATTGAATACGCCGAGTGGAAGAAAATTGATCTGCAAGATTTTTGCAATATAAAACTACACAATTTGTGCAAAACCAATTCGACGCTCTTGATGGCTTGGATGCTGAAGGCATGGCTCTTGACCAACGTCTTCCATGAATTTTTATCTTGGAATGTTCGGGGTCTTACAGAATCCTATTGTAAATATATTTTTCGTCAAGCTCAAAAATATTGTCCAATTTAGATGTTTTGTTTTTGCAGAGGTGAAAATTACAGGTTTTCGATTACATGTGTGGTCAGAATCCATCTAGCCCGATAACTTGTCCTTTTCGAATCATGAAGTGGGGCATGGGGGTTTAATTTCTAATTTTCTCCCACATGGTGGTCCCTGTTGATTGACCATGGCATCGACCCCACCAACCGTGCCATATGAGTCCTATTTAATAGTGGCGGTCGCCCTTTTGGCCTCATTAATATTTATGCCTCTAACGATACGGCCAAAAGAGCCTATCTTTGGTGGTGGACAACATGCACCATTCCCGATGCTTATTGGGTCAATAGTGGTGATTTTAATATGGTTCACCACTGTTAACAAATGTGGCCACTTGTCAATGAGGTGGACAGTTGGCGAAAGGGACGTGTGGTTTTTCATGCACTATAAGTTTGGGTTTTATGACCCTAATGCCTCTCACACTCCCACTTCTGAAGCATGGTTCACTTGGTCCAATCTCCAAGGAGGATTGGATCATGTTCTTAAATGGATCGACATAGCTATGATATAAACTCAGGATTTTTTTATTTTGACAACATTTATTCCATGTCAGTGGAGGTCATGCCTGACTTTGTCCTTTCGATCACTCCCCCATTCGATTTCGTATCACTTGGCATGATAAACGTGCTTTTTTTTTTCATAAAGGCCAATTCTTTCTTAATACTACCTTGATGCAACATGGGCCCACACTCAATCATATCAAATGTGTGTGGAACTTGGCTCCTCGACCTAGTCATTGTTAGCACTTTCATCCACCTATGCATGTCAACTGGACTCAATGGTGGGAGGATGTTATGACTCGAGACTACTAGATTCCTCAGAATCTATGGCAAACAACTGTGGCCAAAATTTTCCACCGCTCATACTCCACCAACACTTCAGCTCTTAGCCGAGCGGTGGTGGCGCTTTAAGGAAACCCCTTCTCTAAAACCCTACAACTTCAAGTTGCATCGCTTTTCTAGCAAATTCAAATGGTTGATAACTACAATGCTTGAGAGCTCAAATCGTGCTCACATGCATTGGCTTAAAATTTGTGACCAAGTTTTGAAATAATTCTTTCTTTCTCTTAGATCCAAAATACCTTCTCATAAAATTCAGGCCATTCTTAATGGCGAAACCAGATCACTAACCCCAACTCATGTTGCAAGCATTTGTGTGACATTACAAGTTTGTCTTTCAGGCTCAACAACCTTCTACTGCAGACTACCAAGTAGCCCTCGAACAATGTTTGGTTGTTGTGTCATGCAAGCTTTCCCATGCTCAAAAGGTGGTTTGTGACCGAATGCTCACCATTGATGACCTCCACAATGCAGTCATGCAAATGGCCAATGATAAGGCTTCGGGATATGATGGCTTCCCTTTACAAAGCCTTGTGGGATTTAGTCGGTCAAGACCTCTTTCAAGTCTATCTCGAGGGGTTTCAGAACCAATCTTTGGGATCGTGTATCAACAAAGGAAATATTAAATTCATCCCGAAACCAGGGGATCCAGAGAAAATTACTTGTTGGGGCCTATCACTTTGTTGAATGTATCCTACAAGATAATTTCCAAATCGTTGGCTATGAGGCTTCGTAACATCCTCCTCAAGTATTATTCAACCAAAACAAATTGGGTTCATTCAGGGGAGATACATCCTGGAAAACATCATCATTGTTTAGGAAGGCATGGATTGGGCCCATGAGATCCAATCAATTTTTATGTTTGTAAAATTGATTTTAAGAAATCTTATGATCGAATTGAATGATCGTTATCCTTTCCATGCTTCAAGACCTTTGATTTGGCCTTGTTTTGATTCAATCACGAGAATGCTTTTTGCAGACGCCTCTTCCCAGATCTTTATCAATGGCCTCGGTTCTAAGTTCTTTGGATTGTTTTGATCCATTTGACAAGGGTACCCATTAGCGCTTTGCTTGCTTTATGTGCTTACGACTGAAAGTTTTGGATATCTATTGGCCCACACCAAAACTCAAGGGCTTGTTAGAGGAATTTTTCTTCCTTATGTAGCCAATTCTCAATTACTTGATGGTCATTTCGTAAATGATTCCTTTCTTGCACTCATTAATAACGAATCCAATATCCGCAATGTCAATCATAAAAGGAATGATAACCAGATCGTACCAAGCCAAGAAATCAAATGCTAATCAAACACTATGATCAATAAGATGAAATAAATTCTCCGAATAACTTTACATAAACCTTTGCAAACAAATGAGCAACAATATCATATATTATTATGGAACTCAATGAAATATAATGAGAATGGGCCTTACTTATATAGGCAAGGAATAACAATCTAAGAACTAGTCAAGGTCATAGATCAAGCCATAAATCAAGAAAAGAACTAGTCAAGACCATAGATTTAGGAGAGAACTAGACATCAAGGATCTAGTCAATACCATAGATCAAGGAAAGAACTATACCTAAAAACTAGATAATATCCCCCTAATATCTAAATAAATAAAAAGAAATATCCACACACATAAGTGGGTGAGGATAAATATAATAAAGGTAAATAAAGTACCTAGGAGAACATGAGCTATGGTAAATACTTGCTCTAACACCCCCCTCAAGTGAAGACAGGGGCCAAAATAGAAGTGGCATGTCCACAATATGAGTCCCGACAACTAGGCCTTGATGAGGTACTCATGTACAATATATCCATGAAGAAATATCGAACCAAAAGAAGGAAAGAATCCTACTAGAAGGAAAGAGAAAGAAGAAAAAGAAGGAAGATGTTCTCACGAACACCCCCAAGAACAACTTCCAAAACCCTAAGCATTCCATGCAACTCAAGGTAGTGAGGTGATGCAAAAGGCTTCATAAAGATGTCTCGCAACCTACTGCTGAGTCAGAATGTACTCCAAGCAAAGAAATCCATCCTGAATGTGCTGAAAAATGAAGTGGATGTGTATCTCAATATGTTTGGTCCATTGGTGCTCAATTGGGTTGCAAGAAATGTGAATTACACTTTGGTTGTCATACCAAAATGCATCGGTGAATCCGTGGGAATCCAAACTCTCTCAATAACTCGTCCGAAGCCAAAAATCTATTAAATTGATGTAATTGTTTCCCTATACTCTACCTTTGAAGATGAAAGTGCAATAGCTTGTTGCTTTTTGCATGCCCAAGTAACTAGAGAAGAACCAAGACAAAAAGATAGCTAGAATTTAAACACTTGTCATCAATAGAACCGCCCAATCTGAATTTTTATATCCAACCAACTGAGTAGAACCCCTAGTGTAGTGTAGGAACAAAGTGGGAAGTGTCATGCAAATAGCACAAAATATTTTTAGCATCTTGTCAATGAATACTATGACGAGAATGTGCAAACCAAGATACAATCCCCACTCTAAATGAAATATCGGGGAGTATGGATCAATTACATGAGACTTATAAACAAATTTCTATACAAAGTAGGATGATAAAGTGGAGTGGTACATGTGGAAGTAACAGAACCCCGAGAATGAAAAGGAGATGGACTTGGCTTGCAATCAGCCATATCAAAGCGCCTAAGAAGATCATGGGTGTACTTTTGTTGACTCAAATGAATCCCTGAATATGTCTGAGAAATATTTAAACTAAGGAAATAATGCAATAACCCAATATCTCTGTCATTTCAAACTATGTCAAAAGAGCCCTTTGAATACTCTAAATGTGGGAAGAAGAGATGCTAGTAAGTAGGAGATGATCAACATACAAGACAAGAATCACAATATACTCACCAATATGGTGGAGATACATTGTATGATTGGAGTAAAGAACGAATAAAACTAGTAGATAGAAGAAAAGAATCCATCTTCTCATACCAAACCCAAGGGGCTTGTTTAAGACCCTAGAGAGACCTTCGGAGCCTATAAATAAGAGAAGAATCCTAAACAAATCCAACAGGGTGCTCCACGTATATTTCCTCTTGTAAATTTCCATATAAGAAGGAACTCTTCACATCCATCCGGTATATAAGCCACCCCCGTGATGCAACAATAGCAATTATAAGGCACACATAATCTATTTTGGCAATGGGTACAAAAGTCTCGTGAGTACTCAATACCTTCAACTTGTGAAAAACCCTTTGCAACAAGATGAGCCTTACACTTATTAATGGACCCATCACCGTGTTTTTGGTTTGGTATACCCACTTACACCTAACCATATTTCTTCCTTTGGGAAGAGATACCAAATCCCAAGTATGATTCTTCATCAAAAAGAATACTCAACTTGCCATTGCATCATCCCACTCCTATAACCCATGAGCCTTTAAAAATACTATGGATCCTCGAAATTGCTTGACACAAAATTCCAGAACCTATAGAATGTGCATGATGATGCCTAATCGGTGGAAGATCCTATATGAAAGGTGTTGCCTCAAAAACTATAGTACAAGTCCACTTATGCATAGTGACAACATCAAGGTGGTAATAGGATCATCAACATCGTCTATAACCTCCTCATCAACATCCTCAAAGAAAGGATCCTCAAGATGAGATGAAGAAGAAGGAGGCATGGAAGAAGATGAAGAATCATGAGGAGTGAATCACTCATCAAACTGAACATGTGTTCGAAAATAATGTCATGAGTATCGAGAATCTTGAAGTCGATAAGATCGCATGTCCTTACAATACCCTACAAAGATCAAGAGTTTTCTCTTCTTATCCAAAGGTTTCCTTTTCATATTTTTCACAAAGGCCCAAACATGGCTCCCAAAGACTCGAAAAATGAGACATCTGGCTTAGTGTTGGTCCAAGCTTCCTCTGGAGTCAAATGTTCAAGTGTTCTTGTGTGGGTGTGCGATTCTGAATGTAGTTAGCACAATTAATTACTTCTACCCAATAGATAGGAGGTAAATCTCTAGAATGCATCATATAGTTAGCCATTTCCTTCAAATTTATATTCTTCTGTTCTGCTAATCCATTATGTTGTGGAGTATGAGGAACATAATGTTGGTGAATAATGCCTTGAGTTGCCAAAAAATTAGAAAACTCATTGTTGAAGTACTCCCCTCCATTATCAGTGTGAAGGTTCTTTATGCAACTAGAAGATTGTTTCTCAACCAAAGCCTTAAATACTTTGAAGTGTGAAAAAACATCACTTTTGTACTTGAGAAAATAAACCCAAGTACGCCTCGAGAAATTATCAATAAAGGTAAGTGCATACTTAGCTCCATTGAAAGAGGGGGTAAGAAAAACTATCAAGTCACTATGCACAAACTCAAGTGGTGAAGAAACTCTCCTAGAAAAATTCTTAGGAAATGGATCTTAGTGTTGTTTCCCTAATGCAAAGCTAGAGAAGACTCCCTCAAGACAAAAAACTCTAGGAGGACCATCTACCATACCATGATTTTTCAATTCCTTCAAATATCCATTATTGAGATGTCCAAATATTTCATGTCAAAGCTTACTCTCTGAATCTACATGAGAAACCAATCATGTCCCTATAGAGGAAGTGTCATCAAAACTCTCAAAGTGATATAGTCTAGAATTATGATCAACAATACCTTGAGCAACAAGTGAATGAGGATCCAACAAAGTTCGTACTTCTGCCCCATGTGGTGTAAAATTCATTGTTTTCCCTTGACCTGAATGACAAATTTGATATACATAAAGCAAATTTGTAGTGATGTTAGGAACATATAGTGTATCTTGGATACTACCACCATCAAGTTGTATAACACCTTTTCCTTTAACAGAAAGAAATGAAGAATCTCTAACCTCAATTTTGGAAGTAGAACTCAAACCTAGAGAAACAAAAGACTCCTTGGAAGAATTCATGTGATGAGAAGCACCAAAATCTATAACCCAACTGTCTGCAAGTGGTGACTGAGATCTCCCAACAACATTAAGTGTTTTGCCATGCTAATTAGAAGGAGGTGGAGTGGAAATATAATTTTTTTGTTTCTTGATTGCATCCTCTAAGGCTTGCATTCACTTATAACACCTATGTTCTTCATGACCACTACCCCCACAAAAATAACATGAAAGGCTAGACTTATTCTTGGATTTAGAAGACTCCTTGGGTTTAGAGTTGTTTTCTTTGGGTTTAAGAGCACTTTGAGATGGAGAAGGGGTGGATTTGGTTTTACTTTTTAGTTTTCCCTTACCCTTAGGATTAGATGCAACTAATTCCTTTTGAGAGGTGGAAGACTCAATATGAGACAATTTGGATTCTTCTCTAGTAAGTATTTCAAAAATGTTTCTAAGTTAGGCATTTTGAATGTGTCACCTAAGGCATCCATGCTAGAGAAAATGGTAGAAGAAAATATTTAAAATGGTCCTCTCAACTTGGATAGAATCAAGTAAACACACTTTTCATCTTTTTATCTCTTACACTCCCCTTTAAATGTGTCAACAAATGCTTGAACTTGGTAATATAGTTTTATAATTGTTGAAAAATCTTTGGGATTAAGAGAGGTGATCTCAATTTCAAGTTGCATGGCTCTCATATGATCCACCTTACCAAATAAATCCTCTAATTTCTCCCATATTTTGAAAGGAGAGTCACATTTTTCCAAATGAAACAAAAGACCTAAACTTACATAAGTACCTATTAAACCCATACACTCATCAAATTTGCACTGGTATCTGAAATTTCTCATATTCTCTATGAACATTGGTTGTTACAAGAAGTTAAAGCTCATAATCCTTTCCACTTAATTATTGTTTCTATGTCTTAGTTTCCATGTGTGGTAATTATGTGTTAATAATGGCTCAACATGATCTAATGCAATTATATAAAGATGACATCCTCAAAAATCACCAAAAGAAATGCAAGAACCAAGCAATGCAATAAGAGCCCCAAACAATGCAACAAGAGCCCCCCCATATTTTGGCACTTTATAATTATAGTGTGATTCTCAAAATAAATTTCCAATGAAAGAGCACGAAAAACAAGCACTTTTGTAAAAAATGGCACTCAAAACCGAGTTACTAATCAAAAATACAAGTTTTTCAATATTATGTTCTACTATTTGTTTCAAGAGCTACTAAAACAGATTAAAATGCTATTACCTTCACCACACAAATAAAAACAAAGGGGGCTAGAGTTAAGCACCTAATAGTAGAACTCACAAGCTTTAAGCCCTCATATGAACATACCATATGACCAGGGGCCGAGGATTTCAAAGGGTAAGAAATATGCACACACATAAGTGAGTGAGGATAAATACAATAAAGGTAAATAAAGTACCTAGGTGAACATGAGCTAAGGTAAATACCTACTCTAACAATGCATTGATTTTATATCTTTTGTTTAGCATCTGGTTCTTTCATTCAATGGCGAAAAATCCCAGGTGCTACCGACAATCCTTCCTCCCAAAGGCTCGGCTAGACTCTTTTGATTGGAAGATCCTTGCACACGGAAAAATGTTTAAATTTATGGGCATTTCATTTGCCTTTCATGTGTCTTTGGCTGAGTTATAGCAATATGTTATCCAGTGGGTGGCCAAAAAATTGGATTATTGGATTACTAGACCTTTATCCTTGGCAAGAAAATTCCAAATCTGCTCCAAAGTTCTGGTGGTCATGCACGTTTATTACTCCTCATGTTGGGTGCCTTCCAAAGCCTCTATTCAAAATCGGAAAGCTCCTCAAATCCTTTCTCTGGGCCAACGCTTCCACTGGAAAAGGTTTTCATTGTGTTGTTTGGGAGATATGTTTCCTTCCCCGCAACTCGGGGAATGGGCCTTATTGACATTACGCGACAAGGGCAAGCACTCTGTGTGAAATGGATTGTTAGATGCATTTAAGGCCAAAAAGCAAGGAAAGTACTTCCACACCATGGCATGAAAGAAGGATCACTTTACGGTGCCTTACATGGAAAGGATTGGGGTTTGTCAACCTCCTTATTTCCCGGTGCATGTTTAAGTTGTTGCTGCACTTTTGTGCTTCAAAGAATATGGAAAGCATGGGAATGCATCAAACCATGGCTTCAAAGTGGAAAGGCAACGGCTTTCATAATGATCTCTATTAACCAACATTCTTTTTGGTGGTTGTCGATATTTCATCTCAGGATAAGTGTTTTGTAGAGATCCTATAATTCTTGCACTCAAAATTTTCAAGCGATCTATTTGCACCATTCAAGGTTTATTCTGTAAACAATCTCAATCCTAGTATTCTTGGCCTAAGCTTAAAACTCAATTTTGACTAACCAACCAGGATCATATCGATATCACCAAGTGCTCAATTCAGTCCCTGACCACATGTTGCATAAGATTTTTGTGCACTCTTCTCACCCCTAGTGGATAGATTAGAAATGGTATGTTGATACCCCATTTCACAATTATTCAGCCAAGAAAGACTTGCACATCATCTACCCATGGTTGAAAAACTCAACACTCATTGGGGGATTCATTCTACACCTTCCTCCCGGAGCAAAGCGCGATTTGACATTGTGTGGAACCTAAAATTTCCCACTTTCTGTGGTGTATTCTACACCAAGGTCTTCCTGTGGGGTCTCAACTTGTTCAAATTGGGCTCAGGCTCCCAAGTGCCCATTCTATGGCCACTTGGAAACTTTAATGCACATCTTCTAGTTTTGTCTTAAAGTGGAACTTGCTTAGAACTTGATTCATTCATTTTTCTTTCCTCTCAGACCCCAATTGTTTTACTTGGTAGAATGTCCTTTTGGGAGATAACCCCAAGATTTTACCTATGTTCACCCAGATTTGGCATGTTTTCAGAGGGGAAATTTTGTTTTAGATATGGAAATAAAGAAATGCTTTTTTATTTGATAATTATGAAGTTGATCAAAAAAATTCTATGTATAACAAATTTATGGTTATCTCCATTGTGATACTGCGGATTCAAGTCCAAGCTAACAAGGTTGCCTTGGAGGCGGACCACCCGAGACTCTATTATGGCACTTTGGGGATGCCTCGTGTAATGTCGCCTGGGAGCTAGCCTCATCATCTTGGCACTCCTCTCCACATAGTCGTGGTGGTCGTCACAGCCCGCTCCCAATGCCGATATTTCATTCAGGATCATCACTTGCCCTATCCTCAACATCAAAGGAGCCACTTGCACCAGCTCGCCAACAAGGTTGGGGGTCCCTGTTAGTTAGCATGGGTGGGGTTCACTGTTTCCCCGAGACACGTACTCTATATGGCTGGAATTTTCCCCCGCCACCACCACCGCCCTCCGAAAAAGTCCCTCGCCTCTCTCTTGTCATCCCCACTCGAGAGAAGGCAGAAAAGGAAGAAGAAAATCCCACGGGTTGGGACACTCCAAATGATGGAAAGGACCTCCAAGGCTCGGGTTGGCTAGACGATCATGATCTTCTCGCTTTGGGAATGTTTATAGCTGTTGCTTAATTTTGTGCTTTGATGTTTCCCTAGGTGTTGTCTAGTTTTTTTTTTTCTCCTACGCTCACCCTAGTTAGTTTGTTGTTTTGTCTATTTGTGGTTTTGGGGCGTGCTCTCATACCACCCGCTTTTTTGTTGAAAGCTATCTTGTATCTTATTGCATTAATATAATATAAGATCTATATTCATAAATAAATAAATAAATTTATGGTAGCTACAAAGATCTTTGTACACTACATCTTCTCGCTTCAAGGGCGTGAAGTTTTCAATCATTGTCATACTCTTCATAACCATCATTTATTGGCTCATTGTTATAGTCATATGGTGATTCCTCGTCTTCTACCATGCAATCTCTTTCTTATATCATGTGATCTAGTTGTTCATGGTACTCAATGAATTCATTTTCCAAAATCGACATCAAGGAGAGTAGCTGAATTTCTTCTTGAGATCTATCATCAAAGTAGAAATCAAAATTGTCTTCAAAGTATTCATATGCATATGAGTAAGAGCGATACTCTTAAAAGTATCAAAAGGATTCCTTTCTTTAAAAGGGTAATATCCATATTGGAGTAATTTTTGATATGGAGTAGAAGGAAAATGAAGAAACTTTTTGTCTTTATGTTAACGAAAACCAATTTGAAAAGCTTAGGCTTGTATATAACCACCACCCAACTATATCCTTATATGGTTGGCTACATCAATGAGAATGTCTCTCATCATGAGGTCAAATTAGGAATGGGCCACCGTCCTTTTTTTCGGACAAAAAAATAAAAATTCTGAAATCCAACAATGGTCCCAAATTGGAAAGGTTTTGATCTTTTCTCTCTCTCCTCCATGACCTTTCCCATCCTCCAGTGCATGGGAGGACATGAGAAAGGCTATAAATACATGTAGGAAGGAGAGTTTTTTATTATCATCAAAGCATGAAAGCAAGTGAGCAAGAAATTCTTAGTGTTGGAATTGTGTTTGTAGAAGAAAGGAGTGTTGAGGCAGAGAAACAAGTAATTGGGAGGAAGTGTGAGATATTATCTACTTCTCTTTCATACTTATTGTAAATTTTGTACTTCTTATTTGAATTGGCCAATAAAAATGGGAAGAAAGAGCATTTTCCCTTCCCGATTGTTTTCCTCCTCCGGAGGTTTCCAGGATAAAAATTGTTGGTGTTCATGAGTTTATATTCTTTCCTTTCCTACAATTGTTGATTCTAAGCATAAGAAAATTCATTCACTAGCTATCTCTGTCATTTTCTAATCGAAAGTAGAACAACAACGTTTAATTGTGATTTTGTGAACAATTCCAAAGTAGAGAGTTTATAGATCATTTTGGTATCAGAGCTAACAAGTATCCAGGACTATGGTATTCATTCTTGGATTTGTATGATAGTGATGAGATCTAAAGGTGAAGAGGATTTACCTTGTGATCCAGATATTTCTACAAGGAAGTGGAAACAGAGAATTCGGGACAAATGGAGGAAGAGAACTTGGTCCATAGAATCGAGATGTTGGAGACCATGATGGATAGGATGTTTAGAAGACAAGAAGAACTTGCAGATTTGCAAAAGATGACTTTGTTAAGCAAGACTCCATGGACTCAATGGTTCGAGGCTTAGCCAAAAAATTTTGGCATAGGGAGGAGCCACCATGAGGAAGATTATGGGGAAGAGCATGAAGAAGAGACTTCAAATGCAAGAGAAAAGGTAAAATCTGATCATGCTCCTTTTAAAGTTGAGACAAAAGTTGAAATTAAAAGCTTTGAAGGACAAGTAGATGCAGAGTTGCTTGATAAATGGTTAAAACAACTAGAAGTCTACTTTAGCATCCATAATGTCACTGAGGCACAAGGATCACCTTTGCATGTCTCAAAATGGAGGGACACGCTCTAGTTTGGTGGGAAACCCATCTAGCCACTTGTGAAAAGAAGAAACATCCTATTGTGAAATCTTGGCAAGAATTTAAAGAATTACTTAGAGCTAACTTCTATCCTATTGGCCACAAGACTGACCAAATGATTAAATGGCAAGTATTTTAGACAAGGCAAGTGGTCAAAGTGTGTAGGACTATACTACGGAGTTTTGGAGGTAGGCCATGTTGTTGAACATGGACTTGGAGGATGAGGATATTCTGACTAAGTACTTGGGAGGACTTCACACTCACCTTCAAGAAAAGTCATCTCCACGAAGCCCAAAGATCTCAATGAGGCATGTGTGTAGGCATACTACATAGATGATGAAAAGAAGCAAGGAGAAGCAGAGCCAAGGGAAAAGCAATCAACAAATCAGTAGAAGAAAGAACATGGGCAAACAAGTAACAAGGGTAAGTGGAAAGGGAAAGGTAAACAAGCTGCCACTACTTTAAATACTTGTAAAGATCCCAAGAATTTTTGCAAGAACTATGATATCAATGGTCATACTTGACGCTACATGTTGGAAGTTGCATCCGAGTTACATCCAAAGAACCAAACCAAGGACTCAAAGAAGTCCATGACAGTTGTAAAGATAGAAGGGGGTGGAAATCAAGATGACTCTGATGTAGATGAGAGGCTTGGATGCACGACCACCAACATGGACAACCAGAAGAGGAGATGAGTAGACTATTCCAGATCAAAATCCAGATCAAGAGAACTAAGGTAAATGCTTTGGTTGATACCGGTTCTCAATCTAACTTGATTTCTGAAGCAGTTGTAAAGAAGCTTGGTCTTGAGACTTATGAGCATCCACACCCTTATCCTTTGGGTTGGGTGAAGAAGGGTGTTGAAATTCAGGTAACAAAAAGATGTAAGGTCAAGTTTGGGATAAATTCCCAGTATATTGATGTATTGAAGTTGATGTTATTCCACTTGATGCTTTTGATGTTGTTTTCGGGAGTCCTTACTTGTATATCAGGGATGCTATATTTATGAGAAGGAAAACCAATACATATGGGTCAAGGATGGGATCAACTACAACATCCGGCACACCAACATAAGACATGAGTTACTATGGTGAGTGCTAACCAAGCAAAATGACTTATTCAAGAAAATCATAATCAGTTTTGTTTACTTTTGTTAAAGGATAAACAAGATGGGGTAGAAGTTTTAGAGATTTCTAACCAAGGAAAACAGATTTGGATAGTATTATTCAATCTTTTCAGGAAGTTTTTTAGGCTCCCAGTGGGTTACCACCAAAATGGGAAGTAGAGCATGAGATTCAATTGTTGTTGCAGAGTCCCCTCTACCAAACATCGGGTTGTATAGGCAATCCTTGTTGGAGAGTACTAAAGTAAAGAAACAACTCCAGGAACTACTAGACCAAGGGTGTGATATGTCCGAGCACCTCACCATGTGGTTCACCTATTGTGATGGTGCCAAAGAAGGATGGTTCTTGGAGAATGTGCATCGACTACCGCACTTTGAACAAGATCACCATAAAGAACAGATATCCACTTCCCCGCATAGATGATCTCTTGGACCAGCTTCAACATGCCAAATTCTTCACGAAGTTGGATCTCAAGTCAGGTTATCACCAAGTCAAAATGAAGGAGGAGGATATATGGAAGACTTCCTTCAAGACAAAACAGGTTTGTATGAGTGGTTAGTACTTCCATTTGGTTTATGCAATGCACCCACTACATTTATGAGATTGATGAATGATGTATTGCATGGGATTTCATAGATTCATGTGTCATTGTTTATCTAGATGATATCTTGATTTTTAGTGCCACATGGGAGGAACATCTAACTCATTTGCAAAAAGTCTTGCAAGTTCTCGGGAGAAACAACTTGCTTTGTAATATGAAGAAATGTGAATTTTCCAAACAATCACTTGTCTATCTTGGGCACGTGGTTGGAGGAGGAGAGCTACAGTGGATCCAAAGAAGGTGGAAGCCATCACCAATTGGCCAACACCAACAGGAGCCACAGAGACTAGGAGTTTTGTGGGAGCAATATAATACATGCGGAAGTTCATTCCGGGCTTCTCTCCATGATTGCAACACCTCTACACACAGTGGCCACAAAGAGTAAGGGTTTTGATTGGGGTAAGGAACAAGACAAATCCTTTGAGTTATTGAAATACAAGATTAGTCATGCTCCAATACTTTCTCTTCCTAATTTGTAGCAGCCCTTTGAAGTAGAGACAGATGCCAGTGATTATGCTATGGGCGCAATGTTGCTTCAGGGAGGTAAACTCATATGCTATCATTCTAAAACTTTTACTTCAGCAATTAAAGGATATTCAATATATGATAAGGAAATGTATGCACTAGTTCAGGCAATTAAAAATGGAAGCATTATTTGTTGGGTAAAGAAACTATTGTGCACACTGACCACAAACCTCTCCAAGTATTTGCAAGCACAATCTAAATTACAGCAGGCAAGGCACTACAAATGGATGGGGTTCCTTCAGCAATTCCATCTGGTGATCAAATACAAGAAGGGTAGTACAAACTTGGTGGCAGACATGTTGTCTAGGCCACCCACACATAGAGAAGTTCTCCTGCTTGGCCACTATCTCTCAAATCAAGCCCTTCACAAAGGAAGCTTACGGAGAGGCATATGCCCAAGACAAAGACTTTGGGGTGACATTTCAGCAGTTGCAGTCCCAAGGGGCTGAAAGGATGGGATTGAAGATTGTTATCTCAAGGATGGGCTGCTCTACCGATGGGGGAAGCTTTGTGTGCCTAAAGAAGAAAGACTTCTATTGATGAGGGAAGCACATACCTCAAAGTAGTGGGACATTTCGGTGTTGGTAAGACCCTAGCCCACTTGCAAAGGTATGTGTATTGGCCCAATATGCAAGAAGAAGTATCAAAATTTATACGTGGATGTAAACTTTGTTGTACCAAAAAGCCTAAGACTAGGAAGGAGGGTTTGTATATGCCTTTTCAATACCTACTCATCCATGGGAGGACATTTCTATGGATTTTGTAGGAGGATTACCTATGTCTAAACATGGCCATGACTATCTCTATGTTGTTGTTGATAGATTCAATAAGATGTGTATTCTTATGGCATGTAAAAAGACAATAAAAACATGAGAGGCAAAATATTTTCTTTGCTAATGTATGGGTGCATTTTGGTTTGCCAAAGTCTATTGTTTCTGATAGGATTCCAGGTTCTTGGGGAAGTTTTGGACTACTTTGTGGGACAAGATGGATACCAGTTACAAAGGAGCATGACTTTCCATCCACAGACAGATGGACAAGATAGAGGTGGTGAACATGACTTTGGTACAGTTGATCAGAGGGTATAATAGCAAATACCCAAGGACTTGGGATGAGTCCTTAGCCTACATTCAACATTCCTATAACCGAGCAATACACACATCCACTATGAAGTCACCATTTGAAGCATGCTTGGGATATCTACCTACAAATCCACTGGACATAGCAGTTGGGCAAAAAGATGAGGAGGAGACATGAGACACAAAGGTGAGGTGACTAGAGAAAACAAATTCATTGAGAGGATCCGAAAAAATCCATCTCAAAGTCAAAGAACAATTAGAGAAATCTCAAGCCAAGTACAAGGCTAGGCACGATCAACACATGAGAGAGACATAAGCTTCATGTTGGAGATAGAGTTTTGGCTTTACTTGAGCAAGGAGAGACTACAAGGTCAAGCACGGAAGCTCAAGCCACTACGATATGGACCCTTCACCATATTGGAGCAGGTTGGAGAAAATGCCTTTCGACTTGATTTTCCATCATTTATGAGGATGTACTCAATAGTAAACTATGAGAAATTGCACCTATATGAGCCATCCATGCTAGATGAAGATGAAGGACTACAATTTGCTACCTTCCATTGAGGATTGCGTCTTGGACTCATGAGGTGAATTGGAGGAGGATGTAGTGTTAGCAAAGAAAAGGTCAGAGAGACTAGGAGGTCCGCAGGAGTCTTGGCAGGTTGGACTGAAAGGAAAGACACCAAGATAGCAGCCCGGTGGTACTCGAAGGAGCAAGTGAGGGAATTATTTCCTCATCTACTCCCCCACTAAGATTTTGTGGGACCAAAAGCCTCCTAAGTAGGGAGGTGTGATCCATAGGGATCCAAAATGACTCTACTTCATCAGATCAACAACACCAAAGAAGGAAAATGAAGAAATAGAGGTTTTGTCTTTATGTTAATAGAACCACCACTCTGTGTGCAGTGCAATGGTTATAGAACCACCGCCCCCCAACCGGGTGGTCTTAAACCACCGAGGCCATGGCAGGTCTGGTGTCCATGACTTGGTGGGTGGTCCCTGCTCTTTCGAGATTAAAAATAAAATTTGAAATGAACAATCCCAGAATTGGAAAGGTTATCTCATGTCTCTTCTCCTCCATGACCTTTCCCATCCTCCAGTGCATGGAGGACATGAGAAGGGCTATAAATACATGTAGGAAGGAGAGTTTTTTATTATCGAAGCATGAAAACAAGTGAGCAAGAAATTCTTAGTGTTAGAATTGTGTTTGTAGAAGAAAGGAGTGTTGAGGCAGAGCAAGCAAGTAATTGGGAGGAAGTGTGAGATATTATCTACTTCTCTTTCATACTTATTGTAAATTTTGTACTTCTTAATTTGAATTGGCCAATAAAAGTGGGAAGAAAGAGCATTTTCCCTTCCCGAATGGTTTTCCTCCTTTGAGGTTTCCAGGATAAAACTTGTTGGTGTTCATGAGTTTATATTCTTTCCTTTCCTACAATTGTTGATTTCTCTCCATATTTTTTCAATGAGTGTAAATTACCCCAAATTCGTTGTTAGCATCAGTTTCTAGTATGAAGGGCTCACTTCCGTGAAGTTTTAGATCGGAAAAATGCTTGGTCTTTTCTTTGATTCGTCGTATAGATTTCATCATGGTATTATTCAAGGGAGATTGCTTTTTCCCTAGTCTCTTGGTAAGCAATAGTTTATCAAAGACCTGGTTTTGGTAGAATATAAAATAATAATTTAGTGACCCTAGAAACCTTTGTAACATAGTCTTGTTAGTAATGACATCAAGGAATTCCTCAAGACTTTTAAGTACATGTGCTTGTAGCCTTACTTTGCCTCGGAGATGAAAAATCCCAAGAATTCGATTTCACTCTTACATATTTCCATTTGTTATCGATAGGACCAATCCCTCAACATTAAAAATTTCCAAGAATATTCTACGATGTTTTAGATGAGTGTTAAGTTCACAACTACAAATTACAACATCACCAATATATACAGCAAAATTAAACCTTCATAAAATTGAGCCCATCCGCTTTTGGAATTATGGAGGGGCACAAAACAGAATACATTACTCTCCATTGTAATGTCTATCAAGCACTAGAACGAAAAATGCAGTCATGTACATCTCTTTTCTCGTGAAGTTTGCCAAAATCTTAATTTCCTATCAAGCTTACTAAAATGCAATTACCTTCAAGTTTATTGAGAAAAACATTTTTTTAATAGGATGTCTTACATGAACTAAACACTCATTCAACCTTATTTTTCCAATTTTGTGTTAACTATGTTTATTTACATAAAAGGTCAAGGAATCTCATTCACTATCAAAGGTGATGCAAGAGCATCATGGGTAAATTAGGAATCTTACATAATTTTGGAATTTTGATTAAATTTTGGTGTGTGCAAGATTGGCAAGAAGAAAGACGATGCAAGGATGTGTGGCATAGGTAAGTGGTGATTACGTGGGAGTGTTATTTTTCCCAATAATTTTCCAATACACATGGTGCAGTAGATTATGCGGTGCATGAAGGATTGTGTAACAAGGCATGCACAATATTGTGTAATATTTTGATAGAAATATAGGTGCATAGGAGTTTTGGTTAAGGACAAGGATGTGGATCACGCTTATTTCACAAAGGAAAAAAGTGAGGGTGCGAGTCCATTAAGGATTGGTGCGAGAGAACTAAGTGCGGGAGGATTGCACAATGGAACAACACACCGAAGGAATTAATGAGGGATAACTACTAGGACATGTCAATCGAGGGAGCAAGTAGTCGTTAATCACTAACAACGATCTTTAGGAAAATTCTACTTAACTAGCAGGTTTGACATGGTGCGAGCAAGTATCCGAGAGATAGGGTAGTTCAATGCATTTACTTGATCCAAATTAAAATCTTAGCAGGTAGTGAAGAAACCTCTAGAAACTATTTCAAATGGGTGAAAGTGGGAACATGCAAGTATAAAATTAGGGCTAACATCTCATTTCGGGGACATTGTTAGATAATGGATGGTTATTTTGTTTTTGGAACCTAAGGAGTGAGCTAAAGCCAAAGGAGATAGAGTGATCCTCCTGGATAGTCCTAAGAGGCCACATTGCCAATGTAATAGCTTCAATTTTGTTATGATCTTTGTAATGTACCCCATTAGAGGGTGGGATATTGTAAATGGTGTTAAGGCTTTGAATTTAATAGGAAGTTTTTGTTTATACTCGGTTCCAATGTGTACTCTAGAACAACATCAGTTGTATGAACCCAACATGGAACCAGCTTTGGTATCGAGCGTGGTTATAGACTCGAGAGAAAAGTGAGGAAGGTGTGAAGACCGGTAGAGCGCCAAATGTGAGGCAACTAGTTGAGAAGCAAAATGTCATCGAAAAGAGAGGGTAATGGAGGTGTGCAAAATGCATCAATCATAAGTGCACCAAGAAGTTATAAATGAATTTGCTTTGGTGTGAGGACCAAAGCTAGATGTGTCGAAGAGGATCAACGAAGAGGCTTGTGGCTCAATATTCTTAGAGTGATGATGGAGTATAAGAAGAAGAAAATGAAGAAGAAGAGGTTGTAGATGTTGGTGAAGCGCAACTCTTAAGAGCTATCTCAAAAATGGGTCAAGGACCGATAATGAATGTTTTGTCTTTCTCAAGAAGATTGGAACTATAAGAGTTGGTAGATTTAATCATTGGCATTGAGGAATACTTTGAGTTTGAGGAAATCAACATGGGGATTCAAAACCAAAGAACTACCTATCACAAGAGATCGTATAAGTGTTTTTAAAATTAGCCAAAATGGACTCAATATATTGCCCCATACAAAGGGGTATAAGGGTCTAAAGTATAAAGGATTTTAAAAATATAGTGGGGTAGGGTATATAGAGCGATAGGGAGGAGTGTTTGTGGGGAAGATAAAGAAGCCCTAAATTTAAGTCGGTTTCATTGCATGATTTTTCACCGTAGTGGCATGTTTTTTAGAGAAGCACATAATGAGAGTTTCTACTTTTTGAGTTTAAAATGGATTTGATTGATTTTTTAAGTGGATATATAATTAAATTTTGTAAAAATGTAAGACATCGAACCCAACACTAAACAATTTGTAAATAAAAATGATTATTAAAAATGTCATAGGAAAAATGGGTAGCTTGGATATATGGTAAAATAAGGGGTATTTTATAATTCAAAATTTGTATTGGGAGGGGTATTAATAATATAAGATTGAAATTTAGATTTGGAAATAGGGGTATTATTTATTATCCTATGAACACATGATAGGACATAAATTTACATAGTGAATCCCTCGTGGAAATCAATGGCATGTAGAGAGAAGGTAGCACGACTAAGTTAAAAGAGCACATAACCTTATGGTGTAAAGAGATCCAAAATGAGCGCAAACAGAGAGGAAAGGATAAAATTGTGTGTTGGGATAGAATGGTGACCAAGATGAAAGGTAAATTCTTGTTACCCATCGATAGATGAGTTTGTTCAAAAGGTTACAAAATCTAAGACAAAAAGAGATCTCAATTAAGGACTATATAGAAGAGTTTCGTCATATCACGATTTGATTTGGACATGTCGAGGTTGAGCGCGAGAAGATCGCTAGGTATGTTAATGGCTTGAGATTTTACATTTAGGAGGAATTAAGTATTGTGTGCATTCAAATGTGGAGGAGGAATGCCAATTAGCCTTCAAGGAAAAAGAAAAACTAGCACACAAAAGTCGAGCACGGCTCAAGAGGAAACCAAAATGTGCGCGGAAGAGGAGGTAGTGATTGTGGATATAGCAAGCCCAAGAAGAAGATGCAAAAGTGTATAGATGTATGCACAAGGTAGTGTGTGGGAGGAAGGAGTGTAATATTTGTCAAGGGGACAAAATATTTAGTCAAGTAAGGGGAAGAGGACCCTTTGAAACATGTTTCAAATGTGGACAAGTCGATATCACGCATATAAGTGCCCTAGTGTGCAAGTTGAAGTGATAAGCATATGCACACAAGGAAGTGTGAATGTGGCGCAGGTGATGTGGAATCGGTAGGGTACACCAATCATTTTAAAGGACTAAAGTGTGGAGAAGCCTAGATGATGATGAAAATATTGCTAAAGACTCGCGTAAAAGGAGGATGAGCCGATGTAAAGGAAAATTTTCAAAACCATATGGAAGTCGGAGGTAATTATTGCAAGGTGATTTTCGATATTGATAGCACGTAAAAATTTATTTTCCTACAAAATGGTTGAGAAATTGGGGATGAAAATAATTGTGCATCCTAACCCTTACAAGGTGTCATGGTTGCAAAAATGCCACTAAGTTTTAGTGAACAAACAAAGTCTTATTAAGTTCTAGATTGGGAAATATTGTGATGAAGTATTATTGCAATGTGATGACAATAGATGTTTTCCATTTATCGCTAGGAAAGCCTTGGTAGTACGACTAGAAGATTGTTCATGATGGGTGCATAAATGTTATTCGATAGAAAAGGATGGAAGTAAGTTCAGTTTTGTCACTATTGAAAGACAAAGATAAAGGTGAAGTATGCAATGGAGTGTGCACAAGAGTGTTAGTTGTGTCGACAAGGAGTTTCTATGAGAATTCAAGATGAAAAGGCGCTTATGCACATGTGCAAGGGAGTGCACAAAGAGTGCACGAGGGATGGATTTCCAAAGGAAGTGCATCGATTGTTGGATGAGTTTGCAAATTTAATGACAAAAGATTTGTCATAAGGGTTGTTGCGAGTGTGTAGTGTCAATCACCGATAAACTTGATATGGGGGTCAAGTTTTCCAAATAAGGCACCATACATGATCAATCCTAAGGAGAATGTAGAGGTTAGATACCAAGTGCAAGAGTTGTTATATATAGGTTTAGTTAGAGAAAGTTTGAGCTAGTGCATGGTACTCGCGAAAGACTAGCTCCAAAGAAAGGAGGAAAGTGGCGCATGTGTGTGGATTCGAGATCCATAAACAACATAACAATTAAGCATATATTTCCATTGTCAAGAATGGATGATTTAATGGATTGTCTCGGTGGTGCACAATACTTTTCCAAGATTGCTTTGAAGATTAGTTATCATCATATCCGCATCGAGAAGGAGACAAATGGAAAACTACATTCAAGACTAAGGGTTGTATAAATGGTGGTTATGTCATTCATGTTGAAAATGCCCAAAGTACCTTTATGAGGCTAATGAATGAAGTGTTGCAGCCATTTATTGGAAAATTTGTGATTGTATACTTACACGTTATTCGGTGTTTAGCAAGACAAAGGAGGATAACCTCTTGAATCATTTACGCAAAGTTATCAAGCGCTTACATGGAGAGAATTTACTAGTAAACATTAAAAATGTAGATTTATGCATGAAGAATCGATATAGTTTGGTTATTTGATAACCCAAGAAAGCCTCATGAGATGAACCCGAGAAAGGTGCATGCAATAGTGGAGTGGCCATCACTGAGGAATGTGACCAAGGAATGAATTTTCCATGGGTTAGCAAGCTTTATAGGAATTTCATCTGAAATTTCAATGGAGTGTGTGTAATGATCATGGAAACTATGAAAGGAGATCGCAAAGTATTTGTGTGGATAAAAGAGGAAGAGCAAAAATTCTAAGAGTTAAAGAAAAGGATTACATTGCAACCATTCCTAGCATTGCTAAGTTTTAATTAAAAAAATTTAATCGAATTGCGATGCAAGTGGCGCAACCAAAGGTGTGGTATTTAGTCAAGAAGGGAAACACATAGCTTACTTCAAAGAGAAGTTGAACGACGTTAAGCTAATATTTTTGGTCTATGACCAAGAAGTTTATGTTATTGTACATGTATTAAAGAAATGGAGACATTACTTATTGCCTAGTGAGTTTGTTTTGTACACATATCATTAGGTGTTATAGTTCATAAATAGCCAAGTAAAGTTGAACCAAAGCCATATAAAATGGGTAGATTTTCTATAAAGCTACTCTTTTGTGCTAAAACATCGAAGTGGTAAGTCAAACAAGGTTGTGGATGTTTTGCATACCAAAGAGATTTTTGCTAAAAGAAATTCGCAATGAAGTCATGGAATTTGACAACATGAAGGAGACATATGTGCAAGATGATGATTTCAAGGATGCATGGGAGGAAAACGCAGAACCAATGCACCCATATCGATGTCGTGGTTAGATTATTTTATATAGGATGGAATGTTGTTTAAATGAGTGCAATTGTGTATACCCAGAGGGTCAATGCGTGAGAATTTCATTAGAGAAAAGCATAACGAGAGGCTTAGGAGGTCGGTTGGAGGCAAAAACCTTATCGTAATTGGAGGAGCATTACTACTAGCCAAGGATGGGCACGGATGTACAAAAGTATGTGAGAAAGTGCAGAGTTTTCCAATTGGCCAAAGGGCACCGACAAAATACGAGGGTCAGTATCGCCATTACTTGTACAAAGGAGGTCATGGGAGAAAATCATCATGGATCTTATGCTTGGATTTCTAAGAACAATAAGAGGGAAGACTCTATATTTGTGGTAGTCAATAGATTCTCAAAAATGGCAACATTTTATTAGATGCAAGAAGACTAATGAAACATCAAGAATAACAAAGTTGTTCTTCAAGGAGATTGTGTGGTTGCATGGATTACCATTGAGCATAGTATCTAACAGAGATATGAAGTTCTTAGTTCATTTTTGAGGACCTTATGGAAGAATATGGGAACGAGGATGAATTTCAATTCAATATATCATCCACAAATAGATGGAAAAGCATAAGTGGTGAACAAAATTTTGGGAAATTTATTGTGTAGCTTGGTTTGAGACAAGCCGGAGAAATAAGATATGGTGTTAGCCAAAGCGAACTCGCCTAAAATGATTATGTCAATAGGATTATGGGGAAGAATTCATTCCAAATTATTAATGGAAGAATTCGAGAGGAGTGACTTAATTACGAGCAACATTGGATAACCAAGGTGTAGAGGAAGAAGAGTATGTAGAGTATATGTGCAAGTTGCATGAAGATGTGTAGGATAAGCTAGAGAAAAGTAAATCTGCTATAAGGAATAAACAGATGAGAGGCACAATGGAAAGGATATTTAGGTTGGAGATCGAGAGTTGGCACATTTTTACCAAAAATATTTCCACAGAAACATATAACGAGCTCATGTTAAAGAAGATTGGACCATGCAAAGTTTTGTGAAAGATGGATTCCAATGAATATGAGATTGAGTTACCTAAAGAATTGGATATATCG
The DNA here is from genome assembly GCA_018340775.1 of Taxus wallichiana var. yunnanensis. Taxonomy (NCBI): domain Eukaryota; kingdom Viridiplantae; phylum Streptophyta; class Pinopsida; order Cupressales; family Taxaceae; genus Taxus; species Taxus wallichiana. Next base: position 32,394,923 of record CM031240.1, on the reverse strand, counting down.
TTGATATTTAATGTTGTTGATTTATATGAGTACCATGAAGGGGAAAGCAAGGTGTGCAAGAGAAGCATAAGTGCATGGAAGAATTAGATAATTTGGTTCGCAAGGAGCACAAGAGGCACTTAATTGAAGAAGTGGATACTAGAGAAGGGAAGAGAAGAAATTGAGGCCATATTAAACTCACGGTAGTAAACAAACGCTCGAAAAGAATACCATGAATACTTCCGAAATGGAAGAATCGTGCGGCACAGAGGACGCAACATGGATGATTTTGAAGGATCTTGGTCGGATGGGACATCTCTTGAGGAGTTTTAACTCATGAGACGGAGCCCACTTTCTTTTAACTCGAGGTGTTTGATGCAAGAGCATCATGGAAAAATTAGGAATCTTGCATAATTCTAGAATTTTGGTAAAGTTTTGGTGCATGCAAGGTTGGCAAAAGGAAGAAGAGGCAAGGATGCATGGCCTCATCAAGTGGCAATTGTGCAGATTGCCTGTTAGGTTTACGCAATAGTTTGCCACTACATAGTGGAAGTAGATTGTGTAGTGCACGAAGGATTACATAGCAAGGTACGTATGATAATGCACAAGGTTTTTATGAAAGTATAAGCGCATAGGAATTTTGGGTAAGGTGCGAGGATGTGGAGCATGATGATTACACAAAGGAGAAAAGAGAGTACAAATACCCATTAAGGATTGGTGCACGTAACTAAGTGCAAGAGGATTGTCTAATGGAATAACACACCGAGGGCATGTCGAGAATGACAAGGAAGTAATGAGGACTAATTGTCGTCACATGTTAGTCAAGGGAGCAAGTAGGCGATTAATTAGCTAACAAGGATCTTCATGACAAATCTACTCAACTACTAGGTTTGGCATGGTGCGAGATAAGTAAGTATCCGAGACAAGATAGTTTAATGCATTTTATGATCTAAATTCAAATCGAGTAGGCAAGTGAAGAAACCTTTAGAAGGAATTTCAAATGGGAGAAAGAGTGAGAACGTGCAAGTATAAAATCGGGGATAACATCTAATTTCAAGGATGTTGTTAGAGAAGGGACGGTTCTTTTGTTTTTAGAAACTAAAGAGCAAACCAAATCCAAAGGAGATACAAGTGAGCTGCGAGATAGTCCTAAGAGCCCACACCACCATTGTAATAGCTTAGAGTTCTATTATAATATTTGTAACAACCCCATTAGAGGGTAGGATATTCTAGATTCAATTAAGGCCTTGAATTTAATATAGAAAATTGTGTTTATAGTCAATATTGTTGTGTACTGGAACAACTTCGTGTTGTCTTAGTCTTGTGCACTTTGCTAAGAGGGTTGTACTAATTTTTAGTCAAGCGCTTTTTTATTTCCTTTTTAACAATTTTTTTGTACTTCATTGAAGAGAATAGTACTAGACTTCATTTCTTTAGTATGGTCCATTCCTAGTTTTAGATTTAGTGAAACAATATATTTATATTTCTCCCAAATTTTCATGGGATCTTCTAAACATGATGTTTTAAACTTGTTTTGTTAGTGCTCTAAAAGCTTAGGGCCCCTATTTTCTAGGTCAAATATGATTCTAACAATTTTTGTTTTTGGAATAAGATCAGTCTTATTTGCAGAAGGTGTGACTTTAATTCTAGCAAGTGTGTTTAAGGAGTATCATGATTTGTTTCTTTTCAAATGCTAGACTTGTGAAATTTTCTCCTAGGGTATAAGGAACATGATTGGATAGAAAATTTGTTCATAATATGAGGTCATATGAGATGTTATCCTAGACAATTAATTCAACATGTGAAATACCATTGCCTATAGATATTGACACTTAAGGAGCGATCTTGTTGATGATGGTGGCACTCCCATTTACAGCTCTAATTTCTATCTCATTGTCCAGCCAATAATATGGAGTTATAGCATTGGTTTTGCATATGGAAATATTGGACCCAGTGTCAATTAAGGTATCTCATTGGTAAATTTGGTAATTTGGATCAAGGATGCTTTACCTCAATTATCAGTTCTTGCATTCTTCTTGCTTGTTGGATGATATACCCTTCTTATTGCTCCCGTGATATCCAAGTTCCTCTAGTTCATTTTCTCCATATGGGATCTTTAAATTGGAGAGTAGGGATTCAACATCATTCAAAGAAGTTTGCAACCTTTTCTTTAGTTGTTTTAGTGTCCTGTATGCAGATGTAGGTAGGAGCATTTTATCCATAGAACTAAATAATTCATACATATGTGGATTTGGAATACTCAATAGGATTTCTGTCGAATGAATTATATTGTTCTTTTTTTCCTTGACTTGCCTATGTTTATTCTACAGATCTCTGATTTGGTCTTAGTAGTGGGTGTGAAAACGAAAATTAGTTACAGGAATTTTGTCAGGCTTGGCTTGTAAGGAGGCAATTTCGGAACTACGCTCAAAATCGAGGAGACCGTGATTATATTTGAAAACAGAAATTTTGGCTCAGAATCAAAGGAACTAGGAATAATAAGAAAATTTGTGTATAATGGATGTGTCGAACTTGGTTGTCAGCTTCCTAGAAAGATACTTCATTATTAGTTGTTGACGATGTGGTACAAAAAGCAACTAATCGTCGTATTTACCTTTGGTAATTCTACGAATTTTCTTTTCTTTTAACGGATTCTTCTATTTTTTGGGTAATCGAGTGCTATGTGTCCCTCCTAGATACAAATAAAACATTTGAATTTCTTGTGTTTCCTTAGATGAGTTCTCCTCATTAGATATTTGGGTCTAGTCCATCTTTTTTCTTAGAAGTCTTGAAGGGCCTATGATTGTCCCTTTTGTATTTGGTTTTCTTAGAACATTTGCAAGATTTTTGTCTTGCACTCGTATGTTTTGTTTTCATCATATCGACTGCAGATATGGTTGTTTATCATGGATGGTAATTTCTTTATCCTTTTCCCCGACCTTTTGTTTATGCGAATATCTCTACTGACCTATTCTACTTTTTGTGCTAATTTTCCAAGAGTCATCGTCTCAATGGTTAGAGTGTCTCTTGTTTCATTTTTCGTGGTTAACAACGTGGTCGATTACTTTATCTCGCTAACTCAAATTGCAAATCATATATGAAAACCTTCTTGATATCGCTATTTTGGGCTTGTCCATCATTTAAGGAATGTGGAAAAAATCCTCTTTATATTCGTGCCACGAGTTTATACTATAACACTTGATCTTTATAATTGGTATAGTTTATTTGCATGTAGATTTTTATCTCCTAAAATTCTACAACTATGGCAAGACTAAGATCTTTAAGTGTTGTTATTCCTTCTTTGAAATCATTTCCCACCAAGTACCTTAATTCTCCTAAAAATAAGTTGTGATTAGATGGATAGCATTCGCTTCACTTCTATTGAACAATTGTTGTTAGGCATCTACCCATCTTGTTAAGATGCCAATTAATTCGACACCCTTTTCGTAATTCATCACCTACTCCATGTCAATCATCAATATCAATAATGTGAGGCATTATGCTTTGTGCATTTAGGTTAGGCATGAAAATTGATGATTCACATTTTCATAATTTCGCTTTCCGATAATTCATCATTCCCAACTTCCCTCAGAATTTGGCTAGCAAATTCATGTTCTTCAAAATTTAGAACTTCTTTCGTGAGATGAATCAATTCTTTGTATATGGCTAGGCTTTCGATATATCTAGCAAAGACTTTGTTCTAGCCATAAACTTGTCTATAAGGCTTTCAAGCTTCTTTTCATAAGCTTTGGGTTCTTTTGTTTTTATGAGTTGTATGGCTTGTGGAGTTCCTTTGTTCGTGATGATTTCTTAGGTTCTTTCTTATCATGTTTCGCTAGATTCTTGATTTCGGGAGGAGAACCTAATATTGAACATAGATCTCTATGTACCCTCGCGGTCTTGTGTCCTTCAATTATGAATTTGGGTGGGGGGTTGGGGTTGGCGAGAGGGGTTAGGGGGTAGGGGGATTAAAGGTTCATGGCCTAATCCCTTTCATATTTAATGTATTTGCTGCAAAATTAGTGTTAGGCTAGAATGATTTACTTCAATCATGTGTTCAATGGAAGCTAGTTTTTGTTTAACTCAATGTCTCTTTTTTGTTATCTAGTATTTCTTCGGCTTGATCCTTTTGTACAATTATCACAATTTTTGGATATTGCCTCCTAGTAGTTTCAAATCAATTTTATCAACCTTGACTTCTTCCAAAGCAATTTTTTGTGTTGAATCAATTACTTACGATAAGCATTACTAGCTTGTTCCAATTCTTCTTTCAACAATTTATGTTTATCCTTAGTATTGTTGTCAATTTCTCTTATGTGACAACTTTCATTATATGTCCTTGTATCTTCTACAAGATGTTTGAAGAAGTATCAAGCATAATTGATTGTGTTCTATCATGAGTCTCAATATCCACTATGTTCATTCACTATGTTCATTCGGTTATGTACTACCTACTTCAATATGTTATCAAAAGATTCTTTCAGAATTGGGTCTACTCTTTAGTTATCTTTTCTTATTCCATTACGGTAGTAATTTTCATTATAGAAGCATTATTAAGGTCTAAGTATTCTTTCATATCTAGAACGTGATGAGTTAATTCCTCATTATTCTTGTAAATCCCATTAAGAATTGCTCATACCCAATTTAGTTCTCTTTGTTGTAGTGTTACGCTTAACTATATATGTCATAGTCCTGTCACTATAGTCGGCTCTATATTTGCCATCAACTAATAGCTTGATGTATTTTTCTTTAGGGTTAATCTCCCACATTTTTCTAAGACCTTCCAATCTTGTTTATTATTGTTTTTCTACTATAGAGACTTGTGAGAATGCTTGATCACTTTGCTTAATCAATATTCTTTTAACTTGGTTAATGTACGCTTGAAAATCAACACGTGATTTTAGATGCATGCAACCTCCCGAGGTCATGCCGAATGCGGTAGATGGAATGGTAATGTGATAGATGGATATAGTGTAAGTGAGATAGGTGGGAAGTGATGACAAGAAGTCGAGGCAATCGAATGTTCTCAACTAGCAAAATGGGAATTTGTTATTTGAGAGCAATGAATGGTTCCCTAACTTGCTCAAGGGTGATACTACGATCAAGAATGATCACGGTGCGTATATATCGGTGTCGATATCATTGGAACCAAACAAAACCCGACTAGATTGTGGAACACGAGGGAATTGTCCTTCGTCATTTGTGTATTCCTCTCCAAAGAGGGTCATGTAAATGTGATGGAAGATGTATCAAGGACAATTTAAGGGTTTTGGGGTCTAAGCATGTCTACCTAGTCACCCAATATTCTTCGTAAATGTCTCATTCTTGATTAAGGGCAACGAGTTGGCCAATGATTGTAGGAGGCACGGGTGTGGCTCTAAAGACTAATTGATACAAGCCTTGGTCAATGTTTGTTTGGTCTCACTCAATGTTTGGTTGTCTAATAAGTGGGTCAAAGATTTAGATGTGTTGTTGTGGTGGACCTGGAATGGTCATGTGGGCACCAAGTCTAGAGAAATGGAAATAGACAAGCAAACTAAAGTTTGAAGGGTCCCGAGAGCTAAATTCAAGTAGGCTAGGCCGCCATGGAAGTATAAGTTGTGTTCTTTCCAATCAATAAAGAAAATAAACCTAAATTAAATAAAAGAAAGTTGATTTCTTTTTTAATTAACTAAGTTTGATTTATAAGCACTTAATGAGAATAAACCAAGCTATCTAATTGTTTTTGTATTTTCAATGAAGCTTTAAATGAAATGAATCTACCTTAACTTCTAATCTACTTCTAACCTACCTTTTTTCTTTTCTAGAAATTAATTAAAACAAAGCTACAGACACAAAGAAACTAATAAAAGAAATCTACTTCTATACTAAAATGAAACAAACAGGGAATAACCAGATGTAGTTATTCCTCTGTTGTAGGATGTGAGACTAATCTAATTAAAAGAAAGATGTTTTCTAATTTGTAATTGTGGATATCTAACTTCTTTTGACTGCTTCACCTCAAAATCACAGAAGAAATAAGGCTTCTCAGAAGCAATTTCCTCTTCCCCTGAGACTTCCCGATAAAACAAATAAAGTGCACAGACAAACTAATAATGAAGAATTAAAATGACAAGCATAGACACGAAGTTTCCTCAAGCTTCTTTCCCTCACAGATCCACAGGGATAAGCAAGGAACATGCTATCAACGAAAGTTTTCTCGTAAGCATATAAATCTAGGAATGAAGAAATGAAAATGTACGGGTGCTCTAAAATGAGGAAATAAGAAATTTGTGCATAAAGACTTCCTCCAAATACTTTCCTGGACATATCCATAGGGATAAGTCGAGGAGAAAATATCAATGGAAGCTTCTTATGATAACAAAGAAATTGTAAATTTACTTTCTTAATACAAATGCATTTAACAACAATATTCTAGAATATGAAAGCTTTGAAGAAATTGTAATGCACCCCAACCTAGTTATTGTAAAACTGTGACAAATCCCAAGTGTAGTGATGATTCTTTTGTCTCCTTAGCTTCCTTTCCAAAGATGAGAGTCCAATTGATCCAAAGAACAGAGCTGGCTGGTTATAGAAGAAATCAAGAAGATGTTGGAGCAAATTGGTTGCAAGCAACCCACAAATGCAAGTGGGAAGCAACAAAGCAATGTACTGAGTTGTTTGTGTACTTCTTGGCAAGATTTTGGTAGAGTAACAAAGGCAATTCAAATAAAAATCTCCAACCCATCATACGGGTAAAAACTTGGCTTTTAAAGAAAAAGAGCAGAGGAGTCTAGCACACTTGGCAATCAAGAAGTGCCAAATCATCCCAAAGAGAGGCAGTCAACATTCTAATAATAGTAAACAGAGAAGAGGAGTTCAATATGTATCCAACAAGCCATAAATAAGGTGAAATGGTCAAGAAACAAGCGAGAAAGAAACTCACAAACTTGAGACATGCGTACAGAACACACAATTCAAATTCTCAGGTAAATGTACATGGAACCGCAGGTTTGCGCAAATTGGCAGCTACGTAACCGCCAGATCTAGGCAAGCGGGGTTGCATGCTGACCGCATGATGGTGGTCGCGTGACTTAAAGTCACGACAACCTCACAATAAGCAAAAGATGGCTCGAAAAGATGAAAAACTTTGAAACATGGATAAGCAAAGCAAAATAAGCATGCTAAGAGAAAGGGGAAAGGATCTGGACTTCATTGTTTGTTCTGGAAAAGAGAAAATCATAATCGAAGACTTTTACCTTACCGACGATGTGGCCATTGTGCAATTATGGGTGCATACAATTAACCCTCGATTAAAGGGTATATGTAACATTTGATCAACATATTCTTTAACTATCACGGTCCAAGATGATTCCCTAGATGTTCCATTGTCTTGAATGTTCTTTCCATAGAGAACCTTGGTTGACTTTGATTGAAGTCAAACTCGTGTTTTCTATTTTCTCTTCTTGGGTGAGACACTATCATTGGTGTAAACTTTCTCGAGATGGATTTCTACTTAGAGAAGGTTCTTCTTTATTTTTGAGCATCAATTTATGTCCTTCAAAAGAAATAGTGGCCTTCAATTGTTTTGGGGTAACTATTGGGAGCTTATAGATTATAGAGGAACAATCAAGAATCCATTCGGACAAAAGTTTCAAATAAAGAAAGGGATCTCTATAATTTTAACAGTTTGTTGGTCTCGCACCTAATCCTAGGTTGATCACCACGTTGAATTGAAAATACGTATAATATCTAAATGTTGTGAATGAGTTATTGGTATATCGATACAATAACAAAAGATAATTGTGGAAGAGTCACTATCTGGATGGATTTTTAGTCCTTGATATAGGAGATTAGCCATAATCATTGAAGATATAGTGGTATCCTAGAGATCTACCACAAATCCAGGGTAACATGTGTAGCAGAGGTTAAGGCAACATTGTTGGCTATGGCTCCTAATAGGACATGCAAAAGGTTTTGTATTCTTGTATCCACAATGACACAAGGACATGGCAACCAATACCTCTTGAAAGTGAGGAATTATATACCAGTGAATATATCCTATGTGGAGATAATTAAACCCTTCTCACCTAAATTTAGAAAATTGTCCTTTATTCAAAATACCAAACAAATGGCATCTTTCACAAGCTTTAATAAAGATAGGAAAATGTTTAACACAAACTTGATTTGATTTGAAGTTAAACATTCCTAATTTATAAACATCAATAGTCCTTAGTTCTAGAAGTTTCCATTCACTACTATGATCTTCTTTAGGAGTATATGAACTTTCATAATATTCACCAAGTGTAAGAGTAGATCCACTTACAAAGGCCACATTTTATGGGAGTTTTTGCCATTGATAATTGTTGTTGCATATGTCTAACTTCTTGTTATGACATACACTTATGTAGTATGCTCATTTCTTTCGTTAGACGCCTAACCTATGACTATATATGACAATTCTTACCTTGTTTGTATCGCATCATGATTTTCTCATAACGCCAATATCATATGGGCATTGTAAGGACTTACAACTACAACTCTAATTGCCTTAGTGACTTAGGGATGGAGTATGATCCGAGAATGCTCATAACATGACTTGGTCGAGACAAGCTTTAAAGAAAGGAATAGTACACAATGTTTGCTCATAACACTATATTAGCAGAAATAGAAAGACAATACAAAAGTGCATTCCATAAGTGAATGCTTCATATTAATATCAAGTGAAAAATTACAACATAAAGCTATTTTTAGGATATTTTTGTTACAAAGAAAGCTTCTCAAGTATTAATTTCAAGAATAAACAAATCTAACGACTTTTTATTAGAAGAGTACTACGAGATCTTCCAAGAGCATATTTCATATCCTAAACACTTCACGCACACGCACACACGCGCACAAGGCACGCGCACACACGCACACGCACGCATGCACATACTATAATATTATTTTATTTCTTAATCATTTAGTATCCGGTATTATAATTTCTTAAGATGTATATATATACTTTATTTAACTAGAACCAATATAACGCATGAACATGCCACGGTGCAACACTTGTTTTGTTGGGCTTCCAATAACATTCCAAGAAGCAACATTAATAAAGAATATATGAACAAATGACACTCTTTTCCTAGTATTAAAAGGAAGTAATTTATTAAGAAATAAAATAATATTATGTCGTTATAAAACATAAAAGAAAAACGAAATTGACTTATAAAGAAATAGACAAATAAATAAATGTAAAGACACCAAGAACTTTCCTTCATTGAGTTTCTATGGGTGGCGCCTATTGTGCTTGTTTTCAATTTTCAAAACGAGTTATAAGAATATGATGCTAGAAAGGCCTTTTTCACCGAATTTAGAAAAACTTCTTTGATGAGCTTCATGTGAGTAATTTGATTCGATGTAGTATCTCGCATATCAAGCTCAATCAATATTTGTTTTACATTGTTTAACATTGTTAAACAATGTACCATGAAAACTAAGATTTGTGTTACATTGTTCAATATTTTTACCAACATAACAAGCAAATATACAAGTGGTGTCATTGCTTTTGTCGATTCCTCTCAACATCCAAGAAATAAAACGCATTCATTATGATAGCCTTAAAATGGCTTCATTGTTGAGCAATAAAGAGATTCTCCATTGCACGGTGATAGGTTTGAAGTGGTTCCAGTATTAGACAACCATTTGTTGTAAGGTGGGTGTATATGTGTTGTCACCAACGAAGGGTTCATCTTCTCTATATAATTTTGTTCATCATAATCTTTTCTGCACTAACTCTAGACTTGGAAATATGCCTTTACACTTTAAAGCGACATATCTCCCTTCGTAATTCATATAAAGCACCCGAATTCAACCAAGCAAATTCTAAAGCAATGCTATTGAGTTGTACATCATTTAATGCAAAATTCCCGCATTTGAGGTTTTTCGTGTAGCTTTTGGGTTAAAGGGAATGGGTCTTTTTATAATTTCATAAACGTTAGGCTATTGACTTATTGTACTACGTAGTTTGACATGGGCTTCGAATGTGTATCATTGTTATAGAAGTTGGCCAAAAGACAAACTTAAATCTTTAAGAATCAATTGGGATACTTTTTAATTTCTTATTGTATCTTAATAAAAATAACTTTAGCTAGCTATAGAAAATAACATGAACTTCAATAAGGCAAAGGATTTTAGATATTTCATTGCTCACTTATTGTTCACATCCCAAACTTTAGCTTGGATACAATAACCATGTAGTTCTTCTTTGATTCCCTTAAAAACCTTTGCTTCAATCTTTAATAAATATTCATCATAGAGGCAGCTAAGACTTTTGTAAGGTGGTGACACCACCCTTCATTAGTTATGCAAGAGACAATTGTTTCCTTTTGCAAGGTTTTCTCTAGACACCACGCTGTGATTATCGTGATTAACAATGTAATTGTGACACATCTATCGACCTCAATTTTGGTTTGGTTGTAGCAACCAATGTACGGACGATTAACTTTTCTTAAAATCTTGGAAATCTATGATCAATGACGTTTCTCCTCTATCTTTTAAAAAAATTCAATTGCCAAGCCCACCAAAAATTGATTCTAGGATCAAGGGAAGGTGAACTCCACAATTACATCCCAAAGAACTTTCATTGGCATAATATATGGGCTTTGTAGCAAAATATTGCAAAAATATTAGGAAGTAAATACAAACTTCTCAAGTGAATAATGTCATAGGTTCAAAACCTTGACTTTTCCTTCAAACATTAAGAGCACCCCGAATCAACTCTAATATCGAGTTGATGTAACCCAAATTGATTAACATGATAAGCTAACATCCGAAAATACTCATGAAATAGTAGTGACCCATAGTTCCGAGACAGGGGGACGGAGGGACGGCGGGGGACGGCTAATTAAAAATATATAAATATTTAAAATATAAAGATATAGTGACTAAATTATATAAATACGCTGAAAAAAAAAAAAACCATTTGAGATTTAAATAAGGTAAAACTTGAACTCATAAACATCAAATACATTCCTTGATACTATAATATCAATATGTTAATGTCATAAATTGAAAATTCATAATACATATTTGAATTTTGAATTTGAGACAAGTTGAAATTTCAAATATATTATATAATATAAAAGTAAAACCATTCTAAATTATGATTGATCAAGTGACAATAGCTGATATTTATATCATTAATCTCATAGCCAAATACACCAACAATTGTCTATTGTCAATATTACAAAAAAAGATGACAACTACAAGTATCACCTAAAAATCATAACAAACATTTGAAGCAATATCCATGAACTCCTCGCTGGTACTAGCATCATCGTCCTCAAAGGTAAGCCCAATCAATCCCCGCTGCACAGTATTTTCCTCTTCAACCTGTCTCGGCTCATCGGGATCTACATCCCACCGTAATGCTAGGGTCTGCTTATACTCAAGTGTCTTGCATGGGTCCATAAAACGCAAAGCACCATATACTGCCTACAAGTTTCTCCGCTCTCACAGAGGTAAGCCTATTCCTCTTAACAGAGTGTATCCAACCATATGTAGACCAATTCCTCTCAGAGGCAAGGAGCTAGAAACCTGGGAAAGGAGGCGAATGGCAAGTGGTCGTAGCATCCCCTGTAGCCCATACAACCGCCACCAACTCACTGGCTTCTCTTGTGCTATTGTTACCCTATCTCTCGTCTTTGTTGATGTTTTGTACCCATCAAATTCAATGAAAGTCGAGCCACTCCAATCTGATTTGTGAAGCCTCCTGTGAAGTGTACATTTTTTTAAAGGCCTTCATAAGGCCCTTCTTCACCTCATCATCATCTAATGGGATAACTTTGCCTGGCCTCTCCACATACCATTTGGGATTTAGTGCATACGCAGCCATATGAAGAGGAGTGTTCAACTTCTCTCATCTCCGTTGAATAATGGGTTGTATATGTTCATTATAGAACTCCAAAGTGGGGTCCCTCACCCGAATAGCTACCTTCATTTGCCCAAGCATGTTGTCAATGCACTCGTAGATCTCACCAAGATTGGGGTTATTAGAATCCCCATATTTGATGACACTAAAAACTGGAGCTATGATTGATATGATGTATTTCATATCAACCCAAAATGTTTCCCGCAACACCACTTCCTTCACTTTTTTCCCTTGATTTGTCTTGGACTCACGCCACCTAGTCCAATCCTGTGTCATAATCATAATTTGCAGGGGCTCCTGCAACTCAAACATCCTCTCCAACAAAATAAAATAGGATGCAAAACGGGTGTCAATTGGTTTCAAAATTCCTTATTCGAAAAATTTCAAAAAGTGTCAATGATGTGTGGTGATTACATATAAACTTCTGCACGTCCCTAGCCTCAATCACTATCTGGTTGACCCACTGAATCTTCCCTATGTCTTTTAGTGCATTGTTCATGGCATGCACACAACATGGAGTCCAATAAATATGTCTATATTCCCGCTCCACTAGCTTGTCTGTTGCTCTGCACACATAAGTTGCATCTGTGACAACTTGTACAACGTTTGAAGGTCCAACCTCCTCAATGGCATTCTTCAAAATCTGATACTGGAACTCAACATTTTTCCGCTTCCCAGAACAATCAATTGCTCTCAAGAAGTACGGTCCATCTTTGCAAGAGACAATGATATTGATGAGAGGACGGTATCTGATATCCGTCCACCCATCCATGTCACTTTCATCTCCTTCATCAACAGATTAACCTTTGAATAGTTTCTATCCATGATTGTTGTCCTCAGTTTTGTGTCTCTAAGAGGCACATAACTTGTACTTGCTTTTGCAACCTTAGCCATAGCCTCCTTGTAATAAGGAGAGTGAGCGGCATTAAATGGAATCTTAGCAGCATAAAAAAATTTCTCAATAGCATCATCTGCGCTTTTCCTTGCCTTTGAATCAAACATGTCAACAACTGAATTTGGGGCTGCCCCCACGCCTTTCTCTTCCCTCTGCTTTCCACTTCTGACACTCCAAAACTAGAACCAGCCAAAGTATTACTATGTTTGCCAGCCAGAGTAGAACCACGAACTTCTGGCACATTGTCTGTAGTATTTCCATTGAAGATTCTCACCATCTCAGCTCTCTGCTCTAGTGAAAGGCCCTTACAAGTGCCAACCCCCTTCCTGTAAGGTGCAACAAGTGTGCATTGGTCCTAGTGATACTGCCATGCCAAGTCAATGCACATATGTTGCACTTCCATACTTTGCTCCCCCTCGAGACTTGGAGATGGGTTATCAATTATTTGGGCAAATTGTTGCAATGGCTTCTTCTTATCAAATGGTCCAATGGCAAATTTGGACAACATTTGAGAGGGGCAATTGGTAGCACTACCAACTGAACTACCAATTGTCACTACCACTACATTTTGTGTCCCTTCTCCACTCTCCCTCATTGTGGCATCACCAACTCTTCCACGGCCACCTATCTCAACTTCGATTCATACTCATACTCGTAAGAAGAAATCATGGTGATGATTACTCTAATGAATTAAAAACAACCATAACTAAAAGATTGATTGATTATGTAATGAATTAATTTTTAAACAAAAACGTAACCAATATGCATTTTTTTAAATCCTATAAACTATATGCGTAATTATATTGTGAATATAATATAAATTTTAAACTAGAAATAAAATGTAATTAAAAAAATGTAACCATTTACAACCAAACCCTATGCAAGATGCATTTTTTTAAATCCCACAAACTATATGCATGATTGCATTATGAATGTAGATGCAAATGCTAAAAAACAACCCCTAAAAAACGCAAATATAATATAAATTTTAAAATAAAAATAAAAACGTAATTTAAAAAAAACGTAACCATTTACATTGTACAACCAAACCCTATGCAATATGCATTTTTAAAATCCTACAAACTATATGCATGATTACATTGTGAATGTAGATGCAAATGCTAAAAAACATCCCCTAAAAAATGCAAATATAATCTAAATTTTAAACTAGAAATAAAAATGTAATTAAAAAAAACATAACCATTTACAACCAAACCCTATGCAATATGCATTTTTTTAAATCCTACAAACTATATGCATGATTACATTGTGAATGTAGATGCAAATGCTAAAAAACAGCCCCTAAAAATGCAAATATAATTTAAATTTTTTAAAAAAAAATCTTTAACAAGTATTGTAAGCAAATAAAATTATAAATACCTCTTGCTTGTTCTTGTTCTTGCGCTTGCTCTTGCTCTTGCTCTTGCTTGGTGTGAATATGAAATGAGCCCATAATGTAAATTTACAACATAAAATTGCATTTTTAGGGTTAGGGTTAAGTTAGTAATGTTGTTTTTATATTATAAGTGATTTACAATTTAAAAATATGTAGTTTAGAGTGTTGTTTTTATGTTTTTTTGTTTAAAAATGTGGCAGACCACGTGGGGGACGTTTGGACGTCCCCGGGAAGTTCCCGGGACATTTAGACGTCCCCCACACATTTCCCACGTCTCCAGGACATTTCCCACCAAGCATGCACTGTGGGAAATGTGGGGGAAATGTTTCCCCCATGTCCCCACGTCCCCAAGAAGTCCGGGACGTCCCGGACATGTCAAAAATGGGGGATGTGTCCTCGCGTAACTATGTGAAATACCTTTTATACATATAACTCAATGCTAAAATGAAATACAGCTGTAATTTGAATCCCAGGGCTAAACTTGAACTTGCCATAACTTCAGTCCAGTCGAAACTATTGATAGTTTCAAAAGCCAGCTAATCACAAAATTAATTTGTAATTAATTCATTTTATATCAATTTCCTTACTGTGTTACTGCTTAGAGAATATTAGACGACTGTTTGATTTAGTGAGTACTTTCGACAATCCTATAGATTCAAGTCCCGCAGAGTTTTCAAAATTAGACTGTGTTATAAATTACAAGCCAAAAGCCAAACTTATAGTGGACATCCATGGGAAGGTTGCTAAGCCTATATATGATGGATTTGCATTTCAAATGAAGATCATTACTGTAAATAGGTTTTGAACCACAGCTGAAACCACAAAATAGTTCAACTCAAATACTTAATTTTACTAGTATATTCAAAATTGGCAAATAACTTCGAGGTAGCTTGTTACAAAGTGCAATTTTAGAAAGTAAATTGCACTAAATGGGTGCCTTGCTTCTCTACTAACCACCACTTATGATGGGAATGACTCTAAACCAACAAATCTCTGACAACACTAGCAGCTTTACCTAAAATGGAACAGACACAAACAAGGAGGTTTTTTTTTTTGGGTACCCTCAGGCCCACATTTGTTTTTTTATTTTTAAACATATCTTTTGTTTTTAGTTTGTTCTTTTCCTTCTTAAAAATACATTTGTTTTTGTTTTTCTAGCTACCAATGGGTGATTGTCCCGTTGACCTGGGTAGTTAGCATCTTAATGTTAGAAATACAGCCAACCAGCTCATTGTTTCCATGGAAAAGTCCCTAAAATAACCCTGAAACGTCAGGGAAAACATTTCCTGCAGTTTCCTCAGCACTTTAAGGGTGGGGCCATTTCCTTCTACTTAGCTTCCTTCTCATTCAATTTACGAAAAATGCATGCACATGTTTCTGAAAAAAACTGAACAATTTCAATGAACATATAGTCCATTGACAGTCATTCAATTAACATATCTTTATTGGATTTAACCAAATTAACAGTATATGTTAACCAACCCTCAATAGATATTTCTCTCGATCAGCATTAGTGATAACTAATCATTGTAAAATGCCAATCATGTAGCATGAAGTTGCCTAGAAGAACAAGAATACGTAAGCACTGATATGCTCATGCAGTTATAACACATTCACTAAATAACAGCAATTATGGAATTGTGACATGGTCTACATATTAGTTGAATAACAGAACATTTTCCACAGTTATATATCCAACAAACTACACCCTGGAAAATGAAACTGTTTTAACAGTGAACAATCTACTCTCTAGTGATTATCCTTTTTCCTTTGAAGGCAAATTGTTTTTTTGAACCAATACCTACTGAGAAAACCAGATAATTGCTTCAAAGTAATCAAACTTTTCAACATACTGCGTCCCTGAACAATTCCATCACGTAAACCTCTAGCTGTTCTTGCCATTGCTGGTTTCATGACGTTGTCTTGAACTTTTGCTCGCTCCTGCAAGAGAGCTAATCCAGTAAACAGAAAAAAGTTGGCAATACTTCTCTGATAACACATGGACTTAAGAAGAGAATACAGTTGGCAATACTTTTCCGATAACAAATGGACTTAATAAGAGAATACAGCACCTGGCCAAATCCTCCAGTATCTTGGTTATGGTAAACATAAAACAATGACAACCCTTAAGTTAGGGAATCAAAACCACGTCAAGCTCCAATTAAGTTATGATGATGATAAATATAATTACACCCACATGCATAGTGTACTAATGGAAGCAAAATGTGCATTCAAGCTTCCTCCTAGGCAAAATAAATGATATACATCAACTTTCCAAATAGTCTGGTTCTTTCATTTTATATGCATATCTACCAAACCAGTATGTGGTGCACAAATTAATGCTCCCCACACTGGGCAAACAAAAAAACAAGCAAAGAAACTGAATGGAAAAGGCATACAGGTCGTATGAAAATACGAGATATGAACATGATAGCTCAGTTTTATAATTGCCGTCAGGGATTTGCATAATTTGCCTGTGAGTTGCATCAATCTCTCAAAATTAACTACCGTCTTGTTTGTCTCACCACTCCAGTTTTTGACTTGCATAAACAATCAAGTTTGCAGAGTATTTGCTAGTTTGGGTGGCTTTCAAATTATACATATTAATGTAGTAGAACATCATTGTTTAGTATCACACACTTCAATACTATAGTGAACTCAAACTACATATTGGACAATAATGTTCTTGAACATTAAAAGTTAAATTATTTAGGCCACAGCTGTCACTGTTTTCTTGGGATTTTATTGGGCCAAATCTAAACAAATTAAATTTTACTTAATCCGTTTACACTGATCTATTTTTCCCTATTATTGTCATTGAAATCTTGGAGATAACTTGATATTTTGTTTTCAGCATCTCCAATTCATGGTAAACATAGTTAACAGCATGAGTTTAATTCAAAAACAAAAGGTCAATGTAATCAAGAAACAGAAACCAACCTACAGATGCCATACTAGTCATGCGTCGAAGACCGTCCTCAGCCGCTCTAACTGCCCGAGTTGAGCTCCTGACGCCTGCAGTTACCTCCTGGCTATGGATTAATGAAACTATGTTAGTTAAGCTATTCCTTGCTTTATAACAACAATAAGTTAATCAGACCATCCTTTGCTTTAGAAGAGGAAACTTCATTTCAATTTACATACACCAGCTACCATTTCAAAACTAAAACACAAGATACATAACATTAGGGGACAGGAGAAACCTGAAGTCACTAAGCTCCATTGTCAAGTCGCTTATTTCCATCCCTGATAATCTTACAGCAGCCATTGTTCCAGGCAACTCTTCCCTGGTAACATCGAGTAGCTTTTCCATAGATTCAGCAGCCCTCTTGAAAGCCTTTTTGCAGTCATATTGAGAAAACGACAATGAGACTATGTGAAAACTGCATAGTGGCTCAAATACATTTCAGCTTTTATAAAATTTGTCCAAATGTTTCTGTTTTCAGAAAAACACTTTACATGACAATACTACACAACAAGAGGCTACAAAGAACACGGAAGTTAAGTCTTTCTTTAAAACTTATAACTAAATCAATTTGTGGCATAGAATTCTAAACCTTGCCCAATTCTGGACATAGATGATGCAATGACATACCATCAAGGCTGGTATGGCAGCAAAAACAAGCAGGAAGCAGATACTGCCACCTGAAAATAAAAACACAAACTATCAATATTTGTGAATTTGCCAAAATCACCTTTACAACAAGTGTTACAATTCAATAGGAAATTAGAATTTAGACCACGAATATTAGCTGACAATTAAAACCGTGTGAAGAATGAAAATATAAAATCCAAAAAGAGCGTCAGTATAGAATATTGATCCTTTCATATTTATTGGACTGTAAGACAATATTGTTTTAAAAAGGTAATGGACGAACTTTCCTAGATTCTATGAACTACAAACACTCTACAAGCCACCACATCACTTCATTTAACGATGAATTTCAATAGGACACTCAACTTCTTGCATACCTGCGAAGCTTATTTATACAAAAAGAACATTCATTAAAATGTTTTCATTTTACCATACTATAACACTAATGCTTCTTTAAAAGTGGAGTTTGTGTTTCCATTCATAGAGTGCTTGAACAAATAATTTCCAATACTTTCAGATTTTCAAGCTATGAAGAGTTCAGTATCTGTCTCTCATTTCCTTCTATTTCTTGATTCCCATCATAGAATATTGGGCCAAGTTTGTAACGTAATGGGAATGAGATACAAAAGCCTCATCCTTCCTTCCAGGTTATATACTCAACATGCCAGAGAGACTAATATGATATGTGAGAAGGAGTACATGCCCGTGCTCGAAGTACCGTCTAGGGACTGACACATTGATATGGTATTCAACCAAAATCTGGAACAAAATTAAAGATGATGTTCATGAATAGGAAATTTTGCAGTTCAATTGTTTCAAAGGCAGTTTGGAGGAGGCTCTGCTAAGGTTGATGCATGCCTAGAAGAGCTTCAAGAAATCCACAGTCGGTATTTTTAGGAGGAGTTTCTGAGTTTCCTCTTAGTGTAAGTGAGGAAGGAGATGTGCAAACCATGAAGCGAGCTAGAAGCCCCCTAGACCTTCCTTCGCCCAAGTTGTTATGGGGAAATTTTTTAGATCAAGGAAAAAGGAGGTGAAGGCATTCATTAATGCAAAAGGAAATAAAAAGAATACATGCCTCGGAATATGAGGAATGTTTGCTTGGAGGCCAAAGAGGATCATCCTATTTTAAAACTTCATATGGAACAATTAGAAGATAATGTTTTAGGCAAAGGGATTGATATGCTGTTTACTTGGCATGCAACTTTCAGTTGAAGAATTATATTTACAGGCTAGGAAATATTGAAAAACCCATAGGGAGTTTGATGCAGATCTTGCCCCAGATGTTATTTTATAATCATTGCTAATGAGATGGATAGAGAAAATGTCTTTGGGGTGGACCATGGTTCTACTACAATACTGGGCTGTGTAATAAACATTGGCATCTTGGCATCAAAGCCACAAAGGAAATGCCCTCTGCGGCTATGGTTTGGATAAGATTATATGCTCTTCTTCATGAGTTGTGGATTGAGTATGTTTTCTAAATGGTAGAAAATTTCATGGAAATGTATATTTGCACCTAAAAGCCACAACAACAAGAAGGCATTGAACTATGCAAGAATATGTGGAGCTTGATTAGGATCAACCACTCCCGAAGAGCTTAACACTGAAAGTTGGATGATTGGAATAGGTGCGAACCACTGATTATGAATGTATTCCCTACTCATGTCGACGATTCCATAAATATGACCATCTTGCACAGTTATGTCCGGTGATAACAAAGTTTCAAGATCAAAACCAAGTGCCTACAACAAAAATGTTCCATGGGGATGTTTCCCCCCTAAATTTTGACATTTCTGAGGACAGTGATGTTTCTGAGGACAGGGACATCTCGGAGACCTCGGGAGCCTAAGAAATGTCCCCCACCATACCACCACCGCCACCATGAGTCAGGGGAAGTCCCCAGGACATTTCCTTGAAGAGGGGATGTTTCTAACATAGAGGCCACCTTTGGGGGGCTTCGGAACATCCCCAAAACTTCGAGGAAACTTGCCCAAGTCCCTTGACAGTCCCGGAAACATGTGGTTTTGTAATATCCCTATTATAAAAAAATCAATATTCTGATTTTTTTGTAATTTTTCTGAGTATCAATGCTGATATAAACCCTAAATAATAATAAATCACTGAAATATGCAAAATTGAAAATACCCAACTGCAATATTTATTCAAATATGTTGAATATGAATTTATTACATCAAACCCTAACCTGAAATTGCATAGAAAGCATGAAAACTGAATTTTCTTTGAAACCCTAGCTGAAAGAGGAATTCTGGAAGTACGGCACCCTACTGGAAGGTATGGCAAACCCCTAGCAGCAATAATAATACCTTGTGAGTGTGATATCAAAATTTTCCTAAAAGAATGACGCCAAGGTTGGAAGTGTACTGCAGGTGGTACAACAGACTATAATTGCAGGTACAACAGTGAATAGTGATGACGTGAATAGTGACATCAAGCTGAAATGTCACTTCTAGAGAATATTTTATTAATTTTTTGAACTATTGCAGCCCCATACACAGCCATAAATCAGCCTGTTTGTACCTGTGTGATGGATTTCCTCTAAATCTGAAAGCTCTGGTGTAATCCTGGATGGAATTACCAAATGGGTGTGAGGGTTTTCGTCCCCAAGCCCTAGCACATGAGGGTTTTCGTCCTCTGTGTTAAAAATGGAAGTTGCTGCCCCAAACTTGCAAAACAAGCGTTTGTGAAATTGTTTGAATGATTGAATTCCTTCAATTTTTCCAATCAATTCTTTTAATAAACTCTTTTTCATCCAAAACCCTAAAAGTAATTAAAATTACTTTTAATTAGATATTCACCTTTTTCCCATCCTCATAATTATTAATTACTTTTGGCCATGTAATTAATATTTTCTTTTTGGCCCCTTTTAATAATAATAAATTGTCTTTTTCCAAGTTATAACTTAAAGTACCTTTTTGAACAACTTAATAAATTATTATATTATTTCCCTTTTAAGTTCCCCCATTAGCCTACGGGAATAAAAATAGGCTTTGGGTCCTCCAATTTAATTAATTCAAGAAAGGGGACATTACAGGGTGTCCCATGCACCAAAAAGGTGACTTTTAAATTAAAACAGATTTTTTTGGATCTTTGTGCCCTCAACCTAACCCTAATAGTTTATGGGGTCCCAACCACATTTTAAGCACTTAAAAAAACAATAAATGAACCTTACACTCTCATTCCAAATCACTATCAAGCTTGAAAACATTGAGGAAGGCTGCAAGTGCAAGAGTGAGAATGCAAGAGAGAGCAAGCAAGGCTGCAAGAGTGAGAGGCTGAGAGTATTAGCATTAGCATTAGCTTTACCTTGAGGAGTCTAGCAGTTTGAGTGATGGGAAGTTTGGCACAGACTTTGGGGATGATTTCTTATCAGAGGCATTGAGCCATTGGCCAATTGTATTTGAAATTTGGATGTTACATATTCTCTCACATCCCAATTTGGACTAAATTTGAAACTCACTTCTCAATTTTCCCCTAGCCAAGGGGTTCATAAAAATATCTGCCACCCAAAAATCTGAAGGAACATACTAAAGGATCACTGCTCCCTTATGAACTGCTAGTCTGAGAAAATGGTACTGAATATCAATGTGCTTGGAGCAACCACTAAACACTGGACTCTCAAAGTGCTTGATGCAACCAATATTGAAATAGTAGACAACTGTAGTCAACAACATCTCGCTGGTCAATTCTGCTATCAACTTGTGAAGCCATATGGCCTCACAACTAGCAGATGAGGCTGCCACATACTCTGTCTCTACTGAAATGGGTGCAACTGACAACGGCTCTTGCTAAACCAAGAAATCATGCATGTGCCCCTGAAGTGTTCTTCTTAGTACTTGCATCTCCTGCCCTTTCAGAATCAACAAAACCATGCGACACAAACTCACATCTCCCACATACCTCGTGCCATAATGAACTATGGCCTTCAAGTATGAAAGCACAAGTTTCACAGTCTTCCAATGAATCTGCCTTGGTTTAACCATTAACTGGCTCAAGGTATTTACTGCAAAACAAATATCTGGCCTGGTATCCACAAGATACATAAGAGAATCAATCAATTGCCTAAATGATGAAGGATCTACAAAATGTGAATCTGAATCAATGGAAAACTTCAGATTTGGAACCATAGGCGTGGCCAAGGGTTTACAATCCCACATCTGAAATCTCTTCATTATCTCCATAGTTTACTACCTCTGTCCAAGTAAGACCTCAATTGTACCCTGCCAAACCTCTAGACCTAGGAAATAATGCATAAGGCCGATGTCCATGTCAATTCACTTGCCAATTTTTCCTTGCACCATAGAATGAGCTTCTCATAGTTACCTGCAATGATCAAATCATCCATGTACAGGAGCAAAACAAGTAGATCAGATTTATCATACAAATAATAATGATTAACTGTAGAAGTTTTGGTGAAGCCCAAATTCAACATGTACTTGTGAATCTGCGAGTACAAAGCATGTAGTCCCGGGCTTCTATTGGGCATTCTTTAACCTGCACACATGGGTATCTCACCCTTGCACCTCAAAACCCTCAGCTGATTAATGTACACTCCTTCAATCAGACTATTCAGAAAAGCAGTCTTTACATCCATCTAGTAAAAGACCAACTAAAAATTGATGCAATAGATACGATGGTCCTGATAGAATATATCTAGCAACTGAAGCAATGGTCTCATCATAGTCAAACTCCCTCTCTCTAGGAGAATCCTCTTGCTGATAATCTGGCCTAGTACTTCTCAATGCTCCCATCAGCAGCATGCTTGATCTTGTACAACCACCTGGAATCAGTCACTGATTTTCTCCACTGCTCTCCACACAATCTCCCAGACATCATTCTTCAGAATGGAGTTATACTCCTCTGCCATGGCATCTCTCCATACCTGCTCAACTGGAGCCTCCTCATAACTGGAAGGTTCTACATCAATTATAGACAACATCAGTGCAACATAAGTAGGAAATTTCTTAAGGGGATGACTCACCAGGAAAGAAGATATAGGAATTCTTGCTTGCTCTTGTGCATCCAATAATGTTTGGGTGAGCCACTTAGGCTTCCTGGCTGAACTGGATGATAAAGTGGCATTTATTCCTTTGCCAGAATCTTGCTGATCTAAATCTGATTTTTCTGTAATCTGTGAATCAGCGCTTGGGACAGCGAGCTTTTCTTCCTCCTTACCCTCCCTCGGAGGTTCCTAAGACTTAGAGGACCATGCAACCTCATCAAATTTCGCATCTCGGCTAACCATTGTCTACCTTTGTGCTCGAATGTAAATCCAGTAAGCCTTCAAATATAGACTTCTCATCTGGTACATAAATATAAACAAGACACTGAAAATACTGATACCTGAGGCTTCTCACCTGTGGAAGCTTCTTCTAGTGTCTTGTCCTTCAAAACCCTTTTAGGAAACCTGTTTGGAAAGTAGAAATCTGTATTACAGGCCTCTACCCATAGGCATATGGGAAAATTCATCTACAGGATCATGGCTTTGGTTGTCTCAGTGGACATGTTCTTCCTCTTTGCAACCCCATTCTGCTGTGGGTTATATGATACAATCAGTTCCCTCTTGATCCTTCTTTCTCTGCAAACTGCATCAAATTCTTTGGAGGTGTACTCTTCTCCATGGTCAAAACTCAATAGTTTGATCATCATGTTCTCAGCTAAGGCCTCTAACTCTTGAAACATAAAGAACAATTGATCCTTGGTCTTCATAAAGTAAATCCAAGTTTTTCTAGAAGAATCATCAATGAAAGAGACAATATAGATTACTTGTCAAAGAGGTTGAAGCCATCGGTCCACTTATGAAGTTATGTCTGAATGAATCAGATCAAAAATCTCTCTTGATCTGCTTTCACTGCTTGAGTAAGCAGTCTTGGCATGTTTTCCGAGTGCGCAGCCCTTGCACTCTCCTGTCTTCTCAATCTTGAAGTTCGGATATCCCTCCACCATGTCCTTCAAGATAGGTAGTGCTCCATGGTGGAGGTGACCCAATTGCTTTGGCCATAGCTCGCACAAATTGACATTGTCATGCATTAAAGCACCATGCTTCACCAGATCAGCAAGCAACTAGTATAGGCCACCTTCTCGCACACCTTAGGCCAAAAATCAGTCATGCTCACAACTGTGATCTCTGATAATAATTCAATGATCATCAAACTCAGCCACAAACCTAAGATATGTCATGGCTAACACTAAAAATATTTTTATTTAAACCACGAACATACAAGACATCACCAAGCTCAAGAACATCACATAATGGTGTGCGTAAGCGGACAAAGCCCATTCCTGTAACTGGATATGTTGCATCATCACCAAATTGCACCTATATGCAGCCTTCTGTTCTTGAAGTCTGCTGAAAGCTTTCTTCTTTTAGGTCATGCGTCTAGATGCACCATGGGCAGAACTACATATCCTGTAATTTATGTTTCAAATCAATTATTCCTTCATCTGCCCCTTGGAATGTCTTTGGTGTACCATAAGCATTTTAATTGGTTCAGTAACAATTCAAATCATCTAAAGTTTAAATACTGTGGAACCCATGCCTTCATTATTTTTTGAATCTTTGATGATAATTAATAATTAACTATGGTGTAAAGGTAATGGGGGCATTTGTAAGAGTGTGACCCAGGTTCAAAACTCCCTTACTGCAGTAAGGCAGCTCATAACTCCAGCACACATGTAGCAAGACTGTGGTGTAATCATTATGGGGTACATTTAAAAGTGGCTCTATGTACATAGCTTAAGATTATAGTTTGTACTTTGTACATACCCTGCACTGCATCAAAGGTGGCCTATAACCTCACCCAAGATCTTACTTAAGGAAAATAGAATATAAACAGTATCAGTGATGCAATGGTAATTGAGAATGAATGAAATGGTTTTAATTACGTACGAGACCGAACAGTTTATGGGACCACAAAAACTCCAACTGCTTAAAGATTTGTGGGCTTGGAGGTATCTTTTAGAAGGCTGCTTTACTAAAGAAAAATAGAATATAACCAGTATCAGCAATGTAATGGTAATTGAGAATGAATGAAATGGTTTTAATTACGTCCATGGGACCACTGAAAACTCCATCTGCTTAAAGATTTGCGGGCTTAGAAGTATCTTTTAGAAGGTTGTTCCTCCTCTTGCTGATTTGAGTTAACATCTCCCCAAACATTTTATTTTGCTTTCCTCAAATAACTCTATCATGGAACCAACTCTTAAAATTTCCTCATACTTGGTTCTAATGTCCATGTACCTTGGACATTCAAGGATAAAATGCTCCTCTATTTTGACTGCCCCTATATTACATAAAACACAAGTCCTCTCTTCTTGTGGTTCTTTAGGTGTTGTCCATCTTCTTGTCTCACATCTAAGCCTGTGGGAGCTAGTCCTTAGCTAAGCAATGATGATCTTTTCCCTCCATTTAATTTCAGCCCCTATATATGTTTTTTCACAATGTTCATACATTGGGTTGAACTCTGTAATATAATGTTGATGCTTCCTACTTGTTTTCTTCCTCCACGTCACCGTTCTAAACTTTTCATTCACATAGTTTTTTATGTCTTTGTTAAGATTTGGGCATTCATCTAGGCTGATATCTCATCTGCTCATCCATTTGTGATTCTGCTTCATCCACGTGTTCTTTTGTCTATGCAACTCTTCGCTTCTTGCAGCCCTAGGTCACCTATTAATCTTCATGTTTTCTATTTTTATTACGTAATATATAAGCCTGGTCATAGTGGTTACCTTTAGAGGGAAGGTACCTGTTTCAACCACAGCATAGAGAGAACCTAAAGCTCTGGCGAACATTTGATGAGTTTGCAATGTAATAGTCCCTTCAATTGTGACCCATATTAACAAATCTAAAAAATGATGTTCAAATTTATCCTGTGCCATGTTAAATGTGGCACCAGCGAACACTCATAAGCATGTCTAACAAAGCATTAAGACAGCCTAAATCTCCAGCGAACATTTGATGAGTTTGCAAAGTAACAATTATTAGTTTCTTCAATTGTGACCCATATTAACAAATCTTTAAAATATCGTTCAAGTTTATCCCATGCCATTAAAAGCGGCTCATAACCTCACCCAAGATTTACCGAGCCAAAAACACACAAAGAACAAGGAAAAACATAGAATCAAACTGCGGCGAATGGGAAAAAAATGGAAGTTGTAATCAGCAAGATGTATCAAATATAAAATACTGAGTTCCAATAATACCAACCACGCACGCGATGCCATTGAGCAACATCAGATGTCGATCGGTCATACTCCATGTCTTGAGCACCGTAGGAGGCAATTGAGGAGCACCAACGGTAGAAACAAAGCCCGCTGACTCCGACGAAGATTGTTGGGTGCCCTTTGGGACGCTTATGCTTGCAAAGGAAATTGAACTCCGCACCACCTGAAACTTATTCACCTGCCTATTATTATTATTCCTCAACGAACTGGACACAGGCGCCTTAGAATGAATCAAACAAGGGCTTCTTGGGTAGCAATTGAGATTAATTGTGCGGGATAAAACCGTCATTGTTGGTCGAAATAGTACCTGCACATGGGATCAAAGCGATTAGCAATTTAAACTATAGTTCAATTTCGATGTTCCAAATTTTTCACCACAGACGATCGACTAACCAGGATTTTTGATAATAAAGACTATACACACAGGTTGCTGGTTACTCCAGGGAAAAGATAACTCGTATGCAATGGCGGGTCGGTAGGTCGGGGTTTACGAAAATGCCCTCGATTCATGCATGGACTTTTTACTTTGACAGGCGGGCGATGAACAAACGTTTTATTCGTGTTCCAAATCAGCAACTCGCTATTGTAATTTGTCCCGTTTGCAATTTACCAAATAAGGATGGCAAATGTCTGTTTTACTATTGGAACTGCCCATTATATTAAAAAAATATAAGAGTTACATTAGCAGGGGCAACCCGAGAACTCGGGATCCCACAAAAATGTCGGGTAGGCAACAGAAAACGCCCATAGGGTAAATAGAAAGCACGAGAATTATAAAAGAAACGAGAGCACTAGGCACAAGCCGCCACCGCAAAGAGGAAAGGGAGGATCATCCTAGGAGGTATGTACACTCCATTAGATAGCTCGGTCAAAGGAGGGTCCACCTGCCAACCATCTTGGTTGGGCATCTACACATGTAATGGAACAATTATCCCCCAACCGGGGGGTTGGAGAGCCATTAGAGTTTGAACGTCAAGCGAGGAGAGGCCCATCGTAGAGAGAGCTAGCGGCGTCCTTCCCCCTCGAGGCGAGCTCCAACCCTAACCGAAGAGGACTAAGTTGAAGGGCGACTCCGAGGAGAAGCGGAGCGGTCGGCTGTAAGAGCAGCTCTCCCAACATGGTCCCGATGGAAGCGATTACCAAGGCAGAGATGGCCGAGGTGGTGGAGGCAAAGGGTCCAGAGGGACCCGACTCATCGTGCATGGCGCACTCCCCCAGTGTGCAAGCAGCTCCTGCAAATGAGCAAATTCTAGGGCAACTTTCTCCACTTGAGCTTGAATTTGTATGTGCACAATAGACAAGATAACCACTTTATCATTAGTGGAAAACAAAGCAATGAGAATGATCATTTTGGAATAACATAGAATTTCACGCTTTCCAAATATGAAATAAAATGCAAGCTCTAAATAGTTGCCATAGAGTATCAATATAATGAGGCCACGGGCTAAAATCCCCAAACAAGGCCGAGAGCCTTGATGGAAGAATTCCGGTTGGAAGGCTTAAAAAATGAATGAATCCAAGCTAAGATGCCCTGACACAAGGCAAGATCAAAATAAATGCTTAAAAGATTCAGGTTTGGAACAGAAGGGCATTTAGGATTGGGGATGCCAATGTGACTTAATCTTTCGCCAACGAAAGGCTTGATAAATAAGACACCACATAAAATGATTAAATTTGGGCTCCAGAAAAGAATTCCAATCATGAGAAAGTCTGGCAGAAGTTGGGTGGAATGAGTAGCGAGCCCAAATGAGCGTTAATTTTGGCAATGGCAGGCAAGAGAGGGATCAGAAGCTGGTAAATGGTGTCAACATTATAGCGAAGGAAGACAATCTCTTGATTCCATCTCCAGTCCCGTCACCATGCATCGACGACGATTTAAGCCCAAGTTTGTGAAGTATAACGTTTGGCATCAACTCTTGAATTCTGCAGATAGATGGGAGGTCTGAATTGGCAAGATTAAATTTCATCTTGAGCTCGGGCCATGACATCCAGTCTCTGCAGGAGATCAAATCCAAAATGGTGTGAATTCCTTTGCGAGAGAGTTGGAGAGCTTTGATTCCCGAGTTTCGTAAGCGAAAAAAATATCATCGGTGATGATGGGAGACCCCATATGTTCTAAGAGTTAAATGAGAGCCTAGTACAAAAGTCGTCGCCAATCCAACGCATCAGGGGTTTCACCAACTCGAATGATTTCTAAATGTTTTTGGCCACAGATGTCGAAAATCTTGACCAGGACCCTAGTGATAATCAAGGTGTGCAACCCGATATTGTTCCAACATTTTTTTTTCGTAGGGAGCACCAAAAGCAATCAATGTCGAAGTAGGATTTTCCAAGCTTGATTGCCTAAGAGACATCACATGACCCATTTAGAACATAAAGTCACGCTTTTCCTATATACATCAATAATTCCCATGCCACCTTGATCACGGGGAGACAACAGATATCCCAAGCCACCCAATGAAAGTCAACTAAACCGAACTTTTACACCAAAGGTAGTCCCAAAGTAGCTTGGCAAGCTCGGCGAAGGAGACATAGGAAAGACACCAACAAGCATAATAATACACATGGGTGGTGGCCAGAATCTTGGAATTTACCAGCGAGAGATAGGGGTTTAGAAGACCACCGAGAAACTTTGTGTTCAACTCTGTCAATCACATACTATCATAGCATGGCTGAGTTGTAGTCAAAGACAAAAATAATGCCCAAGAATTTAAATTGTTTGCCTCTTCCAATCCATTTCCAGGGGTAAGCTTTTAACCGATCTTGCATCGGTAAGTAACTTTGTCCAACATCTTAGCCATTTGAATGTTGGATCCTAAAGCAAGGCAAAAAGTATCTAGGAAGTCAAACATCATAGCCACATTCTGTTCAGACTCAACCAGAGTTAGAAAGGAATCATCGGCAAAATGTCCATTAATAAGTTGCATCACATGATCCGGAAGGAAAATCTTCCGAATGTGACCTTGATTAGCAAAGGACAATAAGATAGCCTAAGGCGTCGGTGGCAAGAACGAACAAGGCAGGTGTAAAAGGAACCCTTTCTAATAGAGCAAAGATGCCAATCGCAACCGACTTATGACCATTGATGGTTAGGTGAGCAAGTGCATTAGAAAGCAAAGTTCAGACTTCCAAAGAGAAGAATTCGGCAAAACATAAGGCTATGAGAATAGCCAAAATAAATGGCATCTCGATGTAATTATATGCCTTTTCAAAGTCAATTTTCGAAACAATGGACATTGCGAAAGAAAGTTGAGACCATTTTGTTCCCTCCCAAATAACAATAAGATTATCCAGAATACACTGACCTTTGACAAAACCTATCTCATCAAGGTGAAAAATTTTCGGTAATGATTCAGCAATACAAAGAACCAACATCTTAGCAAGAATTTTGTAGGAGACATTTAATAGGGTGATAGGCCTCCATCTAGTTTTCTAGATCTCTAGCCTTAGGAATGTATTTTATGTTGCCTTGATTGATGAAACTCCCAAGAAAATTGGATTGGAGAGCTTCAGTAGACACGAAGCAGTCGGGGCCAACAAAAGACCAGGTTGCTTTACAAAATTCGCAAGGAAAGCCATCCAGGATCGGAGATTTATCATTTGATAGGCACAACATGGCGGCGTAGAGTTCTCGTCTAAAGAAAGAGGGGCATTGCAATGGTCCCACTCCTTAGGAGAAATCTTGACTAGCACAACCTCGATACATTGTTAAAGGTGGCACCTCACTCAATCATAGCCTCTTGAGCTTAGAAGACTAATTGATAATGCTCAACGAAGGCGGTAGAAAACTCGAGACAACTCCCACCGATGTGAATCATGGGTAACTTTGATCTGACGAGCATTCTTGGCTTGGAGGGATTTAAAGAAGTGTTTTAATGTTTTGTCTCCTACCTTAAGCCCAGGTGTAGCCTCGACTGATCTGCGCACCATGGGGTAATCCAAAGGTTTTTCCCTAACCTCACCTATGTCATACATCCCATCATTTTCCTTCTCAAAATACATGTTACAGAACACCTAAAAGAAAGAATACCATGACACTTTCAAATATGTGTAGCATTTACTTCTTTCTCCATCCTCTCAAGCCACCTAATTTTGATCATCCTTTGATTATTTATTTTAGGGCCAAAGACGTGTATATCGCATGTATGTTAGCACAAGAAGAAGATGATAGTTGTGAGCATTCCATTTATGTTATTAGTCATTTCCTTCTCAATTATTAAACCAAATACACTCGAGGTGGAGAAAGAGTGCCTCGTCATTTCCTTTCACTAAGAAACCGAGGCACTACATGCTCAACCAAGAGATAAGATTCATTATTAAGTCAAACAATTGCATACCTTCCTCACCTAAGTATCATTATCTAAGAAATTTGACAAGTTCATAACAATCATTAAACAATTCAAACTTACTTACATTACAAAAGTCGTCATTAAGGGGAAATCTTTGTCAAATGGCTAGCTGAAAATCCTTTAGATTCCATTAATCCGACCAATCAGTATTTCCCCCCTCGAGTGCATTTTTCATATTGAAAACCCTACAATTTCTTAGGTGCCCATAATACTTTAACATATTAAACTATATCATAGGACCGAACTTATCTAGAGGGGTTTAACTCATAGCAAAGGCGAACAATCTGCGTGATAGTTGTTAAGTATGTCATCATATAGGAGGTCCTTTATCGAAAACCTTTGATGATTTACTCCTTAGGTGCATAGACGAAGAAAAAGTGGCGAAGATATTTTTTTGAAGCCCATAATGAAGTCTATGGTGGAAATTTTACCATACATTCAACTTCCCGAAGATTCTTTGGATGGGCTATTTCAGCCCATCATCAAGCATGATACTTGTGGAATATGAAGGTGCCATAAATTTTAAGAGTTTCCACATGCCATGCATATCTTGGATCAAGCTCTGTCACCTATAGTTACATTGTGGTCTTTCTCTACATGGGGTTTAGACTTTATAGGAAAATTATCTCCTTCTTCTACTAATGGTCATACCTTTATCATTATTACCATTGAATATTTTATGAAGTGGGTTGATGTGATGCCTTTAACCACGTTCTCGAGTCCATCATAGCCAAATTTATCCTAAACCAAATTATTTGTAGGTATGACATCCCACAAGTCATTATCTTCGATAAATGGCATACCATTTAAGAATGAAGAGGTATGTGAGCTATGTGAAAGATTTAAAATCTTTCATTACACTACCTCTTTGTATTACCCTCAAGCCAATGGTCAGGTTGAGGCCACAAAAAAACACTTTGAAGTCTACTCTCCTCAAACTAATCTAGGAGAACACGAGGGATTGACACCTAAAGTTATTCCTAGCCTTATGGGCATATAGGACTTCCATTCATACAATGACAAGGGCAACTTCATTCTCCTGGTTTTGGTTCAAAATTTGTCCTACCTTAGAGGTGGAACTCCCTAGTCTTTATGTGTCTTTACAGGGCATATTAGATGAAGATGAATATAGAAATGTGCGCTTAACTAACTTAGAAAAAAGGATGAGAAAAGGATCAAGGATGAACACCACCATCAAGTTTACACTCGATACAGTAATGTGTCGGCGATAACAAGAAAGTTTAAGAATGCCCAATCCAAGTGGGTGACCTTGTGCTAAGGCTCGATAGTTGTATAGACAAGAAAATTGGTGAAGGTCATAAATTCATACCTAAATGGCTTGACCTTATCAAGTAATTGAATATTTCAACAATGACGCCTATCATTTGTGCACTTTGGAAGGTGAGGAGTTCAGCGAATCTGTCAATTCACTCCACCTAAAATATTTTTATATCTAGAAATAGTATCTCCACATTGTCCTTGTTACATTTTCACACTTCGTGTCATTTGCATTATCACAATATTTAGATGGTACTATGAGTTTACTCATTTGATAATAATCTTAAACTTTTCATACATTGGCAAATGTTTCAATCTTAATATCCTCACAATTTCATCATACTCTTCATTTATATAATCCACCTCACTGGTTTTAATTCTAAAATGGAAGTTAAATATTAATTCTTTAAGATCTTTTGTACCTCACTCCTTTTCGATTTCTCCCACTCCATATTTTTTCACCTACATTCTTTTCTAGAAGCTTCTTGATGGAAAATCCTCCTCGAAAAGGTTTTCTTCTTATGAAAGCTCTAAACTCTTCACCCATATCTTAGATTTTCTTATCTCATGATTAGATGATGAGCCCTTACGTCTTACTAGTCGCATGAGGCTTTGAGATTGGGGAAAACGTTCTTTTCCCAACAAGCTCAATGGAATAGCAAGACAAAATAAATCAAAAAATATATATATTTGGTTTCCTAAGTACAATCGCTAACATGTGTATTTTCCTATCTCATTTTGTTTATCATATTACATTATCATCCACATCATCTACCTAAAACCATAAAACATCGAACATTCCTAGCTTTTCAAAGTGCATGAATGAAGTAGAGCACGTATAAATAGATAAACAAGTGAATGTCGGGCCAAAACAAGTCATATATATATATTTATTTATTTATATATATGTCAAATATTTAGTACAATGTCATCCCACTAAAGGACAAGTGTGGTAAAAATGCTCAATCATGATCCAACTATACCAAAAAAATTGGTATATACACAAAAATATGACTAAGCAATAAAGGCACTCTATCTATCTATCCCTTTAAGGGCTCTACTATGGATCCTTTGTCATGGCTTATTATGTATTGTGTAGGAAACCTTTGTGCATTGAGTGATGAGAGTGTTGTTGGGAATGTCCATGTGAATCTACAATCTGACTTAATAAGATTAATCTGTATAAACCGGTCATCCTCCCGCAAACATATCACGATAATCGAAACGTGGTGCCTCAACACCACATTCTCCATCCACATCTAAGAAATATCATATGTTGCATTATATGTAGGTGCAAATACATCAATATGATAATCAAAATGTGTCAAAGTCTTGTATCTATAGTTAGAGCATCTCTTGATAGGTTAGAAGCAAGGTGAGCGAATAAAGGTTTGTCCACCTAAAGAGCTCTCTCCACTCCAAAATAGTAGCTAGAAAACACAAACACACACACACACACACACACACACACACACACACACACACACACACACACACACACACACACACACACACACACACACACACACACACACACACACACATCGATGACTTAGAGAATCGCTAACATTTAACCAAGTAACTAGATTATAAGAAATAAGAGAAGGATAATTAAAATTACTCACTTGGATCCCCATCTACCTAATCGGGATCTACACCTCCTTCTTAGCCTCCATTGCCTCCTCCTCCCCAACCTTTATGGTCTCTTTCTCAGCCCATGTTACCTCTTCATTTTCATTCTCAACCCAATCATGGTTTGTCTCCTCCTCCTCGCTACCCTTAACCTCCTCTATCTCAATCCCCTCTTTTCTTCCTACTCCTTCTCCTTAGCCTCTGCAGATGCTTTTCCAATCTGGAGGACTCTAGTTAGTGTTATCCCTCCTCTAATAGCCTACCTAGGCATGAATTGGTGTAGCCCTATTGGTACCCATGGAATCATAAAGGTTCATCCCATACTTCATAGATGACTAGCTCTAGCCTCCCTAGTGCCTCTAATAACAATTTGAACTATAGGGAGAGCGTCATGAATTTGTGACTAATCTACTAAGGCACTCGTGTTACTAGGTGCACCTCTATGTGTCCTTCATGTTTAATCAACTATGTAGTACTTTATTAGGTATCCAAGTAAATCCCCTCTCTAACCCATAATTCGATGATCCATACGGATCCAAAAAACACACCACTTCATCAGTTCCATCAGCACCAAGAAGGAAAAACAAGAAAAGTGAGAAAAACGAGGTAAACGAAGGTTTTGGATAGAACCGTTGCTCTGTGAAGAGCAACGGTTTCATAACCTCCCTCTGCCTGTAGGGAGGCGATCCCAAAACTACCACCCACCCAAGGTGGCAATCCTAAGATCGTCGAGTGCCTTGCACAGGTGGTGGTCCTGACACTTTCAAACAGAAAAGAAGAATGGAATGCGAGTGGACACGTTCTTGAAGCACCTAGTTGTGTCTCTTCCCTTCCATGCCCTTTCACATCCTCTAGTGCACGGGAGGACATGGGAAGGCCTATAAATGCATGAAAGGAACAAGAGAATAGGCATTCAAAGATCCAGAGAGATCGAGAAGAAAGTTTAATGAGAGCAATGAGCAAGATCTTTAGTGCTGGAATGGAATTGTAGGAGAAAGGTGTAGAAACAGAGCAAGCAAGTAATTGGAGAGAAGGTTTACACTGTTGCTTCTTTTCATACTTATTGTAATCTATAATTGTCTATATTAGACCAATAAAAGTGGGAAGAAAGAGTAGTTGCCCTTCCCGACTGGTTTTCCTCCTTGGAGGTTTCCAGGATAAAATTGTTGGTGTTGAAGTTTGAATTATTTCCTTCTCTACAATTTCCTTTCTATAGCACTAGATAATCAGTCACGAAGCTCTAATTTTTTTAGCAATTACTGTCATTTTCCAAAGTTGAAAGTAGAACAACATAGTTGTGTGATTTGTAGAGTTCCAAAGTAGAAGTTTATAGATCATTCGAGCATGGACGATAAGGATTTTACACCACATATATGGTAGTCAATGTACCATTGCATGTGGTGTAGCTCAAATAGGTGCCATGTCCACCCACCTTACCACTCGATAGTAGATATATCTGATCTCCACACACTCTTATAGGGAATGACCCTCTCGTACACCCATGACATAACTAGTGTAGGATGACTCAAAGATATCCGCTTACACCTAACCACCCGATACAAGTTATGATATGTGAAACCAAGATGTCCCGATCCCGTGAATAAACTTTTCTAGGCTCCTCTATACTTTGTAATAGAATAAAGGCCAAACAAACAAAAAATGTCCCTTCCCTTATTCCTAATAAAATGCAAAGCCAATATACCAATAATGGCCTTACGTAGAGTGGGGATAGGACTTGTCTCCACTAAAACTAGTCTAACACCCTACTTAACACTCATGTCAAGTGCACCTACATTGCTCAAGTATGTCTCCCACCTTCAGGCCTCATCTGATGAGCTAGCACTTTTCAACATTAGCTTCATCCCTATAATTTGGACTCCTACATCATGTAAACATCTAATTATGTGATATTCCAATATCCGTAGACATCAAGGAATCATAAAGTACTCTAAACTCACTGCGTCCTATAAGTCGAAAGCTGCAGTATCTTGTTATCCATGGAAATTAGCCTAATATGTGCCAACTGCTATATCCCTTCCCTGTTGAGATGATTTGTCTCGACCTAATTCAATAAAAGTAGTACTTGTGCAAGCCAATCCTATTGTCGAACTCTACTCAAGTGAACATAATCCCCTTATGCCATCAAGAAAAAAATAAAGGAGTGTTAGAACACCTCGTCAAAGCAATGAACCCGTAAAGCTCAAAACAATAAGTGAAAAAATCAAGTAAACACGCTCCACTTCAACAAGCCCTAGCACAGGGTGGCATTCGTAACCACCACTTCAAAAAGTGGTTGTTGGGTAACCACCTCTCTAAATAGAGTGGCGATTGTGAAACAATCACAATGGTTGTGCAATTATTGCAGCGGTTGCACAAGCATCGCTCTTTGTATTGTGACGATCATGTCACTAGATGCCACTTAACCTCCAACATGCCAAACATTTCAAAATATCCATTAAAACACTAAAATAAACAAAAATAAGTTACATTTTCCTAAATCCACCATCATAATGATCATTTTGATTGTAAATTTGCAAAAAATCCCTCCCTTAGAGCTTGTTTCTAATGAAAATCCAAACCTAGGGCAATAAGGCAAAAATGCTCATATCTAACTTGTTCTGAGCTCTAGCTACTACCACTGGGAATGCTGCCATTGTATCGTAACACTCATTAATCTAATTGTGCTAGTGCATGAAATGCTTCCAAAATCTAGAGCTCCAAAAAATAACAATAGAGGAAAACCATAATTGATTTCTAAAATTGGTAAGAATGTGATACACACACACACACACACACATACATATAAAGTCTTTTATGATTTATGTATAAGATGTTTTAGCTTTCGGCACCATTTTGGAAAGATTGTGCATCGTGACAACAGATTGAGAAGGTAGTATTCTCTCCCTTGCACAAATGGTAAGTAATTTTGTCTTTTTGTTTTGAAATATTTTGTTAATCTAGTCTTATTATTGCACTTGATTCTCGTCTTTCTTTTGGAGATGGCAGAGGTCTTGACTAACATCACTTGACACAAAGGTAGATCAGGTAACTTTCTAACCCTCCCATTTTGGGAAGCGCCATTTTCGAAAATCATGTTTTCACCCATTAATGGCTAAAATGTTACTCGAGGGGACAATATGTACGCACCCAAAAATTACATGGTACAACACTTAATCATAATATGTCTCCGATGATGACAAAGCTACTTCTAAGACAAGAACAAGATCTAGATCACTCACTCTCCCTTTTACACTATTATATTGACTTATCTAAGTCTCTTCACCTCGCTCCTAAACTCGTCAATTTGCTTACTAAGCTATTTTTTTCTATAATTTGCTTTATCCTTTAGTGGTGATTGTGCAACTACCCCTAAAGACAAAGAGATGGTTGTACAATTAAGCGTCACTGCTTTCAAGCAATGCCCCTTTGCAATATTGGTGGTTGTGTCACCACAAAAATCAAAACTAAAACATGTGTTTTGATTGTGATTTGATTTTCTCCTAGTTAACTTCACAATTTTTCTAAAAATAGGATCATTAGAATGGTCTTTTCCTTTTCCTCCTTCTTACTAAAAATATCTTGTTGAACTATTCCCCATTAGTTGAGTCACTCATGCTTGTTTGACACGTGTATTTTGACTTCTTCTTCGGTAGTTTATAAATATCCCACATTCATTTATATCATGGGTTAGAAATTTTAAGTTTTGAGAGGTGTTTTACAATTGAATTTTGGAGAGGTTCTTATATAGACAACCATTCTCTGTCTAGCCTTCCTATTGTTCAAATTTTAGCCATCATTCTTTATACCATACCATCCATTTCTTGATTTCTTGTTGTCATCCATTTCTTTGCTCACCTAGATCACTTGGAACTTGCATATTGGAATGAGTCGGCGAGAGGAGACACAAAATATATCACCAACAACATTAGGACAAGCTACCACAACGTGTGTAGTGACCAGGGTAGGGGATGTGTTTCATTTCTTTCAAATTTTAATATAAGAATTGTCTTTTAAAATCAAGAAAGCTAGTTTTAGTGTTATTTGGAATGGAATATATCATCACTTCTTGTGTGCATATGTTATACTTATATTCATTTTAGAATATTTCTTCTAATAAAGCTTCTACCTTGGATAATCTCTTCCAAGAAGCCCTTCCTCGAGGAAGAAGTGAAGAAATATTTATATCTTCCATTATTTATTATTTCTTTTAATTAGATTAGAAGTAGTTATTTTAGGGAAAGTTTGTTTAGAAGAAAAGCTTTACATTTTTTTTTTAAATCAATAATATTTTGAATGTCTCCTCTTTAGAATTAATATTTGAAACCCTAACCATATCTATAAGGAACTATTTAATTAGTGCTCACATTTCATATATTAATATATTAATACGCGAGTTATGTGTTTGTAATAAGACTACTCATGTTAAATAGTAATTAAG
This sequence comes from Taxus wallichiana var. yunnanensis, assembly GCA_018340775.1. Taxonomy (NCBI): domain Eukaryota; kingdom Viridiplantae; phylum Streptophyta; class Pinopsida; order Cupressales; family Taxaceae; genus Taxus; species Taxus wallichiana. The sequence goes on along the minus strand of CM031240.1, from coordinate 32,357,218 downwards.
TGTGATGTAAATAGTAAATAGTAAATAGTAATTAGGTGAGTTGTTAGTAATAAAACTCACCTAAATAGGGTTGTTAGTGGTCTTGTTGAGAGTTACAACAATACTACATAATTGGGGGTGACTGGTTATAGGAAAGATTATAACTTTCCTAATTTATATGATTTGCATCTCTATATAATGTAATATTCTGTAATGAAATATATTGAAATTATTGAGGGTTTATTATTTTTTTTTAGAAAGCTCTAGTAAACTTACATTTGGTATCAGAGCAGCGTTATAATAATATCGTGTGTGCGCATCTGAGAGTGGAGCTAGTTTAGTCTGTATTTCGATCTCTGAGCAAATAGAGCAGTTGTGGCATTGGATTCAATAATTCTGGCATAAAGAACAGGTTCTAATTTCTATTTTACGATATAGGTTTATGTGATTTTTATTGGGTTTGAAGATTGGATGTTAGAAGAAACTACTGTACAAATTTTAGCCAAACCCACATCACGCTTTAAGATAAAATGTGAAAACATTACAAGGATTCAGGCCATAAGAATTTATATATATTAAAAGAGGACGTCTTTGTGAAGAGATTGAAGTCAGATTTCCAATGCAGATTAGTGCACCATAACATCAATGTGACAAGTGGATCTCTCAAGAAGTGGCATGATTCTTGTAGAAATCTGGGCGCCCAAACCTGCAGCAAAGAAAATGGTATTCTGACGTCTCTGACTTGCTCCATTAAAAATATCACAGCTAATAAGGCTAAAAAAGTGATCCTATTCTTCCCACAAAACATGCACGCCTTTGTAGACTCATTGTGCCCACATGTTCGTTGACATAATAAGCTTCCACGCATGAATATAGTCTCATATTGAGATTCAACATCTTATTTCATGTGCTTTGTTTCATGTAAGTCTTCGTCATCAATATAAGATCTCACTCTTTTCTTGTCACTACCGTGGAATCTTAGTTTTTTATTTTGTTTAGTCTTTGGTCAATAGTCAATATTATTAGTTTTGTAATTAGAATGTTTTGTCTTAGTTTTAAAGCTGCATTTTCTCACCGTGTATTATTTTAGGTAAATATTACATAAATTGTAGTTTGAAGTAGTAGTTAAAAATTAATTTTTACTATTACTTTTTAAACACAATTTATTTAATTGTCATTAGCCATTCAAATTTAAGAATATTTAGAGAATTTTGTGTTATCCTCTTACTATCATTATAGTCAATTTAGTGTCAATTAGGTTGTCGAGTCTTGTGTATATAGTCTAAACCTCTTTATCATCAAACGCCATTTATTTTCAAGAGTCAAAAGTCTAAAAATTAAAAAAATCTCACGGATGCATATTCGGCGTTACCCAATGTCTTGAAAATAAAAAAATTTACATTGAGGGGTGAAGACATGATAAACAATGTGGAAATATTTTGAGCTTCATATCCAAATCTAGTTGAGTTAGCAACATCGACTGGAGGATGGAGACAACAAGGAAGGGGATCATTCAACGATTGTTATCCAAATAAGTTCTCATGCTTATTCAAATCACTTGTTCAAGTGGGATACTTAAACAATTTCGGATTGAAGGTAAAAAGATTAAAAATTAAGGAGAAACACATTAGGTGAGCTTGAAGGGGTGAAGACTAGAAATTTCTTAAACCCAACAAAGGGAAAAAGTTCCCGAAAAAATCCGTGCAACAAAAGAATAAGTGCTTGGAAAAAGTTGCGCAACAAAGGAAAAAAAAGTGCTGGAAAATGCCACGCATATAGGAAAAATTTCCCTAAAAAAGTCGTGCAACAAAGGAAAAAGTCCCCAAAAAAGCAAAGACAAAAAAGAAAAAAGTTGCCCAGAAAAAAATGTGTAACAAAGGAAAAAAGTCCCTAGAAAAAGTCACGCAACAAAGTAAAAAGTCCCCAGAAAAATTCGTGCAACAAAGGAAAAAGGTGCGTGAAAAGTCATGCAACAAAGGAAAAAGTGCTCAAAAAGTCATGCAACAAAGTAAAAAGTTCCTGGAATAATGTGCAACAAATGAAAAAGTCCCTGGAAAAATCCGAGCAACAAAGGAAAAAGTCCCGGAAAAAGTTGCATGCAATAAAGGAAAACGTCTCAGAAAAAAGTTGTGCAACAAAGGAAAAAAAGTCCCAAGAAAAAGTCGAGCAAGAAAGGGAAAAAAAAATCATACGCCCCATATTTCATTTTTAAGCTCTTAAATCCATCCAAAATAAAAAATTGGAGTATGTAAAGGCATGAAAATGTTAGAAAGAGGCAAAAGACCATTATTAGAGCATCAAAAATGGGGAAAACCATTCTAACCATGAAAACATTTTTTTTTTTTTTTGTTTTTTCCCAAACACAAGATGCTATTTTTAGCAGTTTGTCAAAAATGAAGCATAGAGAGTTAAAAATAGATGAAAGCATGCAAGGGAAGTTTGTTTCATCATCCAAAAGGTTTAATAATAGAACAAAACATGCAAAAGTAGAGGAAAAGCTAGTTTTTCTATTTTGGGAGTGCAAATTTTATTTTGGGCGCAAAATTGGATAAAAACAAAGTATGGAGACTATTTTTAGAGCAAAAGAAAGCAAATAAATCAGAATGCACGCCCTTCACTCAAAAAGAGTTATTTTGGAGCAAGGAGATAAACCACACTTTTTTTTCCTATTTTTACAAGTCAAACTTGCATGTCTGGGCTTTTCCTTCTTTCTTCTCTCTCAAATTTTCTATAAAACTCCAAAATGTATTGTAAAAATTATTTTGGCCTCTTCATTCATGTTTTTGGAGTAATTCAGTATTCTAAGTGAGAAAGCAAGGGTCATGAGTGATTATTTGTGCTTATTCCACCTCTTGGAGCAATAAAAGAGTGTTTTTACCTTTCTACAATTTGTGTTTAGTGCATATTTTATTTTAAACTGAGTTTATCTTCATGATACATGTTTATCCTTGGTTTAACAATTTAATCTTCATGCCTTCATGCAATTTTGTGTCAATTTACAGGTCATAGATTATGTTTAACTAGTTGTATGTAGGATTTTGTTGTGGAGTCATTTGTTGCCCCTTCTTTATTTTGTCACAACTCAACTTTGAACCCTTCTATGAAACACTTTTGTTTTGATATAGTCACTTATAGTTAGTGTATGGTGTGCATAGCTCATGTGGTCCATCTGTGTGATTCCAATAAGTCTAAGATCCTCAAAACTTTTTGGTGTATCACCATCTATTTTTAGTTTTTCTCTTCTTTCCTTCTCCCTTTTCCTTGTTGGTTTTGGTAGAATAGAGTAGTCTTAGAAATAGAAAATAGTTTAGGTGTTGCACTAGGGGAACCATCCCTCTCTGAGATTCACTCCAACATACAAGTCACCCATAACCTAAGAGTGTTTCCATTTTGTCAATTGAAAGGAGAGTTATCACACCATTCTCCAAAGGGTGCATTTCAAAGTGATAATAATTTTTGGCACGCTTGGTGGGACATAGAATGGAGAATTTGTTAAATATTTGATGTTGTTCTTGGAAAATATTAGTGTTTCTAGCACATTCATCTAGCACATGGAAGCTCCATGAGTTTAAATCACATCATAGGTAGCGAGATCAACATGTATTTCATGCCAAAGGTTACAACTAGATCATCTACAAAAGGTATTCCATTTGATTTCATTGAGTTACCTTTGAATTCAGCTAAGAGAAGCAGATTTTGAACTCTAAACCATACCCTAAATCTCCTCCCACTCCACAAAAACCAAGTTCATTTCTCAATTTTTCCATACCCAGTCTCAATTTGAATATGGCCCTCCCAAGAAATTAGGTTTTTGTTTCCTTCAATGATGGACAACCCACTATTGCTTGCTCAACATGATGATATCCCATTTATTCTCTTAAGAGCATCCCATTTTTTACTAGGGAAAATCAGGTTACACCCATATAACACATTAAATATGTGGCCAATATATGATCTATTTATCATATTACTCAAGACAATGTTGTAGTCAAATTATTAACAACCTCTTTCAAAGGTAAAGTGTTGCAATGGTACAAGAGAATGACACTAAATTCCATCACTATGTGGGATTAGTTAGGAGAAGTTTTTTTGTAGACATTTTGAGGAAAAATTAGATTGAATATTTCATTAGTGGAACAATTGACCAAAATCAAGAGAGCATCACAAGAGTTCATGACTAATTTCAATTACATGTTCCAAATATTTGGTACAAAATTCCTTAATTGGTAATGCCTACTCCTCAATATGTTTTTTATATTATCTAAGGGCTTTGAATTCTGATATTTCAATGATGATACAATCAATGGGTGGAAGGACACTCCCTGACACTTATGACATAGAAATTGGAGATAAAAATAATATTATACAAGTGGGGAAAATATCTCCAAGGCCTCCCATGCCCATCTTTCCAGAAATTCCTCCTCCCACTTCCTTCCAAATACTTGCAATAACTCTAATTCCAATGCCTAATTCTCACTTTGAGCCAAATCAATGCAGCCCCAAGCCAATCAAATGATTTACAAGAGATAAAATGCATATTAAAATATTTTGGGAATGAGATAGTTACTCTTAAAAGGTAGAAAAATTAGAGTTTCAAACCTTATTATCCTCCCAATCAGCAAAATATACCTCTTTTCCAACCAAATTTGTAGGGTCAAAATCAGTTTGCTAATTCCAAACCTATCCAAACAGTCAATCTCAATGTTGTTATCACATCCAAAGCAATTTTATTAGTCTAAAACAATTTCAAGATTATGAGTGGTGTTATCCATGTAATCAAGCCCATAATCATAATTATTTCTTCAATGGTATTCAAAATCAAGCACTTATGGTGCAAATAGTTGTTATGTCCCAAAGTTCATCAGTTGAGACTCCACCACAACAGGAGGCTTCAAAAGAGTTAGTGCAAGGTGATGTTACATTCCTAAATTGGCAAGAAGATGATTTTTGTGGAATAAATCAGCTTGACAATCAAAAAAATAAGAATTATATTTATGTGGCAACGAAAACAGGTCAAAGAAAAGAGCATTATAAGTGGGATAACCTATTGGTAAGATAAGTTCTCATCCTTCTTCAACATTACAAGTTGTCGTTCCAGTTTTAAATTAGAAAAACAATAAAAAAGTTAGTCTACAAAAGCTTAAAATCAACAAGAGACCCCAATCTCCATGCCACCAATACAAGAAGGTGTTGCTGTTAGCAAAGTAAAATAAAAGGTTAGTACTCCATCATTTAATATCCTTGAGCATATGAAGCAAACCAAATTTAATATGTCAATATGGGATTCCTTATCTCTTCCTAGATAAAAATATCTCTTGCAAGAAGCTTTTTCTAACCTCAATCTCTCTATCCAACCATCCAAAGAACCATCTAAGGTTGTGCTCACCAATACACCTGATCCAAAAGAAGCTCAAGAAAACAATAGTGTTAAGCCACCTCCCTTCTATGTTTCATTGATCATAGGTCAAAACCTAGTTCACAATTACATGATTGATTCCAGAGCCTCTAGCTCAGTTATGCCCAAGCAAATTATTGACAAACTTGGTCTAGATTATGAGCCTCTTTCTAAGGGAGTATTTCAGCTTGATGAAACACCCGTATAAACCCTTAGAGTCATTAGAGGACTAAGCTTAAGATTACACACATCCCCTAACTTCTCCATTCCCCAAGAGTTTTTATCTTTGATCTTCCTCCTCTCTTTTCCTTGTGTATTTCTAGAGATTTCATGACCAAAATTAGAGGCTACTTATCATCATACTTGGTCTCACATGTTATTTAGAACAAGGTATGACACCAAATTTACCATAAGGTCTGAACCCATCTCAAAAAATCACATAGAACCTTATGTTCCTAGTGTCATTAACTCAAATTGTATGATCATAGATGAAGAAGACCAGCTAGTTGACCAAGATCCAACCACACTTCTTGAGGGAATTCCTAATTTATTGCTTGATGAGTGGGATACTCAAACTCATGCTACTTGATCCACATAGCTATATTGAAGAAGTAGGTCTCGGAACATATTGTTTTCATGAGGAAAATGTTATTATTCCTAACCTTGTCAAAACATATCAGCAAGATGAAGGTTTATGGAAATTATACTTGTTAAACCATGTATTGATGTTGTTGTCATTGATGACATGGTGCATTAATAGAAAAGAGTGGGTGATGAGGTATCAACTCTTCAGGGGCATGAAGTTTGATTGGTAGTGCCTTCACATGGTGGTTTCAATGTGTTTTCTTGAGAAGTTGTACGCCTGAGAATCAACACGTGACTCCTATATGCACGTGACCTCCCGAGGTCATGTCGGGATGGCCGGAATGAGAAGGATGGAATGGTAATATACTTGGATAAATAATAGCGGTGGAATAGATGAAGATGACAACACAAAATCAAGGCAACCTAATGTTCTCAATTGGTAAAATTGAAATTTTCTTGTTGAGGGCAATAAATGCCTATCTTACTTGCTCGGGGGTGATGCTACGATCAAGGATGATCGACATATGCAAGTCACGGTCAATATCGGTGAAACCAACAATAATATACTTTGTTGTGGAACACATGGGAAATGACCTTCGTCACCTACGAATTCTTCTCCAAAGAGGGTCATGAATATATGACGAGCAATGGGGTAAGGAAAAATATAATCTCTACTGGTTGGTTTGCTCGTAACTCCTCGGTAGTGTCTACCTTGTCGTTTAAAGAAATGAGTTGGTAAATCATATTACGTGGAACTAGAGTATTTCTCAGATAAGATGACACAAGCCTTGGTCAATGTCTCATTAGGAAGGTATTTATGTTTGGTTATGACATGGTTGGGTTACAAAATCTACGTCTCGGTTATTGTGGAACCCGAATGATCATGTAGGCACAAAATAAGGGGGCTATGGAAAAAAACAATCACATAAGAAACCAAAGGGAACTAAAGCTAAGATTGAGTAGCCTAGGAAACTATGGAAACAAGGGGTTTTATTCATTCCATATCTAATTAATATAAATTCATACTTTTAAATAAATAAAGAAAATAAATTTAAATTAAACAAAGTTGATTGATTTCCCCTTTAATTTAATTAAATATGATTGCATCTATTTAATCAAAGAAGCATAAAATAAACTAACTACTTGTTTTTGTTATTTTTGAAGAAGCTTTTAAATGCAGACAAATGAAATAAATCTAAATTACTTCTAAACTATGTTTTTGGATTTTCTTGTTTACTAGAAATAAAATAAAAAAACCTATAGGAAAATAAAATTACTTCTAAATTAAATTAAATCTACTTCTACGTTAAAATAAAATAAATAGGGAATAACCGGATGTGGTTATTCCTCTGTTTCTTGAATGTGAAGCCTAATCTAATTAAACACAGTCCTTTCTAATTTATAATTGTGGATTACCTACTTCTTCTAATTGCCTCACTTCGAATCACGGGAGAAGTGAAGCTTCTCAAAAGCAATTTCTTCTTCCCCAAACTTTCTCAAGAAACAATGGATTACATAGAAAAACTAACTTGTGAATAAGACAACAAGAGGCACATACACTTCAGCTTCCTCAAGCTTCTTTCCCTTACAGATCCACGGGGATAAGTAGGGAGGAAGTTTTCAATGCAAGCTTTTTTGTGCACATTAAATCTAATTAGCTAATAAAATGAAAGCTACAGGTGCTTTTAAATGAAGAAATGAAGAAGTAATGTACACAAGAAATTCCTCCAAATCCTTTCCCAGAAAATCCACAGGGATGAGATGAGAAGGAAATACTAGTAGAAGCTACTTACAAGCAATGAACAACTTGTTAATGCTACTTTCATAAAACAAACTATTGATTTGACAAAAGTTTAAATCTAGATTAAAAATCTTTGAAGAAATTGAGTAATTCTTCCAACCTAAAAATGTAGAACCGTGATAGTGTCCAGATATGGTTGTACTTCTCTAACCAATGTTTCGAGAAAAATCTTGTTTTTAATATAAAAATGGCGGAAATGGTCCTACACACTTGGCGATCAAGAAGTGCCATATCATCCTAGGAAGGGGCAGTCAACATTCTAAGAATAGTAAGGAAGAATAATTTCATACACATCATCAAAGCTTAGAATAAGGAAAAATGGTTGAGAAACATGCGAGAAAGGCATCGATAAGCATTCAACATGGATACGAACTAGGAGTTTAAATATTGGATAAAAGCACACAAGACCACCGGTGCACACGGACCAACAGATTACATAGCCACCACAATGGTTGCGTAACCATTGCTCTAGCATGCATCGCGGTGGTTACATAAGCGATGTGATGGTTACACAATCGTTGTGATGGTTACATAAATTAAAGGGAAAATGTTAAGGAAAGAAGCGGAAAGGGTTTGCAAAAGCACGTAAAGATAAGGAATTGAGAGGTAAAGAAGAATAAGACACATAGGCATGTTGTAAATAAGAAAATAGGACATGGACATCATCATTTGCTCCAAAACTAAATTTATCATCATAGGGGATTTTTACCATTCCGCCAATGTAGCACCATGCAATTTTGGGTGTGTACGGAAGCCATGTTGGTTTGAGGGTGTTTAGTGCTTGGCTAGTGTGGTTAGTGTCCACTGGGTGTATGGAGGTGCTTGGTGTGTACTTCATAGGTGTCCTACATGTCTGCAATGCTGATTCAAGAATGTGCAAGGGATTCTATGATGGAAAATAGGTCAGGTCTTATGAGTCATTGTGTAAACTAGCTAATTCATGCCTAGTTCAAGGACCTAACAAGGTGTATGAAGCAAAATAAGGCTATGACAAGCCAATAAAAGCAAGAGATGTGTGTAGGGACCTTTCCTAGAGTCCTTATATGAAGCTACATGTCATATATCAACTTTTGGAGGCATATTTGGGGTCTTCCTTATGACCTGTCCTTGAGAACAAGCAATATAGGCATGGACAAATGAAGTAGGTCATGATGGTATAGATCAATTTAAGAGAAAAAAGACTTGGGACATGTGGAGGGAGTTTTTATAATGTTGTGGACCAAGTTTCATGCAAAAGTGAAGAGAATTTCTCAAGTTATAAGGTTTTGGCTCTCCGAGCTTCTAGAAACCTCTATTCAATCTCGAGGGTCGTCTTTGAAGAGCTCAAAGGAACCTGAAACTTATGCATGGTACCCTAATCTCTTCATCATAGTTATGGCATGGAGTCAAGAACATTTTATAGTTGGAATGAGGAAGAATGAGGTCTTATCCTTTATGAACGAACTCTAAGAGTCCAAGTTGCTCCAAACCCTCCTAAAACCCTAACACTATAGCGATGGAAGAAAAATGCAATTTATGGTCGTGAAATCACCTATGAAAGAAAATTTAATTACTTAAGGTTGTAGAGAATTCATTATAGTCTAAGTTGGTGGATTTACGGTACTCCATGTATGACTGTACGATATAATTTTAACCATGTTTATAAAGGTTTTTCTTATAAAGTCTTGTATAGAAGGTTTCAAGATGAAAATAGTGATGTGGAAGGTTGTATGGGAAATGTCCTTGATGTCCATGAAAATATTCAGGTGAGCTATGTGTAAAATTTGAGTGATCCTTGTCAATCTTTGTCACCTACCGCTAAGGGCTAAACATGCCAAAAACCTATCTTTTGAGTATGAGTGAATCTTGATGAAATAGGTTGTTTTCAAGTACTATATGAGCATGTATAGGTGGTATAGGTCCAATTCAATTTTTTCAAGCCAATGACATGATGGCATGAAGTGTCTTTGTGTTCATGCACCGATGGCTCAAAACTACCATGGTGGGACAATCAAGGAGATAGGTGTATTGAGCATGCAAAGTTGGTGGTGTCCCCCAAATTTCATCTTGAAATCTACGACTACCCTATCCGAAAAATTTTCATACTTTTAAAATAATGGGTCATTTTGTGTTTTTATTTCCTGAAAGTTCTTGTATTGCGTCAAGATATTCCCAAAGAGCCATATTAGCCTTTTTCGCCAAATACCCAGATGCCCAAAATTGTTATATTTTGTCGTCGGGATTTGTCTGCGAGAAATTTGTATTTAATTATTTTGAGCCCCGTTTGAGGCAATTTGCGCTCCGTTTTAACACTGTTGTGATCGAACATATCATTATTCCTATATACCATAAGGGTTTTAACTTGGAATAAGTTTTGGGCTTTATTTGTGACTTTTGGCAATTTTTCGTGTTTTTGTGTTTTCCCGTTTCATTTTCTGTGAAATTTCTCTAGATCAATTCCTTTGTCGAGTTAGCCCGATTCTTGGCCTGGAGCAGCTGGAAAACATATACGCACGTTATGCCCGAGGAAGTCACCATCGGAGGTCCGGTTCACTAGGAAAAGGCGAAGTCGTGCACTAAAAAGCCCCTGCGGGGTTGGGCGCATTTTTGGAAAACAAAGGATTTAAGCGGAGCATGGGAAAAATAGAAGCAGAAGGTCGGTGGGAATTTATTGCCTGCCTTGCAGGGTACTTTTTCCCATGATGGAAAGGTCACTTAAGCTGCAGTGGGAAAATTAGAGGCAAAGCAGGGTGGGAATTTATTGCCTGCCTTGCAGGGTAAAAATTCCCATGGTGAAATAAAAGAAAAGTGACTTAAGTGAAATCATGGGATTTTATTGCCTGCCTTATAGGGTAAATAATCCCATTGTCAAAGTCAAATCACTTAAGTGGATCATGGGATTTTCGGGGCTGCCTTGCAGGGTAAAAATTCCCATTGCCATAAATTCTTAAAAATAGAATTCTATTATGCAAAAAAGTGTGCCCCCTTTAAGGAGAACATGACAGCCTTTAAAGTGGATTAAATTAATTATTTCTTCTTCTAATTTTGGCGCCCAGGCATGGAAGAAAGTCAACAAAGCAAAGGGGGAATAAAAGAAACATAAATAGATGGTCTAAATTAAATAAATCTAATTTATTTAAAGGCTGCCCCCTTCATGAAGAAAAGTGTGCCCCTTTTGGGAAGGATATAATGCTTTTAAAACATTAAATGATTAAATTAAATTCTATTTTCAGTGGCTATGGTCAAAGCACACTGTGAAGCTTAAGTGAAGTGAAGAGTGGATGATTAAATTGAATTAATTTAATTTATTGGATGGTTGTCCTTAAACATGCTATTTTAACACACCAGTTAAAGAGAAGAGCATGATTTTTAATTAATTAATTGCCAGGAATAGGAAGGGCAATTATTAATTATAGAATTATGAGGGTTATATAAGCATGGGCTGCCATAAGGGTGAATTAATTAATTCACAGGTAAAGAATTGCAGCCAAGAGGAAAAGTGCGCCCCATTTGAAGAGGATTTTTGCTCAGACAAAGGTGAAAACAAGGCTAAAAGCTTCCAATTTTGGTGCATGCATTGAAGGAGGTTGATTTGTGTTTGCATAATTGTTTGCATAAGTGTTACAGGTGCTCAGGTGAAGTTGGAAAAATTCATGCTCTCTTTGCATACAAATTAGACATCAATTTTTGGGGCAGCAGGCTTGAAAAGTGCAGATTTTTACAATTAAAATTCACTATTCATGCTCTGGTGGCCATCTTTGTCTGAATTAATTGCAGGAATTCATTACAGGTGCTTTACAAAAGAAAAGGAGCTCTAATCAATGTCCAATACATTGAATATATCCTCCAAATCTGAAGAATTATCCAGATCTACACCAGTTTTGAAGAAATCCGGCCAAATAAGAAGAAAAAGAATTATTCAGACAAAGATAGACAAAGCCATGGCAAAGAGGATGAAAAAGAAAGCACAACGAGAGTCATGCATCACTTCCAAATTTGCAGACATAGGAGACACAGATCTAGGTCCGGAACCTCTTTCCGAATTGATTGATAGATCTAGAGCGGGAAAGACTTCACTCATGCGTGCGGTTAAAAGCAGTGGAATTATTCGAGCTGCAACCTTTCCATACATAGCTCAATTTTGCGAGTTTGTTATGGAGTGTGCTAGATCTTACCATCCTTCATCCAAATCAGTGCGAGATGCTACGGGGAAAACAATAATTCGATTGGATGTAGAGTTCATCAATTATTGTTTGAAGATTCCGGTGTGAAAGGTGGTGACTTCCATTAGCCTTCAGGATGCCGGCAGCAGGTGGGAGAAGCATAGAGTTGATTGCGTGAGCATAATGAACAACAGATACATGAAGAAGCCTAGATCTCCTTCTAAGTTCCCAAGAACTCTTCCGCGGTCCAATTTGGTGCAGGAGGTCGATGATATTGTCAAATTGTTATGCAGGATTAATGGCGAGGCGAATGCTTACACTTTTCATACATGGATGTATGCTTTCATCAGGACCATTGAAGTCAACAAGGTTGATTCCATAATCAATTGGTCGGAAATTATTAGCGACAACATTGGTGAGCAACTCCGGAATGTGAAGCATACTTTCAGCTTCAAAATGACTTCCTACTTGGTGTACACTGCAGCTTCACAAGGCATCTTCTCCAAGCTGGATAGATGTGGCATTCTTTCTAAGGACCCCATTTTCAAGTGCTACCCATAACTTATTGTACCTACGTGTGAGAAGGATTTCAAAGTGGTCAATGATGGATTCTTCTACGATTTCATTTGCAGGCTAGACAAGGACCTAAAGGTCAACAGGGTAAGCAAAGAAGCGTGGGAAGCCGTATCCAGGATTGGCAGTCTATTCATTCAGTTTGCAGATTTCACATACCTCAGGGTTACAGGCTTTTCTGGAGAACCAATAAAGATGCCCAGATATCCGAATGATAGATGGATCGCCATGGAGCTGAGCAGGCAACTTGTGGAGATACACGACCTTCAGTCGAAACGGCACAAGTCTACGGGCTTCTTTCCATCAACTGTCGGACATTATTGCTGCCAGAGCATTCATAGAGCTCGAGGGATGGAGGCACATGTTATCTGAGTATGAGCAAGAGTTCTTCACGGCATGGCTGAACTTTGATCCATTTGGAGTAGCCGGGAAGACGATCTCCCAGGAGTACGCACACGTGCCTTCATTGGAGGATTTCTGGATGAAGTGCAAAAGTGAGTACGAGGTTAGAAAGAGGGATTTCAATAGGCTATCAGCAAAGCAAGTGTTCGACTTTGGACTAGCGCGGATACCTGTGGATCTTAAAGATGATGGGAATGTGTTACTTGACACTTACCATCAAATGGGAGGAGATAGAGCCATACTTTAGGATAACGTAGGAGACTGCACACAATTGAAGAAAGGTCTAGTGCTGTTTTGGTGAATACTTCAAACTGGTTGTTGACGAAGGGATATTTCCTTGATGAAGCATTGATGAATCAAGTCACGGGAAACTTTGGCGCAGAGATTCCCTCAAGCGGAAGCATGGAGGAGAAAGCAGCAAAAGGTCCAAGAAGTTGAAAGTACACAGAAGATCTCAATCAAAGGAGAAGATCACTTCCACGGCCATGACTTTAGCTCCGACTTCTCCAGCACCCAGTACTTCACCAACTATTGCACCGCAGCAGGACACTTCCATGCCTCCATTGGATCCGGCGACATTCATCTTCTCTCCTCAGCCACTCCGTTCATCACATGTTCCAGAAGAGATGTTAAAGTTGCAGATGGCGGAGTTTGAAAGGGCTTTGTCCTTGGATGATTCAGAGGATGGCAACCATAACACTGTGGCACTTTCTGATGGAGAGGATGCAGAGCGGGAGATGGTAGTGCACTCAACAACTTTCTCGGAATGGTTGGCTTCGCAGTTGGTTCCAGAAGCGAGAGTGGAGATGAACTTGGAAGAACATGACTTGCAGCTACTCCAGAGCCTAGGCGGAAAAGACAGAAGGCCTAAAGTTGCTAAAGCAACTTCTAGGTTGATCATCGAGGAATCGGGGCAGAAGTTTGCTTTGAGATATCAATTCGGCAGAAGGAAAGAAGGAGGATGAGCTCATGGTAGAAGATGTTACAGTAACTAGAGTACCCCTCGGTCAAGCCACCACAGAAGGATTGAAGCAGGATACGCAGACATTGATAGATGCTCTATTCCTTAGGCTTGACAGTGAAAAGGTGGAGAAAGAAGAGCTTCAGAAGTAGGTATCTCAATTGTGCGAGATCATAGCCAAGGTTGCTAAACCTTCCATTCAGCCCATTTCAGAGTAGGTGAGTGATCATCTTATGCAGGAAATGGAGGATGCAAGCAATCAAGTAAAAGCTATTGACGAATGGAAGGATTTGATTATTCATCAAGCTTCTGTACAACTTGGAGAGGTGCCAGCCCACCTAAAGGTTATGAATGATGCAACAAATCAACTGAAGCAACTGGTGACGAGCATAGTGGACATGAACACAGTTGTTGAGAGTAACCTGAGTACTTTGGCCGAGATCAACAAGCTGTCGGGAGATGTATTGGTTGCGGAGCAGATTGTACCGAATGGATCAGTTGAGAAGGGGAAGCAGTTGGAGTTTGCAGTATCTTTCCGTTTGGAGATCTGCAGAGTTTTGTTGAAGAGGATGCAGGCACTTGAGAGTAGGACATCATCCTTACTAGACAGTATCATTTCTTTCACTGAGGAGAAAGTGGTCGGAATGTTACTTCATACGTGTGGATCATTCCTAGCAAAGTACCTAATTCCCTGGAAGGGTCTCTTCTGATGGTACAAAAGAGAATTGATAAAGCTACTAAGCCTTTCACGATGAATTCTATTAGTAGACTGGTGGCGCTGCAGGCGGATATTGCGAGGTTTGGGCCGAGCTTGGAAGATGTGGAAGCGTGCATCAAAGTGTTGAATGAAGGATTGCTGCAGTTTAGGACAGAGAAGGAAGCAGTGGCTAAAACAGATGGGAAGATGTTGAATCACATGTTCGACAAGTATATCCGATATCAGAACAAAAAGAAGACATAAATGTTACAGCTGGCATGACTTCTTCTTCTATTCTTTCTTCTTCTATTTTCTATGTTCCCGGATGAAATTGTAAAACTTTAAGTTATTGGTTTTGCAACCATTACTTAAAGTCATGTGGAACAATTCTATTAGTTAAGTGATACATGTGTCACTTAAGGAGAAGTTAGTTGAGGATGATTGCCAAATGTCATCTTTACTTGTTGTTTGTGTTTCAGTTCAGTTAGATTTCCCATTTGTACTTTCCCTCCTACATTCTATAAGTAGGAGAAGAACCTCCTAGTTAAGGATCGAAATTTGTAAGCAACATCCTTGTGTTCCAGACTTTGTGCTGAAACCCTTGAGAGCCACTTGAAGCAAAGGAATATACAAGAGCAAATTTCTAGAGAACTTTGTGTCACGGTGTATTGTGTTTCTTGCTTTTTATCTTAGATCTTTTAATAGACTTTGTGTTATTTTAGATCTAGATCTAGAGCTACCTTTGCTTATAATTATGTGTTTATATCTATTGGTTTCTTCTATGTGCATACAATCAACTCTGCTATCTATTGATTGGGATGCACATCTTCTTCATTTCTTCTCTGTGTTGATATAATTCCTTTTCCCTTCTTCTATAAATATTTCCTTTCTTAAACAACTGCTTACTTGCTGCAGAACTCAGACTATGGTTCATGAGCTGAACAGTTAAAGTAAAACCCCATATAGATATTAGCATACTTTAATTGAAAAATTTGACATGGGAGCCTCACCAGTAAATGAGGGAGATTTATCTCATGACTGCCTAGGTTTTGTACTATGCAGAAAATCTAGCCAACAGTTGGTATTCTTCATTTATTCCATGCGAGAAGAGAATTTGATCGTAGAAGGTATATTTTTGTTTAAGTGTCTATAAAATGGTTTTCCATGAAATTAAGTTTTGGTATGTAAGATGCAAGGTGGAGCAAGACCGACTCTTGGAGCTTGAAATATCAACTTGTATGTTTCTTGAAAAGCATGCTTGTTAGATCTATTTGGCTTGAGATGAAACAAGATATAGACTTAGTGAGTTTCTCAAGACCCGAGTTTTCCATAAAAGTGATTTTGGACCCATGGATGCGTGTTTCAATGCATGAACCATCTCATCCTATGAAGACAAACTTCGTGTGTTTGAAAATCCTAAATTGTTTCTTGTTTAAATCCGTGTCTTCTTGAGTGATTATAATTTATATAATTACTCTTTGCATCTAAAGGTGATCTAGAGATCATATACCATTTGTATCCAAGATTTAAAAACTTGTGAAGGATCATGCATCAAGTTTGATGAAGCATCTCATTGAGTTAGTTTTAGGTTTTCTTTGACCGTGTGTTGAAGGCTATGAAGGAGATTTGAATAGAAGGCCCCATCCTCGATATGATAATCTCCAAGCTTATGGTGGTGGTGTAAACCTTCTGAAACCCATTCCTCCTTAATTAAATGCAAGGTTTGAGCTCACAAAGCTCCTCATTCTCCCTAGTTGAAGATTATTGTAGACACTAAATTATGCACTTTAGACATTATTTAGTCCTGGTCTCATACTACTATTTAGAAGGTTTTTGAGTGAAGAAAGTACTAATTAACCCTCATCTTTTGGCCATCTTCTCTTATTTTATTTCGTCATTCCTGAACACTTACACCCACATGCCCATTCTGCTTTTGGACATCTTCTATCATTTTAGCCTTGAGTGGGGTGCCCATAGGCACCCCGATCCTTTTGAACTTTCCCACCACTTTTTGGGCACTTCCTATCCGTTTTAGCTTATCTTTGTGGTGGTCAGCCATTTCAGGGTTAATTATGAAATTAGATCAAGAGAACCCTATAAATATAAAGTTATGAGATCAGATTGAGGGACTAAACACTAGTCACTACTATCATCCACCTAGATTCACATCCATTTGGAGATCACTTGCATCTATTAGCTCCATCACAAGGACAAGAATGGTTCATCTACATCACACAAGCATTGGGGAGGGATTATATTATATTCCATGCACACATTCTATTATATTTTCTACATCTAGTTATTTCTCGCTACTTCACAAAGTGCGACTGACACAAGAGCACCAAGGGCACATGATGTACACACACACCATAACTACATTTGGGTCTAAATTGTAGTGTAATGCTCAGTTAGTAAGCCCATTGTCATGGTAGTTGAGGTTAGTCTATCCCATTCATTTGCATTTTTATTTTTTTAGGGTTTTGATGCTTGGCTTTGTGTTTTATTCATTGTAGGGTTTTTGGTGAATCCATCGATCTTGGTGTGACTTCGGTGAGACAAAAAGTGAATATTTTTTACACTCTATTGACCCAGAAAAATTCAAATCCTGAAAACCTACAAGGAATACAAAGCCTAGATCAGGAATGGAGCACCAGTTGGGCACCCTAGTCCCTTTTGTGAGCACTCTTGTCCACCCTTATCCGAAAGCCACACAATTTTCTGATAACGGTTATGAAAGTTTGTACTTCCATTTTATTGGGTTTCCAACTCAACATACCCTCGACATCATTGTAAACCAGCTAAGTATTTTATTTCCTTTATTTTACAATTAGGGTTTCATACTTTTGTGTTTAGTTTTCTTGGATACACATTGTACTTAATTGTTCATTTACTTACTACTACAATAACATCATATTAGTCTAGAATATTCATATTTTAGTTAATCATGTTTGTGGACCAAACGTCTTTCACGCTTAGGATCCTCATTTTTCTCTATCATGTGTCAAGTTTCTTTATCTGGTTTACTTAGGAGATACCCTAATTGTTAGGTTTTTTGTAAAAATCCTTAGACACTAAGTATTTTGATGACAATATGTTGCCACATGAACTAATTCCTATGCTCGTTTGTCTATTTATCGACCCTAGTGATCCTCCATTTAATCAACCCCTATTGGACTCAATTCAATCTCTACATGATTTATTCCAAGATAAATTTAAGGCCATGGAATCCACGATCACATCTCTCAAATATGAAATTCAACAACTTAAGGATGCTTCTCAAGCGCATGTTTTTTCTCCTTCTACATCTCATGCTATGTCTACTACATGTGCTCATATTAGTGAGCCTCAAGTCATACCATTACTTGAGCCTCTCATCTTGGATAGCAATGCTAAGCAACATGACATTCTCAATCAACTCCTTAGTCATCAGTTGATCACACTACCACCTACTGATTACTATCCTCCTTATCGATTAGAAAAATATCACGGTCGTCCATCCATATTGCAATTATCATCGAATCAATGGACATAATGACAATGATTTCCACACTTTGCAATGAAGAATAAAATATCTTGAGCATCAAGGATTTATTTCATTTATTCGGAAACATTATATTGCATCCCCATCTACAAATGCTACATCCACATGGGATCCTAAATCTGCTCCTTCTTTGGTTAGTCACGAGCCTCCTAAGCAACCACCTATGACATCACCAAGTCAACATAATCAACCACCTATAAAAATTAGTTCACAACCTCCTCCTACTAATTCATCTATTGTATTACCAAGTCAACCTAAGCAACCTCCTTTAAAAATTGGTGCAACTTGGCCTCCTCTCAAGTATAAGCTTCAACCTATTACTTTCATCAAAGAAACTAATCCTCCTACTAGTAGTCATGACACATTGTAAATTCCACCACAATCGCATGGTCCTCATGTTACTTTTTCCGACCATGCTTCCACCACTAAATGCAAACTTTGTCTTTGGTAGGTGACTCTTGTCACTCTACCCTTCTGATGACACACTCATATTCTTATGGTTCTTATATGACTGTTTAGGGGTCTGTTATAATAAAGAACCTCATTTCACCTTACATTAACATAACCAATCATACCTACATGCATTTATCACTCATCATGCATACCATACAATTTCTCATTATTTATCCCATTACTCAATCAATCTTACACTCTCTATGATATTTCACCACCTTCATATATCACTTCTTTATTGGTTGTCCAACATCATTTATTGAAAAATATATGCATCATCACACACTTGGGGGCATAACATCCAACACATCCCCTATCACGTTGCATTAGTGTATCTCTCCTCTTTGTATTATCATCCATCAATATCCTCACATAGGCATACTCATCACATGTTTTAGCATCAACATTACTCAATGACACACTCTTATGCTTTGGTTCACACTTGGTTGTTGAGGGCTTACTACACATGAACCTAACACACATCACAATAGGTATTACACATTACGTCTATTCATGCCTCTCACGTCATACATCATACATACTATATTTATTCTACATCATTTTGACCTTTGTGCACCTATACATCTTACATCTTGCATTTAGACTACATCATTTGCACATTTGCATATCCTACATACACATCATATTAGTCTTCATCATACATATACAACACTTTCATGGTCTACGACTCTAGAATTTTACATACTACATCACGTGCATCTTACACTTGTTAGTCTACATTGTACATTACATCTCGCATTACATCCTATACATCATACATTACACATTCTACTCCTCACATGGTTGTCTATTATCATCACGCATATTGCATTGTCTTCTACACGTTGCACTCACTACCCTATGACACACTTTAGTTCCTCGATCCATACTCGATTGTCAGGGTTTACAAATCAAATGGACCTTATCATACTCACACATTTATCATTCGACTTCCCATCATGTGAAATTCATAGGTTAGTGACATACACTATAGGCTAAATGGTCACCTACTCTATCATCTTGTAGTGGTATATGCTTTAGGCTACATCACCACTCCTTACTATTCATATAGTAGTGATATATGATTAGGACTCAATCATCACTCATACATTCATTTGTTGTGATATATTCTTATGCTATAAGGTTCACACACATCTTCTCTATATGTGGCATACCATCATCACTTCACATACATACTCATCACAATGCGTTAGACACAACACACATTATTCGACCATTTCCCGATGACACACTCTTGTTTATGGTTAATTCTTGATTGCTTGAGGGGAAAACCAAATGAACCTCACTGCATACATTTCCATTCACTCGGGGGGCATACAATCCTACCATCCATCTTACATTCTATTCCATCCATCCACAACATATTGCATATTATGGTTGTTTTTACTCTTGCTTACATTTTGCTTGTATATGGTCGCTTTATTACACATGCTAGTTAGATATCTTATATGTCATTTATCTATACCATACACACATGTGCACTCACACCTTTGTTTAGTTATGATCGGAGATACATGTCTCTTACATGCAAAATAGATGCTCACCTTCTACCCTTCCTACACCTTTGGTCGTTGGGGGCATCCACATTTGTTTGTCATAGGTGTTATTATTTCATTTTGTACTTAGTACTTTACATTACTTTCTTATACACGATTTTGGCATATAAGTTATTTTTCTAACATGCTAACGGGTGCTTTATGTGCAACATATATTTTGTAGGATTATTTTCTTCCATAGCTA
This sequence comes from Taxus wallichiana var. yunnanensis, assembly GCA_018340775.1. Classification (NCBI taxonomy): domain Eukaryota; kingdom Viridiplantae; phylum Streptophyta; class Pinopsida; order Cupressales; family Taxaceae; genus Taxus; species Taxus wallichiana. The sequence goes on along the minus strand of CM031240.1, from coordinate 32,336,928 downwards.
TCTGTTGTTTGTACTTGATTGTTTTGTTGGCTATTGTATGTGAGCCTTGACCTTTATTTGGTGTGCACACTTGTTTGTTTATATGCGGTCATGATGGCCTTGCGTGTCTTGCGACATCATGAGTTATGTCCCATGTTTGCAACCCTTTTGTGTGGCTTACTTTGTCTTCTTGTGTTTTTATATTACTTGATTTGCTTGGTAGCTTATACACTTTTTTGCGTAACTTATACATTGTTTTCTTTATTCATGATTGTTCGTACTAACACTTGTCTTTGGCTAGCCTCTTGTTTATGCGTGCCTTGTTTTCTACCAAACACATTTATTTCCCCATGTAGGGAAGATTTTTAGATTACATGTGATTGGTCCTCTTTTGGGGCCACATTCTCCTATTAATGATGTTGCATGCACCCCTAAAAAGGGGGGCATCATTTAGGGTTTTACATACTAACACAACACATTTACACTGGTTCAGTTCAGTGTACTTTTTTCCCTTGGCATTGTGGGTTACATACAACAAGTGGGTTCGACTAGTCTACGAACCTCGTACACAGTGGATTTTATAGGACATGGTGTCCTTAACATTCTAGGAAGCAATTACAGGCTCAGAGGTTACAATGGGTGTGCCTCCCTACACTACTTCACTAGTGGCATTAGATCACCCAAAAACTAGGATGTACAAAGATATATTCACACACATTTAAGGAAGCAATTAAAGGTTGGAGGATACATCGAAATTCCTCCCAATACTTCTTTGGCCTATGACGTCAGATCACCCAAAAAAACCAAAATTACATGATATCCTTCTACACTCTCTTTCTCACATAGATCGGGTGCACATGTTCCATTTACAATTTTTCATTTGTGTATTTTACATTTACATACTTTTACATGCATCTTTTACATTACATTTTTACATACATACATATTTGACTACTTGATCATTTTATCCTTGCAGGTCCGACCATATGAGAAACAAACAGTCAAATGGGGGCAACAACAACAACAATGTCAACAAAAGCACTTCGCGACAACACACACCATACTAACCATGCAGGTACATCACACACATCAACAACTACACATGTGTTTCCACCCTAGGTTTACTCTCATCACTTTTGTACACTTTTTCATCTATAGTTTCCACACTCCATCATATTTTTCTCATTTCACGTTTTTTCTAGTCCTTCAACACATTTCTACATCACTCTAAATGGATTATCAGGTACACATCTCTATCTACTTTATGTTACTGAGATTTCCACTCACCAACATAAAGTGGGGGTAAATGTAGAGGAAAAATCATGCACTTTAGAAATTATTTAGTCTTGGTCTCATACTACTATTTAGAAGGTTTTGAGTGAAGAAAGTACTAATTAACCCCTATCTTTTGTCCACATTATTTTATTTTATTTCTTCATTCCCAAAATTTTACACCCACATGCCCAGTCTATTTTGATCATCTTCCATCATTTTAGCCTTAACTAGGGCACCTGTGAGCTATTATTAGGGTACCCATGGGTGCCCCAGGTCCCACCAAGGGTACCTCGAGCCTTTTTGAACTTTCCCGACACTTTTTGGGTACTTTTTAGCCGTTTCAACTTCTAATCTTTTTGTTGGTCGACCATTTTGGGCTTAATTACAAAATTGGATCAAAATAACCCTATAAATACAAAGTTTTGAGACCATAATGAGGGACCAAGCACTAGTCACTACTATCATCCACCTAGATTTTCATCCATTTAGAGATCACTTGCATCTATTATCTCCATCACAAGGACAAGGCTGGTTCATCTACATCACACAAGCATAGGAGGAAGGATTCTATTCTATTCCATGCACACATTCTATTACATTTTCTACATCTAGTTATTGCTCACTACTTCACAAAGTGCGACTAATTAATACACACACACCATAACTACATTTGGGTCCAGAAATGTAGTGCAACGCCTTCGATTAGTAAGCCCACTATTGTGGCAATGAGGTCATCTGGACCTTTCATTTGTATTTTTATTTTTTTAGGTTTTTATGCTTGGTTTTGTGTTTTCTTCATTGGAAGTAAATCTTGAAGTGTAGAAGACATGCAAAAGGTCATGGTAGACATCTTTATTCATATCACATGAGAAGTAATAATGAATCGATCTACTATAATCACAACATTTTTGTCACATAGCAAGATTTTTTTATTATAAGGTTTTAGAGCAAGACAAGAAAGTGTACATAGAAAAAAGATCCTACAAGCAAGAAGGAACAAGGTTTAATAACTCAAACTACCTTTCATACTCAAAATGAATACATGGAATGGTACATAGATAGTGGTTTCTCAATTCATATGACAGGGAACAAAGGAAATTTCATCTCTCTAGAATAAAATGCATTAGGAATAGTGATATTTGGTGATAATACATTAGATAGCATTGTTGGAAAGGGCACATTAAGTCTTGATAATGGAAATATTCTCACTGAAATTTTTTTGTACGTGGAAGGTTTGAAACATATCCTTTTGAGTGTAATTCAAATGTGCAAGCAAGGGTATACAATGATGTTTCATGATAAGGGTTGTGATATAAAGAAGAAAAAATCAGGTAAGGTGGTTGGCAAGGCTAAAAGAACCAAGAATAACATGTATGTCCTAAAGGAGATTAACAAAGAGAAATTATTTACTAACAAGGTAGATGATAGTTGGCTTTGGCACAGGAGGTTAGGACATCTTAATTTTGACAATCTTGTTAAGATCAGCTCTAAGGGATGTGTAAGAAACATGCCCAAGATCACTAAACCTGCTGACACTCTTTGCAAAGCATGCCTACATGGAAAAAAACTAGAAGAAGCTTTAAATCCAAGGAGTATTCCACTATAAGACCTCTAGAGTTGATTCATATTGATCTTGTTGGACCAACAAGGACTGAGAGTATTTAAGGAGAAAGCTACTTCATGCTACTAATTGATGAATTTACAAGAATGACTTGGGTTACTTTTCTTAAGGAGAAATCAGAAGCTCTAGAAATATTCAAGACATTCAAAGCCCTAGTGGAGAATGAGAAAATGCAAAAATCAAGAGTTTGATATCTGATAGAGGAGGTGAATTTTGGTCAAATGAGTTTGATGAATTTTTGAATCTCATGGGATAAGAAGACAATTATCAACAACAATAACACCTCAACAAAATGGGGTAGTGGAGAGAAAGAATAGAACAGTGCAAGAAATGACAAGAACTATGTTGAATGAATCAAAAAATTTAGATGGATATTGGAGGAGGCAGTTAATACATATTTTACATCTTGAATAGATCCCAAATTAGAATAAATAGCAAGAATACTCCTTATGAGATTTGGAGAGGAAGACATGCAAGTGTAAAACACCTAAGAGTGTTTGGAAGCAAGTGTTTTATCAAAAGGGATGAAGAAAACCTTGGAAAGTTTGATTCAAGGTGTGATGAAGGCATATTATTGGGATATTCAACAGTAATTTTAACATATAGGTGATAAAATAAAAGCCAAAAAATATAGTAGAGAGCACAATTATCATAATTGATGAGACACATACAAGCAAGACTAAAAATCAGCCCAAGGAAAATCCTCAAAGCACTAAAAATCAGGATGATGATGAAATTGTGGAAGGTAAACAAGAAGAAGAAGATGAAGATGAAGAAAGACCAGATACAAAATATCCTTTAATACATGTTAAGAGGGATCATCCACCAAATCATATCATAGGAATAAGGAAACAGGAATACAAACAAGAAGAAGGTTGAAAAGCATTCAAGATCAAGAAAACATTGCTCTCTTATCCAAGATAGAACCAAAGAATGTTATGGAGGACAACAAGGACCAAAATTGGATCAATGCAATGAATGAAGAACTAGACCAAATAGAGAAAAATGAAACTTGGGAACTTGTCCCTAGGCCCAAAAACAAGAACATCATTGGAACTAAGTGGGTATTTAGAAACAAGTTAAATGAAAAAGTGAAGTTACAAAGAATAAGGAAAAGCTTGGTTTGTAAAGGGTATGCTCAGGTTGAAGGAGTGGATTTTGATGAGACATTTTCTCATGTGGCTATAATGGAGGCTATTAGACTCTTCTTAGCATATACAACATACAAAGGATTCAAAGTATATCAAATGGATGTAAAGTCAAAATTCTTGAATGGGCACTTGAATGAGGAAGTCTACATTAAAAAATCTGATGGATTTTCTCTCATTGAAGAAAAGGATTATGTTTTAAGGTTGAAGAAATCATTATATGGTCTTAAGAAATCCCCTAGGGATTCGTATAGCAAGATTGGATAAGTACTTGGTAGACGAGGTTTCGAGAAAAGGAGTAGCTGATAAAAATCTTTACATAAAAGAGGAATAAGGTCACCTATTACTTGTTGTTGTCTATGTTGATGACATAATATTTGGAAGTGATAGTGAGACCATGTCATATGAGTTTTCAGAGGTCATGAAGAAGGATTTTGAAATGTCAATGCTTGGAGAACTTTCATTCTTCCTAGGACTGCAAATCAGTCAATCCAAAGAAGGTATCTTCATATCACAAAAAAAGTACATCAAGGAAATTCTCAAGAGGTTTTAAATGGAGAATTGCAAACCAGTAAGCACTCCAATGATTGTAGGATGAAAATTAGCAAGGATGACAACTCACCAAAATTAAATCATACCTCATACAAATCTATGATAAAAATCCTATTGTATTCAATTGCATTTAGGCCTGATATCATGCAAGTAGTTGGTCTAGTTGGAATATTTCAAGAAGATCCCATGGAAATCCATCTTCAAGTTGTCAAAATAATATTCAGGTATCTTATGGGGACCATGGAATATGGGATTTGGTATCCAAAGGTAATGAGTTTGAGATAAAATCTTTCACAGATGCAGATTGGGTAGGTAGAATTGATGACAGGAAGAACACAAGTGGTGGAGTTCTTTGTAGGTAAGTGTTTTGTGTCTTGGCTAAGTAAGAAGCAATCTCTTGTAGCCCTATCCATGTGTGAAGATGAGTATGTAGAAACAACCTTATGTTGTGCTCAAGTGATGTGGATGAAGAAAAATCTTGAAGACTATAAAGTTGAAAATGATGGTCCTATATCTTTGTATTATGATAGCACAAGTGTTATAAGTGTGTCTAAGAATCCATTAATGCACTCCAAGATAAAGCATATACCAATCAAGTACCATTTATTGAGTGAACAAATGAGTGAGAAGAGGATCAAGCTTGAACATGTATCAACAAAGGAGGAGGTAGCAGATATCATGAAAAAACCTCTAGCAAAAGCATCCTTTGAGCATTTAAGACACAAATTGGGGTGATCCCTGCCCCAAACAATCACTAAATGTTTCAAGTCATCAAAGGAACAACTCAAGTACCACATTTTCTCTAAGAAGACTTAAGAAGTGTCAAAACAGGGGGATCTTGTTCACTAGTTCAAGGTCCAAGTTGAAAAGATCAAAGGAATACATGTGAAAAGAGTGGAAACTCTAAGTTTGAAGAGAATAGGTTCAGGGGGAGCATTAAAGCTGATTGGTGAATAGGTCCAAGAATCATCTTAAGCTTGGAATGGAGAAAATTTCAAGCCTAATATAAGGGGAGCTTGAAGAGGTAAGCCTATGCCTTGTTATTAATTGTTTACATGTCATTTGCTGAATGAACCTTTGTCATGGATGTTAAAGGGGAGAATGTCTTTAGAAACACGGATATAGAGCTTGAAGGTGTTGATATGAATGTTTATCATCAAATTTTCTGGTTTTTTTCCATCAATACCAAAGGGGAGATTGTTGAACCTTTTCTTGATGTTGTTGTCATTTATATGGCACATTAATGGCAAAGAGTGAATGATGAGGTGTCAACACTTCAAGAGCATGAAGGTTGATTGGTAGTGCCTTCACAAGGTGGTTTCAATGTGTTTTCTTGAGAAGCCATTGTGGTTTTAGTGCTTAGTTGGTGTTCACTTTGGGTGTATGTAGGTGCTTGGTGTGTACTTCACGTGATTCCTACAGGTTTGCAATGTTGCTTCAAGAATGTGTAAGGATTCTATAATGGAGAATAGGTCATGTATTATGATTCATTGTGTAAAATAGCTCATTTAGGCCTAGTTCAAGGACCCAACAAGGTGTATGAAGCAAAATCAGGCTACACCAAGCCAATGCGAGCATGCGTTGTGTGTAGGGAACTTTCCTAAGTGACCCTTATATGATTCATTATACAATACACTTTTAACCTTGATTTACAAGGTTTTGCTTATACAATCTTGTCCAAAAGGTTTCAAGATGAAAATAATGATGTGGAAGGTTTTATGGGACATGTCTTTGATTTCCATGAAAATATTCAGTTGTGCTATGTGTAAAATTTGAGTGATCCTTTTAAATATTTTTCACCTACTTTGCTATGGGCTAAACATGTCAAAAACTAGTCTTTTGAGTATGAGATAATCTTGATGAAATACATTTTTTCAATTACTATATGAGCATGTACAGATGGTATAGGTCCAATATAATGTGTTCAATCTCATGACATGATGAGATGAAGTGTCTTTGTGTTCTTTCATTGATGGCTCAAAACTATCATGGTGCGACAATCAAGGAGGTATGTGTATTGAACATGCAAAGTTAGTATTTTTAATTTATTCCATGTAGAAGATAAGTTGATCATGGAAGGTAGGTTCTTTCTAAAGTTTCTATATAATGGTTTTCCATGAAACTAAGGTTTGGTATGTAATATGTAAGGTGGAGAAAGACTGGCTCTTGGAGTTTGAAATCTCAACCTGTATGTTTCTTGAAAATCATGCTTGTTAGATCTTTTTGGCTTGAGGTGAAACAATATATGGACCTAGTGAGTTTCTCAAGACCTAGAGTTTTCCATAAAAGTGATTTTAGAGTCATGGATGTGTGTTTGAGTGCATGAACCATCTCATCTCTGTGAAGACAAACTTTTGTGTTTGAAAATCCTAAATAGTTTCTTGTTCAAATCAATGTCTTCTTGAGTGATTGAAACTTATAGAGTTAATCTTTGCATTTGAAGGTGATCTAGAGATCACATACCATTGTGTTCAAGATTTAAAATTTTGTGAAGACTCATACATCAAGTTTGATGAAACATCTCACTTGAGTTATTTTTAGGTCCTCCTTGACTATGTGTTGAAGGATGTGAAGGAGAGTTGAATAAAAGGCCCCATGCTCTAATATGGTAATCTCCAAGCTCATAGTGGTGGTGTAAACCTTCTAAAAATACATTCCTCCTTAATGTAATGCAAGGTTTGAGCTCATAAATCTCCTCATTCTCCATAGTTGAAGACTATTGTGTGAAGCACTTGCACCTAGTTGTGCATATGAGGTCAAGGGAAGCATTAAAAATGAAATGGTGGCATGTAAGTCACGTAAAGGAGTTAAAGAGATAAAGAAAGGTTTATGTAACATTCCTACATGCTCATAACACTTGGTACATTCTTCATTTTTCTACAAGACAAGATTCCTATATTGGAGAATAGGACAAAAGTCTGCATAGCCATTACAAGAGTCACTTTGGTCTTTGGGGTTAGAAAGGAATATTTTCAAGTGAATTCAAAAGGTCTAGGATTTTGGGAGCTTTCCTTGATCATCATTCATATCATATCACATTGAAAAGACCTACAAATAGTGTACATGAAACTTACATCAAGTTCGAAGCAATGATTGCAAAAAGACAGGTTTTTAAGCGATGTAACCTATCTTCCTTGTACGATTTCAAGTGTGAGTAAGTGAAAGGTTGATGGAAGGTGAAGTGTAAGAGTATTTTTAGGATGTCTTCCTTGATGATATAAGCACCTTATTATGCATGAAAAATGATTTATGAAGATAGAGTTGACAAGGTGTGAGGATTAATGAAAATAGATGAGTGAAGGTGCATGAGAGTGAATGAGCTAATTTAGAGATCACTATCTGTTGTTTAAGAAACTATGTCAAGTAAGAGTGATAATTTTTTTGTCAAGTCTAAGTAGGAGCTTAGAAAATTGAGAAGTAGGTGCTTCTATGCAAGTTGTAGCTTGAAAAATTATCAAGTAGGTGCTTGATCAGATTTTGGAGTTGGTGCTCAAGTTGAGTAGGTGCTCAACAAGTTTGAAATATTTGTAATTTCTCATTGGAAAAATTGTCTAGCTTAGTGCATTAGTTTCAGTGGGTTTTTATCCCTTCAAGGGTTTCCCACATTAAATCTTGTCTTCCTATGTGTTCCTTTGTTGATTGCATATGAATGGTGTTGTTGTTTCTTCATAATAAGGTGAAACAAATTGAATTATTTTTCAAAAGTTTGAAATAAAATTGATTCACCCCCTCTCTTAGTGCCTAGATTCTCAACAATAATTTGATGGATCAAGAAGCAAGAATGGAGCAGGTGGAGGGATCATGTTGATTTCCCCAACAAAGAAAAATTATTTCTTAGCTCTGAGATTTCAATTTACTTGCACTAACAACACAATTGAATATGAAGCTCTTGTGCACAGTCTTTAGTGGGAAAGGAGGAAAAGAGTGAAACAATTGCAAGTTTTTGGTGATAGTGAGTTGGTGGTTAACCAAATAATAGGATAAGATGTAACTAAAAACAACTTGCTAAGATCCTACAAGAATAGGGTATGTGATTTAATAGAATATTTTGATGCTTTCAATGTTCAATCTATTCCTAGAGTGAAGAACAAACATGCAAATAGGCTAGCTGTCATTGGTGCTCAGGTTGATATTCCAGATTAGATCAAGAAAGATAAAATTAGCAGTATATCAAGATAGTGGTAAGGCCTTCTATCTTGGACAACAATATCAATTGGAAAGTGTTTGAATTAGATCAACAAATTGTCAATTTCTTGTAAGAGGAAGTTGATTTTTAGTCAAAAATCAAGAAAGATTGCAACAACAATATGATGATCAGATTATTTAAGATTGAGATCTAACAAGATACCTTATAGATCAATTATTCTTTAATCTATCTTTAACACAGAGATGATCAGGTCACAAGTGAGAAGTCCAATATGATGATTAAATAAGATGATTACGAAAAAATCAACATTGGAAATGAAAAAGCACTCAAATTGGGAAAGGTATGTAATAATGATGAAAAAATTACTTTTTTCAACTTGCTCAAGAATTTGATGATGTTTTTACATGGAGCTATGGTGACTTAAAGGTTTTTAATCTGGATTTAGCTCAATATACAATAGAATTGGATTTAAAAATTAAACTAGTATGAAAAATCGGAGACCTATTAATCCTAAAATTGAACCATTGATGAAGCAAGAATTGGATAAGTTGATCAAAGATAACATTATTTTCCTTGTTAAGCACTCATCATGGGTGACAAATTTGGTTCCCGTGAGGAAAAATAATGAAGAGATACACTTATGCGTGGATTTCAAATATTTAAATAGAGCTTCTTTAAAATATCATTACCCACTACCATCAATGGAGAAAATTTTACAAAGGGTAAGTGGTTCAGAGTGTTTCTCATTTCTTGATGGCTATTCTGGTTATAATCAAATTTTGGTACAAGAATCAGATCAACTTAAAATAACGTTCACTTTGCACATATGTGTATAGGAAAATGTCATTTAGATTGTCAAATTTAAGAGCCACATTTCAACGCATTATGGACTTGGTGTTTCACGGGTTAATTAATAATGTTGTTCTCTTTTATTTGGATGATATAACTATTTTATCAAAACATGTTGGAGATCATATCGTACATCTCAAACACCTTTTGAAAGAATCAAATGATATTGTGTTTCATTAAATCCAAATAAGTGCATGTTTTTAGTACATGAGGGTAGGTTACTTGGTCATATTATTTCAAAGGAAGTTATTACAATTGATCTAGAATAAGTGAGTTCAATCTTGTCCTTGTCCTTGCTTAATCACAAGAAGGCATTGCAAATTTTTTGAGGAGAATTAATTTTATCAGAAGATTCATTCCAAATTTTGTAAATTTAGTAAGGCCACTAACTTCAATGTTAAAAAAGAACATGGTTTTCAGTTAGAAAATAGAGGGAAAGAATGCCTTTAAATAAATTAAACACGTTATCTCACAAGCTCCAACACTTTTCAATCTAAATTTTAGTAGATATTTTATTTTATATGCTTTTGGAGCAATTGATACAATCTCAGCTATGTTGGTGTAGATAGAATGATGACAAATTGGAGCAACCAATTGCTTTCTTCATCAAGGGTTACAAGATTACAAGGTGAAGTATTCTTTTGTTGAGAAACAATTTCTTTCAGTCATTAGAAGCCTCAATAAATTCAGACATATGTTTTCTAACAATAAGATTCATTTAATGGTTTCCCATCCGAGTGTTAAAGAGTTTCTTTTAAGCAAGGATTTGAATGAGAAAAGAGCAAGTTGGATCACAAAAAGTGATGGAATATGATGTTGATATTAAAGTCACTAAGTTGGTTAGAGGAAGAGGATTGTGTGAACAACTAGATTTAGATTTGCATGATGATAAAAAATTAGATTTTAGTGCTTCAAGATGGTCCAAACATAGTTTCTCCTTCATTTCCTCGAAGTTGGACCCAAGATATAATCCATTTTCTTTAGACTGGACAATTCCCACAAGGTTTAGACAAAGCAAAAAGAGGTATTTCAGATTACAATCCATTCCTTATATTCTTATTGATAACATTTTGTTTAGAAAAGTTGTGAATGGAGTTATTTTAAGATGCATTGATTCAGATTAGATTGAGTATGTTTTGGAAGAATTCCATGGAGGTGTATCTGATGGCCACTTTACATGAAGAACTACAACCTTGAAGGTTATGAGAGCTAGTTATTATTGGCCAAACTTATTCAAATATTCTCATGCATGGGTAAGGAAGTGTGCAAAGTGTTCCATTTTTGCAGAGAAATAAAAGTTAACAACTCTTCCTCTTCAACCCATTCAAGTAAATCAACCTTTCATGCAATGGGGATTAGATTTTATTGGCATGATTAATCCACCTTCTAGTGTAGGTCATAAATGGATTCTCACAGCTATAGATTACTTCACAATATGGATGGAAGTAGTGGCTTTGAAAGAGGAAAACATGCCTTGATTTAATACTTTTATGAAAGTCTAGTCACAAGATTTAGTGTCCCCGCAACAATCATCTCAGACAATGCATTAGCTTTCCTTGGCACCAAAATTTGTACATGGGCAGTCAAGCTTGGAATTCATATCTCAACATCATCTAATTATTACCCTCAAGGGAATGGATTGGATGAGTCAACCAATAAGAATATTATCATAATCATCAAGAGAACTATGGCAGAAAATTAGATATCATGGCATACAAATTTGAAATCATCCTTATGGGATAATAGGATTACTCCTAAAAGATCAATTGGAAATTCTCCTTTCATGTTTGTCTATGGTAGAGAAGTAAGGTTTCCTATTTCCAATGAGTTACCAACTCTAAAACTCATTAAACAAATATAGATGATGGAAGAAGATTTTATGGAAATCAGATTTGTAGAGTTAACAAAGTTTGAAGAAATAAGAAACACGATGATGACAACAATGGAACTTCATCAAACACAAGTAAAGAGGTATTTTGATTTAAAAAAATAGCTGCAAGAACATTCAAAGAGGGTGACATTGTGCTTAAGTGGGATGAAGATAGAACTAAGCCTAGAAGACACACAAAGTTTGATTCTTTTAGAGTCGACCATATTTGATTACATGTTGTAAACAACAAAATGCCTTTCATCTCTCCAAGTTGAATGGTGATGAGCTACCTATCCCATTTAATGGGATATACCTCAAACTTTGTTATTGAGGTCATGTTTCACCCTTGTATATAGTAGGTTGTTTTGTTTACTTTCCTTTAAGTGCTTCATGCACATTGTTGTTTTAGTTTCCTTTCTTATGTGCCTTATGCACTTTACTAGTGTGTTTGTTTTCTAATAAGTGCTCTAGCACGTTTTTATTTTGAACAATATGTTCGGTTCCCACTCTGATTCTAAGAAGTTTCACCAGTTTGTACATTAATCCATGCCCAATGGATTCTTGAAAACTAATAGATTTTTGCGGCTAAGCGGTAGATGTCCCCTAGAGAAAGTCACCAAATTGTTATCCAAATAAGCTCTCATGCTTATTCAGATCACTTGTTCAGGTTGCATACTTAAATAATTTTGGATTGGAGGAAAAATATCAAAAATTAAGGAGAAATAGTGTTTGATCATAACTAATAAAGGAATAAAGTCCCGGAAAAATCTATGCAACAAAGAAAAAAAAATCAAGAATCGTACCCGAGAAAAATCCATAACAAAGGAAAAAATTCCTTGGATAAAATTGCACAACAAAGGAAAAAGTCCTATGAAAAAACATCGTAAAAAAGGAAAAAGTTCTCAGAAAAATCCATTCATCAAATGAAAAAAATTCCCTATAAAAATCTACAATAATGGAAAAAGTCGCACAAAAAAGAAAAAAGTGCCTGAGAAAGCCGCGTAATAAAAGAAAAAAGTACCCGGAAAAAAATTACAACAAAGGAAAAAAATTCCCTTGGGAAAATTCATGCAATGAGTAAAAATTACCTAGAAAATCCATGCAATAAAGGAAAAAGTCCCCAAAAAATCCACACAACAAAGGAAAAAAGTCCCCAAAAAAGGCCACGCAACAAAGGAAAATTAAAAAAAATCTTGCGACCCAATTTTAATTTTTAAGATATTAAATCCATCCAAAAGGTAAAATTGGAGTATGTAAAGGCATGAGAAGGTTAGAAATAGGTGAAAGACCATGATTGGAGCATCTAAAAAATGGGGAAAACCATTATAACCATGATTTTTTTTTGCTTTTTCTCAAACACAGGATGTTATTTTTAGCATAGTTTGTGAAAAATGAAGCATGACGAGTTAAAAATAAATGAAAGCATGCAAGGGAAGTTTTTTTAATCATTCATAAGGTTTAATAATAGAACAAAGCATGCAAAAGTAGAGGAAAATCTTGTTTTGAGAGTTTTTTTCATGTTCGAAGTTAATGAAATAACATGCTAAAAAACAAGAAACTCCAAAGATGGGAGGGTTTAAGGCTACCTCCAATTTTTGATAGTGATAGTGATGGAAGATGAGCACACAAATCCTTTCCACAGTGAGCTTGATGACCTACACACCATAAAGTATAGCTAACAAGACAAGATTAGTATATTTTGATATTGGGTTGTCTAACCAAAGTCAATCTTGAGAAGTGATGAACTTCCTAGGAAGGATGTCAATCCACTTGTTTAGAAAAATGATTGAAAATAAGGAATACATAACATACAAAGATAAATTGAACATAAATGCTCGAGAGATATGCTAAAATAGAGATAAGATAATAGATGCAATGATAAATTGAGAAAAAAAATGCAAACCAACCGAGAGGTCGATGACGATAAGAGGAAGTCAACAATGATAAGAGAAAAGAGAAAAAAAAGGCTGAAAAAAACTATAGTGTTGATGAATTATAGCCTAAGTCTTGAAGCACATAAGGATTGAGCACATGGACATGGGGCGCATAGGAATGCATGGAAGTGTAGCAGAAAAGGGCGTACCAGGGAAATTCATAGTTCAAATACTTAGTCATTTTTCATGGACGGGATAAAGATGGATTGGGTGCTAAGCATGCAAAGGTTTGAAGACTTGGAGACTAAGCAAAGTCTATTTTGGAAAAGTGGGAGATCAAGCGACATGCATAGTTTTGGGCTAATAATAGGATTAGATCTGTAGTTATTATTAGATAATCTATTATTAGCGAGCTTGCATGATTTTTTTATTTATCTTGTAGCGGCACATGGCTATTCTTAGCATGCAACCTATTTTGAGGATGCTTAGGTGGTGAAGGGAAAGTCCCCACTCCTATAAATATGTATTGATTTGCATGGTTTTAGAGATATGTGAATGCTTGTAAGGTTATGTTGTTGGTTTATGAGTGTGCGTGACTATGATGATACTCTTATGTATGTATTTAACTTCTGTGGTTTACAATGATTAATACAATGGATCTATGTGGTTGGATAATGATTATTGACATATCATTTCTGGATCTTATATGGAAATCTGATCTTGATTCTTGTTTAGTCCATTCTTGCATATGGTTGTGATCTAGATATGTTTATACTTTACTTTTGAATGGATGTTATGGATTTGGTTTATATATGTGTTTATCATGCTAACTCCTTGACAAAGCTTCCATAAAAGAGGAACCTAGTACCCTTGCGCGCACTTCGGTGAGCACTCGAATCTGCCTCGGTGATATGTCGGCATACCTTGGACTGTTTGGTAAAATAAAATACTACATTTTGGTTCCGTTTTCGGGACCTCTTTTCAAGATATTTGTAAGGATGTTGCATGATGAAGATGTACCGATTGACTTTGGCCAGCATTGAGGATTGGGTAGAGAATTTAGAGGAAGAGTTTGCTCATAGATTTAACATTGGACCTAAATTTGATGCATGCACATGGGTTGAACAAAATCTGTATCATGAGCTCTATGAGACATTATTTTCCTATTTCCCTATATAGTTATACGAGTGGTTGGTAGCATATGCATCAAAGAGGAATTGGAGGTATATAACACTTTTTTGGACACAAAAGATTACCAGAATTTTCATAATGTTAATCTAACCTAGACACATCATTGTGGATCATTGGTGGGTGGTGTTTTGCGAGTTACACCTTAGAGTATGCTATTTCTAATTATTCATGTTTAGAGGTTTCTGAATTTCAGTTTTTGCATGAACCTAGAATATCTTAGTTGCGTGTTATCCCTTTAGCAATTAAGATCTTAATTGTGACTCTAGATTTGGAAGAGTGTTCTATGGCTAGCTAAACCTCACCAGCAAGACGGGGAAGGAGTAGGTGTGGTGAAATATGGTAGACATGGCAGAAAGAGAGAGAGAAGAAAGGAAACTTAATTTTAGTGAGGCACGTGAGAGGGATTTAGCGAAGAAGCTCGATGTTACAAAAGGAATGGTGTTGCGAGAGAAAGATGGATTGCAAAGGATTTAGAGCTCATGTAGAAGACATGGAGCCAAAGCATTTGGTACTCCCCCATTTGGGTAAGCATGTTAGAGATCCCTCTTTGGCCTAAGATGAGAGCACACCAATTGAAATTGCGAGGAATTTGTGGATGTGCATTTGATCCCTCTTGGCGACCTAGCCCTTACGCTTGGTTTTCCGTTTATGACAGATCATTGATAAATAAGCTAGTGTTGGTGGTAGAGTAGTAATAGATAGATTTCACTTTTTGTTAAGTTTAGGAGTTAGTCGAGATAGCACATTCATCTATGGTGGTGCGGAGACATTATCTGTGCTATTTGGGGGTCCCATTAGGAGATATATTTTACGGCGCTTCATCAACACGAGACGTGGGCATGTAGAACATTGGTATTACATCTAGAAGTAGTACAACTTCGTAGACCATAGGGGTTCAATTTAGTACAACTATTGGAACACAAGGCATTACATCCTCTTGTCAGGTGCCTTACGGGGGGGATGAGGAGCATTAGGTGGTTCGGGATCTAGTGGATTTTTAGATCTAGAGGAGGAGGGAACACATGAGGTAATATAGGTTTTGGATCTGGTGGGCACAGGTTTGCACCAATCCCAAAAAAATTTACTATGAGATGTCTCTTTGCCTACCAAAATATAGGGGAATTGAATATGTAGCTAAGCACATGCATATGTGTGAGATATTAAGGTGCGCTAAGGGGATTACAACTCTTAAGCATAAGGCAAGTTGGTTTCTTTACTACTTTGGAAGGGCACACATCGTTGGTACATGAAGTATGATTTGAACCGGACTTGTTTATACTATATCGTGTTGCATGATGTTTTCTTGGTAGAGTTTCATATACACTTGAGTTTGAGTAGAAAAGCATTAATGTGTTGAAGGACATTAAGAAGGGCATGGATGAGAGTGTTAAGGAGTATGATGCCCACTTTAAAAACATTTCTATCAAAGTTATCTTATGATATTCACCCTAGTCAACATGCTCAATGGTTTGTTGTAGGTTTGATCACACTTTTCAAAAGGGCACTCTCAGATAAGACTTTTACATATCCACGTGAGGAACTTGAGGTAGCTCTGCACCCTGAGGTAGTTGGGAGCGTAAATACTAGCATTAGCCAATTTTGGAAGCTCACGATTGTATCTATGGCAAAAATTTAGAGATATTTTCAACTAATTCAACACATGATACGTCCAGTGTAGTATTTGGTACATAGATTGTGAAGTAGAAGGACATACTAAGGATATTTTCCCTCATAAGTTGGTGCGCGCCATGTTGCTGGATTATAATATCTATCATTTGGATCATGATTCAAATAGGTTCCCCTTATTGCATCACGTGATAAGGAAGAATGAGTCTTGTTATTGTAAGATTTATAAGTCTACCACTCATGATACAAAGAATTACAAATTGATTGATCAAATTCATGATGTCATTGAAACTAGTGTATGCCAAACCAATGTTGTAAACATTTCTAAGGAACAGGGTGAGCAACATAATTATAATCACAATAAAGGGCAATATGATGGAGGTGGTAGAGGTAGATGTTACCGTGGAGGATTCAGAGGTCGAGGTCGTGGTGGTGGAAGAGGTGAATTCCCATGAGGAACATGCTATACATGTGGGTCCCATCATTATAAGTGTGAATGCTCTTATAATATTATTTTCTCCTAGTGCGAAAGAATCACAATTATGAAGAATGCCCAGATTTGTATGAGCACTGAGTAAGAATCAAAAATAGGATAAGGGTTCGGGAATGCTTAGAGTACAACGTGTTGTAGAAGATCAATGGATGCTGAAGTTAGCCCATGAACCTGATATAATCCTGGTATTGGTTACTACATGTGTTGAGGTGGAGCACATGCGAGAGAATCTGAAGTAGAAAATTGTCATTAGAAAATAAGAGGTATTACATGTAAAATTTCCGATCTACTCATAAAAGGAAGTCTATCAGGAAATAATGGAGGTTATTAGAAACTTACAGGGTGAGATACAATGCTTAAAAGATCAGTCACGAAAGTTGGAGCAAGAAAAAGTGGTTGAGTTTCCTTAGAAATATGTTGATGACTTGAAGGAGGTTTGTAAGATGTTGCACCAAGAAAACATCATTCCATTGTTAGGAGAATGGTTAAGGGAGAAGATACCACACACTAGAGTTGAGCGCAAGAGATAGATATTGCATGTAAAATTACCTCCTCACAGTCTTGATTATGACAAGGAGATCACGTTGAATGTAGTTGTTGACGGATGGCTTCTCAGTAATATTTTGATTGATACAGGTGTAAAAGTGAATGTTCTCACCTTAGACACATGGAATCAGATGGGGAGACCACCATTACAACCATATTTAAATGTGTTGTATATGGAAAATAGAACCAAAGCCATGCCCATTGGAGTTTTGAAGGATGCCATTATTACTATACAAGGGGTGAAGTTCACTGTGGACTTTGAAGTCTTGGCTCTTACAAAAGCATATAGTTTTCTTCCTTTACTTGGGCGCCCTTGGTGTTATGCAAACAATTTTGATCTGTGCTTTAATAAGGGTTACATCAATTTTGAGAACAAGGAAGAGCACATGATCATCCCTTTGACAAATGGAAAAGTTGTGCCTTATGTAGAACCTTTGAGTGAAGAGGATTTGAACAAAATTTATGTGCGCACCATTAGAGATCTTGAAGTGCTTGAGCCATCAAAGGAAGGAGTTATTCAATGGGATGATGCACAATCTATGAGTGATAACAAAAGCATTTCTTGTGACAACTGGGCACATGGGACTTATGAAATGGTTGGGCATGAGATGAAGAGTGTGGTTACTCATGTAAGCGGAGTTGTACTATGTTAGGTGCTTAGACAATAGCTAGGTACCAAGGTACACTAGCAAGAAGGAAATCTGAAGTATTTTTGTGTGCTATAGAAGCCCAGTGGATAGACCAAGTGGAAAGAAGGAATATGTTTGTGTATACCTTGTGTGGACAACAACGCACTAGTGGATGGTACATAGAGATGGTATTTTAGAGTGACGGGAAGTGAGAATCACCTTCTCTACTAGATTTCTTAGGAGCAATGCACCTACTAAGACATGTGAATTTCATGGGAAGGATTCTACTTCGCATCACATTCAGAAGTGTGAGAGACTCTGGATAGAGGGATAGGAGGCCTTACCACCTTCACTATGGGTGCACAAGTTCTACTTCACTTTGTGTGGCTACGCATGCGCATGGTATGTTTATGTAGAGTTGAATAGAGAAATAGGGAATTGGAAAGAATTGACTACGAGATCTAGAGGTGAGTTTTGAAGAAGAAGAGAAAAATAAGAACAACTTGGGTGCATCTACCTAGAAAAGAAAAAAATTTAAAATGGTCTACATGATTAATGATGAAGAATTGGAGAATCTAGATGTTGATCATTCTATAGGTACGCCGCAAGTTCTTAGACGATGCAGAAGAGAAGGTGCTTGTGTATAATGAGCCTATGAAAACAAAGAAAGTAAACATTAGGAAAAATATAGAACCAAAGGAGGCCATCATTGGTGATTATTGGTTAGATTCAAAGGTTTTAAAGATAATTGAGTTGTTACATGACTTCCAGGACTTATTTCCTAAAGGATATCATGAGTTGAAAGGGGTACATAATTCTTTGGGCAAGATGAGGATCAAGTTAAAGGAAGGTGCACACCCAGTTAGGAAGATGTCTTATAGTATGAATCATAGTTTGTGTGTCAAGGTAAAGGAAGAAATTGATAAGATGTTGAAAGTCTAGGATCATTCAATCCATTTAGGAGTCGGAATGTGTAAGATCTATGGTGATAAACATAAAGAAATATGGAAGGATAAGGATCTGTATTGATTATAGATACTTGAATGTTGCATGTGTAATATATCCCTTTCCCACACCATTTACAGAGGAGATTCTGGAAGGCATTGTAGGGTGCGAGATCTACTCCTTCATTGATGGATTTTGTGGATATCATCATGTTTGAATTGCTAAGGAAGACAGAGAAGATAACTTTCACCAAGGAATGGGGAATTATTACATACATAGTTATGCCTTTTAGATTAAAGAATGCGCCTACAATCTTTTTGCGCATTGTTGTGCAAGCATTTCAGGACTTCATTAATAATTTTTTGCAAGTTTACTTAGATGATTGGACAATTTATGGGCTAGTAAAATATCATTGTGACAATTTAAGACTTATGTTTGAGAGGTGCCGACAATTGAGCATCTTCTTAAATAGTAAGAAGTGTGTTTTTTATACACCCTTTAGGACTCAGTTAGGGCATATTATCTATAAAGAATGCTTGTTAGTAGACTTGGTGTATAAAATTTGCAGCTTCCACGAAACACAGATGTCCTTGATATGTCTCAAGGTTGATCAACCTTCTCAATATAAGAAAATTTCATCAATTATTTCAACACTGTCCTACCCATCACACTCCTCTTATTTTATAATGCAAACACTGGTACATGTAGTATAACATTCACTCCTACTTATCTAGCACACATCACACTATACTTATACTAGAGAAAAAAAAATCAGGACTTCAGAGCAACCGAGATTGGCCATAAGGCCCAATACCGCTTCTTTGTACAGTCAAGGCCTTGAAGTCCTGTCCTATTTCAGTGACAAGGTCAAACTCTTTCGTGCTACAAGGTAAGGTAATCCCAACCCTCAATCCCGGAATCCATTTTTTTAGACTTACACAGTGTAGGTAGGGATCCGGAGTTAGTCTCTTGGTATATCCTCCCACTGCCCCTTCACTGTCCTATTTCAACTTAGGACTGGTTCAATGAATATAAAACTAATGGAACAAAATTCAAAAAGAAAATCTGGTACACCATTACCTCAATGATCTTCAGGGGTCATTCTCAAAACTGACAGAGGTTGTCCTGCTCCGAACCATGAAGGATTTCAGCATAGAGAGGATGAAATTGCTTATAGACAGGTATTCTTAAACACATTTGATCGATTTCAACATGGAGAATATGAAGTTTGCTTTCATTATCAAGGTATTAAATAAGCACTTTTGTTCTTGACATCGACAAAAAAGTCTCAAAAAAACATGGAATGCTGCCTTGATCATCCCTGATTGCCGAATTGGATTTGGAGGGTCGGTGGAAACAACACCCGCCGTTCGAATTACAGTCTGCACCTTTGGGAAACGTTAGGCGACCGGTTAAGCATCAGGATTTCCAAAGAATATAGTGATTCGACCCTGGAACGTGGAAGATCCGGTCCTGAAATGAATAGCCTTAAATACGGCTAGAAGCGGGGAGAAATTCGGCCCTAAAACAATCAAATCGACTCTTTCACGACCTGTAGAAGATCTTATGGTGCTCAGGGGGGTCGATTACCCTCGTTCCATCCTTTACAGGCGGTTAGGCGGCCGGAAAACTCGACTGTAATTTTCTCCTTCCCACGCCTTGACACGGTTCACCATGAAATGTTCAAAAAAACAAATAACGCTTAAAAGAATGCACTGAAAATGGTAGATCAATTATTCTCTTTATTTTCATCTGAATTTGTCCTTTTTATTACATCCCTCTTTTTGTCTCTCTTCCATCCGAATCACATCTCCAACCATAAAAAAACAAATTTTCATCTTTCTTTAGATCGCTATCCCCACTTCCCGATTTTCTCTCTTTTTCCCACCTGATTAAGTTTGCAGGCTTGATCCTCTAAACTTAGAAAAAATCTAAACAAGGAGAGGAACACACCCTCCTATTTTATTCCCTCCATCCCAATAAAATTTCTAATTTAGCCAAAAAAACAAATTGGCCTTATTTAGCTCATGGAGTGCATTTTTCCATCCTTACAAAGACAAATTGACCAAAACCAATAAAACAAAAAAATAAAACATAGTTTATTATTCATCTATTTTAAGCGGTAAGGATGCTCCCGCATCATAGACCTTGCTAAAGTTGTTGTTATTTTGGTCTTAGAAGAACCTACTAACTAGAGTGAGGTGCTTTACATTTATTGGGGCACACAAGTTATTACGAAGTTTATCAAAGGTTATGCTAGGATTATCGCGCCTTGAAGGAATTGTTGAAGAGTAAGGGAAAGTTCCATTAGGATGAAGCAAAATAATGTGCGTTTGAGACATTGAAGGAAAGACTTACTTCTACATGTATTCTACGCTTTCCTTTTGGACCAAACCATTCCATGTGCATCACAAGAAGGACGCCTCTGGGATGGTCATTGGCATGGTATTGGCCTAGCTTTAGAGAAGGTATTGTTGATCATCCTATTTACTTTGCAAGTATGATGCTTTGACATGGCCGAGTAGAATTATACAATTACAAAGTGCGAAGCATTTTCCATGATTTACGTGTTGCATAAGTTTCGACAATACTTATTGGAAACTCCTTTTATTTTCTATACAAATCACATGGCACTTAAGTATCGGTGAACAATCTCATTTTGTAGGGGCACATATGCCATTGGATTATGTTATTTTAGGAATTTGACTTTATAGTTGTGGTAAAGCCAAGGAAGAGTAACTCAAGACTAGATCATTTGTCAAGGATTAATTCAAGCAAGGATGTGCAGAGCATTGAGGACACAATGTCGGATGCAAATTTATTTAGATTGAACCACATGCCCTCTCGAATCGAGAGGATATTGTTGTATTATTCCGTACAGTGTGGTTCTAAAGGAATGAAGGAGTTGGAAAAGAAACAACTTGTTATACGTGTTGCGCCTTACATGTTAATTAGTGGAGATTTATAGAAAATAGACCATGGTGAGATCTTGTGCGGTTTGTACTTTAGCATGAGTGCTTTGCCATTATGGAGGAAGCTCGTGGTTGAATTATAGGTGGACATTATGTAGGAAATTCTATTCCACATAAGATTTTATTGGCAGACTTGTGGTGGGAAACAATTTACAAGGATTGCATCGAATATTGTAAGGCATGTGACCATTGTCCCCACCTCTGGAATCATGGGCATATAGATGAAATGCATTTGAGATCTATTACTAGTGCAGAACCTTTTGAAAAATGGGCAATTGAATTTGTGGGTCTTATTTCCCCACCCACACATAGGATGGGATCGCACTACATTATAACTTGTACAAATTATTTGACAAGGTGGGTAGAAGCAACACCTATAAAGGATTGCACGACAACTACAACATCAAGGTTTATGTGGGAGAACATAATCAGCGAGGCATGGAGTCCATTAATTTTGATAAGTGATAGGAGCACTCATTTCTTTAATGACACTATCAAGATATTATTGGAAGAATTTATGGTAGCACACCATAAGACAATGTCCTATCACCCCCAAGCCAATGAAACTGATGAGGATTTTAACAAGATATTGGGGCATACATTGAATAAGATATGTGATGTTGGAAGGAAGGATTGGGATGATAAAGTCTCTGTTGTACTTAGGGCATATAGAATAACCTAAAAAAGGTTGAATAAAGCCACACCTTTTAGTTGGTGTTTAGTGCGAAGGCTATTTTACTAGTGGAATTCATGTTACCATCCCTATGTATTACACGTGCAGGTGGATTGGATGATGAGAAGGTACTTGAAGAGTGCATTGATATACTGATGTAGTTGGATGAAAGGCACGCCATTGCTAGTTGGAGTCGGAAGATAGAAAAGGCCAAGCGAAGGCATGACACAATATACATTAAAAATAAGTAGATTAAAGTTAGATAGATGGTTCTTCTATATGATTCAAATTTTTTTCTCACCCTAGAAAAGTTCTAAGTGCATTGGTTGAGACCTTATCTTGTGACTTACATACACTATTCATGCACTTTCAGTTATAGGCACTAGATGGGACATAATTTCCTGGTTATTTTAACGGGAGTAGGCTAAAGCCCTACTATAAATAAGTCTTCTTGGTGTTTTTAATAAGGAAATATTACCATTTATATTTTTTGCATTCCTTTATGAGTGTTTCATTTCATCGTTGTTATGCTTCGTCAATTTAGTTTTGTGTTTTCTATAATAAGTGTGCTTGTGTGCCAAAAGTTAATTACTATCTATTGAATTCATGCATAGAGGAATGTGCATAATTTTAGTGTGGCGTGGAGTATATACAGAATAAAACGGTCAAGCTTGAACGTCCTCTAGAAGATGGGTATGCATAGAGAAATATTGTGTAGGTGCTTGAAGTAAGGGTGCAGATAAAGAAAAATTACTCATGAATAATGACCATGTGTAGATGAATGAACACACAGTATAACACGAGGTAGGATGCAACAATGGAAACTACTTGGTTTGAGGCACATTTGGATAGGCACTTCGGTGCATGAAGGCACATGTAAGCTAATATGTGGTGAGAAGTAGTGGGTGCGCGCAAAAGTTATGACTGGGGTGTGGAAAACTCAAGTGCGGAAAAGAAAAGAGACATCATTTAATGTTGAGTATAGTGGTAGGTAGAAAGCAATAAATGTAGAAAAAATTGTAAAGGTTATAAAAGGTGGGTTTGTGAAATCATTTTTACCTTGCGTTGTGAAGAAGAAGCATTCAAGCGAGTTACATGAGAAAGTATGAAAGAGATGTGATAAGAGATGAACCAAACAAGATTTGTGCACATGATTGATTGGCACTCCATTGGAGAGAGTGTTTGAGCGAAGTAAAGGCGTATGGGGAAGAAAATCCATGAGTTAGGGTTCAAAGAAGAGCTAGGGCACATAAGTTTGAAGTTATGACATGCAAGTTAGAATCACGAGCTTGAATCGATTGTAAGAACACTCTTTTATCACCACTATGGCACCTAAGCAAGCACCAAGAGTGAATACAAGGGGTAATAAACAAAAGGAAGTGGAAACAAAGTTTGAAGACCCCCCTGAAAGTCAATTTTCTAGAGATGTAGTATCCGAGGAAGGTGTGTTTATGGGCCGTGATTGGGAGTCTCAAATCAGGAGGAGAAAAGTGAGTGATTATAATCAATCATAGGACTAATGATAATAAGGATGAATTGGAAAAGATATTGGTGGTAAAAACATCTCTAGGAATGGAAAAACGACATGGTCATATATGATGACACATGTGAGAAAATAATGTAAAGTGTGGGAATTTTACAACGCTACGAGCTCCCATATTTTGGAAATACTGAAAAACTTTATCAATGGCTGATGACCTAAGTCCATGAGGACTTATTTTATTTTACTAGGTGGTGAATGTGAATTACCATGCCCTTGATTAGGAGATTGATAGGGTTAAGAAGCTCGGGCACAAAAATCAGTAGTGATCTTACTAATGATGAAGGGGTAGAGGCAACCAAGAAAGCATTGTCTTATGCGAAGGGAGGGCACATAATGGATATCTACAAGTTATAAAAATACTTAGTCATTCGAGCAGTGAAAAGACCTCTTTACCAAATTGAACAACATAGAGCATTGGTCACAAGCGAACAAAATATGGTTGCACATTGCTAAGAAGATGATAGAGGGAGTCATTTACAACTTGTCGGCCTTCATTGTTGAGACCATCATCACAGAGGCACACTAAGGAGATAAGATAAGTTTTGGTGCTATCCTTTTGTCAATTGTGTTTGTAGAAATTGGAGTGTCCATTTGGGCCAAAAGAAGAAGTCCCTTACAGAGATATTTTCATAATATACATGTGATGGATCCATGAGTGGACCCTATAAGAAAAGGATAGAACTATGGTACTACATTTGAATATGAGTGGAGGATACCTAAGGATCTTCCTTTAGTATTAGACAAACAAGCTTAATTTTTGTTTACTAGAGCATTTTTGCATAGGGCGTTTTGGAATGAAGGATGGGAAGTGGAGTCCATGGTGCAAAATTCCATATGCCTTCACAAACGTTACTTCCAAGCATCTATACATAGGTTTTCCAATGCATGCAGGTTGATTTTCAATGTAGACAAAGTAGACTATGATTATCATACACTCGGAAGACATATGTCTACCCAAGTAAGTCTAATTACATTTATGAGTTTGGTAATTGGGAAGGATGGAGCGGCTAAGGTATATATCTACCTTAAGCCCAAGTTGGAAAATGGAAAATACATAGAGAATGAATTTAAGCTCCTTGAATTTCCCAAAGGAAAACATATTGTGGGCACCTTACAAGATGAGGAGAATACTTTTCCCCAGGATGAGGAAGAAGAGGAGGAAGAATTAAAAGAAGACAATGGTGGCCTAGAACATGGCAGAAGGAGGCAATCCATTTTAGGAGAGAAGAGAATGCGCAAGACAACCCCTACATTGTAAAAGGAAGATGAGGAAGTGGGAATGGAGACAGGTGTTGTAGGTTTAGAAGAGGGCGCCAAGGACCAAGAAATATAGGAGAGTGTTGAGGAGAACAAGGACTCAAGGTGTGGGGCCATCACAACCACCAAGGAGGTTGCCTAGAAATTCTCCTGTGAAGGTAGAACCGGTAAAGAAAATGCACAAGTACATCCCCACTAAGGATAGTGAGGGTGAGAGATTAGATTACAACATGTAGAAGACTTCTGTTAACACATAAGATGAAGAAGATCCTCAAAGTGAAGAATTGAAACATGATGTAGAATGATTAAAAGAATGGGAGATAGGAAGTAGCACCACCAATCTTCGACATGGGTGAAGATAAGGGTGAGCCATCTGGTGTGCCTACTAGTGAGGGACCAGTGCTTGATGTGGGCGTGCACATTCCAAAAGGTAAGTGCTTTGGAAAGGAGAAGGATGGAGAAACATATGAAACTCCAACAACAAGTTATATTAATGATCCTACCAAGATCATCCGCGCTAGGTTCCAAAGTACCTTGGAACCCAAGGACCTTTATGGCTAGGAATTGATGGATTATGAGATGGCGACCACACGCACCCATAAATAGTTGTCATGGATTATGCAAACTCACATGGATGAGCCTAAATTTTATGTATGTAAATAATCATGTGTGTCATGAAGGATGAAGAAAGCATCGCATTCTCACCATGTGATAGTAAAACCCACTCAGATGTCATATGAGAAGGTATGTAATGAATTAAAAAGGTATCTGCGAGAGGTTGTGCATAGAAACATTGATAAGGTGGTAAATATTCATGCTCTGTTGGAAGATAGAAAAGATAAAGAAACAAAGATTAAGCAACTGACATAGGAAAAGGAGGCGGTGAGTTGAGAGGCAAAGGCACAGGCGGTACTTAGTATGGTAGAGCAGAGATAGGTGATGAAAGAAAAGGCCACATTTGGAAGAGAAATTTACGAAGAGGTTTCCATCTGCTATGCATTACTTACTTTGCTTTCGGTTCATATGGTGATGGATGAAAGTATAATAAGGATGTTGAAACCAAAGGATGTTGTGGCATAGGTAGAAAAGATAAAGGCAACCATTACACGCAAGATAAGTGGGTATGAGTCTTTATTGCATGGGCATTGAAAGATGAGTTGAAAAAGGTAGATTTGGCGTTAAAAATTTGTGCATATCCCGAGATAATAATCAAAATAAGGACTCGGTAGAAGATAATGTAGTCCTTGCAAAGAAAATAAGATGAGACACTTGGGTGTGAGGAGAGGCTCACTTTAGTAGCGGAAAAGTATGATGCATTTATAACAACCCAGGATCCTCACAAGGAGAAGATAAAAGAAATTGGGAAACTCATTATGTGGCTTATGGATGTGATGAAGGAATGGTATCAAGTCTAGAAAATGTCCTTAGAGTATTGCAAATGAAGGTGAGAACATGACCTGGATGAGATGGACGGGGTACTCGTAAACATCCCTGAAAAAACCAATAAGGCACTCAGTGATTAGAACGAGTTAGAGGCAGAAATTAAAAGTGAGTATCCAAAGTTGATTTTACCTTCAAAAGGGTAGAGTGCCCATACATTCTTTCATTTTTGTGTACATTATTCTTTTGTCCCTTATTCTTTATTTTGGAGAGATAAGGCATGATTACCCATTATCGAGGGTAGCAATGAAACAAGTGTGGGGTAATGTTGGGCTGATGAATTACAACCTAAGTACTTGAAGGCACATAAGGATTAGGCACATGGACATGGGGCATGTAGGAATGCGCGAAGTGTAGCAAAAAGGGCACGCTTTCAGAAATTCATGGTTCAAATACTTATTCGTTCTACATGGATGGGCTAAAGATGGATTGAGTGTTGAGCACGCAAAGGTTTGAAGACTTGGAGACTAAGCAAAGTCTATTTTGGACAAGTGGGAGATCAAGCAACATGCATAGTTTTGGGCTAATAATAGGATTAGATTTGTAGTTATTATTAGATAATCTATTATTAGCAAGCTTGCATGATTTTGTATTTATCTTGTAGCGACACATGGCTATTCTTAGCATGCAGCCTATTTTGAGGATGCTTAGGAGGTGAAGGTCAAGTCCCCACTCCTATAAATATGTATTGATTTGCATAGTTTTAGAGATCCATGAATGCTTGTAAGGTTATGATGTTGGTTTATGAGCGTGTGTGACTATGATTATACTCTTATGTATGTATTTTACTAATGTGGTTTACAATGATTAATACAATGGATTTATGTGGTTGGATAATGATTATTGACATATCTATTTATGGATCTTGTATGGTAATTTGATCTTGATTATTGTTTGATCCATTCTTGCATATGGTTTTGATCTAGATCTGTTTATACTTTAATTTTGAATGGATGTTATGGATCTGGTTTATATATGTGTTTATCATGCTAAATCCTTGAAAAATATGCCATTAAAGAGGGACCTAGTACCCTTGCGCGCTTCGTGTGGCGCTCGAGATCTTCCCAGTGATGTGTCGGTTACGCGCCTTGGGTTGTTTGGAAAAATAAAAGACTACAAAACATATATGGAACATGCTTCTAGATTTTGAAGATGTCATGGCTTAAGAACATGGATACATGAAGCATAGATTACAAGAAGAAGAGCGTGATAAATAGATGAAAATATAATTAAGGTAGAGGGTTTACGATACCAAAGGAAATCAACTAAAGCCATGTGATAGAAACGTGAGGTCATTGGATGTCTTTCAGGAAGAACATAGAGATTGAAGTATCTAGGTGTTGTAGGGACAAAGAGAATGATAATAAGAAGGACATGATGTAAGAAAATAACTGAGACAGATTGGGTCGATGGCGAATGGGAATAATCGATGGTGGTAAGGGTGATTAAGGGATTTCTAAGGGTTTGATGGGTGCTAAATGGGCTATGTGAAGTAAACAAGGTTTCTGATGTGGTTGTAGATATCTTAAATGATGAATGGACCCACAAAGGGTCGATGAAGAAGTGATGAAAATAAGAGAGGTATTCCAATAATCTCCAAGCTCCAAATCTTCTAAAATGGTAGAAAAAGGCTCCAAATTGGCTTTAAGAGGTTGGTGGTAGCTCAAAAGAAGGCAAGAAACTTGTAAAATTTGCTAGAGGTCGGATCTCAAGAGTTTCATCCTTTTAGGAAGGGGGTGATAGTGTATATATAGGGTTGTTAGTGTTTGATAGGGTTGTCATTGACTACGGGAGCCATTGATTTTACTTATGTGGATGATGTAAAACTTGAGAGATGAGGCCCAATTAGGTGGTGATTCAAGATAGAAGTTAATTTAATGATTTGGAAGATATATTGAGTTGTATGGGAATTGGATATAATGGTTGGATGGGGTGGAAGTATATTTAATAAAGGAAAGGGTGGTTGAAAATATTAAATGGGGTTAATGGTGATTTTAGAAAGGATAAATGGGAGATTTTGGGATGTAATTAAGGTAATAAATATGTTTAGGGATGACTAATATGATTATGGGTGATAAGTGTAATTAGGGTGCATAAGGGGAGATGAAATAATGTGATAATGGAGACTAGAAATAAATTTGATTTAGGAGGAAAATGGGATTTTGAATAGGGACATGGGTGCGAGTGTGCACAATGACGACAAAGGGTGAAAAACTACAGATTGGGGGCCAACAAACCAAATTTTGGTGTCTACATTTTCCCCTTTTGTCAAGTGGTTTATGTTAATCAAGCCGTGAGACAAAAACTATAAGTGATAGAAGATGGTTGAGGTGATTCCCATCAAACTAGGGATCGATGACACAAAGGAAATCAATTACTAGGTTGAAAGAGATAGATGGAGGAAGGGAGGAAAGGGTGGAAAGATGAGAAAAGATGCCCCAAGTGGAGAGTGATATGACCATTGCAAGAAGGATGGGATAAACTAAAATAAATATGGTAGTAATCCTAGAAACACATCGGTAGGAACATAACACGACTCAACGGAGGTGATGTTAATGTCCTATGGACTGTGAGTCGGAAAAGATCACTGATGGGAGGGAATCAATGTGAATCCAAAGTATGGATGTGTAAATGGTGAGACCAATGGGTCAAAGGCAGACATCAAAAGTATGTGTAAAAATGTGAGTATGGTCAAGACAATGGTTTGATAGGATATCAGAAAAAAATGAGGTAAAGAGTATGCGATGTCCTTCAAATATGAGGAGGCGAGAAATTATGTGTCCTTTGGTGGGATGGAAAGGGAAATGGCCACAAAGGTGGACTTAAGGTGAGATATGGTGCCCCAAGAGGGAACACAAAGATGGCCACAGAGTGGGCTTCTAGATATGAGGAAGGATGTGCTACAAGATAGGTAGATAGGAAAAATAGAAAAATAAGCTATGTAAGGCAAGGAATGGTGTGTTATGGGTGACACACAAGTCCGAAGTGGAAGAAAATATAATTTGGATAAGTAGATTATGGATGTGAAAATGATTTAATGGATATAGATGTTGATTTAGGTATTGATATGATGTATTGATGTGTTTATACAAAGATGATGTGTTGATTGGATTAGATGTGGAATTGATGTGATGGATTTAGATGTTAGACTAGATATGAAAATGATGTGATGGATTTACGATGATGTGACATATTTAGATTAGATATTGTGTTGATTTTGTCTAGACGTAGATGTGTTAATTGGATTGGATATGAGATGAGATGTTGTTATGAACTATGTTTAGATGGATGAAATAGATATGAGTAGATTTTTCGATTTTGAATGTATAAATTAGATGTATAAATTTGATGTGATGTGTTGATGTGATATGGGCTCATGGGTAGAGCAGGTACATGGATCATGGTTAGGTTATGTTGATTAGATTATGAATGTGTATACAAAGATGATGTGATGGATATTGTTGTTGCAAATCAAACGGCACTCTGATGCAAATCAAGGTTCTAAGTTGATGTTTAGGGCATCCAAGTGATTGCACAACATTGAAAACCTCTCTCCAAGTGTGGGACTTGTAAGATGAGAGAGGAATCTCCGATTAGAGGTGGTTTCCTTAAAATCCTCTGATTAGATCTATTATTTACACAAGCTGCAGAGGTTCGATCCTAATTTTATCCTAGATTGCAAGGAGACAGGATAAGAGATGCAAAAATTGAAACTAAATTAATGATGGTGATGCACCAAAGGAGTGGTGAACATTTTTACTCATGCAAATAGACACAAATCAGAAATTGCAACATAAAACATCATGCACAGGTTGATAAGTTGTAATCAAAGGTTTGAAATGAAACAAACAACACATCTGAAAGGACTTAAAGCATTCACAGGCACATATTGTGATGTTCAACATCAAAATCCTTGCATTCCAACGCCAAAGAGGTAGAAAAGCATGTTACTGATCAATCCTGAAAGGTCTGATCCTTGCAAAAAATCACTTGCTTGAAGGTGAAAACAGAAGCTTGTTGTGCAAAAAAGTGTTCCACCTTTGAAAAATGAGCCAAATCTGGCTTTTACAGTGCATGGGTCGAGCCTAGGAGAGAGAAAACGTGAAAAAATGTGGGAGCCATTCCCCATTGACCAAAATGCATTAAAAACAGCATGGAGGTCCTTACAAATCCATGCCACGACATTTCTCGACCATCTTGGAGAAGAATGCGACCCATTTTGCATTAAAATTGGTTGTTGAAAGCGTCGATTACGTCCATCCATGGATGCGTACCAAAAGAGTTTTTGATTTTCTCCCTCTAAACTGAACCAAAATTCAAAATTGACCATGGAATCTTATAGAGAATTTCACCAGCTTTCCATTGATATAAAGAACGCAAAAATCTGAGCTCTGGATCGAAAGTTATGGTGATTTGAAGTTTTAGGGCAAAAACAGGCCAAAATCGGATCGGCGGGCAAAAAGTTTGAATTTTTACCCGTTTGGTCTTTGGAACATTTTTCAAATTTTCCCCACGCTCCACCACTCAGTGCCACATGGCACATTATGATTTGGTGCGGGCCCTTCCCACCATTTTTTTTTCCCTCGGGTCGCTTGGTGTTTTTCGCCCTTGGACACGTTCTGCGAACTCCCGATTGGTGTGGATGTGGGCCTTCTAGGGAAAAATTTCCCCAAAACTCCGCTAAGACATAACTTGAAAAATACGTGGAGTTAGGAGGAAAAATTTACCTTCTACGGAAAGTTGAATGAGCTCTATCCAATGGTTCCATTTTCGGAAGGTTTTGAGTTCTTAGAAAACAAAATATTACACTGAGGCACAAGAGAAGGAAAGATGTAAAGGAGTTAGCCACAAAATGAGCAGGGGGCACATTTGGATAACAATTTTGGCGACTCAGAGGGGTCATCTACCTACTGGATGAATGATCAGTAGCCTGAAGTAATCCATTGGGCATGGAATCATGAGTAGTAGCCTGAAAATTGATCTGAACTTTGAAAACTTCCCTCTGAACCGCTTGAATCCCACTGGACATGGAGTTGTTCCCACCAAAATGCCATCAAAATGAACTGTGCAAGAGTGAAACCAGCAGCACCAAAACTATGTACAAACTAAAAATCATACATGCTCTAAATGGAACATGTAGAGTGTGCACAAGCACTTCTTCTACTGAAAGCAAACCTACCTACTCTACTCTAACTGGAAGCAAAGGTGAGCTAAACGAACCTACTGCAACCTGGTTGTGAGGTGTTAAAAAATAGCTTCCTTTCTTCAAAATTGGCAGCCATGCAAATGATTTGGAGCTAAGTATGGCTGATTGGATGAGTGGAAAATCAACAAGAAGATGGTCTTCTACCCAAATTAGCAAGGTATCAACTAAAAACAAATCCAATACCTCTTTTAGTTGCTCTGTATTTGGATTGGAGAGGTATGACAGCTGATCCTTGGAACTTTGCAGCTCATCCTCATGCTTAGAAGCAAGCATGACTGGTTATGGCTTCTCCTTTGGCTCCAATGAAGCCAAATACCTGATTGGGCAAGGTCTGATCCATTGAGTATGCCCATAATTCTGATTTTCAATTCCAAGAATGGAGTTCTCTTGTAGACCTTGAATGGATGGTGTGGAAGCAATGGTAGAACCCTTCTACCCTTTCTCTTCCTCCAATGAAGGACGTGAAAGATTAAAATCTTCCAATCTTGGTTCCAAAGAGCTTCTATAAGATGCAGGCTGCTGAAAATGAATACTCTCCTCCATGACGAGAGCTCTTGTGTTTGGAAGATGGATAATGAAAGAGAGAATGGTGGAAACCTAACCGGTTCTTCTTCATCAAAAGCAGTCCTCCAAATCGAGATAGGTAAACTACCTCATTGTTGTCCTGCTGCAAATGTTCAACCTCTCCCATGGCGTTCTCTTGATTTGCAACTTGATCACCATGGTTTCTTTCATCCTCCGAGATTGAGTTTGAGGGATCAAACTCTTCTTGATCTTAGAACTTGAGAGAGATGAAGTAGAGAGAAGAAGCGAAGGTTCTTCTATAACCTTACTTTGTGCTCAAAGCCTTTGGATCTGCACTTTTCTCCCCACACTGGAATGTGCTCCTCTTCTTTTGAATTTGGAGCAGCTTCTCCTTCCTCTTGCTGTCCCTCATGACTGATTTTTGCAATTTGAATTGGATCAGCATTTCCTTCAAATAGGGTGCCAACATGGACACTATATTATGAACAAATTGATTGTTGATCTGCAACTCCTTTTTGCTCTTCTTGACCGATGAGATGGGACAGAGACTTCGTAAACATCCCCGAAAACCAATAAAGGCACCTTGACTGCTGCAACAAAATCAGTCCTGACCACCATTTGTTCTTTAACTCCAACCTCTTCTGAAGGTTTCATCAGCAAAGGGATCTTCTTCATCCCAAATTTAAGAGCCCAACTCTTCAAAATTTGAATTTCTTCATCCTTGTTTGGCTTCTCTTTTTGCTGTCCTTCATGACTGATTTTTGCAATTTTTTGTGGTGGTGGAGGAGGTAAAACCTCTTGTTTCTTTGGAGGAGAGGGTGTTTCATTTAGCTCTTATGGAGGGGATGACTGTTTGGAAGGGAAAAGGACAGAAGAATTGAGATGAGGTGGAAGACTAGGGGTGGAGAAATGGATTCAACACTTGGGACAGCAGATGGAGAGTTTAAAACTTGACATTTGCTTTGAGATAAAAGAGATTGGGAAAGAGGAAAAGAAAAGGCATGAGATGGTGTGCTTACCCATTGACAAGGTTGCTTTGAATACTCCTATCATACACCTCTATTCCTTCAATCCACTTTGCAAGCAATGGCAGCATTGCGATCATGAAGTCAAGCTTCTCTTGAGGGTGTAATGCCTTGGGAAAGGTCCCACCCATGGACGGGGTGCTCCACAACCGATTCCAAATGCTTTCATTTGTGCTTGAGCCCTGGATTGCACCATGTTTACCTCCATCTTTTGGATTTTCTCCAACAAACCAGCATCTTGCATCTGATTGTCTTCATTGTATGCACACCCTTGCTCTTGGAAAGCTCCATAGCCAAACTAATTTTGGCATTGCTGCTCATATGGGTATGTATGCTGATTTTGAATTTGTTCAAAATGCTGATTTGGAGGATTTAAAAACATGTTAGAGGTGGAAAACATTGCTGCTGTTGTAAATGTGAGTTCCATGATGGAAATGAAGTCATGATTGCAAAACTTCATGGAATGGAAAATAATGAAAGATATGGAAAAAGAATAATGGATGGAAATGGATGAAAAACAAGTCCTGCAACTTGAGAAATGGGTTGCTTGATCGGATGGAGTCGCCAGATGTGTTTGCAAGTGCCTCCAAAGGCTGAAATCTTCAAAGGAACACACCAACATGTAAAAGATGAAGTGGAAGATCTCTAAGATCCCACCACAGCGTGCCAAAAAACTGTTGTTGCAAATCAGCGGCACCCCTGAGATGTAAATCAAAGTTCTAAGTTGATGTTTAGGGCATCCGGTGTGATTGCACAACATTGAAACCTCTCTCCAAGTGTGGGACTTGCAAGATGAGAGAGGAATGTCTAGATTAGAAGTTGGTTCCTCAAACTCCTCCGATTAGATCTATTATTTTCACAACTAGGAGAGGTTCGAGATCCTAATTTTATCCTAGATTGCAAGGAGACAGGGATAAGAGATGTAAAAATTGAAACTAAACTAATGATGGTGATGCACCAAAGGAGTGGTGAACATTTTTGCTCATGCAAATAGACACAAATCAGAAATTGCAACATAAAACATCATGCACAGGTTGATAAGTTGTAATCAAAGGTTTGAAATGAAACAAACAACACATACAAAGGACTGAAAGCATTCACAGAGCCTGTATTGTGATTTTCAACATCAAAATCCTTGCATTCCAACACCAAAGAGGTAGAAAACTATTACAATCCCTGAAAAGGTCTGATCCTTGCAAAAAATCACTTGCTGAAGGTGAAAACAGAAGCTTGTTGTGCAAAAAAGTGTTCCACCTTTGAAAAATGAGCCAAATCTGGCTTTTACAGTGCATGGGTCGAGCCCAGGAGAGAGAAAACATGAAAAAATGTGGGAGCCATTCCCCATTGACCAAAATGCATTAAAAACAACATGGAGGTCCTTACAAACCCATGCCTGACATTTTTGACCATGCTGGAGAAGAATGCGACCCATTTTGCATTAAAATTGGTTGTTGAAACATCAGTTCTGTCCATGGGCACGTACCAGAAGCATTTTTGATTTTATCCCTCCAAACTGAACCAAAATTCAAAATTTACCATGGAATCTTGTAGATAATTTCACCAGCTTTCCATTGATATAAAGAACGTGAAAATATGAGCTCTGGATCGAAAGTTATGGCGATTTGAAGTTTTAGGGCAAAAACAGGCCAAAATCGGATCGGCGGGCAAAAAGTTTGAATTTTTACCCGTTTGGTCTTTGGAACATTTTTCAAATTTTCCCCACACTCCGCCACTCCAGGTGCCACATGGCACATTCTGATTGGGCGCGGGCCCTTCCTGACCATTTTTCCTCGGGTCACTTGGTGTTTTTTCACCCTTGGACACGTGGCAGCTCTGATTGGTTGCGGGCCTTCAGGAAAAATTTCCCACCAAAACTCCATGAGCCATAACTTGAAAAATACGTGGAGTTAGGAGGAAAAATTTACCTTCTGAAAGCTAAGAATGAGCTCTATCCAATGGTGCCATTTCCGAAAGGTTTTGAGTTCTGGAAAACAAAATATTACTTTTACACAAGAGAAGGAAAGATGTAAAGGAGTTAGCCACAAAATGAGCGGGGGCACATTTGGATAATAGATATATGTGTAGATTTATGATACAATGGAGATGTGGATTTCATTTTGATTTAACGATGGATATGCTATGGGAATATGGATGTGATAGATTAAAATATAGATCGTAATGGGAATCTGTGTTCAATGTCGTATCGATGAGTTTGATCAACAGATTAAAAAAATGGTTAGATTTAAAGGTATGAATCGTGACCTTATTCGGGTGATCTAAATAAAGGAAGAACACTTTTCACCATAGTAAGGTGTGCATGTAGAATAGATGCTTCAGAATGGATTAGAGGTAAAACATAATAAGAAACACGAATAAATCAATGCACTTGTAAATTTGTTTGTAAAGTGTTAACACATAACTAATGATAGTTAGTCACATGTAATATCATGAGGGGAAGATGAAAGGTGTGCTTATATACCTATTGTAGACACAAAAAGGGGTTTATGTGTAGTTTGTATGGGGGAAATAATTTCTCCTTAGGTGGTTGTCCTAGGTGTATGCCCCAGCTCTTATCATTATTGCACAAACTGATTAATGTAGGAAGTTTGATTTGATGGGAAAGTTGATTGATGTGGGAAGCTTTCTTAGGATGTGTGCTTTTAGATTGATGCATTTTTATTTTTATATTTTGAAGGTTGATCAATACGGGAAGCCTTTACTGCCATGATATAATAAAGTAGCCATCCTTTGAGGGAGTGGTCTACAATTATGGATTTCTGATTTGGATTTTGGCTTTTGATTTTAGATGGTAGGATAAAATACACTATAAGCGTCCTTTGAGGGACCAATCTATACCGTGGATAATATTTACTT
Organism: Taxus wallichiana var. yunnanensis; assembly: GCA_018340775.1. NCBI lineage: Eukaryota > Viridiplantae > Streptophyta > Pinopsida > Cupressales > Taxaceae > Taxus > Taxus wallichiana. The sequence continues at coordinate 32,300,668 of CM031240.1, read as the reverse complement.
TATTTGTATATCTGTCCTTCGTATTAGGACCAAGGTTATAAATAATTATATAAAAGATTTATTAATCCAAACATTAATAACCAAACATTTAACAAAGAAAATAAATGAAATAACACAGTGACACCAGATTTAACGTGGAAAACCCCAATGGGGTAAAAAACCACAAATAAGAATTTTCCATATAAGAGAAACTTTACACAATCCAGTAACTCCTTTCCTCACTCCTCTCCATGTTTTTACCCGGTGTGAATCCAATTCACCCGATTATGGCCCACGACCATATTTATATAACCCTAAGGGTTATGAACATTTAAGTGATGGGGTATACCCCCACATTTAAATAAATCAATTTAATTAAAAATCAATTAACCATAAACTCATATTTTATATTAAATAATTTAGAATATAAATCTTCTAAATTATTTAATTATAAACTAAGGTTTATAAAAACAATTAATATTATGTTCTAACACTCCCCTTAATATTAAGTGGGAAACATATGCCAACATTACCTATTTGTACAATAGGATTTACAAATCCATAAACCATTAGTGAAGGTTTAGGCTAGCATATCACTTTTGAAGGATTTATAACACCTTCATCATGCTCAACTTACCTTTTAGTACAAAAGGATTTGGAATCCATAAATCGAAGTTATGATTTAGGCTAAGCATGATTTGTGAGACTACATCCCACAATTTCTCATGGAAAAATTCTTAAAACCGCATCTCTAAGAGCCTTTTATAACACAAGGACCTCCTTTATGTTGAGTTGTGGAGCTCAATTACTTCGATTTAGCATTCAATGGAAAATTGCTGGAAAATATAATGCAAATCATCGGTCAAGGGTGAAATGGCATCGGTCACCTAAGACCGGGCATCGGTCACCCAAGACCAAATCGATCGAGCAAAGGGAGGAACTAACATCGGTTAGGGCTAACCAGTATCGGTTACCTGTGTGAGGATGTTTTAATTAACTCTTGGCAATTAGATCTATTTTTAGCATTAAAGTATATATATTGATTATAATTGCATTACTAAGTGCCCTAAGTCTATAAATGACTATATAAGCATTAAAAGCTAGGGTTTAGAAGTAGATTAACAAGATTTAGAAAGAACTTTCAATAGTTGGTGAGAGAGAGAATTCTTGGTGATGAAGCAAAAGCTTTAGGAAAGAAAGTATTGTACATATGAGAGGTGTGGAAGATTGTAAATCTTCATTGTATATCTTATCAAAGCTTTGGATAATAGATTGGCTTGTTTCTTGGTGGACGTAGCCCACATTGGGTGAACCATGTTAAATCTGGTGTTGATTTATGTCTCTTGTTTTATATATTTCTTTTGGTAGAATATCTGATTTTATTTGCATGTATGCTTAGATCTGATATATTATCTGTACAACCGGTGTGCTAACCTCAACAACTGGTATCAGAGCTTTGTTTGAGGGTTTTGTGTGTTGAAAGATTTACTCACGAAGGTTTTTTGATTGAGTGGGAGCTACAGAATAATGGCAAAAGAAAACAAATACAAGGTAGAGAAATTTGACGGCTGAAATTATCAATTATGGAAGATGCAGATTGAGGATTATCTGTATCAAAGAGATTTGTATTTACCACTGGATGAGAAGTCTAGACCTATGAATATGACTGATGAAGAATGGAATATTATTGACAGAAAGGCTTTGGGATCTATAAGATTGAGCTTGACAACATCTATGGCTTCCAATATTACAGAAGCAACTTCTACGATAGAGTTAATGAAATCTCTTGCTAATTTATATGAAAAACTTAGTGCTTCAAATAAAGTTTATTTGATGAAGAAACTATTTAGTTCTAAGATGCATGAAGGTGGATCTACATCTATTCATTTGAATGATTTCCGATCTATTGTAAATCAGTTAAAATCGGTTGAATACCATTTGATGATGAAGTAAAAGTGCTTTTATTCTTATGTTCTTTGCCTTAGTTGGGATAACTTGGTAATGGTTGTTAGTAATACAACATCTGCTAATAATATTTTGAAGTTTGATGATGTGGTTGGTATAATCTTGAATGAATAAATTTGCAAGAAGAGTACAGAGGAATCATCATCTAGAAATGTTTTGAATGTAGAAAGCGGGACAAATAAAAGGAGATATCCAAGAGTAAGAGTAATGAGAAATAAAAGTCAAGGGATAACAGATCTAAATCCAGAAGTAAGGGAATTACTTGTTGGAAATGTGGAAAGAAAGGACATGCAAAGAAATATTGTTGGTCAAAGGATAAAGAGAACCAACAACTAGAAAAAGGTAAAGAAGAAAATATTGCTACATCAGAGGTAATGCAAGATGCTCTTATTCTTTCTTTAGATAATAGAATTGAATCATGGGTTTTAGATTCAAGAACTTCTTTCCATCTGACCCCTAATAAGGGTTATTTCGAAATTATGTCCAAGGAAATTTTGGGCATGTTTATTTGGGTGATGATGAACCTTGCAATATTACTGGTAAAGGGAAGTTCATTTAAAATTGCAGAATGAAAATACATGGGTATTGAAAGATGCGAGGCATGTGCCAAGCCTCGGGAGGAATCTTATTTTGTAGGGCAATTAGGTGAATCTGGTTGCATGTTACTTTTACAGAGACTCTTGGAAAGTCACCAAGGGTGGTTTTTTTGTGGTAAGAGGTAAGAAGGTAGGAACATTATATTTATCTACTGTATTACTGATTCCTTTTCTGCATTATCTACTTCAGATTCAAATGCATGCATGTGGCATAACCGGTTGGGCCATATGAGTAAAAAAGGAATGCATATCTTAAAGGCTAAGGGTAAGTTATCATATTTGAAAGATTGAGATTTTGATTTTTGTGAGCATTGTATCTTTGGAAAGTAAAAGAGAGTGAGATTTCTCAAAGTTGGGGCAACTAAGAAGTAGTGGAATTTCAAGCTTGTACACTACATGATGTGTGGGGACCAACTCAGGTAGCTTCTCATGGAGGATCCCAGTATTATGTTACTTTCATTGATGATGATACAAGAAAGGTATGTGTTTATTGCATTAAACATAAATCTAATGTTTTTGAGACTTTTAAAATATGGAAAGCCCTTGTTGAGAATGAATCAAATTCTAAGTTAAAGTGCCTTAGATCTGACAATGGTGGTGAATACTTGTAGTAAGGCTTTCAATGATTATTGTTCAGTGAATGAAATACGTAGAGAAAGAATGGTTCCAAGAATACCACAAGAGAATGGTGTTGCAGAAAGAATGAACAAGATAATCATGAAACGTGATAGAAGTATGAGGATACATTTTGGATCACCCTTACGTTTTGGGCGTAAAACGATTGATACAAGAGTTTATTTGATTAACCGCGGGCCTTCAAGTTCACTAGATGGAGGAATACCAAAGGAAGTTTAGACCGGAAAAGAGGTAGATATTTCTTTTCTTAAAGTTTTTGGTTTGAAACTTTTGTGCATATTGATCAAGAAAATAGAAAAAGTTAGATGCAAATCCAAGAGATGCAATTTCATTGGCTATGGATCTGGTGATTTTGGTTTCATTTTTTTGAGATTTAGAGAATTATAAAATTATTAGGATTCGTGATGTTGAATGGAATGAAAAGAGAATGTACAAGGATCAAATTTTGGTACCCAAAGATGAACCAGTTGAGAAGTTTGTGAATGCAAATGAACTCTCAAATTTAAAATAATTACCGATAGGGTTATTACATAACGATGTCGGTTGACCCCCTAACCGACATCGGTCAAACGAACTAGTATCGATTCTGACAGATCCAAACTAGCATCGGTTAGTAGAACCAGCATCGGTTAGAGGTGACTGGCATCGATCACTGTCGATTTAGAAAGAAATGTCCAGGAGGTCCAAATTGATCCTCCGGTACCCCAAACTCCTGTGAGAAGGTCACAAAGGGTAAGTAAACCTCCATAAATATTTACACCTTCTCTATTTTATTTATTATTGAATGATAATGGTGAACCATAGAGCTTTGAAGAAGCAATGTAGGATAAAACCCATGTCCAATGGGAGCATGGCATGGATGAGGAGATGGACTCCTTGGAACATAACTAGACATGGGATTTGGTTAAGTTGCCAGTAGGTAAGAGAACATTGCAAAACAAGTGGGTTTACAGGATCAAGGAAGAAGAGGGTGAACATAACAAGTACAAGGAAAGGCTTGTAGTAAAAGGATTTGCACAAAAATCAGGTATTGACTTTGGTGAAATATTTTCTCTTGTTGTTAAGATGACTTCTATTTGTACTATATTGAGTTTAGTTGCAGTAGAAGATTTACATTTAGAGAAACTAGATGTGAAGATGGATTTCCTTCATGATGATTTGGATGAAGAGATTTATATGCATCAGCCACTTGGGTATGAAGTCAAGGGTAAGAAGAAATTAGTGTGCAGGTTGAAAAAGAGCCTATATGGGCTCAAGCAAGCTCTAAGGCAATGGTACATGAGGTTTGATAGTTTTATGCATGATAATGGTTTCTTGAGATGTGAATATGACCATTGTGTTTATTTCAAGAAGCTTGAAAATGGGAGTTATATTATTTTGTTATTGTATGTGGATGATATTCTTATTATAGGATCTAGTATGTAGGACATTGGTGAGCTTAAGGAAAGTTAGCTCACACATTTGCTATGAAGGATTTAGGAGCTACAAAAAGAATCCTTGGCATGCAAATACATAGAGACAGGAAAAACAAGAAATTGTATTTGTCTCAGGAGGATTATATCTACAAGGTGTTAGAAAGGTTCAACATGCAAAATGTTAAACCTGTTAGTACACCTATGGATGGACACTTCAAATTGAGTAAATATCAGTGTCCATCATCACATGAGGAGGTAAAATACATGACATGAGTGTCATATGCTTCAACAGTTGGGAGTCTCATGTATGTTATGGTTTGTACTAGACCGACATTGCACAGGCAGTGGGAGTGGTGGGTAGATATATGGCCAATCCAGGTAAAGATCATTGGAAAGTAGTCCAATGGATAATCAGGTATTTGAAAGGGACATCTAACATGCAATTATGCTATGGAGGTTTGGATATTTCATTATGTGGCTATGTTGATTCGGATATGGCTAGAGATCTAGATGGTAGAAGGAGCACTACTGATATATTTTCATAGTAGGTGGGATGATAGTTAGCTAGATTTCAAGATTACAGAAGGTTGTGGCTTTGTTTACTATAGAGGTAGAGGTAGAGTATGTAGCAAGGAGATGATATGGATGATAGGTTCATGGAAGAGTTGGGAAAGCAGCAATGAGATTGATACGTCAAAGTGCAATTCATTTAGAAAGAACTCATTTCATTTGAGAATGGACTTCATACGACAAGTATTGAGGATGGACAGCTTGAATCTAGAAAAGATTCATACGAGCAAGAACCTGCAGATATGCTAACGAAGCCATTAGCAAAGGAGAATTTGGAGCTACACTCCACTTTTGTTGGTCTTTGAGTTTGAGACTTGAAGAGGAAGAAACAAAGCTAAGGAAGGATCCAAGAATGATGTTGTATAGGTATGGTGCAATAATTAATCTCCAAGTGGGAGATTGTTGAGTTGTGGAGCTCAATTACTTCAGTTTTGATGTCATGCAATGGAAACTTATTGGAAAATACAGTAACCATCATTGGTCAAGGGTGAACCAACATCACTCACCCAGACCGACATCGGTTAAGCAAGAGGAACTGACATCGGTTAGGGCTAACCGACATCGGTTACTTGTGTGAGGATGTTTTAATTAACTCTCAAGAATTAGATCTATTTTTAGCATTAAAGTATATCTATTGATTGTAATTACATGGTTAAGTGCCCTAAGTGTATAAATGACTATATAAGCATAAAAGATAGGGTTTAGAAGTAGATTAACAAGAATTAGAAAGAACTTGCAAAAGTTGGTGAGAGAGATAATTCTTGGTGATGAAGCAAAAGCTTGAGGAAAGAAAAGTACTTTACATTTGAGAGGTGTGGAAGATTGTAAATATTCATTGGATATCTTGTCAAATCTTTGGATAATAGATTGGCTTGTTTCTTGGTGGACGTATCCCACACTAGGTGAACCACGTTAAATCTAGTGTTGATTTATGTCTCTTGTTTTCTATATTTCTTTTGGTAGAATATTCACTTTTATTTGCATGTATTCTTAGATTTGATATATTGTATGTACAACTAGTGTGATAACCCCAACACTTTACAAATAGATGCAACACACTAGACTTTACATTGTAAACTTAGAGTTATAAGTTTACAAAAATCATAAAGATCTTTTTACAATGCTTTACAATGGAGTAGAATTTTAGAGGATAAAGAGATATAAACTAGTGGCCATTGGAGGTGACATTGCCATGCACATTCCCCCTTAATGGAAACTATGAAAGGCCAAGCATTACATAAAACTTGTAGTATTTTATAGCACATAATGGCTCGTAAACACAACCGTAACTTGATCTTCACAAGCAAAGAATAACAGATCTATATCACCACAAAGGATCTTCTCTTGAATAAGGAGCATATGAACATCAATATTCTTTTTCTTTAATGATGAACTGGATGATTTTAAAATAGAAATAAAACTCTTGCCATCACATAGAAGAGGAATACTTCCTTTAGCTTCCATGTGTATCTCTTCCAACAACCACTTCTACCACATGGCTTCTTTGTTACTTCCATTACACTTCTCTACTTTGCCTCAGTAGAAGAAATGGAGAATGTTGGTTATTTTCAAAGTGTTCCAAGTAATGACACCTGCACCAAAAAATTGAACACAAATCCACATGTATATTTTATATTCAACACAAAATCAACATGGTTAGAGTCATAATATCCATATAGACATCATAATATAAATCATTATTGATTTCACTTTTAATCATCTTTAAAAGTTACACAATATTTGTATAACAATATGCTTAACAACTAACCATGTTAAAATATGTTGAAAAATTTTAACATATTACTCTTATAAAATATATATTAGATGTAATTAGTATTAGACGTCTCCAATACAAACACAAAGGCGTCCCCAAGTGTCATTTGATATGCATATAATAATATTTTAGTAATCACATACTAAGAAATGTTTTATCAACAATGTATATATCTTCATTATCTATTCTAAGCCCTTTAAAAAGGTGATAAGACTGATAGATAATATATCTGAATAGATAATCAAATCATACAAGAATAATCACAACATTCACTGAAAAAATGATCCACTAATTGTGGACACATCCCATGGATTTATGTGAAGTTTTCTTCAATAAATGACTGAGGAAGGGTTTTTGGTGATAGCTTACCATGTAAGCACCCTTTACACATTTCATAGGTGGTAAGTTTAAGCCATGTCATACATGATCCTAAAGAAATGATCTCAGTATTACAAACCAAAAAAAGAACAATAGTTCTATTTTCGAGTAAACTACTAGGAAAAACTAAAGAAAAATATTTTAAGCACATATAATAAATTATTTTGTATGCTTTCAACTTAGTAACATTCAACTCATTTATCTTATAACAAAATTATACTGTAATTATTCTGAGTTAGCTAAGAAAAAGAAATAAAATTCAATATAATATCATCCATTGATATTTCTTGTATACAAAAAGGTGAGGATTTGTTCACAGAAGGTACTAAACACGAGATCAGGGAGCAGTGCAGGGTGGCGACCCCCAACGGGGTTGAGGGGTAGCTCTTTGTGATAAAAACGTAATTACTATGAAAATTTTTATGATCAACTTTTTGATAATAAATTAGGTTTTACTAAGGAAAAACATTACAAAAGAATTTAGAAACGATCCCCATATCATTCAAGTGCATATGTTGGTCTTCTTTCAATGATTTCTCCTTTATTTACATTTAAATTTGACTGTCAAATGAATACTATACAAAAAAACATATTAGTTTGATAATAATGTTGATTCGTTGAAATGTAAGAGATTTTTTTTTAGTTTTACATGACAAAACACGGCGGCGACTTAGTCATCGTGTCGTAAAAAAATCAGTTTATTTGAACGTCAATCTAGTTAATATGAACGATAAAATAAGTTTCTCATTTAGAATTAAAGAAAATAAAATAAAATAAACTCAAAATAATTTAATTTAATAAATGAGAACAAATAAAAATTTTCATATATTAAGAAAATGTGGAGTTTAGCTCCAGTTATATTGTTTATAATGTTTTATCAACTTAGTCGAGTTGGTCTTGACTCCGCGAGTTGAGTTTATATATGCCACCAACATCCATATGCCATGGTTAAGCCAACCATATTGCCTTCCAAGCCAAGCTAGCCGACAAGTTAGATATGCTAACAAAACAACCAAAAACCATGGTCTAAGCCGTCCGTAGAACACATTGCTTTATAAAAATTTACAAGCTTCTATGAGCACCACATGTGGGACTAAAATCCCTATCAAATATTAAAAATCACCACCGTACTAACTTGAAACTTTCAGGCGGCAAAGGAGACTTGAACCCTTTACCTCATAACCGACATGCCATGAGCTTTTCACTGATTTACTAAAAAAATGATATGTTAATGTGGACCTATCCTTTCAAATTAAATGAAAAACGTTTAGGAAGGTATGTGCACGGTGGCAATACAGCCCTTATAATTTGATTTTACAGAAAAAGAGAAGACAAAAGTACAAAATGGTTATGTCAAATAAATTTAAATAAATATTAGTCATTACTTTACTATACATTCCAATATAAAGTATATACTTAGGTAGGTATGTCGTTTATTTTTGCAAATTACAAAACATGTTTATAGGTGCCTGCAATACACGTCATTGTGGCAGATAATAGCCATATAAGCTTTGGCCCATGGCACGTGGCATTAGAAAAATTGAGTTTTGTAAGGAAAACTGGTACATCATGTGTACAGATCATGACCAACACCATGCCCATAAATACATCTTGTAGTTTCCTCCGTATATACATGGCTTTCCTTAGCCAATGCTTTGTGAATGCTTTTGTTCAAAATTGATGTTGCGATGAATATTTTTCCATCCAAATACAACATCTTTGTTATCGAAGAAAATGTATCGATAACTAAATCAACCCTTTTACCTATCGTAAAGGTTAAGATCAAACCAACTTTAATCGTATGAAGGACTTAGAAAATATTCTAAATGTAGGGTAATTTATGCCTTAAATCATATATAACAAACAAACCTAAGACCCCGAGAAGACCAATTCATTCATTCAAAAAAAAGAAAGAGAATTTACAATAAAAAGAAACATAGAACATACACAAACAAGAAGAAATAAAGAACGGACACACGAACAAGAAAGGAAAGATCAACAAAAAGATGAAACCCGGAATCTACAATATTATCAACCCTATCCGATAGAGTGATATCTATGAATTAGATAACCTCTTGGAGGGAAGAAAACAATTGCAACATCATTTATACTTCTATTGTATTTAGTTGCATGAATAATGCTTGCATGGAATTAATCCTTTTAACTCCCAATAAATAAAACCTTTTACTCCATTCCATTGTTGAATATTTGTCATTATTATATATGTTTTCATTGATGTCAAGATGGATGAGTTGATATCCAGTTACATTGATGGAAAAAGGAGTCATTTGGTAAAGTGAGAAAGATGAAAATATGAAGGTTGATTGGTAGTGTCAACCCACGAGGCTTTGAGATGATCAAGGATAAGCCCTAAAGGACTTAGACAACATTTGAGCAAAACCGCGATATAAGGTGTTAGCTGCCAAGTAAATAGAGAGCTGCAAAGGCGGGGAGAGTGCCGCAGAGCGAAGAAGCTTATAAGGTAAAGCCGCGGGTATGAATATTTGGAGAATGCCACGTATAAAGGGAAAAGATGCAAAACTACGGATAAGTAGAAAAGCTGCTAAGAATAGAATTTTTCCGCAAAAACAAGGAAACCCGTGAAGAACTAGAAAAGGAGAAAAGCAACAGAAAGTAGAAAATAAAGAGGAAGCCGCGAGAAGTTGAAAAATCCCCACAATACATATAGATGCCACGGATAACTAAAAATCCGCATAAAGAAGGGAAAAGCCAAAGGACAAAAGGAGAAGCTGCAATATGAAGGAAAAGATCAAAGACACCAAAGGAAGTCACAAAACGATCAAAGTGAACTAGAGTAGATCAAGGACAATTAGTTAGAGTTCAAATTGAAAGAGTGAACGTTTACATTTAGATTTCAAGGAGATTTGATTGATAAAGAATTGCAACTGCAAGTACAAATGGAACTTTGCACAAACCAATGAAATTCTCTATTTTCTAGCTACTAACATTTAATGCATGTTGACCACGAGGTAATTTGGTTATAAGCTCGATGGAGACTCCCAATTTCAAGGAAAATTAAAATAATGCAAAGAAGATGGGTTGTAGTTTTAATTACGTGATGCAAATTCTAAAAAATGCTACTTTTCTATTTTTTCAATTCGGCTAATAAATTGGTTTGTCAGATGTGTGGAAGAAGGAGAAAAGAATCCAGACAAGGAAAGAATAAAATCTAGACTCAGCTGAAAAATTTAATGATCCAGATTCACAGCGTGACAAATCGGAAGAAGACACGATGCAAATTTCGAAACAAGCTTTTGAGTCATTTATGTAATAAAATAAAAACTCCAAGTTAATTTAAACGTTGTTTCTCATGAGAGAGAACTAAGGAACTAGAGCTAGAAGAGAAAAAAAGGAAGAGAGAAGAAAATACAATGCAATCAAGCTAAGAAGAGCTACAACAGTGAAGAAGAGAGAAGGATGAGATCGAACAAATAATGAAGAACATGATTAGATAAGTAGAGCATAACAACGAAAGATTGAATGAGCCAAAGAGAGCAGAACAAATGAGCAGAAGAGTGTGATAGAGAAAGAACACAAATGATCCAGAAAGTGATCATAATTCATTGAATAAGTAATTGTTGTAACTACATGATCAAACATTGTATGTAAAGAAGTCTAAGTTGTAGCTTAGCACATTCAGGGAGTTGTAGCTTCCTTATAGGTGGGTGCCTATAGAAGAAATATCTTGTGATGTGTAATATTCACTTGAGTCCTTTGTTGTGTGTAATATCAACATAGGTGTAGGGGTTGGTGCTCCTTGTGGGATCGATGTCTCACTAAACAAATCTTGTAAGATGTGTTATATTCTTATGAGTCCTTGCTTTGTGTAATATAAGCAACGATTATGGTGGGTTCTTCTCCCGAAAGGGTTTACCATGGTAAATATATGTGTTCAGTGTTTATGTGTATGTCAAATACTTGGTTGGTTGTTTGTTGCTCATATATGTGGATTGGTAAAGAATATAAAAGTTAAATCAAGGTGCAAGAGTTTTGATTTACACCGATTCACCCCCCCTCTCTCGGTGTGTGTGATATGCAACAATTAGTATCGAGCATGTCATTTTTGTAGAAGCCTAACATCTTCAAGGAGATCCTCCTATCATAAGCATGACAAAAAATCAGGTACAAGGTGGTTTATCTCTATCCATATCACCTCTATTCACAGGGAAAAATTATGCTTTCTAGAGAATAAGAATGAAGACATATCTGATGTCACTTGGTTTTGACATCTGGGAGTGCATCAAAAAGGATATACAATTCCACCCACACAATCACCTCTTCAGCGGATAAGGTAGAATATGAGTGCAACTCAAGAGCTATGAATGCTATTTTATGCGGCTTGACTGAGACAAAATTCGTGAAGGTAATGCACTGCACAACAACAAAGGAGATATGGACCAAATTGCAGAGCATCTATGAAGGAGATGAGAAAGTTAAACTAGAAAATTTGCAAACTTACAGAGCTTAGTTTGAGAATCTAAAATTAAGGATGATGAGAGCATCGTGACATATATGCAGAGAATAGATGAGGTCATAAACATGATCAGAGGCTTGGGAGAAAAGCTAGAAGAATCTTTCATTGTCCAAAATATTTTGAGATCCCTGACCAACAAGTATGATGCAAAGGTTTCCACCATAGAGGAAGCAAAGGACATGAAGACTCTTACAATGGATGAGCTACAAAGCACCCTTGTTGCATACGAGATGAGAACTATTAGAACCAAGACCACTAAGAAAGAAGTGGCTTTCAAGGTCAAGAAATAAATAAAGTCCAGTCAAGAAGATGAAGAAGAATCAGGTTCCGCAGATGAGCTGGATGAAGAAAAGATTGAGGCATTGTTCATGAGGAAATTAAAAAGAGGATCTGGTAAGTATAAAGGAAAACTCCCATTTAAATGCTTTGCTTGCGGACAAGTAGGTCATTTTTCTAGTAGGTGCCCAAACAAAAATAAAGACAATCAGTTTGAACATGAGGAACACAATCATAAACATAATAAAAGAGAAACTAAGTATAAAAAGAAAGATAACAAGAAGAAATTATTCAAGAACAAAAGAAACTTCTACTCTAAAGAAGAATCTAGTGAATCAGAGTTGAGCAACACAGAAAACTCAAAAATGAAGATTAATTAGAATGTTTGTTTATGGCTATGGATGCGGATGAAGAATGTAGCTCTAGAGGGAAGAACTCTATTGAATATGAATATTCTGATGAAGAAGAAGTTGAGGTAAATCTCGGCGAGTTGGTGAGTGCACTTAAAGAACTACAACTATGTAGAAATAAGAATAAAAAACTAAGATGCACATTAAAGGATTATGAGGAACAAATCTACATCTTTGAGAAGAGACAAGCACAAAAATAATAAGAGGAGGCTAATGAGCTAAAGGAACTTGAAACTCAGCTGGAGAAGATCTCTAAGTCCTATAAATCAAAAGAGGATGAGTGCTCAAAATTGAACACATAATTGGAGGAGTTGAAATCTGAGATGGACCAAATGTTCAACAAACTAGCTATGTATGAAAAGCTAGAAAAGAGCTCTATTGTGCTAACTAATATACTTAGCAAAAATGAGATACAACCGACAAGTCTCGGGTTGGATTTAAGGGAGAAAGCAAGGAGAAAGATTCAACCAAGACTGAATAAAATAAGTCCATACTACACCAAGTACTTCCTCTTGCTATAAATAAAGGTTTTTATAAACCCGTGAGAAGGAAAAACATTGTTCCTAGGATCACCTATGCAATGAGGTACACACATTCCTTTTATGGGTATTGTTTTTCTTGTAATCAATTTGGACATAAAGTCGCGAAGTGTAGAAAGAAATCTAGAGGCTATAGAAGAAATTTTGGCCCATCTTACACTAGTTCAAACTTTAATGTTTCTCAATACACCTATCACAAGAAAAGAAATAATTCACTATTAAGGAAACAAGAGCTGCCTAAACAACAAAAGTGGATATATGTAAAGAAAGATGAGAATAAGAGAAAAGAGAAATGTTTAATAGTACAGACTACATTTCATGTACAAAATGAAGATAAAATTTGGTATTTGGACAATGGATGCTCAAGCCACATGACAGTGACAAAATTAAATTCATTACTTTGTCTAATAATGCATCAGGTGTTGTGAGATTTGGTGATAAAAATTCAACAAATATAGTTGGAAAGGGAACTCTGAGTCTGGATAATGGAAAAACCATCATAGAGAATGTTTTATATGTTGAAGGTCTCAAACATAATTTGTTGAGTGTGAGTCAAATGTGCAAAAGGGGATATAATGTTATATTCCATGACAAAGGTTGTGATATTATAAATTAGAATATACGGAAGAAGGTTGCAAAGGCTAAGAGAACAAAGAACAATATGTATGTTCTTATTGAAATAATTAAAGAGAAATGTTTTTCAAGAAAAGTTGACTACATTTGGTTATGGCACAAAAGATTAGGGCACGTGAGTTTTGAAAATATGGTAAAATTAAGTGCAAAGGGTTGTGTCAGACATATGCCAGAAATTGTGAAACCCACGGATACTCTATGCAAGGCATGTTTGCATGGAAAACAAACAAGGAGATCATTCAAATCAAAGGAGTATTCTACAACCAGACCATTAGAGTTGATTCATACAAATCTCTGTGACCCACTAGAACTGAAGGTATAAATGGTGAGTCATACTTTATGCTTCTAATAGATGATTATACTAGAATGACATGGGTAGCGTGTTTGAAGCAAAATTCAGAAGCCTTAGATAGATTCAAGAAGTTCAAGGCACTAGTGGAGAATGAGAAGAATCAAAAAAATCAAATGCCTAAGATCAGACAAAGGTGAGAATTCAGTTAAATGAGTTCAATGAATTTTTGAAGAAAATGGAATTAAGATACAACTCTCAACCATAAGGACACATCAACAAAATGGGATTATTGAAAGGAAAAATAGAACTATTCAGGAGATGGAAAGACCCATGCTAAATGAATCCAAACTCTCAGACAAGTATTCGAGTGAAGAAGTTTATACTATGGTCTACCTTTTGAACATAACTCAACTAAGAATCAACTGCTATGTTTGTGGAGCCTGTTTTCATGTTAGAGTTTGGTACACCTTCCATGTGTTATACTCGGATATTTTTACGGTGGTCCCGCTCACCGGTGAGCGGGTCAAGGGGGTGGGCGAAGCCCCAAAGCAAATTTTCATGGGTGGTTTATTAACCCATGGGTAATGGGTAACCATTATGGGCTGGAATGGGTAACCGTACCACCTCTTTGGCTACCTATTGATGTACTTATAAATAGATGGAAATACAATAGGATTTACAAGAGTGTGTTTTGTGAAGGTGAATAGTGTGTGTGAATTCAAGTGCGAATTCGGGAGGGTTTGTTGAGCGTAGCTCCAAACAAGATTTGATTATTGTAATTGTGAAGACTGTTGGCTTGTAATAAAATCTGAGCAAGTGTTCTTGGTGGATGTAGCCCACATTGGGTGAACCACGTTAAATATTGTCTTCATGTTGTGCATATTTCATTTCTGTAATTCTATTCATACTTCTTATTATTGTGATTCTGAGGAATTATTCCACATTAGATATTATTGATTCCTAACATCAACACTAACATAACTCCCTATGAACTATGGAAGAAGAGACCAGAAAATGTGAAGCACATAAGAGTCTTTGGTAGCAAGTGTTATATAAAAAGAGATGAGGACAACTTGGGAAAATTTGACTCAAGATGTGATGAAGGGATATTCCTTGGTTACTCAATGGTTAGCGCGAACTACAGGTGCTACAATAAGTGGTTACAAAATATTGTTGAGATCACTAATGTGAAGGTGGATTAGACACAACGTGCCAAAACCAACACTCAGCCTAATGGCGGCCATGAAGAATAAGAAGATGATGAATAATTGGAAATTTTGTGTGAAGAATCATATGAAGAGGAAGAAAGACTAGACATGAAGGCACCCTCTAGGAAATTCAAAAAGGACCATCCTGCTAATCAAATCATTAGAAACAAAGATGGTGACATTCTCACAAGAAGAAGACTAAGAGAGTAGAAAAACCATGAAGACATAGCTCTCATGTCTATGATAGAACCCAAGAATGTTGTAGAAGCAAGCAAAGATCAAAATTGGGTAGACACCATGAATGAAGAGTTGGATCAAATTGAAAAGAATGAGACATGGGAACTAGTACCCAGACCATTGAACAAGAATGTGATTGGAACCAAGTGGGTTTTCAAAAATAAATTGAATGAGAAAGGAGAAGTGACGCGAAACAAGGAAAGGCTAGTATGCAAAGGATACATGCAAATGGAAGGAATAGATTTTGATGAGACATTTGTACCGTGGAAAGAATGTAAGCAATAAGATTATTCTTGGCTTATGTGGCATACAATAAGATCAAAGTATTTCAGATGGATGTGAAATGAGACTTCCTAAACGACTTGCTAAATGAAGAGGTATACATTGAAAAACCTGATGGATTTTCACTAACTAAAGATAAAGACTATGTGTGCAGGTTGAAGAAAGCATTATATGGATTAAAACAAGCTCCTAGATCTTGGTACAATAGATTGGATTCATACCTCATTTAGCAAGGATTCGTAAAAAGGTATCACAAATAACAATCTCTAAGTCAAGAAGGAGACCACTTGCTAATTTTCATTGTGTATGTATATGATATCATATTTGGTAGAGACCATGATAAGATGACATATGATTTTTTGACATGATGAAAGAAGATGTCTATGTTTGGAGATCTCTCATTTTTTTGGGACTACCGATCAATCAATCAAACAACAAAGTATTCATATCCTAGACTAAGTATATCAAGGAGATGTTGAAAAGATTTAGAATGGAATAATGAAACCTATTGGGACACCAATGGAAGTTGGATGCAAGTTGAGTAGAGATGATAACCAACAAAAAGGTAGACAAACACTATACAAATCAATGATAGGGAATCTACTTTGCTCCATAACATCAAGACTAGACATCATGCGGTACCTTTGGGCCTTGTTGGAAGATTTCAAGAAGATCCAAGGGAAACACACCTCAAGATGATCAAGATAATTCTGAGATATCTCATGGGAACACTTGAGTATGGACTATGGTACCCTAAAATAAATGATTTCAACATAAACACATATACAGATGTATCATCCGTGCATGCAACGTTGATGGCATGAAGATTACAATTGAAGGATCATTCTTTGTTGACAATTTCTTAGTATCGTGGTTGAGAATGAAATAATCATCAGTGGCTCTCTCAACATGTGAAGTAGAGTATATAGTTGTCACAATGTGTTGCACACAAGTTCTATGGATGAAGCAAACATTAGAAGATTATAAGGTAAAATATGAAAATCTAATTCTTTTATTGTGTGATAACACAAGTGCAATAAGTTTCTCCAAGAACCTTGTGTTCCACTCAAAAACCAAGCATATACCTATAAGGTATCACTTATTAAGGGAACAAGTAAATGACATGAAGATCATCTAGAATATGCTAGCATTAAAGAAGAAATTGTGGACATAATGACCAAGCCACTGCCAAGAGCAACATTTGAACACCTAAGGAATGAATTAGGGTCATTCCTAATCCTGCAAACAACTAGAGGGTGTGCAGAGAAGGAAGGGAGAATTCTCAGGTATTATCCACTCCTAAAACATAGTTCCAAAGTGAGGGGGAGCTAATATATTAGCTCAAATTTATCAAAGTATGCATCAGCTCGGGGGAGCATTGCCATGCAAAACACCAAAACAAATGGATAAGAAGCATAAGCCTAGGGGGAGCTTCTTGAGGTAAGCACATGAAGAAACCAAATTATAAGTATATTCAGTTATATGTGGCATAGATGGCCCTTTGTCATTTTTTCAAAAGGGGAGAAAATCTGAAGTTAGAAACTAATGGCTCATGAACAAAAGGTAAGAAATGGAGAAACTAGAAACATCATGGACATAGAAGAATAGGAGAAAGGAAGATTCAAGTATGCAATCATTTTTCCATCAAAAGGTTATAAGGTTATAGGTTTCTATAGGTTGGAGTGTTTCCATCAATGACAAAGGGGAGATTGTTGAATATTTTTCATTATTATATATGTTGTCATTGATGTCAAGATGGATGAGTTGATATCTAGTTGCATTGATGGCAAAAGGAGTCATTTGGTAAAGTGAGCAAGCTGAAAAGATGAAGGTTGATTGGTAGTGTCAACCCACAGAGGCTTTGAGATGATCAAGGATAAGCCCTAAAGGACTTAGACAACATTTGAGCAAGCCATGATATAAGGTGTTAGCCGCCAAGTAAATAGAGAGCCTGCGGAGTAAAGAAGCTCAAGGAAGGAACCACGGACTAAAGGAAATCTCCGAAGAAGCCACTTGAAGGTAGGAGAGTGCCACAGAGTGAAGAAGGTCAGAAGGTAAAGCCACGGGTATGAATATTTGGAGAATGTTGCGTATAAAGGAAAATATGCAAAACCACAGATAAGTAGAAAAGCCACTAAGAATAGAAGTTTTCCACAGAGAAGGAAAGCTACGAAGAACTAGAAAAGGAGAAAATCCATAGAAAGTAGCAAATAAGGAGGAAGCCACGAGAAGTTGAAAAAGCCGCACAATGCATATAGATGTTGCGGATAACTAAAAAGCCGCATAAAGAAGGGAAAATCCGAAGGACAAAAGGAGAATCCATGATATGAAGGAAAAGATCAAAGATGCCAAAGGAAGTCATGAACGATCAAAGTGAACTAGAGTGGATCAAGGACAATTAGTTAGAGTTCAAATTGAAAGAGTGAATGTTTGCATTCATATTTCAAAGGAGATTTGATTGACAGAGAATTGCAACTACAAGTACAACTGGAACTTCACACAGACCAATGAAATTATCTCTGTTCCAACTACCAACATTTAATGCATGTTGACCATGAGGTAATTTGGTTATAAGCTCGATGGAGATTCCCAATTTCAAGGTGAATTAAAATAATGCAAAGAAGATGGGTCATCGTTTTAATTACACGATGCAAATTCTAAACAATGAAAGTTTTCTATTTTTGGAAGTCGACTAATAAATTGGTTATTAGATTCACTAAGGAGGAATGAAGCCAACAAGGAAAGAATACAAATCTGCCTCAAATGAAAAATTTAATGATCCGGATTCACATGTGATTGATCAGGAAGAGTACACGATGTTTCAAAGAAATATTTTGAGTCATTTATGTAATAAAAGAAAAAATCCAAGTTAATTCAAATGTTGTTTCTCATGAGAGAGAACTAACGTGGTAGATCCAGAGAGCGCGAGCAAAGGCAGAGAGAAGAAAATACGATGCAATCAAGATAAGAAGAGCTACAACGGTGAAGAAGAGAGAAGGATGAAATCAAGAAAATAATGAAGAACATGATCAGATAAACAAAGCCTAACAACGGAAGATTGAATGAGCAAAAGAGATCAGAACGAATGAACAAAAGAGTGTGACAAAGAAAGAACATAAATTGAGCCAGGAAAGTGATCATAATTCATTGTATAAGCAATTGTTGTAACTACATGATCAAACATTGTATGTAAATAAGTCTAAGTTGTAGCTTCCTTATAGGTGGGTGCATGTAGAAGAAATCTCTTGTGATACATAATATTCACTTGAGTCCTTTGTTACGTGTAATATTAACATAGGCGGAGGTTGGTGCTCCTTGTGAGATCGGTGTCTCGCTAAAAAATCTTGTAAGATGTGTTATATTCTTATGAGTCCTTGCTTTGTGTAATATAAGAAATGGTTTTGGTGGGTTTTTCTCCCAAAAGGGTTTCCCATGGTAAATCTTTGTGTTCATTGTTTATGTGTATGTCGAATACTTGATTGGTTATATGTTTCTCATACATATAGATTGGTAAAGAATATAAAAATTAAATCAAGGTGCAAGAGTTTTGATTCACATTGATTCACTCCCCCTCTCAATGCTTGTGATCTGCAACATTCATACAATACAAAAATTAAACTTAATCCATATGTACTCTTATATTCCAAATTTCTGGTTTTAAAATAACAAAATGTGAATAAAAATTAGCCAAGTATACAACATATACACAATGATACAAAGTCATAAAAGACCAACATGAAATTCATATTAAGATGAGAAACTGATTTACAAATGAGAAGCACAAAGTCACTGAAATCAAATTTATTCAAGATCTGACAATACAATAGCCAAAATGGAAAATTATAAACCCAAATGTTTAGAAATATGTGTAAACAACCTTCATTGATCCCTGGATATACAAATTTAATTCTGCTATATCTAATGTTTACACTCAAATCTTCAAACTTAGGTTATCAAGATTCTTGATGTTACTCCCGTGCAAAAGAGTCCTTCCTACTCTTTTATTTACTTCTCAAGAAATGATTAAAACCAATCTCATCACATTAAATGATACTTTAAAAAAATCTTTAAAATGTCACTTTAATAGATAATATATCACATGATAGAGATTATTTATTTAATTTATGATAAATGATTAAAAATCATATCATAAATTATCATGGAAAGATAATAATAGGAAACAAATATAGGGGCGGGGGACCCACAATATTAAAATAAAACATTTATTCCAAAACATCCATATAACCATATCATTTGCATTAGATTTTCTAGACCACATTAATCGACACTAGAATATAGAGTTTAAATATTTTCATAAACATATATATATATATATATATATATATATATATATATATATATATATATATATATATATATATATATGCATGCAACTATAGATTAAACATTCCACCACAAATATAATAATATCATATCATCATAATAAGTGCAATCTGAGCCAAAATAACCAATTCAAATGTCACAAAGTCTGCGTAATAACGCCTCAAAATAGCAAGTTCTAGAGTCAAAGCCAAGTATCATAGCTTAATCATCTCCCACTAAATCAAGTATTGTAGTGCCATCAACTTCCTTGAGTTTTGTATACTCATACGATTCTAAATTCAAGACCGTGTGTGTCATGGCACTAGAATCATGCTGCCTTTCCTCGCTTGTCACTTCTAACTTAACTCACTTGACTAGAAGTAACTCCGTCGGTATGGTTGAAGAGGACCTAACCCGTTTAGGAGAAGGATGGTGTTCATTTACAGAGTTTCTAAACCTATGCTATGGAAAATTGCTCTCTACATTATATGGAAGAGGATTGGAATGAACTCAAAGGTGTACAAGAGGTTGAATTAGCATGGTCGAATGTGACTACCGATGTAAGTTATGTGGGGCATTTACCTCTGGAAAACTGTGAAAAGGTTGATTATTTGGACAATCAATTAATTGCAAGACCTCTTGAAGGATGGATTCTCTGGAATCAAAGTGCATTGAAACACGTGTTGGACCATTCCGGCAGATAAAGGTTCCAAGACGCTAAATCAAGTTAGAACCTCTTCTTCTACCATGAGGAGAGTCTCTACATGGGGAGAACCTATTGCCATCTGGCCAACCTGCATTGGATTGAGAACCCTGTGGATTTCCCCATCCACTCCACCCAGATCTAGGCATTTGTTCAAAGTAACCATTATGACAATCATCATTTCTGAATTATTTCATTTCCATAAAAAAATATTAAACAGTCATAGGATCATAAAATACTTATCAAAATTTATCAAAAATTCCTATTGACTTACTCAAAACATCATTGAAAACCTCAAAAGAAACACCATTTCTGCCATATGTCATACTTGCAGCAAACTTAAAAGCCAAAGACCAAATTTTAAGGCTGATTCTTATTATAAATATCAAACCAAATTCATATCACAATTTTATGACCATATCAAGCGCATTACAGTCTTTGGAACAACATAGCTTTACAATCACCTTGCATTTTATAACTAGTTCATCCTATTTTGGAGCCACAATGAATAATTTTTTACCAATATTTCTCAAAAATACAATAGAAATTTCTTACATTTTGAAATAAAATATACATAGTCAACAATATGCAAGCACGCAGATTTCTTAACCACATCATTCAATAATCTATTTCAAATATTGATTTCATGCAAATATTTTGGAAACTATTACCGAATTTCATAGTATTCAACTGAAATCAAACTCTATTTTCATCTTTATTCACAAATGAACAATACCCATAAATTTAAAATTCATGAAGACCTCTTAAAACATGTTTAGAATGACATAGCTCTTGATAGATGCTTCATTTTCTCACAAAATACCAGATTTCCGAAGAAAAAAACGTTTTTATAGAAAAATCACAAAATGGGTAAGTCAAAAAACCATGGTAATTACTAATATTAAAGCTCTGCAAGTTAAATCAAGAAATAAAATGTCATAGTTATCATTTCAAAATCCATCAAGATCCTCAACTGTCAATGAAAACCCCAAAAAAAACTTAAAAATCGCAACATATCTTTCCACAGATGTTTTAGAGCCAATATTGCCATAGGCATTCAACAAAACACACTATTAATATATTCCACAACTTTATCTTATCAAACCCAAAATCCTTTTACCTTTGTTCATTCAAAATGCCAAATAAAACTTCACTCTACAGATGAGCAAAGAAAATGAGCCATCAAAAACCCAAAACATCAGTGACATAATCATATCTTCTCCAAACAAAACAAACATGCAATCTTAAAATACTAAAGACCCAGTTTTCTATTAAAGAAAAAGAGTTTGAATATGAAAAGATGCAAAGATATAAAAAAATTCGACTCGACACGACCAAAATGAGTCTTAAAACTTGAGAACAAGAGCATCCATAACTAGTCGATAACTAAACATACCTCAATAGGTATAATGACCTAATGTTGAGCTTCCTGGGAGCACGTAAGCGCCAAAAATGGAGGACCCAAATAGTTCTCCAAAATTTTGATAGAGCTTCGCTATGTCATGAAGAAAAATCAAATGACCAACAAAACTGGTGGTAATGGAAAAAGGATAGGCTCAAAGCTCGCATTCAATTCTCAAGGTACCTCGAGCCAGTTCCATAAATATGTTTTAAATGCCCATTAATGCCCACTGTCCTTAATTCCCTTTCATGATGATAATGCCACTTAGCATTTTTTCCAAATCAAACAATGTGCCAAGCTAACCATGTTTCAACAAAAATGCCAATTCACAATGTTCACCATAGAGAAATTAAAATCTTACCATATCAACCGTGACTTGGTTTTTAAAACTTCTCAAAATCTTTGCATTGTCAATGTGTCTAAATATTTGATCATCATTTATTCCATACTCCATAATAAAAAAGAAAAACAAATGTAGCATATGCCCGAATAGAAGCTATATCCCAAAGACCCTAAAATGTCACCATGACATTACGACAAAAACCAAAACTATCTCATTGAGACATTGTTGGGCCAACTCGTTTTAAAGTCACTTTGTACAAATTAGTGTAATCAAAGACAATGACACTTACTAGTACTTTTACTGTAACCATGGAAAGAAAATATACACCAAAATGCAAGCTTGAAATTTGAAAATTGTTAATGTAAGCTGAACTCAATCATCATCTTTACTATACTGTGATCAACAATATGAAAAAATGTCCATGATAACATCTTATATCAATGTGAAAATCCAAAAATTTAATGCCGACATGCAAATGTTTTGAAACCACTTTAAATATGAATGATATTGAACTAAAGTTTCAAATTAAATAAAGTGTCCCCCGCCATATTTGTAATATTATCAAGGAAGGAACAAGGAAAACATTAAAAATGTTAGAGAAATGTTTCCTCTCATTTAAGGAAAAAGGGGGTGGAAATTTGAGACATAACATTGGTGACCATACATGCTTTCTTTAGTTAAGGGGGAAGGTTGGATATTTTTAAAAAAATGACTTGAATTTTAACTCCAAGAGTGCAAGAAGGCTACTTGTTTCTTGGATCACTTTGCGCAAACCTCAATGATTATAAACATGAAATGAGATGTATGTCTGGTTGAGCGTGAATGAAGAAAGGGAATAAAGAGATTGGGAAAATGAGGGCAGAATGAAGTGAGACTACAAAACAAATTTCCCAATATTGAAAAAGTAAGTGTAACTTTGTTATCATGAATATCCAACATCATCATTATAAAGATTTACTAAATAATCAATTTTTAATGTATAATCTGAAATTTGAAAGCATAAAAAAACTTACCATCCACGGAACTAAAAGTTGTTTCTACCATTACCAAGCATCTAAGTTAATAACATCCAAAACCAAAAAAAAAAAGATAATCTAGGAAAGCAAACAAAGAAAACAAAAAAAGAAAAAATTGTACAAAATTTACATAAATGATTTCATTTGTAAAAATGATTCAAATGTTGGCCATTGACTATGAAACACAACCAATCACCATTGATTTCACGTAAGTGAAAAACATTATTACCCAAAACAAAAGCAATTTGGTAAGGACCCAACCATAAAGAATCAAACTTATGATGCTTTCCGGATTTTCTCTAGCCTTATCCCAACACAAAACTAAATCACCAATTTCAAAATTCTTCGTATTAGCTTTCTTATCAAACAAATTTTTAAGCTTTTCTTTACCTTTTTCAAGTTTTTGCAAAGCAATAATTCTCATTTGATCCAAGGCCAGTAATTCATCCAATCATGATTGTAATTCATTTGAATTGTCAGGCCAAAATTCAAAGCAACACGTGCTGAAGAAATTTGCAATTCAATGGGCATGGTGGCTTTGAAACCATAGAAAGCATAAAAGGTGAAAAACCAGGTTCCAGTTTTAATAGTAGTTCTATCAACCCACAAAGCTTCAAATAATTTCAAATGCCAATTTCTTTTGCTATCATTAACCAATTTTTTCATGATGTTGACCAAATTCTTATTAGTAGAATTAGCTTGACCGTTACCTTGCGGGTAATATTTTGATGAATGACTGGAAATAATTGAGTATTTACTGAGAAATTTTAGATACTCTTTAAAAAAAATTGTGGACCATTATCAGAAATAATCTCATGAGGAACTCCAAACCTAGAAAAATCTGATTTTAAAAAAACTTGACAACTTCACCAGCTACAAGCTTTTTAAAGCAATGACTTATGCCCATTTCATAAAATAATCCATAGCTATCAAAATATAATGATGACCAACAGATGAAAGGGGATGAATATCTGAAATAAAGTCGATTCCCCATTTTGAAAAAGGTTTATCAAGGATAACCAGATGTAAAGGCATTACTGGTAATCTTTCACGACAACATACATCTGACAAGGGGTACAAGATCTTACCCACTTGTATGCATCTTTAAACAAAGTTGGCTAATAATAACCAACACGTAAATTTTGTGAGCAGTGGTTTTGGCAACAAAATTTCCACCACAAACACCCTCATGGCAAATTTTTAGTACTCGCTCATTTGATCATGAGTTAAACATCTTAGGAGTATACCATCACGATTCTTGAAAAACAACAAACTTTCTAAAAGAGTGAATTTGAGAGCCTAAAATCGAAGAGCTCTTCTTTGTCTTTTATCTAAATGTTTAGGACATGACTAGTTTTTAAAATAATAAACTAAATCATGATACCAATTGTCTTGTGTTAAATGACACTCCCATTCTTGCATGCAAAACCCAATGTTAAACTTTGAAGATAGTTCATTACCAGTCATGACTTGAAAGTGAGGGACAACATTTAAACATTCATCAACAACCAAAATAACCACATTAACATTTGAATCAACATTTTCAGCAAGATGTTTCGTTAATTCATTACCTTTGATTGTTTTGCAAGTTTCCATCTCTATGTCAAACTGTTGGATTTTGAAAATCCATTTGGCCAATCTTCCTTCGATCACGGGTTGTTTTAATAAGTATGCTAAAATAAGAACATTAGTTTGAACAATGATTTTATTTCCCATCAACAAATACTTATATTTTCTCCAAAACTAAAACTAGTGTAAAAACATATTTTTCAATAAGGGATATCTAATCTCAACATCCTTAAATGTTTGACTGAAGTAAGCAATGGTTTTTCTTCATTAAGTTCAAAATATTGAGTTATGATGGCACCCATAGCTTTATCAGTAGCATTCAAGTATACAATAAAGGGTTTTAACAAATCAAGTTTGGCCAACATTGGCGCTGAAGCTATAGACCTTCTTAACTTCAGTAAAATATGAATCAACATGAGTATCCCAAGAAAAACCATGATTCTTTTTCAACAATATTTGTAATGGAGCAGCTCTATCAGAGAAATCAGAAATAAATTTACGTACAAAGTTAATTTTCCAAAGAAAGAATGCAAACCAGTTTCATTTTTAGGAGGGGTAATGCTTGAATTGCCTTGAATCTTTCTAGGTCAATAGAAATACCATTTTGTGATGATGTGACCCAACAGTTTCCCTTCATTCACTCCAAAAATATATTTTTTGCATTTAGTGAAATACCATACTTACGACAATGAGTGAATATTTCACACAAATGACTTAGATGTTTCTTCCTCTTCTCTAGAATGCACAATAAGATCATCCAAGTAAACCTAAATTATGACTCCAATTAAATCATCAAAAGCTATACACATAGCTTTTCTTAACCGGTTTCTTTTTAAAGGTGATACCCTTTCGTTAATTAGACCAAAAGGTATATGATTGAAAGAAAAGTACCTTTCACGTGTAGTAGAGGTTGTTTTGTGTGAAATCCATCTTACGATTCACAAAAATTTCACGATTGTATCCTTTTCTAAATGTAAAGATCCATCTAAAAGAGACATCATTTCAAACCCGGAGACCTCGCACAAAATTTTAAAAGATCAATGTTAGGCAATGGGAAATTATCTTTAGTACTTGCACGATTTAAATCTTGAAAATCAACACAAATTTGATGTCTCCATTCTTTTTACATACAGGTACTAAGTTAGCAACCCAATTTGAATACCTCATAGGAAAAATGACACCACCCTCAATCATTTTATCAAGCTCCTTATTGATGGTGTCTTCCAATAAGGGCTTACTTTCCTAGGCTTCAAAAACCAATTTTATACCAGGTTTGATAGGTATGTCATGTTTAATGATTCTGATCTCATAACCTCTCAAATCCTTATAAGACCATGCCAATACATCAATGAATTCCTTAAGAAATTTAATGAAAGCATTTTTTTCTCATGAGGAGTTAAACATGCACCCAAGTAAACAAACTTAGGTTCTTCATCAGAGCCCAAATTAACAACAATAGTTTCACCAATAATCCTCCTAGAGGGTTTAGCTGAAGATGAAATTTTGGGTTGGTCATTCGGTGCAAACATAGATTCAAGACTAACCAAACCAGCATGCAACTTGTTACTAGATAACTACAAATAATCACCACAATTCAAAACATAGTCATCTGAATCAAAATAATTTCCTTTTAGAAAAGTATCAATATGTTCATCACAAGTAAATATAGCCAATTTGTTTCTAGATCAAGTATCATAGGCCTATATACTTCCTTGAAAATGCAATAAATCTAATCAACAGTATTTGGATTAGCAACAAAAACAACAAGTTTATCTTCTCTTGAATTGAATTCATGAAAGATATGATTGATATTGAATGCTTCAAATTGTTCCATAAAAGACCAAACCTTTTGTGTATACGATGAAGATGGGTTTGGTTTGTCTTATATATCTTTTTGACTTGTCTAATTATTAATTCAGAATCTCCAAAATAGTTATTTTCTTAATATTCAGACTTAAAGCTTGCTTGTAATCCTAAACATAAAGCTTCAAATTCAGCAGTGTTGTTAGTAACATCAAATGCCAAGTGGAAAGCATAATCAAATTGTCTACTAGAAGGGGATTTGATAACTACTCCCACACCATTCCCATATTGTGAGCATGCTCCATCAAAACACATTTGCCAAACATCATCAAGGTAATAATCTAGCATGTTGGTAATCTTCATCATCTAAAGCATAAGTGTCTATTGATTCTACTCCATAAGTTCCCATACCAGTTTCTACAAATGAGATAGATGATGAAATTCCCTCAATGGGAGTACCTGACCATTATTCACTCTGAATAAAATATATACATTACCAACCGACACCCAAGTTTGATCCTTTCCTACAAATGCCCCTGTTTCATGTGACCAATCCCTTCCAAGAAGCATAACATAGTTAGTTGGTATATCTCGTATATGAATTTTACCAATAAATATGACTCTTTCATCTTGAGATAAATTAACCACTATGTCTCTGAACTTACCACAAATATCTTGTTTGAATGAATCAAAACCTGTCAATTTACGACTATCATGTTCATAGGGGATGCCTAATTGATTTGCAATGGTTTTAGGCATGATGTTCTTTGAAGCTCCCGTATCTAGGATACAATTATGAATGATCTTATTTTGAATTTTGACAGTGACATAAAAAGGAGGAACATAATCAGACATAATATTAGATTGATTCATTACCTGGTATTCCTCATTATCATTTTCACTATCGATTCATCTTCTTGAACAACCACCAAAGGTTTTGATTCAGATCTATTCTTGTGAGAAGCTTCTAGTTTTTCAAACTGACCTAACAATCCTAGGCTCTCAAACATGTTCAAATTACTTCTAGAATTTTTCATATCAGCAAAAATGTCATAACCAAAAGAAAAGATTGATGATTTACGAAAGTTTACCTTTAAAGGGCTGATATGAAGCATTGTTTAGACCAGATGGTACATCATCAGGAACATGATTACTAGAATTATCTTGAGCTTTAGTTTTATCTGGATAATTTGATTTATGTTTTATTTTGTATCATCAATTGTTTTATCCTTTGGATTATCATTTTTATTGTGATCTTTAGACTTGGTATCATCTTTGCATTTACATCCGAATCGAAAAACTACACATGTCAGCCATATTTTTACTTTTCAAAAAGTTCCTAATCTTTTTCAGCAACCTTACAAGTGTCTAGATCATGATCAAGTTCACATACTCCACAATATGCTTCAGTTGGTTTAGATTTTACCTTTCTATGCTCAATTTTACCTTTCCTAAATCTGTAGATACACTTTTTGATGATGTGGGTTGATCATTTAATTGCCACTTGATGGCGACAACTCATTACCTAGGTTGCAAATAACATTCAAAATTTATGCATTATTTGTAGACATACCTGTAGAAGCTCTATCTTTAAAACCAATCCTTTTGAGCTTCTTCTCATAATCAATGCAAAAAGTAATAGTTTCCTCAAAATAAGTGATTTCTCTATCTTCAAGAGCTAACCTATACTTCAAAGGCAAGGCACTTTGCAGTAATAAAGATGAGCAATTTTTTTAGGAGGTCTAACATCTCTTGGTATTTTTATCTGAGCTTAGTGAAATGAATAGTGAAGTGATAAAATATTTCTCTTGCATCCATTGAAATGTTAGAAATCTCGTTAAGTAATTCATACTCATCTTTTCCTTTCCAAAACAATCTTCTAACCATTCTTCTATTTCAGACTATGATGAAATGGATTTGGAAGGTAGAATGACAAAAGCTTTATAAGATTTTCCTTGAGAGTCTGTGAAAATAGCCTAAGGAATGTTCTTTCATTAGTAATACTAATAGCAACACCAATCAATTTAAAAGCGTCAAGGTGATCTTCCCATGACTCACCTACATCTCCTAAAAACTTAGGTAGAGTAATGCCCTTCAAGGAAGGAAATTTAGGTGGGTTTCTCCTATATCTATTGGGTTACCCTTGAGCCATGAATTTAATTCATCACCTTCATCATCAAATCCTTCATTGTCAGTTACATTTCCCATATCCCGATTATCTTCAAACCTAGGTATACGTCGATTATTTCTCCTTCTCCTATCTTCTCTATTGTCATCGTTATTTGGAGGGGGTTGATTCTCCATTTCAGAAATATAAATGATGAACTAAAGATATCAACAAAGATGTTTCAACATTTTCTTATCGTTCTCGGGTCTAAAGGTAATATCTTGTGGGTTTTAACTGTTTTAAGAACAAACTCTTTTTCTTCCCGAATTTACTTATTTTTGTTCAAGATATCTTTATTTGTAATTGATTTCTAGCAAGATGATCAATCTCGAGGGCTTTATCTTCTTCAGTATCAAGGATAACTACAACATTAATAAATTGTTTGAAATCCATGTTAGTATTCCAAGTAAAGGTCCTAATATCAACACTGATATCCAATTGTGTGTTTTCTAAAGGTAGACCCGATTATATTACCGATGTAACATTTTGTGATGGTCATTTAAGAAATGAACATCAAACAAACATATAGTTAGAATAAAATTGTTTTTGAAAGAATTAATTAAAAGAGGAATCCCAATGAGTCTCCAAATTTTTTTCAATAGAAAATGTATCGATAACTAAATCAACCCTTTTACCTATCGTAAAGGTTAAGACGAAATCAAACCAACTTTAATCGTATGAAGGACTTAGAAAATATTCTAAGTGTAGGGTAGTTTATGCCTTAAATCATTTATAACAAACAAACCTAAGATTCTGGGAAGACCAATTAATTCATTCAAAAATAAAGAAAGAGAATTTACAAACAAGAAAGAAACAAAGAACAGACACAAACAAGAAGAAACAAAGAAAAGACACACGAACAAGAAAGAAAAGAAACGAAAAGACAAAACCCACAATCTGCATATTATCAACCCTATCCGACATAGTGATATCTATGAATTAGATAACCTCTTAGAGGGAAGAAAACAAGCTTGCAACATCATTTATACTTCTATTATATTCAGTTGCATGAATAATTCTTGCATGGAATTAATCCTTTTAACTCCCAATAAATAAACCCTTTTTACTCCATTCTCGTACAATACAAAAATTAAACTTAATCCAGATGTACTCTTATATTCCAAATTTCTGGTTTAAAATAGCAAAATGTGAATAAAAATTAAACAAGTATACAACATATACACAATGATACAAAGTCATAAAATACCAACATGAAATTCATATTAAGATGAGAAACTGATTTACAAATGAGAAGCACAAAGTCACTAAAATCAACTTTATTCAAGATTTGACAATACAATAGCCAAAATGGCAAATTATAAACCCAAATGTTTAGAAATCTATGTAAACAACCTTCATTGATCCCGTGGATATACAAATTTAATTTTTTTGTATCTAATGTTTACACTCAAATATTCAAACTTAGGTTATCAAGATCCTTGATGTTCCTCCTATGCAAAACATTCCTTCATGTGCTTTTATTTACTTCTCCATGAAATAGTTACAACCGATCTCCTCATATTAAATGATACTTTAGAAATAAACTCTTAAAAATGTCACTTTAATAGATAATATAACACATGATAGAGATTATCGATTTAATTTATGATAGATGTTTAAAATCATATCATAAATTATCATGGAAAGATAATAATAGGAAACAAATATAGGGGCGGGGACCCACAATATTAAAATAAAACATTTATTCCAAAACATCCATATAACCATATCATTTGCATTAAATTTTCTAGACCACATTAATCGACATTAAAATATAGAGTTTAAATCTTTTATAATTAAATTATCATATATATATATATATATATATATATATATATATATATATATATATATATATATATATATATATATATATATATATATATATATATAAACATTCCACCACAAGTATAATAATATCATATCATCAAAATAAGTGCAATCCGAGCCAAAATATAACCAAGTCAAATGTCACCAAGTCTGCATAATAATTGTCTCAAAATAGCAAGTTCTAGAGTCAAATCCAAGTATCATAGTTTAATCATCTCCAACTAAATCAAGTATTATAGTGCCATCAACTACCTTGAGTTATGTATACTCATATATTTCTAAATTTAGGATATATACATATGTGTGTCATGGTACTAGACTCGTTGTCTACTTCCAACTTAACTCACTTGACTAGAATATCGTAACTCCATTGGTATGGTCAAGAGGACCTAACCCATTTGGGAGAAGGATGTGTTCATATGCAAAGTTTCTCAAGGTATGCAATGGAAAATTGCTCTCTGCATTATATGGAAGAGGATTGGAATGAATGGTCTACGAGAGGCTGAATTAGCATGGTTGGAATGTGACTGTTGATGCAAGTTATGGGGGCATTTACCTCTGAAAACTACGAGTAGGTTGATTATTTGACAATCAATTAACTACAAGACCTCTCGAAGGATGGGTTCCCTGGAATCAAAGTGGATTGAAACATGTGTTGGACCATTCGGTGGAAAAAGGTTCCACGACCCCGAAATGAGTTAGAACCTCTTCTTCCACCACGAGGAGAGTCTCTGCGTGGGGAGAACCTATTGTCATCTGGCTAACCAACTTGCATTAGATCGAGAACCTTGGAGTTCCCCATCCACTCCACCTAGATCTAGGCATTTGTTCAAAGTAACCATTATGACAATCATCATTTCTGAATTGTTTCATTTCCATAAATAGATATTAAACAATCACAGGGTCATAAAATATTTATCAAAATTTATCAAAAAGTCCTGTTGACTTACTCAAAACATCACTGAAAACCTCAAAGAAACACCATTTCTCATATGTCATACTTGTAACTTAAAATCCAAAGATAAAATTTTAAGGTTTGAGTCTTATTATAAATATCAAACCAAACTTGTATCACAAACTATATCAAGCATATTACAGTCTTTGGAACAACATAGCTTTACAATCACCTTGCATTTTATAACCAATTCATCCTATTCTTGAGCCATAGTGAATCATTTTTACCAATATTTCTCAAAATACAGCGGAAATTTCTTACATTTTGAAATAAAATATGCACAATCAACAATATGCAAACACGTGGATTTATTAACCACACCATTCAATAATCTATTTCAGACATTGAATTCATGCAAATATTTTGGAAACTATTACCGAATTTCACAATATTCAACTGAAATCAAACTCTATTTTCATCTTTATTCACAAATGAATAGTACCCATAATTCCAAAATTCATGAAGACCTCTTAAAACATATTTAGAATGAAAAAACTCCTGATAAATGCTTCATTTTCACACAAAATACCAAATTTCTAGAAGAAAAACATTTTAATAGCAAAAACACGAAATGGGTAAGTCAAAGAACCATAGTAATTACTAATATTGAAGCTCTCCAAGTTAAATCAAGAAAGAAAACGTCATAGTTATCATTTCAAAATCCATCAAGATCCTCAACTTTCAATGAAAACCCCAAAAAAACTTAAAACTTGCAACACTTCTTTCCACATATTTTTTAGATCCAATACTGCCATAGCCATTCAACAAAACGCAATATTAAATTATTTCCACCACATTATCTTATCAAACCTAAAATCCTTGTACCTCTGTTCATTCAAAATTCCAAATAAAACTTCACTCTACATATGATCAAATAAAATGAGCCACCAAAAAACCCAAAATGCCAGTGACATAATCAAATCTTCTCCAAACAAAACAACCATGCAATCTTAAAATACTCAAGACCCGGGGCCATTATTATTGAAGCAACATATTT
The DNA here is from genome assembly GCA_018340775.1 of Taxus wallichiana var. yunnanensis. Taxonomy (NCBI): domain Eukaryota; kingdom Viridiplantae; phylum Streptophyta; class Pinopsida; order Cupressales; family Taxaceae; genus Taxus; species Taxus wallichiana. The sequence goes on along the minus strand of CM031240.1, from coordinate 32,267,875 downwards.
CGAATATGAAAACATGTAGAGATATAAAAAATGTCGACTGCATGACCAAAATGAGTCTTAAAACTAAGAATAAGAGAATCCATATCTAGTCGATAACTAAACATACCTCGAAAGGTATAATGACCTAATGTTTGAAAGAGGGATTCGTGAGAACCAATGTCGAAAACAATGCACCACAACAAAGTTGCACTCCAATGGTAACATCAAGCTCCAACGCAATAAGCAAGATTTGAACAATGGAAAGAATATGCAAATAAGAAAACAGTCTTCTCATCCTCATAGATAAAAAGGAAGTACAAATAGGGGTGTTGTGTAACCCCCATGCCTAAACAAGGAAAGAATATCAATGATGCCACTGACGCATATGACGTGACTGATGCATATGACGCCACTAAAGGAGGAGTTACAATTCCAAATAAGGAATGTAACTCCTATGACGCATTGACACAAATGACAATGATAGATTCTATGATAGAATCTGACACTTGTCATTTGACTTCCTAAGACCTATGACTCTCGCAAGGTGAGATGACTCACTAGGTGATGTGGACGATGACTAGGCATGTCACACACACCAAAACCCCCTTCATCGAAGCCGAGGAAGAGGTCATGGCAAGCCTGCCAAAACAGAAAAGAAGACTCCCTAGAAAAATAAGAAAGATGTGTCAATGGGGCCCGATAACTAAAGGCTTGATAAGGTGCCCATATACAAACAACATCTTTCTGGAAAGAAGAAGAGGAGAATAAGGAGGAATATATATCCCAAAGAAGATGGGCGGCTGTAGTAGACCTCACCCTAAGAAGAGACCACAAGTGAAGAAATTTCACCTCAGTGAAGGGCTTGGTGAATATGTCTGCAACCTGATCAGCTATCTGAACATACTTGTATGTCGATGATGTTTTCATGTATCAGCTCCCGTAAGAAGTGCATGTGAATCTCAATGTGCTTCGTCTATTGATGCTGAACTAGATTTCTACAAATCGAGATAGTGCTCATGTTGTCATAATAGATAATGGTAGGCCACCCAAAGTGGATGCCAAACTCTGTCAAGATACCACAGTAGCCAAAGAAATTCTATGGCAATGTTAATCGCTCCTATGTACTATGGTTCTATCGATGATATGGCAATGGTGTTTTGCTTCTTGATGGACCAACTAACAGGACCTAAACCAAGAGTGAAACTATAGCTTGAGGTAGACTTCCGATGATCTAGATCACCGCCCAATATGAGTCTGTAAATCCAACCAAGTCAATCTCAGTCCCTCCTAAGTAATGAATACCATCTGTGTGAGTGCCACGAACATAGTGAAGGATCCACTTTGCTGCTTTTAAATGCAGCTCATGAGGCTCCTGCATAAATCTGGACATGATCCCAACAACATACAATAGATTTGGCCAAGTGTGAGTAAGGTAGATCAAGCTCCCCACCAACTACCGATAAAGGGTACCATCAACTAAGGGGGAAGAGAAATCAAAACCAACTTGACCTCGGAAAGAAAAGGAGTAGGTGAGGACTTGCAATTAGACATGTGAAACCAAGAAAGCAAATCAAGAGAGTACTTAGGCTACGAGATCATAATTCTTGAGTTAGATTGTGAAATCTAGATCCCAATAAAGTAATGAAGCAATCCTAAGTCATACATGGAGAACTTATTGGCCAAGGAGATCTTCACAGAATCAATGATAGAGGAAGAGCTACCCGTGATCAACAAGTCATCAACATAGAGAACAAGAATAAGCATGGAGTCATCCTGCCATAGAATATACACATTTGGGTCAGAGTGACACCGAGAGAACCCTGATGCAAGTAAAAGGAGTCCATCTTGGCATACCAAGCCCGAGGGGCTTGTTTAAGGCCGTAGAGAGACTTCTTTAACTTGCAAACGAGGGATGGATCATGGACATAACCCAAAGGTTGTTCCATATAGATCTCTTCCTCTAGGTCCCCATGAAGGAAGGCACTCTTAATGTCCATCTGGTGGACTTCCCATCTATTAGCGGTAGCGATGACAAGGGTCAATCAAATGGAAGTCATCTTCACAACCAGAGCAAAGGTTTCGAGTAATCAACCCTAGCTACCTAGGAGAAACCCTTAGCTACAAGTCATGCTTTATACTTCTCGACTTCTCCATTGGCTCCATATTTTGTTCGATATATCCACCTACACCGAATGAATTTTCTTCCTTTCGAAGAGGGGTAAGATCCCAAGTGTCATTCTTTATGAGTGAGGAATACTCCTCATCCATAGAAGAATCCCACTCTAGAATCCTAGAAGCTTCTTGGAAAGATGGTGGATCAGAAGAAAAGGTGAAGAAGGAGTGGGGTCCAATGAAACTCGAGCACGTACGTCTCTCATCTAAAGGATCTCCAACTAAATCTCCAGCACTCTATAAATTTTTCTTGACCCAAAGAGGTCTCGAAGGTTCAAGCTCGAGAGTCGAAGATTCTTCACTCGAGTGAGAAGGGACATAGTCCTCATCATCAATACTGTCAAAATCAAAAGACTCAGAAGATTGAGGATTAGGAGGAGTAGGGAGAGGAGGAACTCACTCAACAACATCATCATCTGATGAGTCAGAATCTGAATCAATGGGAAAAATAACCTCAGTGGAAGTCAAAGTCAAGGATGACTCATCAAACTTCACACTCCTCTCAATATAGAGTTCATGGGTAGTAGGGTTCAACAATCAATATCCTTCACGCCATCGGGATACCCGACAAAGATACAAGGTTTGGATTGTGGATCCAATGCCTTGCGTTTCTTCTTGGGAATCGAGCCATAACTTTGGATTTGAAGACTCAAAAGTGCTCAACATCGGGTCAGTGTCCAAACCAGGCTTAAAATGGTGTCATCCCTCTTACCGCCTTGTGTGGAACACGATTCTCGAATGTAACAAGCATAATTCATTGCTTCAGCCCAATACTGCGAAGGAAGGGACTTCGAGTGAACCATACAAGTAGCCATCTCCTTTAGAGTTTGGTTCTTTATTTCTGCAACTCCATTTTGGGAAGGGCAAAGCAATCGTACGCTGCAAATTAATCCCCTTAGAAGTGTAGAAATCCTCAAACCTATTACTCACATACTCACCTCCATTGTCGGTTCGAAGAACCTTAATAGACCATTCCGCTTGTTTCTCAGCAAGAGCCTTAAAGTTTTGAAAATTCTCAAAGACTTCAAACTTAAGCTTAATAAAATATACCCAAGTATAACGTGAAAATTCATCAATGAAGGTTAGTATATATAGAGCTCTAGTGAAAGAAGGAGATGGAAAGGGCCGAAACATCACTATGAACAAGATCCAAGGGACGAGTAGCTCTCCAGGATTTTCCTTATCAATTTTTTTATCAGGGTGCTTTCGAGGTGCTACCCTCACAAAGACCTTTAGAAAACTTAACTCAGGGTAACCCGTTGACCATTTAATTTTGGCTCAATTGTTCAAGGTAACAATAATTTAGATGCCCAAAACACTCATGTCATAGCTTGATAACCTCATTTGCATGAGTGAGCAAGGCATTGGGCGTAAATCAAAAGAGAAGTGGGAAAAGGTATACAACCATGAATAGTGATCCACCTTTCCCTCAGCCACAAGCAGTAGGTCATAGTTAAGCTCATGAATGATCACCGAGTTAGGAAGAAATTCCACTTGCATTCCTTCACCAAGTTGGGTGATTTGATAAACCGATAGGAGATTGGTAGAGAGACTAGGAATACTCAACACTTGGTTAAATGTTCCACCTTCTATCCCTACCGATCCACTACCATAAACTAACACATGAGTTTCATCACCCAACGTGATTTGGGACATGCCACATGGTTTAATGCTAAATAATTCAACCTCGAAGAAGCCATGTGGCGCGGGGCACCGGAATCAATAATCCAAGTTGATGATGGATTTGATCTAGCTACAAGGGCCATACCTTTCTTATTTTCATTTTTAGACTCCTTTTCTTTAGAAGACTCACCCTTTTGAGCATTTTGTTTAATAGATTCAGGAACACTTATTTTATTCTTCTCAAGCAAATGAGTTAAGTGATCAATTTGTTTCTGAAAACAATGATGCTCATTGTGGCCAAAATTCTTACAATAGGAGCATTTAAACTTTTCCTTCTTCACTTTAGGCTCAAAAGTCGAAGTGTTAGTGTTGGGCTTACTTGGGGTTTGGTTAATCTTTGTTTCTTTCTTAGGTTAGTCCTTTGTTTCTTTCTTCTTTTCATTTTTCTTGCCCTTATTCGCCACAAGGGCATGTGACTTGGATTTTAGAGTCCCCATTTGAATGAGTTTGTCCTATTCTCGAATGAGTTGGGATGAAAACTATCAAAGGAGGGAATTTTCCAAGCACTACCCAAGGCAACTTTCATGGCATGGAAAGTTGAAACGAAGACAGAGTATTCAAGACCTAACTTAGAAAGAATCGACAAGATCAATTGAGAGTCTTTATTTTCCACTTTACATTCCTTTAGAAGCAGTCTAGTGTGGACAAACTTTGAGAAGAAGGCATGTAGGTTTTCAAAGTCACTAGGATTTAACCCTAGTAGTTCATTCTCCAACTCATGCGCTCTCATGTCATCTTGCTTCCCAAACATATCATCGAGTTTTTTCCACACTTGCATCAGGAGTTGAGGAAGTTTTGATGTGGAAGAGCAAGTCGGGAGAGATAGACATACAAAGAAGACCTAAGGCTTCATCACAACGGTTGAACCACTTAGATTTTTGGGTTCATCATTAGGTTTGGTCTCTAACCCCATGGCAACACGGTATAACCCTTTACTTCAAAAAACCAATATAATTTTAGATTTCCATCGAAGAAATTAAAATGTGTGAGCACCGGTACTTTAGAGATATCCATAATGAAGAGATAGAACCAATGAAGGAAGAAGGAAGGAGAGAGAAAGGAAACAACCACCCCAGAACAATATCACACCCCCGAGTTTGGCACTTTATAGTTCAATGCGTTGATTATAATCGATGCGATCCCAGTGTGCGAACCATTCTGTCACTCACCTTGCAATCAGTGTAATAATGTGCAAGAGTGGAGACAACAATCAAGGTTCGTTGGGCGTAGCAGATCGACACTACAAGTAAGCACAAGAACGAGAGAAAACAAGAAGGGGAAGAGAGGGCTTTGTCGAAATAGCATCTCACATCGCATGAAAGACTCCCTTTGTTGTAAGACTGTGGCAGACATGCTCACAAGTCCAAAAGAAATAAAAGGGATAGAACAAAGCTCAAGATGATTCAAAATGAGCTGAATTAAGCAATACAAAGACACCCCCTAGAATGCGGAACTTTATAAAATAGTGCATTTACAAAACGATAATCCCATTAACTAGAGTGTGAAAAAACATGCAACTTTGAATAAATAAGTGCTCAAAACTGAGCAACGAGTCAAAATTTATAGCAAAAAAAATTCCCGCAACTGATGGAAAAATGCTAATAAGCCTACAAACAAATTTAAAAAGTGCCCTAAATGCATGCAAAGGGTGTCGTATGTATGCTCATTGGAAATGACATCAAATTTTAGATAGGGTTTGTTTTTATTGTGAGGGGGGATTAGCCTCCTACCAACCCCGAACCTCACCCTCCGTCTTCATCACTCGAAGGAAGGATATTAAAACAAGCAAAAATACCCCAAAAAAAGGTTTACAATGCCAATTAAAAATGTTTTTTTTAACCTAAAAACTTTTAAAGGTGATTGATTACCAATAATCAATTTTAGAAGGAAATGTTGACCGAGCCGCTCAAATTGTAGGAGGGTAAACGATGGTGTTGACCGAGTCATTTAGATGACTCGATGAGTTTGACAGATTGGTGTTGGTTTGTGTCGTCGACAATGTGGTCCACGTGGAGGAGATGGTGCCTTGCACAATGGTTGAATGTAGTAGAGATTATACGAGTGATGTAAGGAGCACAATGAACCGAAAACGATAGAGAAGATGATAGATGCTAAAACGGATGAATGGGAGCCCAAGTCAATCAAAGGCAAGTCTGAGTTCAGAGAAAGCACGAGTGGCCAAAGGCAAGGAAGAGAACTGGGTAGAAGTTGAATGTGTAAGGCGGGAGGAAGTGGTGCAGGGATTCCCATGACCAAGGTGCTCCAAATGATCAACCAGAGATGAGTCGCAACTCACAGTAGCTGGTGATTAAAAAGGCGAGCAATGCAAAGAATATACACGAAACACTAGTGCATATGTGGATGCAACATTGATTGAGAGCCTAACCACGCAGAAGCCACGCTTGGTTTAAACAAAGAAAAATACTACGCAGGTTTTAATACATGCCAAGCAGGCACAAACAGAGCGCCCAATGTTGAATCCAAACACAAACAGGCAAGAGAACATCACACATGACCAAGGAAACCCGGGAGTGATTAGTTAGAAGCCAAAAAAACCAATGCGAACAAAGCAAACCTTAGTCCGAGGATACACCAAAGAAAACACGATACACGGACACGATGCAAGCTCAAACCATATACTCCACATAGATCCAAGGACCAAGCTTCAAAAGGGCGCGGGGTCCTCTTTCCAAGCACAAGTCGATACAACTAAGTAGAGCCAAGAACCAAAAATAGAAGACCAAGCCAAATGGTGGAGTCGATGTAATACAACAATTCGAACCAATGTAGAGAGAACGATATATGGGTAGGTAATGTCGAATCGCAACAATGAACCACTAGGTGCATTATTGGTCGTCAAAAAGGACTTCAAGAAGAGCAACAGTCAGGGGACAAGAAGTCCCTCCTCTTTAATGGGAGAGGTTCCCTTATTCAGAAACGAACCTATTTACACATATACAAAGTATGGTTTTACTACAAAACTTGGATATTATGAAAGTGTTTTCTAAAAGGATCATCAATCACAAAAGGACTGAAGAATGAAAATGCGAGAACGAGCAGAAAGGCACCATTCAGAATTATAGATGACAGAGTAATTCCTTATGCATGCGAGGGTACAATGAATTGGAATAAGATCATTTGTATCACATTAATAAGATGGAATTTGAAAAGACACAAAGTTCTGTAAATAACATCTCATGAGAATACAAAGCTTCTCAGCATAATATAGACAAATGATCTAATAAAATTAAACGAATAGCTTGAGAATAAAGGAAACCAGATAGACAAAGAATGAAAAATCCTTCTGTATTGATTTCTTTATGATTTATTTACACTTTCAGAAATAAGCCAAGTTCTCTCTTCTTCAAAATGGTGAGGAGAGGCCATTATATAGTTTACAAATTAGTTACTCCCAGTAACTACTTCTTTTAACTAATGATTAGTTAAAGGGTTGCAAATCACAATACCCCAACTAAATACAATAAATTCATGATGAAGAAGAGAAGAAGGAGAAGAATCAGGAGAAGAAGACAAGCGTTCAAGATTGGGAGGGACCCACTGATTTAAGGATCCATTGTCTGAATCTCTTCAACGCCTCGGCTATGTCTCTGCCACGTGGGACTGATGTGTTGGCGGTAGACTGAGTCCAAAATCCGAGGCACTTCTCCATTTCCTTATCGAACTCGACATGAGTATGATAATCTTTATTGGCTTCTTCTATGGTAGATTGAAGAGAACAGATCTCCTTCATTTTTTCCTTGGAAATGGAGCTTTCCTTGAATAGATCCCCTTTGACAAAAGCTCTGAATTGAGCTTTGATTTCTTGTAAAGTGAGAGGCACACCAGAAGTCTCATCATGAAGATGGAAATGTATATCTTTAAAGGCAGATATAACTAGTGTTTTGAAGGCCTCACCCTTCTGCCAGCTATTCCTTAATTCTCCCAAAGCCTCCTCCAGGACCTTGATCTTCCATTCCACGCTGTAGACCCAGGACTTTGACAAATTATCCTTTGTATCTTCAAAGACCTTGCTTGCCAATAAAATGTTTTCATCTGTTTGTCCCATGAGGCGGAGGTCTACTATGCAACTGCTCCAAAGTTTAAGTTCTTTATCAATGCTCCCAATAGTGGAGGAGAGCTTCTTTGTAAAGTTGTTCACCTTCCCATGGAGTTTGAAAGCTTCATCAATGAAGTTCAATCCTGCAACAAGCATATCATCCACCATGGCCTCCATAGCTCTGCCATAGACGGAATACTTGTGCATATCTTTGATACTCTGTACTTCATCTTGGCTCAAAATTACAGGTGGTGGAAGAGTAGTCAATGGGGTAGGGTCCAAAACTTTGTCCTTGGACAAAAGAGATTTGATGAAACTTGTAAGAATCTGGGCTTGTTCTTCCAACTGTTCTATGGTTTGCTGCCCTTTCTCTACCCTCCCAATGACTCTGGTGACTGTTTCCTGAAGATTGTGGATCTCACCTTCAGGGGTAGATTCTCCCATGGGAATTCTTGAGAGCTCAAGATCAGACGCTTGTAAATCTTGTTCTGGCTTGTCTACCTTAGGCTTGGCTATCTCCAAGAATTGTTGGCCCTGAGCGTCAGACACTACCCTGGAGGTAGTTCTGGCTTTTTTGGCACGAGGAGGAGTAGTGCCTAACAAGGCCACCACAACATCAAAATTTGGTCCTGAGATCCGAGAGGAAGACTTTCTCTTCCTACTATCAACAAGAGGCTGCACCCATGTGAAAGAGGAGGAGGAAGAAGCAGGTGGGGCAAGAGGACCAAGAGACAGAGAACTCATGGCACCCAAGGTTTGCACAGTTGTTGCCTCGAGTTGAGATATGAGTGGAGCGCTTGGGGCTCCTGGTGCAGAGGAATCAACAGTGCTTGGAAGTTCAGTGCTCTGGACTTCTTTATCCTTATCCATTGGGGCTTCAGGGGCACTTGCAGGAGTTGGCACTTCACTTTCTTCACTTTCACTGAGAACAATAATGTTCTCTGGTCCTGAAGGCAATTCTACATGCTTCCTCAGGGGGTCTTTTTCCACAGGCTCCTTCTTAACTTCTTTGAATTTCTTCTGATACACCTAGGTGGATGAGGAAGGAGTAGAGACTACAGGTCCTTGAGTTGATGAGGCAGGAGGGGTTTGCATAGGTGCTTCTGATCTGGTGTCGATGCTTCCCTTCTTGGTGTTGAAGCATCCTTGGAGGAGGATTCCCCTGAGTGCCTCCTAAGCTCACGGACTTTCCTATCAAACCAGATCTTGGTCCTGACTAAGACTGGAGCCAGGATTTCAGCCAAATCATCCTTCTCCTTCTTGAACCAATCCAAGTCCTCCAAGGGAGTGTGTTTGACCACATTGTCATACTCATATGAGTACAGAGTTGTCATCCTGGAGCCCTTCAGGAACTTGGTACAGGTTAAGCTCTTGGATTAATTGGAGGGAAAACCTGCCATAATGCCTCCTTCTGGCTTCAAAATCATCAGCACAGTCAGCCCAATAGTCCTCTGTGTCTGCCCTATGATGATAGGTGATCTTGATGTTCTGCTCAATAAAATTCTTTAAGTCAAAAAAGTTCTTGGCTTAAAGAAATGGATAGTGATGGGAGCTAGGGCTCTTTCTATATTTTGTGCGTCCAGGGCTATTTTGTAGGTGTAGTTTCCCAAAGAGATGGGGAAATGCAAGCCAGTAATTTTCTTATCCCTGCAGGTTCTATGTAATTTGTCCAATTTCCTACACACTTCTATCAAGGCCATTTTGTCATTGCAGAACATAGGAAGCTTGAGGGGAGTGCTTTCATAGCTGGCAAGCCTGATATAAGAAAATTTTCTGAATTGAATAAAGTAGGCACCGTAGTGCGATATCAGATTCATAGCTTCATCAGAAAATCTCCTTGCGGTGTCACTCTCTAGTAGCCTGACCATGTACATGGTGAAAGCATCATTCACCCTTCGGAAATTGTGATTGCTGGTTTCTAGGGTGAACTGCGGGCAGTAGGCATACACGGGGTCATCCTTGTGAGCATCGATGTATGAGAAACCAAACCATTGCCTCGATGCTGCCAGAGTATACATCAGGTATGAAGTCATATAAAATTTCTTAGTTTGCTACACATTTGACAGTTGTTCTGCTAGATTCATACTAATGATCTCTGACCAGTTGATATTCTGAGTTCCCTCGCACACCATATTGATAAGTGGGCACATCCAGAAATGGAACTCATTTGTAGAGGGTAAACCCATGACCCGAGCTAGTAGGATTATAAAATCTGACAATTCTTCATTGAAATCTGCACGGAAAAGAGTCTTGGGCAGCATTTGAGATTCCCCCTTCTTAGGGTTTTTTAGCCAGGACTTCGCCACCCGCGCCTTATAGTTATCATTGTCTTGATCGAAAAGGGCCTGTGCTTGATTCTGGGAGATAACTATAGCATTGTCCATTTCAGGAATCCTTAGGGCAGTGCTAATGGCAGTGGCATCTAACTTGGCAATGAGTTCTCCATGCACGTTCGTTAGTTCACTTGAGTCGGGACTGAAATGAGCTCCGCAAGTGAGTATTGTGTCTGCACATTGTACTGAAATTGGGAAGCCACCGGCGAACGCCAAGCCACTGTCATGAATCATCTATGCCATAGCTGAAGGGTTTGATCTCGTCATCCTTGCCCAAAATCCCCAAAATCAAGGTGGCGAACTTCACTATCCCCGATATCGGGAACGGAAGACTCAAGTGGTGAAACTTGTTCCTGCCAAAAACCTTGAAAACTCAAATGAAATTGATACCGATGGACAAGATCCGAAGATGCAGATGGATAAGGAAGCCGATGTAGATGAAACGGGCGCACACGAGCAATTCCGCACAGTAGATCCGAGTAACCTGCGAGACACCGATGCTTGACAGAAAAAGACCACGTTAAAAGGTATTTAGGTGGACTCGCCCGAGAAGCGGTCCGAAAGCGATAAGCTTCCTCACGGATGTCACCACGCTTTTCAATTAAGCAGAAGCATACATGATAAAAGATGTACGTAAGGACTAGATTTTCTGATCACAGTAATAAAACAGAATCTAAACAGCAGACAGAAAGCAACAGAAAATAGGAAACTATGAAATAAAGCTGGATTTGTGTTACCTGTGTCCTTTTTACCTCTGCAGATGATCTGCAATATGGATCGGCATCGATCGATGTGGATCAATCGGCGCCGATCGATGTGGATCGGCGTCGACTGATGTGGATCGGCGTCGATCCGGGGCAGCGTGTGAAAAGGTTTGAGAATCAGAAAATAGAGGCAAGATCGTCAACGTCTGCAGGATCTGCAAATGCCGGAGAGACACTGGCCAGGGTCCACCTGTGCTGGATGCAGGAACACAGTCACCAGAGAATCAATGGAGACGTGCAATGCTGATGTGATAAGAGCAGAGTAACGGTGCTCCTCTCAGGGATTGATTTGGACAAGATTCACTTTCACTCGATAGATTAAACTCAAAATTGATGTTCGGAACTCTCTCGTTCTCTCTCTTACAATCTGTGTCTCTTTCAATCTGGTCTCTTTCAATCAGGTCTAACCGTAATCGAGTTCGGGCTTCTATTTATAATCGGCGCCGACCGAGATTAAATCGGCGCCGTTCAAAATCGGCGTCGACCGAGTACCGGTCGGCGCCGATCGGGGAACAGACTCCCGAAATGGCCAAACGGAGCGATTTCTGGGAAGATGAGAATGATCTTATCATCCCAAGTACGGGAGATATCCCGCGACTTGGTTTGGGAGGAGGAGAAATAGGGGGGATATATGGATAAAATAGATATGGGGTAGATAAGTGGTTAGGATATATGTAAAAAGGTGTAATTAAATAGTTAATATTTAATTACTCATGGGTAAAATAAAATGGGGTGAATTAAACTTAGGATAGGTGTTTAAAACACAAATTGATTAATACTCCAAGGGGGTAGTGGTGATATAAACGTGCCCCAGGTTACCTGAGAAGGTAAACGAATGTAAGAGACACTAAATTGAGTAACCAATTTTAAGTGTCTACATTTTGCCCCTTTTTGTCAAGTAACTTGCGATAAGCAAAGTTGTGAGACAAAAACAAGGAGGTGGAAGAAAAGAAGAAAAAGTGATGATGTGATCCCCCTCAAACTAGGGATGGGATGGGTGATAGAACAAACGATCCCAAGTTTGAAAGAGGTAGATGAAAACACGGATGCCCCAGCTGGATGTCTGGAGTAGATCTGATCATTAATGATGCACAAAAATAAATAAAGAGGCAGCAACCTAAAGAACTCACATTGGTAGGGAAATCTAGATGGTCTCCTCATGAGACGACGTTAGTACCTACAGACCCATGAGTGTAAGGAGAGCTGCAAAATAGTCAGCCTCTAAAGAGAGACACATTGGTAGGGACAACTAGACGGTCTGCAAGGCAGACGACGTTAGTGCCTACAGACCCGTGAACCCTAAGCGGCCAAAAAAGGTGAGTGTCCCACGCAAAGGGAACAAACTCGAAATGGATTGTAATATCGAAAAGATGTGCCGAAAGGCAATATTCAGCGCACAATAATGATCAGATAGATAAATAAGCCAAGCATCAACACTATGGCAAAGAGATATGGAAAATCGGCGGCGATCACAGTAATCGGCGCCGACCCAAGTAAACGGCGTCGACCAAAAAAATCGGCGCCGACCGATCGTAGCACATATAAATATGCGAACGGAAAACGTAAACGATTTATTTACACCATGACGATTGATTCAGAGAGAGTCAAAAATTGGATTTGAGCATCATGGAAGCCTCTGGAAGCGGTCAGAAGCGGAGGAGGACACGACCTGGGGTAAGTGGCTTCTCCTATTGCATTATTATTATTATTATTATTATTTTTTTATTTTTTTTTTTTTTTTTTTTTTTTGGAAGGCCGGGTCTATTCAAGTCCGCCAGTGCAATCGCGGGTATAATCGGCGCCGATTGTTAAAGTGGTGCCCGATTGAATTAAATCGGCGTCGACTTTTTTAGATCGACGCGATTGTGTATAATCGACGCCAATTGAACTGAAGTTTAAATGATGATGATAGAATTTTGTTTTGGATGTTCTGATTTGGGTAAATATGAGACTAATATTGATCTTGATGTCGTGGATGCAGGCACGAGAGGTGCTACACATGAGGGATGCTATTCCCGAGTTACTAGAGACCATTCTCCCTGATGTGACTGATGCAGATTGGCGGCATTTAGAGTTAGCCGGGCTCGGGGGCTTCCGGTATTACAGACGAGTGCCGCGAGATGTAGAGTTGATGCGAGCACTAGTGCGACGGTGGGATAGCCAGACATGCACTTTTTGGTTCAGGACGGGTGAGATGACCATCACCCATGAGGACATATATAGGATTTTGAGGCTGCCGATCACTGGGGATCCGATAGAGATCACGCCACGAGAGCAGCAGCAGAGGGCCCTAGTCCGATTGTATGGAGACAGGGCAGATGATTCAGAGATAGGGTCCGGCGGGGTGAGGATAGCCTCACAAAGATATAGACAGATGTGCCTGGAGCAGACGGATAGTTTTTGATTCGTATGGCGATATCCTATTTCGCTTTACCAGATTCGGAGGTGGAGATTCCCATTATTATTATTAGATCACGGTGTGACATCTCTGCAGCCGACAGTGTTTCGCTTTTGTCGATGCTTTGATAGCTCGATATATCATGAGCTATGGATGTATACCACCGGCCGGAGGACAGTATCGATGTCGGGCTTTTATGCTCCATCACCGGGCATATGAGCATATAGTAGTTGATCGTGCCATCCGGCTTCCTTGGATGCCAGCAGAAGGGGGAGCTATTGACATGGATTCCGGCGATGGCGGGCCGATATGGCCCCGCTGGAGACATACAGTGAGATCCGCCGATTGGTATACCGAGCGCTTTCAGACGCCGACACCGGAGCAGTAGTCATCCGAGACCATATCGGGGATTTCTGACATGGGCCGGGCAGGATGCTCACCTGGTGGAGTTGAGACGGAGCAGGGTGGTCCGGGGACGCAGGCCTGATATGTGGGAGCGTGTCCCATTTATACGGGTATTGAGACAGCCTTTGGCCTCGGCATGCAAAAAGTGCCGACTACCTACTTACAGCCTTATAAAGTAGACAACAGAGAGACCGATCTACCGATTTTGATCCCGAGATCCTCCTTTCGAGAGGCCCCACCCTCCACGCATGTGATGATGACGCGGGAGTGGATGATGGTTATGCGGCATGGTATGTTACAGAGCTACCACGACATCTTCCGGCATCTATAGATGCCGATGAGGAGGATATGGCTACAGTGCTGGAGAGACTGGAGGGAGAGCATGCCACCCTGACACAGACACACCAGGTGGCTCTCGAGGAGATTAGAGCTCTGACAGAGGAGAGGGATGCCCTGATTTTGGAGAGAGACACCGCCGCCAGAGCGAGATACAAATGATCCAAAGCAGAGGGATCGCTACCATCGACATAGGAGGCCCTCGTGGCCAAATATGGTAAGTGAGACAGTACCATGTCGTAGTCCTGGGACACAGGGCACGATCCTAGGAGGGGCAAAGACCAAAGCAGCACCAGGCAAAGACACACTACGAGCACCGGCACCGTGAGCTTGAGCACATATCGCCTCCCTCGCCGAGGTGAGATACTATGAGGATGCCTTAGCGCAAAGATGCCCCACATGTGCCTCTGCAAGACGGGCGAGGAGGAGATCAGCGACAGCCACCGCGAGCGGGGCATCAGAGGGAGGGAGCACCGGGAGAGACCGAGGTGTGCAGAGGCCTCCAGCAGCAGGTGCATCTAGCTCGATAGGCGGCGGCCAGGGGAGACAGCCTGGTCCAGAGGAGGGTGGAGGAGATAGTGTCCTCCATGCATCAGATTTCACGATATAGAGATTGATGTAGTGATGTAGCCTCGATTGGAAGGCATTTTATAGATGGCTTGATTGAAAGCCACCCATTTTTTGTTGTACAGACACACATGTATATATAGATTCATCATTTCATTTGTCATATAATTGTTCTCATGCTTTTGATTTTGATATACATGGATAGATGTAGCGTAATTGTGATGGATATAGATATAGACTGATAGATGATGAAATAGATGTGATTGGATAGACATAGACTGATAGAGGATATAGATAGATGTGATTTGTGGATTTAATTTGGATGAGAAAATAGATATAGATAGATGTAATGTGACATGGATAGACAAATGATTAGATGATGTGATAGATAGATAGGAGGTAATAGCTGGAATGGATTTGATATTTTTGAGATTTTAATTATATTTTGATGAAAATAGATAGAGGCGATGAGATATGTATTGGACAAAGTAGATCAGATGAATTTTAGATAAATGATAGAGTTTGATTAACATGTTAAATGTTAAGTTAACTGGATGAAATAATTGGAAAGACTCTTGGTGAGAGTCAAGGATGTAGTGAGAACGACCTTGATTAGAAATAAAGGGAATACACCCAAATATGAAGAAAAATGATAAATCGACTCCCAACCGACCATAAATAGAATCTGGATAGGAAACCAAAAGACCATGCATACAAGGCCCTATATAGGTTAAAATAAACCTGACACTAACTAGCCGCAAACCAGATTTAGGATGGAAACGGAAAGAGCAAGTAAGTATCTTGTCGAAATTTACAAGGGACAGAATACATGTTCATACTGGGAAAATAGGATTCTCCATATGATCGACAAAAGGTCTTAAATCTCAGCTTCATGATTTTGGCAGAAAAGCAAACTGATCAATGCGGGAAGTTTGCTAGATATGGAAAGACTGATCAATACGGGAAGTCTTTCAGCGATGCTAAAAAGTGTACAAACTGACTGAAAGGCTGATCAATGCAAGAAGCCTTGAGTATTCATTTGAGAAACAGCCGTCCTTCAAGGGAGCGGTCTGTATTTTGAATTTTAATGATAGCCATCCTTCGAGGGCATGGTCTATATCTTTTGATTCATTTGATAATGTATGGATAGCTGTCCTTCAAGGGATCAGTCTATCTTTTTTTGATAGCATCTTTTTTTTTTTTTTTTTTTTTTTTTTTTGAAAATCCTTTTGGAAGAAGCTGAGTTTAGACCTAGATAGATCAGATAGAGGGGAAGAAAACATAAAAGAGCACGCACTCATGCCCCGAGTAGATCCGATTAAGATAAGCACTTGGGATAGATGAAGTGGTGATTAAGGTATCCCTACCATGAGGAGGAACATATCCAAAAGAAAAATGCAATGAGTAGAGCCGCGATACTCATATTTAAGGTAAAAGAGGCAATAGGCGGAGAACCACATAGTTCCGAATCACCATGAAAGTATATGACTAGTTGTTAGATGGATGAAAGATCTGTCTTGCGACTAAATTTGTGTAAGATAGATTTTAACAGTAGAAGGGCCGTAGATGCAAAGCATTAAGAGGTTCCACTTCAGGTATACCATCCATGGAAGATAAACGATAAGCCCCAGACCCATATTTATGAGTGATAATGTACGGGCCCATCCAGTTGGGAGCAAACTTACCACGTTGACTCCTTTCGAGTGTAGTGACATTTTGGTTTTCTTTAAGAACAAGATCACCAATTTTGAAGTCACGGTGCTGCAAGTGCTTGTTATAAGCACGTTTGACACGCTCAAGATAGACTTGATGATGTTCAAGAGCATTGAGACGCCGCTCATCTAATAATTCAAGTTGTGCTAGACGATTTTGACGATAGTCCTCATCAGAGACAAATTCTCTGAGAGAAACACGGAGAGATGGGATTTGGACTTCCAAAGGAAGAACAACCTCAGACCCATAGATGAGAGAGAAGGGAGTAGCACCCGTAGGAGTACGAATACTAGTCCGATAAGCCCAGAGAGCAAAAGGGATATGTAAATGCCAATCCCTACCAGCTCGACTAGTTACCTTTGCGAGGATATTACGCAAAAAGTTTTATTGAAGCTTCGCCCGCCATTAGCTTGCATGGATAGTATGGAGAAGAAAAACTGAGTTTGATATTGAAAGCGTCGCAGAGATTCTGCAAATCAACGTTCTTGAAAGATTTACCGTTATCTGTGATGAGTTTGTGTGGAACACCAAAGCGACAAATGATGTGTTGATAGACAAAATCAACTATGGGTTTAGCCTTTGTTGAAGAAAGAGGGATAGCCTCCACCCACTTAGTAAAGTATTCCGTGGCAGTAATGATAGAATGATGACGCTGTGAAGAACGGGGATTGATGAGACCAATGAGATCAAGACCCCATTGCGAAAAAGGCCACAAATCCACTGCAGGTTGTAAGAAGCTTGACTAGGGATATGTGTAAGATTAGAATGTTGTTGACACTTGACACATTTCTTAGTGTATTCACAACAATCTCGATTAAGAGAAGGCCAATAATATCCCAAACGCAAGATGCGTTTAGCCACAGCCAAGCCACTAAAATGTCCACCACAGATACCGTCATGGACCTCCTGGATAGCTTTAGATGATTCACGGGTTTTGAGGCATCGAAGCAAAATGCCATCAAAGCCGCATTTGTAGAGGATCCCGCCTAGAATAGTATAGCGATTAGCGCGTTGGATAAAAGATCTCCTACCATTGGAAGTCAGATCTGGAGGAAGCACCGAATGAGACAGATAATCAACGATCTGTCGATACCACTCATCCCGAGTATCGTTGTGACAAAGATGGATTAAAGTTAGTCACCGGAGATGAGATGGTTGATCTAATCATGCACACCACATAAAAAAGTCGCGAGTCTTCGGTAAAAGGCGGATAAGCGAAGCTAACGGCCATCAGATCCGCGAATCGATTCAGCAAAGGCGAGGAATGGCTTGGATAGTGAATTTATCGAAAGATTGGAGTTGAGCAAGAACGATATCACGATATTTTTGAAGGATATCATTCTTGCATTGATAGATGCCTGTGACTTGATTAACGATGAGTTCAGAATCACCAAAGATGTCAATATGACGAGCGCCGAGATTAATGGCATTTTGAAGACCCAAGACTAGAGCTTCATATTCAGCCATATTATTGGTGCACTCAAAGTTTAATTTGTGTGCGACAGGGATAGGCGTACCCCAAGGAGGAATCATCACAAAACCTGCACCTCCCCCTTGCTGACATTTGGATCCATCAAAGAAGAGCTTTACTTTAAATGGAGATAGACCAAAATCAATTTGTTGGATATATTCATCGGGGAATTGAGCAAGGGGGTTTTGAGTATCCGGAAGAGGAGCATCAGCTAATTGATCTGCAATAACCTGACCCTTGATAGACTTTTTGGATAAACTCGAGGTCAAATTCTCCATCATAAGCATGAGCCAACGAGTGATACGATCATTGTGATAAGGCTTCGCATGAATTGTCTTGAGTGGATTGACACTTGTGACAATGTAAGTTTTGTGATTAAGGAGGTAATGACGAAGCTTAGAAGTTGCGAAGAAGAGAGCACAACACAGCTTTTCAGCTTCGAATAACGTGTTTCATACTCATGGAGGGTGCGACTGATGTAATAGATAGCTTGTTCTTTACCACAAGTGTCCCGATGCGAGATCATGGCTCCCAGAGCATGGTCAGTCACAGAGATATAAAGATAGAAAGGCTCCCCCTCACGTGGAGGTGTAAGCACAGGTGGAGAAAGAAGATAAGCTTTGAGATCATCAAAGGCCTTTTGGCAATGCTCATCCCATTCAAAATGAACATTCTTACGGAGGAGATGATGAAAAGGTTGACAACGATCCGACAATTGTGAGATAAAACGACGCACTGATTGAAGACGTCCTTGGAGACTGCGGAGTTGCTTTAAATTAGAAGGGGGAGGCATTTCAAGGATAGCTTTTATTTTTGTGGGGTCTACTTCAATACCCCTAATGGAAATGATAAAGCCTAAAAGTTTACCAGTGAGAACGCCAAACACGCACTTAGATGGATTTAGACGAAGACAAAAGTGAATAAGCCTCTCAAAGAGAGGTGCAAGAATGAAAAGATGATCCTGACGACGTTTTGATTTACCGAGGAGATCATCGACATAATCTTCCACAGTTTTGTGTAAGAGATCATGGAAGATGTAGGTCATTGCTCGCTGATAGGTTGCTCCTGCGTTCTTAAGACCGAAAGGCATAACACGATAACAAAAGGTCCCCCAAGGAGTTATGAAAGAAGTCTTATGTTGGTCTTCTGGTGCGATAAGAATTTGATTATACCCAGAGAAACCATCCATAAGAGAAAGCATCTCATGACCCGTAGTTAAATCCACGAGTTGGTCGATATTAGGTAGAGGAAAATCATCTTTTGGACAAGCAAGATTAAGATCCCTAAGTCGGTACAAATTCAAATTTTCCTAAAGGGCTTTAGTTATCTGGTACTACATTGGAAACCCATTGTGGATAATCGATGGGTTGGATGAAATTAGCCGAGAGCAAGCGCTGCAACTCCTCTTTAACAAGCAGGGCTACTCTAGGGTGCATTTTACGCAATTTTTGTTTAACTGGTCTGATGTTGGGAAGAGTAACGATATTGTGGACCACAATATCGGGATCGAGTCCTGGCATATCCTCATATGACCAAGCAAAGACTTGACGATGGTTGGAAAGAAAAGTGGTAAAGTCTCCTAACTCCTATGGATTAAGGGATTGGCCGACCTTAATGATGCGAGGGTCTTTAGAAGTCCCTATATTAAGGTCGATAGTGGCTTCGTTGAGAAGCGTAGACGTGTCAGAAGGAATGGTCTTGGGAAGATAAGAATCCTCTGCCCCCAGATAGGTGAGAACAGAATCATCATCCGCACAGTGGATAGTGTTGATAGTAAGAGAGTCGTCTCCAACTATTTCAGGGAAAACTAATGGTATGGAAGTGGACGTGTCATTAGTCTTATAGGTTAGTGGCCCTAAGGAAATGGTATTGACTAAAAAAAAGTCGACGATGGAAATGGCGTCGTCCACATCGAGTGATGCTTCTGACCTAGCGGGAGAAGATGGTTCTTCAATAGGAAGAGGCTCATCGAGAATAGTGACGGTGGCTTTTGAAAGAGGTTTAAATCCTAAACCAAATTTTTGATGTGGCATAAGAGTTGGAATGGATGCGAGGTCATGCACACCTTGTTCATATTTTCCCAGGCCAAAGCCCTTCCACGCGCATCGATATAAATAAGTTTTTGCAAACGTGGGATTCTGTAGACAATCGAACCCTGTTAAATAAGGTTTGGCCCTAGGAGGAGAATCCGGGCGATAGTGAGGCGTATCAAGACCACCGTAGATGAAATTAGTCTGTTGATTGGGTAGACCAATGGTGACGATGCGACCAAGACCAGCCGATATTCGTGTTGTTTGTCTGGGTCTACCATACTCATTAGGTTTGAGATGGGTGTCAAAAGAAAGGAGAGGAAGCTCTCCCAAAGGAGAAACGCCGCAATGTCTCTTCTAGATTTTGTAAATCCGGTAGTTTGGTCAGCAGGTATGGAAGAAGATGAGGCCCCGTCAGGAGAACAAGCATTTTCCTTTAGAGGGGCGGACCCTGTGGTCATATCACATTGTGCGGAAGGAAAAGGATCTCCTGGATGAGTATAGATTTTGCCCTCATATTGATATTTTAAGCATCGATGGAGGGTGGATGGGACACAATGCATTGCATGAATCCAGGAGCGTCCGAGGATCATATTATAGTGGAATTTCCCTTCAACAATGTAAAAGAGTTCGTGAAGCAACTTCCTACCTACTCGAATGGGTAAGACCACAGTTCCTAAAGTAACTGCTAGCTGATCGTTAAATGATCGAAGAGCGAAAGGCGGGGGTGACACTACGTTCTTTGGTAACTTAAGCTGCTCGAATGTGTGCGAGGAAATGACATTAAGTGCAGCACCACTGTCGATCATAATGCGTTTTAATGTAGTGTTGTCGATTTGGACTGTGATAAAGAGGGGAGCCTCCAAATCCTCGAAGAAAGGGAAGGAATTTCTGAATCTTCAAAAGAAATGGTGGTTGATGGTCTATTCAATCCAACAACCATCTCGAAGGGCTGGGGCTCATCTGAATTCACTGCGATGCGACGCAGATTATCAATCGAGCCCACGATGTCATGAGAGAGGATCAATGAGGTCAAAAAGAGACATTTTGACCGGAGCCTGGGTGAGTTGTTTCATGACACTCTCCTCAACTGATACGGGAACTTGAGCCCGAGGTGCAGCACGAATAGAGACTCGGGGTCTCGAGGCTAATGAGGAAGGAGAAATTCCTTCGGGGGCTGCAGAAATGACAACCCGTGGTCGAGATGCTGTAGATGAGGATGGATCATCATACTGTTGGGTTCTAGTGGCGATATGAATTGTGTCGATTTGAGAAGGTGGAAGATCGTTTGGAGTGGAATCACTAGAAGTAGAGGTCTGAGTAGATCATTGGGGCTCAGATGGAGCTATGATGACAGGAGATACTTGTTCCTCATCCTCCAGCAAAAGATCACTTTCTTCCAAAAGGCTGTTGACAACAGATTGAAGGGCTTTACACCTCTCAGTATCATGACCCGGGGTACGGTGGTAGGCGCAAATCAAATCAGAGTTAAACCAGGCAGGTTTAACTCCTTTAGGGTTATAGGGTTTAATCGGAGGAAGAGATATGGATGAAGATTGGATAAGTTGGTGAAGGATTTCAGTATAGAATCCGTTAGACAAAGATGAGGACAGGGATGATGAAGGCGCCTCTTCTACTTTAACAGACTGCCGAGGTAAAAGGACTTGCATGTTAGGTTTGACAGTCTTTTTAGGGATCATCTTATTTTTTTGGACATCTGGAGGAGCAGCCCTGGGCACTTGAGGTGGAAGTAAGTGAGACATGATTGATTTCGATGGAGGAGGAGCCCCTAAAATAGATTTTGAAGATGATGGAGATGTGACAGGTGTCGCGGTCTTCAGAGGTAAAGGAGGCTGCTTGGTCGAAACTACTGATGATTTAGATAATGTCGATTTAGATGAGGAAGAAGCTCCCAAAGTAGGTCTAATCGGAGGAACAAAGGGTGCCCTGGTTTTTGGTAATGAAGATGATGATTTTGATAAAGGAGGTGACGTCTTTTTAATAGGTAAGTCCACTTTTCGAGGTGCTGGTGAAGAATGTGTTGTAGAAGAAGATGATGGTTCTGATAAGTTTGCAGGAGAAGACGCCTTCTCAGTGGATAAATCCAATCTTTTATGAGGCGTAGATAGAGATTTTTGTGGGAAAGCACCCAGATTCTTGAACACGTGAACTATAGGCTTTCCCTTTTCAGGGATGGTGACAATTTCAACCGCATAAGGTGATTGTAACCTATTCGGGAAACAAAGGAGGAGATGCTGATGATGCAACGTTAGATTTTGGTTGTCTCGGTCTAAGTTCGGGAACCGAGTGTATAGGTGTCGGTGCTACTTCTTTAGATTTTCCTTTAATGGGCGAAGCAGCATTGGTGATGGAAGAAGTGAGTGATGAAGAAGCAGCTCCTTGCAAAGGAACTACTTCTGGTACAGTAATTGTGGGTGAAACTACTGTAGGAAAGGAAACAGGAAGAGTCAAAATCGAAGACGCTTCATTGAAGTTGGTACAACTATAGGTACATTTACCAATGGCATAGTCGCAGCAAAAATGGGAGAAACAGAAGTAGATGTATCCGCAGTGGAAACTCGAAGGGATGTAATTGCCTCGAGCACTGAAAGAATGTCTGACGATGAGACAGATGAGGATGACACTGTCTCGGGTATGGATGGAAGGTCAGAAAAGAAGCGGAGAGAGATGAATCCGTATCTAGCAATGTAGGAATATTTGAAGACGAGCTATTTGAAGATGGTGGAATCCCAGCGATTAGCGAAGTAGAAGGAGGTTCTGATTCGGTCGATGTGTTCGCAGATGGCTTAGTTTCAGAAGAAGATTCTTCAGTAGAGATGAAGTTGATAGTATGAGTGTTTGGTTTTTGAGACTCTGAAGCATTATGGTTCGGGGAATGATTAGGAAAAGGTTGTTTAAAAACATCCAGTGCTTGATTTGGGGGAGCATTTGGGTTATCCAGAATGAGCTCACCTCTATCAATGAATTTCTGGACAAGATTTTTGAAGGTCTGACATCGTTCAATGTCATGACCTTTAGTTCTATGATAATGACAGAAATCATTTTCCCTATACCAGAATGGACGTTCTTGGTTTTCATCAATATTCCGAATGGGGGGAAGTTCGATCATGCGAACTTCCAACATTTTCTCTAAGATAGAAGCATATGATTCTCCCAACGAAGTGAAAGATCGAGATGACGAGGACCCTTTTCGAGAAGATGAGGAGTCTCTCCGTGGTGTTTGGTTAGAAGTGTTATCGGCTCGTGATGTTTTTAATACGATAGCGTTGGTGGATCCCTGGTTCTTGTCTTTAGAAGTGGAAGGATTTGATTTGGTAAACCGAGAAAAATCTGGTTTAGACTTAGAGCGAAGTTTTAACTTCCCTTGTTCAATGGCGCGAGACTCAAGTTTGCGTGCCATCGTAAAGGCTTCTTCAAATGTATGAAAGGTCTGGATCCTTAAAGTGGAAGAAATATGATTAGCACAAGATCGAGTAAACAACTCGATCATGGGGCCGAGGAAGGAGAAAGACAATTGGTTTACTATCCCTCTCCAACGAGCGACAAAGTCTGCAATAGACTCATCATCGAATTGATGAATGTTATAAAGATCTGTGATCGAGATCTTATGGGTGATATTTATTGAAAAGTTTTCAACAAACATCTGAGCCAATTGAGAGAAAGAAAACAAGGAATGTTGAGGAATGTTATTGTACCAGTCTAAAGCAGGACCTGCTAGAGACATAGGAAAAGTACGGAGCATAAGCTCCTGATCTTGGACTATGAGGTAGCAAGCATGTTTGAATGCTCGCAAATGCTGTTGAGGGTCCTCCCGACTATGGAATTTTGAAAATTTAGGAAGTTCCCATTGGGGAGGATAAGGCTTAAAAGCCACTGAGGGATGAATGGGTTCATTACACACTTCTTCAAAAGAGTATGAAGGACGAGCCCCTTTGGTGGAGGCTTCCAAGTCTCGTGATTTTCTTGAAAAGAATTTGAACCACGCGATTGAGGAGGAGGCACAAAGTGGCATGTCCTACATAGGAAGCAAATGGTGGATGTTGTTGAGGTGTCAACGGGGATTCATCCGTGATTGATAGGATGATAAGAGGAATAACCAAGTGCGCTCGGGTGACGCCCGGTGAGGTATTTGTGTGAAGGAGCCCGTATAGGCAGGTCAGTGAGACAATAAGTGGTTGAGAAAATGGAGGTTGGATGACGGACGGAGCCTGTGATTGATGGACTCCTATGCTTGTTGACTGAATCGGAATAGATTGAGGAACATGGGTGTCGATTTGATTGGACATGGTGGGGAACAAGACCTGAAAGAGGCTTTTTACTGCCGGATTAGTTATTAAGGGCGCCGATGCTAGAGGATGGGCGAAGGTCACTGTTGCTCGGAATATTGGAAGAAAAACCCACTGGAGGACGAGAAGCAGGAACCAACTGACTAGTCGAAGGGGGTTGACTCATAAAGAGGTACTGACCCTGGGATACAATGGATGGCATAGATGAATTAACAACAATATGTGGGTGCGCAGACGCACCCATGATAGCCAGAGAAGAGGACTTCTCAGAAGTAGGTTGTGGAATAGTCGAGGTAACTGTGGCGTTAGGAATAGGTAAGACTATTTGAGAACTAGTCGATACGGTCGGTGGAAGAGAAAAAGGAGGCACAGGTGCGCCACCCTCTTCCGTGGCTCGAGGTGAGAAAAATGATGCTAACTGTTCTACAAAATCCTGGGATGGTTCACGAGGATAATCGTACACTTGTTGGATTGGTGGTCCTTGATCAGATATTTGAATAGATTTGTGTACTAGGTAGTCCATGAGGGCTACCGGGTTACGATCAAGGAGCGCCTGAAATTCAGGATCCCCACGAGGAACATACTCTAAGTCAGAAGCAGATGATATTTCTGAAGGACTAGGGGAAGCTGGACGTGATGGGGTTGCTTTGGCTTGATAGAAAGGATTATATGACCAGGATGGGGAACCAACTAACAGCGGTCCCGAGGAAGATCCGGGGGTGCCAAACATCCACACTAGTGGTGATCTCAAGAAGAAGGGGCCATTGAGCCATTCTTCTAGATTGTAACCGAGTAATGACCATCATAAACACGCAGAAAAGAAGATTGACCTAACTAATGCACGTGACAATTCAAGCAAAAAGCAGTGATTATCTCCTTTAATTTTTGATGCTTTTAAGAAAGAAAATATTAGGGAAGGCTTTTAGAACAGAACTACTCGTATAGCCAAACTAAGGATGGTTTGGGAATGTTTGGTGAGGAGTCCCAAGGCACTTCAAGAAAAGACCGGACGTGGCTTGATATAGGGGCCTACCCCCGCACTTCACACACCGCCGCGATAAGGGAGCTCGGGTGCTTTGCCAATATATACCGTAACTCCGTGAATTTATAGCGCCCCGAGTACCGCGTAGAGCTCTTCCTCTTGGATGTCACTTCCAAGTAGGCGAGGCCAGGGAAGGAATTTTTGTTTAAATGCTTTATACCTAGTGATTTTGGCTTTGTGTGCAAGGGTGAAAAATAAAAATCAAATAGTGTCACTACCGATTTTGATCAATTTTCCAGCCTAATTAAAACTAGATGAGAAACATACAACAACAATGACAAAGAAAGAGTTCTTTTTAAGCACTTAAAAATGAAGTGTTTGATTTCGATGAAGACAAGTCAAACAGATTCTTTCCCAAATGCGATTAAATTCCTTTTAAGCACCAAAAATTGAAATGTTTGGATGTGATAGAAAAAAAACAAACAAATTTTTTTTTTACTTTTTTTTTTTAGTTCCTAAAAAGGAGAAAACACCGTAAAAGAGAAATACCTGTAGATTTAGCTCTCCAAGGTGTGTGGACTTCAAAAAGCGCGTTGTTGAGCTCTTCCCCTCGAACAATCCCATGAACAAGCAAAGTGCTCCGCAAGAAAAGGTTAAGCAAACACCAAACAAGATCCGGAAAGATATATCCAGATAATGGTGAAAACGAAAAATTTCTATTTTAAGGAACTAGAAAAATTTCAAGATAATGATTTCGCATAAAAAGCAAGATTGAAATGATGAAAGGAAATGCTCAAACAGAACTGATAAAAATCAGCGAGGAAAAAGAACAAAGCTCAAAACTAGAAAAGAGATGAACTTACCAATAAGGGACTTTGGTTGGGTCCCACCGGGCGTGCCAGAATGTAGATCAAGAATTTAGCGCTTGTTACCTGTCCAAGTTAATGTACCAAACTAAACACAAAAACCTTGAAAAACTCAAATGAAATTGATACCTGATGGACAAGATCCGAAGATGCAGACGGATAAGGAAGCCGATGTAGATGAAACGGGCGCACACGAGCAATTCCGCACTAGATCCGAGTAACCTGCGAGACACCGATGCTTGACAGAAAAAGACCACGTTAAAAGGTATTTAGGTGGACTACCCGAGAAGCGGGTCCGGAAGCGATAAGCTTCCTCATGGATGTCAGTCCACGTTTTCAATTAAGCAAAGAAGCATACATGATAAAAGATGTACGTATAGGACTAGATTTTCTGATCAAAGTAATAAAACAGAATCTAAATAAAGCAGACATGTAAAGCAACAATGTAAAACAGAAACTATGAAATAAAGTCGGATTTGTGTTACCTGTGTCCTTTTTACCGTCTCGCAATACAATCGGTGTCGATTGATGTGGATCGGCGTCGATCGATGTGGATCGATGTGGATCGGCGCGATCCGGCGTGGATCGGCACAGCGTCGATCCAGGCAAGCGAAAAGGTTTGAGAATCAGAAAATAGAGGCAAGATCGTCAACGCCTCATAGATCTCGCAAATGCCGAGAGACACTCGCCGTGGTCCACCTGCTGGCCGATGCAGAACACAGTCACCAGAAAATCAATGGAGACGTGCAATGCTGATGTGATAAGAGCAGAGTAACGGTGCTCCTCTCAGGGATTGATTTGGACAAGATTCACTTTCACTCGATAGATTAAACTCAAAATTGATGTTCGGAACTCTCTCGTTCTCTCTCTTACAATCTGTGTCTAACCAGAACTGAGTTCTGGGCTTCTATTTGTAATCGGCGCCGACCGAGATTAAATCGGCGCCGTTCAAAAATCGGCGTCGACCGAGTACCGGTCGGCGCCGATCGGGGAACAGACTCCCGAAATGGCCAAACGAGTGATTTCTGGGAAGATGAGAATGATCCTATCATCCCAAGTACGGGAGATATCCCGCGACTCGGTTTGGGAGGAGGAGAAATAGGGGGGATATATGGATAAAATAGATATGGGGTAGATAAGTGGTTAGGATATATGTAAAAAGGTGTAATTAAATAGTTAATATTTAATTACTCATGGGTAAAACAAAATGGGGTGAATTAAACTTAGGATAGGTGTTTAAATCACAAATTGATTAATACTCCAAGGGGGTAGTGGTGATATAAACGTGCCCCAGGTTACCTGAGAAGGTAAACGAATGTGAGGGACACTAAATTGAGTAACCAATTTTAAGTGTCTACATTAAATACACATCTACCAAATTGAAAAGCAAGATATTCGGGTAGAGTGGGAAAAATTAGCATGAATGGAACTTGGTTCATTTGGGACACGAGGGACGCGAAAGCGCGAAGTACAGTTCGGCCGATTCGGGCGATGTGGGGAAAAGACGCACAAATGTTCTTGGGACATGCGGGATGAAAGTATGCGAATACGCGATTTGGCCGAATCGAGACAAAAGGGAACAACGGGTTCGAGCGAACTTGGGACATTTGGGACAAAAATTTCCGACGGGCCCGAAAAGAACGGACTTCGGGTAAACCGGCCGATCGGGGAACAAAGAGCCCGAATGAACCTGGGACACGCGGACAAAAATGTCCGACAGGCCCGAAAAACACACAAAATGACCCAAAAACATAGATTTTCCCAATTTTTTGACTTTTCACATCACCAGGACAACAGAAAAGACACTTAACCTCAAAATTTTAATTTTCAACTTCTTAAAAGCAGGGGAATTTTGAGTGGACAACAGTTGGCTCCTTCTGGGGATGACTTGGCATAGATTCAAAGAATGAGACAAGGCAAGAATTTAGACAAACTCGGGAAGTAAACCAATACCTTATCCATTGGGCCATGGAGACAAAAAGCAAACCAATATAGAAGACAACACCGCAAACAACACACAAAAACAAGGGAAGGAAAGGAGGACACACACTATACAGAATATACACAGGACTTCCTAATCACCTATGACTTAAATAGTTTCAGGTACTACCCACTATAAGGAAGTGGGAGAGAAGAACCATCCATATAATCAAGGTAAAAATAATTCTTACCAACGAAAAGTGCCTGATCTTGAAAGGTCCGAGCCAAAGGGAATCAAACTTGCCATGGCTGCCACGAGGTTCATGCCTTTTATCCCACAACAAAACAATGTCTCCAACTTTGAAATCCCTGAACCTGGCTTTCTTATCAAACAAGACCTTTACCTTCTGTGGTGAGTAGATATCCTATCAGCAACTTCCAATCTATCCTCATTCAATTTGTGAAGATACATGATTCTCTTATCCAAAGAATCATTGAAACTGGTATCTTCAATGGCCTTCATTAAATGCAGAGCTGGAAGCTCCACTGTAACTGGAAATTGGGCCTCCACTCCATATACTACCTGAAAAGGAGACATCCCAATGGCTCTCTTAGGTGTGATCCTATCTACCCAAAGAGCATCATAGAGTTTCTTGTGCCAGTTCCGTTGGGATTCATTGACTAATTTCCTTATTATGGCCACCAGATTTTTATTTGTTGATTCTGCTTGTCCATTTCCCTGAGGATAGTAATATGAGGAGTGAGCCAAGGAGATGCCATATCCATAGCAAAAATCCATTATCTCAGCTTGAAGAAAAATTTGAAGCATTATCTCTGTCACAATCTTATTTGTCAACACCATACCTTATCAAGATGTTTTCTTTGATAAAACTGCATACTACTTCTGAAGTAGTACTCTTTACTGGAATGGCTTCTACCCATTTGGTGAAATAATATGTGGCAGTTAATATGTGGGTATGACCAGCACTAGAAGAGGGATTAAGTGTTCCAATGAAATCCAAACCCCATTGCTGAAAAGGTTCTTCGATCACAACTGGTTTCAGGGGCAAGGAGGCCAACTTGGGTCTACCCATGAAAGTCTGACAAGCCTCACATTTATCAACCCATTTTGATGCATCCTTGAACAAGGTAGGCCAGTAATATCCTCCACGAAGTATTTTATGAGCAAAGGATGATTGATGAGTAATGCCCTCCACATGCCTGATCATGAAAAGCTGAGAGTAGCTTCTTCTGCTGTTCCTTGTCCACACATTTCAAAAACCTTCCATCTAACCCACGTTTAAACAAGGCGTTTTCCCACAACACATATTGGGTTGATCTCAGTTTAACGGCTCTCTTCTCTTTGGCAGTAAAATGAGAGGAGCATTCTCCATAGGTGAGAAAGTGAGTGATATCAACATACCATTCATCAACTGAGCTAAGAAACAGAACGGTAGGAAGACCAACTTTATCCTCCAGTAACTCATGTCTAGCTCCTTCAGCGATGAGTTCACACAGGCCTTTTCCACGGACGAGCTTGGTCGGTTTGATGTCAATATCATATTCTTGAACCTTGGCCACCCGGCCTCTCTTGGATCCAAATTCCTGCTGTGTGAGAATTGACTTGATAGTTGTATCTGGGTACTAACACTACGGAGTGAGAGTTAAGAATGTAAAAATGAAATTTCTTGACAGCTTTAACCACTGCAAAAGCATGTTTTTCCATTATGGTGTATTTTAACTCATGATTTTTTAGAATATAGCTCATAAATGAAATTGGGAGTTCGTGCTCATTAGAATTTTCTTGAGTCAAAACAGCAGCCAAGGTGTTATCCGTGGCATAACAATAGATAATGAGATCTTTGCTGAAATCTAGACATGCTAAAACAGGAGTTTTAGCAATGGCCCTTTTAATACCTTCAAAGGCTTCTTTCCCTTTAGGAGACCAACCAAATTTTTGTTTTCCTTTCATCATTTGGGAGATATTCAAAGTTAGCTCTGTAAAATCAGGGATGAACCTTCTCAAAAAGTTGATCTTACCAAAGAAAGAGTGCACTCCCTTTTTGCTGGTTGGAAGAGGAATTTGCTGAATAGCTTGAACTCGCTCAGGATCAATTTTTATACCATCTTTGGAGACAACGTGCCCCAATAATTTCCCCTCCATGACACAAAAAATAGATTTCTTAGGATTCAAAGAGATCCCATGTTCTCTACATCTTAGCAGAATTGTCTCTAGATGCTGGAAATGATCCGCCCTTGTTTTAGAAAATATAGTCAAGTCATCAAGGTATACGACGATACACTTTCCTTTCAAACTTCCAAAGGCCAAATCCATAGCCCTCTGAAAAGTGGCACCAGCATTAATGAGCCCAAAAGGCATCCTTTTGTAAGCAAAGGTACCCCAAGGAGTAGTGAAAGCCGTTTTGTGTTGATCTGTGGTATTAACTTCTACCTGGTTATATCCTGAGAATCCATCAAGCATAGACAACATTTCGGATCCTCGTATTACTGCTTGCAAGACCTGATCCATCATAGGTAAGGGATAATTATCTTTCAAGGAAGCTTGATTTAGATTCCTGAAGTCAACACAGATACGAATCTCACCATTTTTCTTTCTAACGGCACAATATTGGCAATCCATGTTGAATGATGGATAGGAAAAATGATTTTGGCTTTCAATAACTTCTGTATTTCTTGAAAAATTGTGTCAGCTATCTTAGGATTGTATTGCCTCTGCTTCTGTTTAAAAGGCTTAATCCTAGGTTTGAGAGGGATAAAATGTTGCATCTCCTTTGGTTGAAAGCTTTTAAGTCTTCATAGGAATAAGCAAGAACATCTTTATACTTTTTCAAAAGACTCATTACCTTCTTCTTTTCTTCTGGGGTGCAACATTTTCCAATGTTCACGAGTTTAGGATCAGTAGAACTCCCAATATTGATTTTGTCATATTCGGCTGATTGTTGGGGTCCAGTAGAAGCTCTAAACTTTACATACCTGTCGTGTTTGTCAAACAGTTTTTCTAAACTCACCAATCCTTTTGGAATCTTGTTTCCTTTGAGTTTGATACATCCATCCTGATCCGCTTCTTCTTCTTGGGCGGCTTCTTCATTAAAGGGCACACTTTCACGAGGAAAATTATCACTTCCTTCAAAGTACAACTGTTCAAAATTATCCTTGAGTTCTAAGAAAGAAAGCAAGTGTTGATCGTTATTGAAAACTTGCCAGTTACTTGTATTATCAGGTACACTGGGTCTATGAATCATTTCAATGGTGAACTTATCTTGAGAAAAGTCAGGATGAGGAATAAGCAATGACCCTGAGACTGCTAGAGAATCAGCCCTGGTATTCTTCTCCCTAGGCACTGCTTCGATGGAGAAGGCATCAAGAAATTCAATGGAGTCCCAAACCTGATTCCTGTAATGTTTCAACCTTCCATTCTTTACCTGGAAGAGGTTTCTAACTTGCTTGACAATCAATTCCGCATCCCCACGAGCTAGAAGATTCTTCACACCCTATTCTTTTGCCACCTGGAGTCCAAGAATGAGAGCTTCATACTCTGTTGTATTATTGGTATTTTCAAATTGCAACTTGAATGAGAAAGGATGAATGCTTCCTTCAGCAACATCAATATGACACCAGCTCCAAAAACCAAATTTGAAGAACAACTTCCATCAAACTCTAATATCCAAACATCATTAGGATCTTTAGGTGAGACTTTGGGGAGTTGGATTTCTTCTGGAGACATAATCATGTAGTTGCCATGCCCCATATCCTCATAGAGTATTTGTGCTTTGGGATCATCAGTTTTTTGTACAATATACTCAGACTGCTTCTCAGGCAGCAGCTTCTTCATTTGCCCATTAACAGGTATGAGGGCATGTGACCAATCCATTTGAATTTCTCCACCCACATCCTTACAGAAGTTTCTGCTTAGCAACATCCCGTATGAAGGAGGAATATCTGCTACTAAGATAGTAGCCAAAACTTTCTTCTCAGGCAAAGTAGCAAAAGCCACTTGTGCGTCCTTAATTCTTCCGACCAAGGGCACTTCCTTACTCTCCATGGAATAACAAGATCCGTAAGTGCATGTGAGAGTCAACCCTAAGGCATGAGCTACTTTGGCAGGCATTACATTGTCTGATGCTCCTGAGTCTATGACGCAATTACTGAGCCTATGGCCAGCTATAAGGAGTGTTACATAGAATGGTTTGATTTTGTCATTGGGTGAGGTGACAACGGCTACCAGA
The DNA here is from genome assembly GCA_018340775.1 of Taxus wallichiana var. yunnanensis. Lineage (NCBI taxonomy): Eukaryota > Viridiplantae > Streptophyta > Pinopsida > Cupressales > Taxaceae > Taxus > Taxus wallichiana. The sequence continues at coordinate 32,235,645 of CM031240.1, read as the reverse complement.
TTAGGCTGTGGTGCAAAAGAAGGAGTGGGTAAAAGGCCTTTAGAGGTAGTTTTAGAATGAGAATTGACAAAGTGAATCATTTTAGCAAAAGCCTTGGGATGGGTTTGATAATATTCAGCCTCTGAGATTTGAACCTTAGTCTTTTTTAGTGATCAATAATATCGAAAGACCCAGAAGTGGACGGGTTATCATCACTTGAGATCCTAGTTTTATCAATTTTAGGGGAAAAAGAAGTAACTTTAGTAGTAGGATTGACAGGACTCACCTTTGGTGTAGATGAAATGGGGATAGGAGATCCTCTTTTTGCAATTACAGGGATAGTTGTCGGCTGCTCCTTAGATTTCTTGGTGGGCTGCATCACTTTCTCCCTCTGATTTTTCTGCTCTCGAGTCATGACAACGATATGATTCGCTATTCATGTCTGCTACTACTTCGTCGTAATCATCCCCTTCATCAATGCCTTCAGTGGTGAAGAAATTAACTCGAGATCCCTCAAGTTCATCTGTTTCATCATCAACCTCTTCAACAAATTCCTCACAATCTTCATTAACCTCCTCATCCTCTGGTTCCTCAACTTCACAGGTTGCATTGACAGGAACTTTAATAGGAGGTCCTTCAAGTGCTAGCCTTGTTTGAGAAGCAGAAAATGATTTCTGGGCTGAAAATTCCTCCTTGGAACATCTACATAGGGAGCATGCTGAGCCAATTGTTTCTTAATGGCGATGAGATCATTTGCAAGTTTTTGTACCAATGGATCAGTATTAGGTCCAGGAGTGGAAGAGGAGGAAGAAGCAGACTTAGATTTGGAAGGGTCTCTCCTCAACTTCCCTGACATGATTAAATCATCTTCAACACTAACAACAAGAGTTTGATCCTCAGCCAATGTTGCGAGATTAGCCCTTCTTAGTGCATAACTAACTTCAGCAATTGGGCGTTTAGGAAGAAGCATTTTTGAATTTGATCTACAGGTTGAGTATTTGGTGGAATTTTGTTAATCAACCTATTGAATCGAGCCACAAATTCTCTCATGGGATCTTGTGATTCCTTCTTTATTTGAGAAATTTGGGCTAGCAAAGCATGCATGTCTTCCACCGGTTTGAAACGGTTTTCAAACCTAGTTCTCATTGTGTTCCAGCTAGTGATAGCTCCGCCGGAAGGTGATAGAACCAATCAGCAACATTATCTTGTAAAGTCTCAACAAAAAGCCTTACGGAGACGTCTTCATGTTCAACTCCCAGAACTCTGCATGCAACTATGAAGGCTATGATATGTTCATCAGGATGTACTTTACCATCGCCTTTGAATTTAGGAAAGTTCTTCCGGTTACCTCTGGGTAACTCATGCAAAGGCTGAGGAAGGGCAAGAGGCCCAACATGATGGCCCCAGGGCAATGGTACCGCCATTCTTGGAAAAATGGCTTGAAGTGGAATTGAAACACCAGCAAGAATCAGAGCTCAAGATTAGGACTGATTTGTTCTGAAGGAATATCACCCGTAGGGATTCTATCTTTGACAGGAGGAGTGCTTGTTGAACGAGCCTTTCTATTTCTTCTTGTTGAAGGGAAAGGAAAACCCTGCTGTTCCAAGAGCTGAAATTGAGAATCTTCAATACCAAGGGCCCTTCTCCCTCGAGTAAAACGTGGAGTCGCCAGATCAAAAGATGATCAATAAATGATTATAGAACTGGAATATGATTCCCAAACTGTGGTCGTCAAAAGCTGTCAAGAAGTCGTCAAAAATGACTTATATCATTCTGTATCACATTAATAAGATGGAATTTGAAAAGACACAAAGTTCTAAATAACATCATGTGAGAATACAAAGCTTCTCGGATAATACAGTGAAATGATCTAATAAAATTAAATGAATAGCTTGAGAATAAAGGAAACGAGATAGACAAAGATTGAAAAATCCATTCATTGATTTCTTTATGATTTATTTACATTTTCAGAAATAAGCCAAGTTCTCTCTTCTTGAAAATGGTGAGGAGAGGCCATTATATAGTTTACAAATTAGTCCCCAGAACTGCTACTTTTAACTAATGATTAGTTAAAGGGAGCAAATCGCAATACCCCAACTAAATACAATAAATTCATGATGAAGAAGAGAAGAAGGAGAAGAATCGTGAGAAGAAGACAAGCGTTCAAGATCGGGAGGGACCCACTTGATTTAAGGATCTGTTGCGAATCTCTTGAATGCCTCGGCTATGTCTCGGGCCACGTGGGACCGATGTGTTGGCGGTGAGACCGAGTCCGAATCCAAAAAAGGCACTTCTCCATTTCCTTATCGAACTCGACATGAGTATGATAATCTTTATTGGCTTCTTCAGCCCGGCAGATTGAAGAGAACGCAACCGATCTCCTTCATTTTTTCCTCCGGTAATGGAGCTTTCCTTGAATAGACCCCTTTGACAAAAGCTCAATTGAGCTTTGATTTCTTATAAAGTGAGAGGCACACCAGAATCTCTTCATGAAGATGGCAATGTATATCTTTAAAGGAAGATATAACTAGTGTTTTGAAGGCCTCACCCATTCTGCCGCTTATTCCTTAATTCTCCCAAAGCCTCCTCCAGGGACCTTGATCTTCCATTCCACGCCATAACTTTTGACTCCAGGCTCGACTTTGACAAATTATCCTTTGTATCTTCAAAGACCTCCTGCTTGCCAAAAAAAGTTTTCATCTGTTTGTCCCATGAGGCGGAGGTCTACTTATGAGAAATATATTCCAAAGTTTAAGTTCTTTATCAATGCTCCTAATAGTGGAGGAGAGCTCATTGTAAAGTTGTTCACCTTCCCATGGAGTTTGAAAGCTTCGTCAATGAATTCAATCACAAAATTGCATATCATCCACAATGGCCTCCCCATAGCTCATAAATAAGAAATTCCATACTTGTGCATATCTTGATACTTTTGTACTTCATCTTGGCTCAAAATTTTATTTTTGTGGTGGAAGAGTAGTCAATGGGGTAGGGTCAAAACTTTGTCCTTGGACAAAAGAGATTTGATGAAACTTGTAAGAATCGGGAGCTTGTTCTTCCAATTTTCTCATGGTTTGTTGCCCTTTCTCTACCCTCCCAATGACTCATGGTGATAGATTTCGAAGATTGTGGATCTCGCCTTCAGTAGATTCTCCCATGGGAATTCTTTGAGAGCTCAAGATTAGACGCTTGTAAGTATTATTCGCATGGCTTGTCTACCTTAGGCTGCTATCTCCAAGAATTGTTGGCCCTGAGCGTGGACACACTACCACGGGAGGTAGTTATGGCTTTTGTACGAGGAGGAGTAGTGCATGGTCTCAAGGCCACCACAAAATATCAAAATTTGGTCTTGAGATCCGAGAGGAAGACTTTCTCTTCCTTTACCGTTTCTACAAGAGGCTGCATGTTCTCATGTGAAATAGGAGGAGGAAGAAGAAGGTGGGGCAAGAGGACCAAGAGACAGAGAACTCATGGCACCCAGGTTTGCATAGTTGTGCCTCGAGTTGAGATATGAGTGGAGCACTTGGGGCTCCTAGTGTAGAGGAATCAACGCTGATTGGAAGTTCATTGCTATGGACTTCTTTATCCTTATCCATTGGGGCTTTAGGGGTGACTTATCAAGAGTTGGCACTTCACTTTCTTCACTTTCAGAGAAAATAATGTTCTCTGGTCCTCAAGGCAATTCCTGCATGCTTCCTCACGAGGTCATCCTCAATTTGAAGAGCATCGATGTATGAGAAACCAAACCATTGCCTCAATGCTGCAAGAGTATACATCGTGTATGAAGTCATATAAAATTTCTTAGTTTGCTTGCACATTTGATGGTTGTTGTTCGCTAGATTCATACTAATGATCTCTCGACCAGTTGATATTCAAAGTTCCTCGCACACCATATTGATAAGTGGGCACATCCGAAATGGAACTCATTTGAGAGAAAGTAAAATCCCATGACCCGAGCCATTTAGGATTATAAAATAAACAATTCTTCATTGAAATCCACACGAAAAAGAGTCTTGGATAGACGAGATGCCCCTTTCTTAGGGTTTTTTAGCCAGGACTTCACCACCCGCGCCTTATAGTTATCACTGTCTTGATCGAAAAGGGCCTGTGCTTGATTCTGGGAGATAACTATAGCATTGTCCATTTCTGGAATCCTTAGGGTAGTGCTAATGGCGGTGGCATCTAACTTGGCAATGAGTTCTCCATGCACGTTCGTTAGTTCGCTTGAGTCGGGACTGAAATGAGCTCCGCAAGCGAGTACTGTGTCTGCACATTGTACTGAAATTGGGAAGCCACCGCGAACGCCAAGCCACTATCATGAATCATCTGTGCCATAGCTGAAGGGTTTGCATCTGTCATCCTTGCCCAAAAATCCCCAAAATCAAGGTGGCGAACTTCACTGTCCCCGATATCGGGAACGGCAGACTCGAGTGGTGAAACTTGTTCCTGCCCCTGGAATTTAATCTTCATGTTGATAGTAACTTGAGAACAAAGCTGCAGGTTGGACTTGGGATGGAATCGCAAGGGAAATGGATACGCGCACAAAAATTTTGGTTGCAAGGTTCGAGCAATAGATAGCATGAAAGTAGTGTGTAAAAACACATAGGGGTAGTTCATTATATAGCATTTAGGAGAGAAAAAGGCAATAAATGTGCATTAAATACATATCTACCAAATTGAAAAGCAAGATATTCGGGTAGAGCGGGAAAAATTAACAGGAATGGCACTTGGTTCATTTGGGACACGAGGGATGCGAAAGCGCAAAGTACGTGGTTCGGCCGATTCGGGTGATGCGGGGAAAAGACACACAAATGTTCTTGGGACATGCGGGACGAAAGTACGCGGAATACGTGATTCGGCCGAATCGGACAAAAAGGGAACAATGGGTCTAGGCGAACTTGGGACATTTGGGACAAAAAGTTCCGACGGGCCCGAAAAGAATGGACTTCGGGTAAACCGGCCGATCGGGGAACAGAGAGCCCGAATGAATCTGGGACACGTGGGAAAAAAATGTCCGACAGGCCCGAAAAACACACAAAATGACCCAAAAACGTAGATTTTCCCAATTTTCTGACTTTTCACATCACCAGGACAACAAAAAAGACACTTAACCTCAAAATTTTAATTTTCAACTTCTTAAAAGCAGGGGAATTTTGAGTGGACAACATGCACACCAAGGAAAAAACAAGCTCACAAGTAGAGAAGTAATCATGAACTTAGCAACATGATAAAGCAAACCAATCAAATACTCTCAAAATTGCAACTGCTGAAACCTCAATACAAGGTGAGCAATACAATTCCAAAATAATAATTGAAAAAAACTTGCACGAGGAAATAAGAAGAAACTAGAAGTAATAAACAACTTGATAAACGAAGAGTGCACATTTTATCGAAACCAACTCTGATACCATGAAAGAGGGATTCACAAGAACCGATGTTGAAAACAATGCACCACAACAAATTTGCACTCTGATGGTAACGTCAAGCTCCAACACAATAAGCAAGATTCGAACAATGGAAAGAATATGCAAATAAGAAAACAGTCTGCTCATCCTCATAGATAAAAAAGGAAGTACAAATAGGGGTGTTGTGTAACCCCCATGCCTAAACAAGGAAATAATATCAATGACGCCACTGACGCATATGACGTGACTGACACATATGATGCCACTAAAGGAGGAGTTACAATTCCAAATAAGGAATGTAACTCCTATGACACACTGACACAAATGAAAATGACAAATTCTATGACAGAATCTAACACTTGTCATTTGACTTCCTAAGACCTATGACTCTCACAAGGCGAGATGACTCACCAGGTGATGTGGATGATGACTAGAATATCACACACACTAACAATGTTGAGCTTCCTGGGAGCATGCAAATGCAAAAATGGAGGACCCAAATAGTTCCAAAAATTTTGTGACAGAGCTTCGCTTATGACAGTGAAGAAAATCAAATGACAAACAAAGCCATGTGGTAATGGAAAAAGGATAGGCTCAAAGATCACATTCAATTCTCAAGGTACCTCGAGCCAAGTGCCATAAATATGTTTTAAATGCCCAAATTCCTAAATTCCCGGTTCGTGATGATAATGAAACTTAATATTTTTTTTCCAAATCAAACAATGTGCCAAGCTTACCGTTTCAACAAAAACACCAATTGACAATGTTCACCATAGAGAAATTAAAATCTTACCATATCAACTGTGACTTGGTTTTTTAAAAATTCTCAAAATATTTTCATTGTCACCGTGTCTAAAGATTTGATCATCATTTATTCCATACTCCATAATCAACAAGAAAAAAAAATGTAGAAGCAGTTCTTGAATAGAAGCTATGCCCCAAAGGCCCTAAAATGTCACCATGGCATTACGGCAAAACCAAAAATGTCATCTCATTGAGACATTATTGAGCCAACTCATTTTAAAGTCGCTTTGTACAAATTAGTGTAATCAAAGACAACGACACTTACCAATACTTTTACTGCAACCATGGAAAGAAAATATACACCAAAATGTGAGCTTGAAATTTGAAAATTGTTAATGTAAGCTGGAACTCAATCATCATCTTTACTATACTGTGATCAATAATTTGAAAAAATGTCCATGATAACATCTTATATCAATGTGAAAATCCAAAATTTTAATGCCAACATGTAAATGTTTCAAAACCACTTTAAATATGAATGATATTGAACTAAAGTTTCAAATTAAATAAAGTGGCCCCCGCCATATTTGCAATATTATCATGGAAGGAACAAGGAAGATATCTTGTAAAATGCTCATATAAATGTTTCCTCTCATTTCTTGAAGGAAAAAGGGGGATTTGAGACATAACAAACTCTCCTTCAATACTTTGCTTTATTTTACTATTAATTTCATCACAGTTAATGTGAAGGGTGGTTTGATGCCATGACCCATCCCCATGTGTTGGAAAAAGATGGAATGTGGGAAGAGTAGGGTACAACATCTTTGTATCAAATAATGTTAATATCTTCATGCTGCTATATTACTTATGATCCACAAATCCACGTCATCTCATAGAAACAAAAATATGTAGGTATGTGCTTACATTTGATTACATGTCAAAATAAAAACATGTTTTATATATAAAAAGGAGAATATGAGAGATCGTTTGGAGCTATGAAAAATACATAAGAGCATAATGACTTTTAAATTTTTTAAAAATACATGTTATAAATTTAAGCTAAGCAACCAATACTATGGAAATTGACGGTAGATAGGGAAATAGGTCCCATGTGGTGATTGTAGATACGATGATGAGGGAAAGAGTAGGGGATCCATGTGGCGAGGTGGGGTGGGATTTAGACCCTTATAAAAAATTAAGTGGCCCAAGAACTCATAGATATTGAATTTAATTTGGATGAGACCCAAATATCATAGATTAAGGTTCTAATTATAACAATTATATTATACTTTTTAATTTAATTTGAGATGTATAGTATAGGTTTTTGATTAACTAAAATGGGATATCCTAGCCTAATCTAATTCTATGCAAATTAGTATATAACAACTAAATAAATAAAAGAAATGAAGTCAACAACTAAGTAAATAGAAATTTAAAAACCCTAGTATGCAAGAGAGGGGTTGAGAAGTCCTTAGCTAAATTGACGAAGGTGCGGGAATGTGTCATGATGTGAACTAGGTAAACAGGAGGAGGAAACGACCATACAAAATCCTCAAAAAGTATAGATCTGAGCTCTCTTTACTAGACTAGGGTTCCTAGAAGGGGAAAGGGGCACTGTGGGTGTCTTGCTCTGAGATTTGAGCACCATGGTCTCGTAGAAATGGCGTGAAACCATCCTATGAGGCATCGCTAGATGTTCACCTATAGTTTCTTCTTATCACACTAAATTTTCTAGATTGCACCAAATGTCATTGCAAATCGAAAATGAAGGAAAGACCTACAAAACCCCGCAAAAGAATCAAATCCCTAAAAAATAAATATGCATATGAATGGTTCAAACTGTCCTTAGTGGCCAAAATGGTGATCTTACTAAGCGTTTCACTACATCTTAGACCCAATGTAGTTCTAGGTGTGTGTGTGTGTGTGTGTAAATTGTGCCCTAGGTTGCTCTTGTGCCAGTCACACTTTGTGAAGTAGTGAGAAAATAACTAGATGTAGAATGTAGTAAATGTGTGCATGGAAACAATAGACTCCCCTCCTATGAAGTGTGATGCAGATGAACTAGCCTTGTGTGCCTTGTGATGGAGCTAGATGGATGAAAATGTAGCTTTAGGTGCCTTTGATGGATACAACTCTAAATGGTGATAGTAGATGTTTAGTGCTTGGTATCTCATTATGGTCACCTAACTTTATATTTATATGGTCAACCACTTAAAATGTGGAAAGCTCAAACATCTAGAAAGTTCCCAAAAGATGGAAGTAAAGTACTAAAAGGATCAGGGCACCCAGAGGGGACCAAGTGCACTGGGGTGCCCTAGGTCTTGATTTTTGCCATAGTAAGGAATATGAATAATGCAAAATGAAAAAACAAACTAGGAAAGTATAGGTGTAATATCAAAATATGACAACAAGCAATTTAAAAATGGCCAAAGACATGGGTTAATTATTACTCTTTTCACGCAAGAACCATATGAATAGTAGTATGAGACCGAGACTAAATATTGACTCAAAGTGTATGATTTAGTGACTACATTTTCCCCCACTTTATGTTGGAGAGTGGAAAGCTTTGTAACATAAAGTAGATATAGATTCATACCTGATAATCCATGTAGAGTGATGTAGAAACGTGTCTAAGTAATAGATAAAGTGTGGAGTGATAAAAAAGAAGGAGAGTGGAGACCGAAGATGAAAAGTGCAAAAAGTGATGAGAGTGAACCTCGAGCGGAAGCGCGTGCGTAGATGATAATATGTGTAGTGTACTTACATGGTTACTATCATGTGTGTGATGTACTTGCCATGTGTGTGTTGTTGTTGACTGTTTACTTCCCATACAAATGAACTTGCAAAATAGAAGACGATCAAGTAGTCAAATACACATGTATATGTGTAAAAATGCATGTATATATGTAAAGAAACATGTAAAAATAGTATGATAATGATAATGAAAAAGGAACATGTGAAACTGATTCGTGATGAGACAAAAGGGTGTAGAAAAGGATATCTTGTAACCGTTGGTGGAGTGTGATTTTTTTGGGTGATCTCACGCCATTGTGCCCGAAGAAGTGAAGGGAGAGAGATATGTTATTCTCCAACTCAGTAACTTCTCAGCTGAGATTGGTGAAGAGATATCTCAGTACTACCTAGTGTTTTGGGTGATCCGATGCCACTTGGCTGAAGTAGTGTAGGAAGGAAATTCTATTATATCCTCCAACATGTAAATTCTCCCAACAAGCTAAGGACAATATTCCCTATAAAAACTTTTGTGTGTGGGGTTTGTAGACTAGTATGAACCCACTTGCTATCTTGTGGACTGACCTATGTGACATAACGATGAGGTGTGCGTCAATCTATAACATAAGTGTATATCACGACAAGATGAATAGAAAAGTGGTGGTGATTTAACCTAAAGCGTATACCACTAAACAATGTAAGTGAAAGTGATGGTACAACCTATCACAATATGATGCTAGGAGAAGTGACCATATAGCCTAAAGCGTATATCACTAATCCTAGGAATGTCACATGAGAAAAATAAGATTGAATGATGAACGTGTGATCATGATGAGGTCCATTTGTGTTGTATACCCTCAACAGTCTAGTATGGACCGTGAGACTAGAGTATGTCATCGGGTAGAGAGTACAACACGTAGAAGTGAATATGTATAATGCATACTATGTGTGGTAACATGTAATGGAGTATGTGTAGGTGACCTAAGATGTGTAGCATAGTAGATATAAGACACAATATTAGAGGACATGTATGAGGTATAACAACATGCAATATACAATAACTATGGAATGATGTGTAGGACAAGATGTAAAATGTAGGATGTATGAAAATGCACAATTCTTATAGCTTGGAATGTGTAGATGATGTGTGATGATATGCGGTGCCTAATGTGTAGTGACTACTATGTAGTGTGTGGGGTCCATGTGTATAGAATTCCCTCAATAGTCAAGTGTGAACCAAAGCACAAGAGTGTGTCATCGGTAAATGAGGATGCTAAGGTGTATGAGTTATACCTAAAGATCTACATGTGGTGTGATGTGAATATAAGACACATGTGAATTCTAAAGGGAAGGGAATAAGTACGATGCCCCCAAGTGTACTATGAGTATGGAAATCTATGCAGCGATGCGAGAGATGCCATGCCATTGTGGGAGAGTTTTTTCTGTCATGATAAGAGAGAGGGCCAACACAATGGTAGGTCGATGTAACAATAGGATTAGGCGATGGTGTCAAAATTTGAGATGTGCGTTGTCCATCGGTAGGAGTAGTTTCTTTGAAAAACGTGATGGGATGCTAAGGTGATAAAGGAGTGTGACCATCAATTGGTTCATCATCATAATAATTTTCATTTGGGTCCCAGTCATCAACACAAGTATGTTCTATAAGCAGATGAAAAATTACAATTTTAACTATAGGAGGTGGTTGTTGAGCATGACCTGGTGATTTCACATATATATTTAATGGAGGAGGTGTGAACTCAAACTTAAGAGGACGTTGCTTAGTTTGAGTTGATAAAATTTTAGGTGACTGGGGAGAAGGAGGTGACAGAAAACAAACCTTGAAAGGATATTGTGTCATTTGAGTGGATTGAATAGGTGGCGTTTGATTGACCGAAGAAGGCACATGAAAAGTGGTAGTGTGATGCTCATTAGATGTAGGAGGAATAGAATTAAGATCCCATTTAGGTACATTATTTTTAGGTGGACATGCAATAGAAGGTTGTGTAATGAATGAGAGAAAACATTGACGCTCAATATGCTTGATTCTTTGTTTTAAAACATAACAATCATTGTCATTATGTCCATTGATTCAATGATAATTGCAATATGGACGACCTTGATATTTTTCTAGCCGATAAGGAGGATAGTAATGAGTAGGTGGTAAAGTGATCAATTGATGACTAAGGAGCTCAGTAAGAAGGTCATGTTGTTTAGTATTGCAATCAAAGATGAGAGGCTCTGGTAATGGTATGACTTGAGGCTCATTATAAGCACATGTAGAAGATATATAATGAGATGTAGTAGGAGAACACATATGAGTGTGAGAAACATCCTTAAGATGTTGGATTTTAGAATTTAAATATGTAATCATGGATTCCATAGCCTTAAATTTGTCTTGAAATAAAAATGTAAAGCTTGAATTGAGTCCAACATGGATTGATTGGATGGAGGATCACTGAGGACTAGGGTTGTCAAATAAGCGATCAAAAATAGGACTTATTTCGTGTGTTGGGGTATTGCTAGGAAGAGATATGGTGTCTAGGGATTTTTGAAGAACAACTTGGCAATTAGGATGCATCTTAAGTAAATCAGACAAAGAAATTTGAGGAATTTTGGGAGCCATGATAGAGGGAAAATGAGGATCCTAAGTGTGAAAATGGTTAGGTTCACCAAAATGATTAATTGAAATGGGATATCCTAGCCTAATCTAATGTTATGCAAAATAGTAAATAATAGCTAAATAAATAAATAAAATGACTCAAGTGACTAAGTAAATAGAAATGTAAAAACACTAATATGCAAGAGAGGGTTAAGAAGTCCTTAGATGATTCGATGAAGGTGCGAGATTGTGTCGCAATTTGTACCAAGTGAGCAGGAGGAGGAAATGACCATACAAAATCTTGAGAAAGTACAAATCTGAGCTCTTTGACTAGACTAGGGCACCTAGAAGGAGAAAGGGGCACTGTGGGCACCTTGTCTGTGGAAATGGCATGAAAGCCTCCTCTAAGGTGTCACTGGATGTTCACCTATAGTTTCTTCATGTCACAATAAATTTACAAGAGTGTGTTGGGTGTTTTTGTAAATCGGAGATGAAGGAAAGACGTGCAAAACCCTGACAAAGCATCAAATTCGTAGAAAATAAATATGCATATAAAGGGGTCGAATGTCCTCGGAGGTAACAATGGTGGACTTACTAATCGAGCATTGCACTACATCTCATACCCAATGTAGTTATAGGTGTGTGTGTGTGCCAATCATTCCCAGGTTGCTCTTATTCCAATCACATGGTAGTCTTTTATTTTACCAAACAACCCATGACACACGACACAACACCCAAGCATACTTGAATGCTCACCCGAAGTCTCACCCCGTTTGTCTTTGAAGTTCTCTAGTTTATGGACTCTGTTGTGTTTTCTATCTCCCCATATTGATGCTTGAAAAATATATCCTCCATTTGGTTACCATGATCAGTCCTTTCCTTGGTTGAGGATCACTTAAAGGTCTAGAATTTGTTTTTCGTTCCTCTATCCATCTAAAAGAGTCTGTAACTTGGGCGTAAAACTCAGGTTTTCCTTTCCTTCCATTTTCCACAGTCACGTTTTGTTGTCCCTGTCATTTTTTCCCAAATACCTGTGGAAATGTGATTGGATGTAGCTCGGAGGATCATATTTGAGCCTTATAACATTTCCAAATTCTCTGTCCTTGAAGAAAGATTCATTTTCGGGCTCAAATGGTGATTTTCTTGCATTTTATGGTTTGACGGGTGTATTTTTCTAGTCAAATTTACATCTCAACATTAGTGGAAATGTGGCCCTTTTTGGTTGGATGTGGCTTAGTGGGGCACTTTAAAAACTATAAGGCTCACTTCAACCCAAAACTTGTCCACGTGGAGGAACGATGCTCATTTGAAAATTCACCTTTGTTTTGGCCTTGGAGTTACAGCACTGGGGGGACACGTGGAGGTTTCACTACTTTTCCAAACTTAGAAAAAAATTTCATGCAGCCGATACAGTTTTGGTGGACCATGGACACGTGGAGGGCTGGTGCTCATTTGAGGATCCGCCTCAGGGTCCCACCTTAATAATTGCGACAGGGAGACATGTGGAGGCTTCCACTAGCTCCACTTTGTACTTAAACTTTTCAAAGAAATTTTCTAAGGCTTGGGACACATGGTGAGCCCACACTTGTTCAGGGTCTCCACTCTTGGGCACCATCTCAAAGTTGCACCATGAAGACACATGGAGGCTTCGTCGGGTCTTCCCATACTTAGACTTTTCAAGAAACTTTCTAAGAGGCCTGGGACACGTGGAGGGACCGCACCTATTTGGGGACTGGCCCCTAAGTTTTATTTTAAAGAAGTGTCAGGAGGACACTTGGAGGCTTCCACTCACTCTGCCCTTTGCTTGGACTTTTCAATGACCAAAGGAAATTATCTCAAACCCTAGACACATGGTGCCTTCCGCTGAACTTTCAACTTTTGCAACAACTCGCTTGACTGAGACACGTGGTGAGCCCGCGCTCGTTTGGGGTCTTTATTTTTGGGAACCATATCAAAAGAGTGCCATGAAGACATGTGGAGGCTTCCACTGCTCCTTTTACACTGAGACTTTTCAAAGGCCAAAAGGCATTTTTCTTGGGCCCAGGGCATGTGGAAGGCCCGCGCTTGTTTGGAAACTTGCCCATGTACTTCTCCTTTATAGTTGCACTAAGGAAACATGTGGATGGTTGTGATATAAAGTAGAAAAGGGTAGAATCAACGGTTGCTATGCATTTCACCTATTTTTCCACCATTTTTTCTCCAAGACTCTGGAGACGTGAATACACACTATTTTTCATCGTTCTTTGATGAAATTCCTTATCATCTCTATCTGTAAGGTGCCATTGAATGGATTTGAAACTTAAATTGTGAGTCTAAGGATTGTTAATGGTCGATATTTTGAAGTGGGAATTGCTCAGAAATCGTAAAAATAGGAATTACTAGAGGAAATGGATGCAGGGTAGAATTGTAGAGGAAAGAGAGGGAAAAGGGATGAAATGATGAAAGTGCAGGTGCAAAAGATGAAAAAGGTGTTGCCTCGAGAGCAAAAAATATTACCTATCATATCCAACTATGCAGAGTCTCCAAAAATGATTAAAAGGGGATTTCTCACATGACATAATCAAAATGATTAGAAGGATTATCAAAAAGTTATGGCATGACATCTTAGTCATTAGTCGAGGGCCCAAGAAATGTGATCAATTCACAATTGGTCCACCTGGCAGATTTCGGATCTGAATTTGTTAAACGTGTCTGTTTGAAACAAATTGGTAACAAGCAAAGGTCCCTCAAATATTCTTCTCTTTTGGGGGGGAAATTGAGTGAGAAAAATGTATAAATGCAATGAGAATACTCTTGCAAAAGGTCGAGTTTGAATTCCTAAGAGAAAATTTGAGAAAGCCGTATTTTGAGAAACCCGTCTGAGATACCTGGTTAATTTCCTTTATGTTATATTTTCTATCATGTCAAGTTGGTTACAGATGTATAGCCATTGACGAGCACTGAGATTTCTTTGGAAGCTTTCCCCTGTTGATGAATTTAAGAAATTTTGAAATTAATTTTTGTCCAATCTCTAGCAATTTGTGTCTTCTTTGTTTCAGAATGTCTACAAATAGTTTCTTTCATTCCTATTGCAATCTTACATTGAAATCTTTGTGAAATCACACAAGATATCATCCCTGTGATAGTTTAATGGTATTTGCAATTTCATTTCAAGAAGATTCTTCATCTTAGATGAGATAAACAAATTTAAAATCAATTCACTATCATTTTTCATAAAGATTGTATGTAAGTCTTCGGTGTACCTTAGGCATGATTGATCAGAGACTTTGGTGTTTAATTGAGTCTTTCAATTCAATCCTTCATGTTAGAGTCTTAAAGATTATGTGAAAACATGTTGATCTGGGCCTCCATTGAAGCACACCTTCTGGTTGAAGGAACATCTTAACTGTTATGAAGTATTTTTTGTTGAGTTGTTCATTGTTGTGAAGTTCCTTCGAAGATCCGGTATAATCAACTTTATCATGCTTCATCTCCCACAAAAATCATTCAAAAACCATTTATCCATTCTAAACTACCCTTTTTTTTCCTGTATATCAACAAAGGAACAAAATCTACTTACTATAATATGCATAACACTCAGGATTTCTTAATGTCTTCAGTAACCTTAGCCTTGTGTTGAAAGTATCCCATCGTTTAGAAGTGATAACTCTTAAGAGTTAAATTATGGAGTTTGACCGTATTTTCCCAAGGTTTTCTTCATAAACTTTGTCCAAACGAAGGATATCTCCATCTCCTTCATCAAACATAGGTTACACTAAGGGTCCTCTCACCCTAGTCGAAAAGGCATGGCCTAAAGTAGTGAGGACAGTTAAACCCTCTTAAAGGTGTTATCCATATCTCCACAAATCTGAGTAACAAAGGGTCAGTTAGATCTCATCCCCAGCTACAAAATGACACACATTATGATCTATCTACCTCTAAGCTCCACATCGAATCTGTATATCTGATCAGATTGAAAGAGAGAAAAAATTGGATACCAATAGGTACCATATTCCCTCTTTTATGGAAGGTTTTTCAAGGAGTTAGCATGATAAACACACATATAATCAATATCCATAACAAACATACAAGGATAAATCATAAACAAATCTAGATCTCAACCCTACGCAAGAATAACTTATACAAGAATTAAGATTAAGTTTACCATGCAAGAACCATTCATTGATATGTCAATAACCAATATCCAACCACAAAGATCCATTATATTAATTATCTAACACACAAAAGTTGAATACATACCAAACAATGTCACCATGAGTCATGCGCTTACTTAAACCAAAGAACATAACTCTACTACATAACCGACTTAACCCCCTAAACCATGCAAATCAATATGTGTGTGTGTGTGTGTGTGTGTGTGTGTGTGTGTGTGTGGGTGGGGAGTTTCCCTTCACCACCCATGCATCCTCAAAATAGGTTGCATCCTATGAATATCCATGCGTCGCTTATAAAAGATACAAGGGAGCATGCAAGCTCTTCTAACAATAGTTCATCTATAGATAACTCCAGTTCCAACCCTATTTTTAGCCCAAAACACTTCATGTCACTTGCCTTTCCATTTGTCCCAAAATAGCCTTGCGTAGCCTCCAAGTCTTCATACTCAATTCAAACTGCTAGTTTCCTACTCCAAAAATAGACACCTCTTGCATGGATTATTCTCTTTTGTGTTTCCTATGCCATCTCTATACTTAGCATCATGCCCCAAAATTGACTAAGTCCTCTTTCCTTCTAGAATCAACCCTTGAGCGCCCTTTTCTGTCATCCGTGCATGAACATTGATAATCCTATGCGTACTCACCATTTTATCACCTATGTGTGTTTCTCCTGTTATTCCTATGGGCATGCTACAATACTTAGTCATTTTTCAGGGCCCAACATTACCCCACACTAGGTATGTTGTCCATCCTCGACAACACTCTGTTTGTCTTCCCAAATAATAAATAATCCTCCAAGAATCAAAAATAAAAGAATATGTTTGGCTAGCTCCAGAGAATGAAATAATATAGGTACTACTGTGTAAAAAGGAGGGGAAAATCCTTATTTACTAGGGATTCCAATGTTTTCCACCCTTCTAGTTCACTATGTGCTTGAGTAAAAGCTTCTCCTATCATGGTAGTGACCTCCTCCAAAGTTAGGTCCTCTCCCTTAGCCTTTAGTGTGTCCACCAAAGTCTCCAATTGCTTTCCCATATCTGTCAAAGCACATCCATCTTGTGTGTGACCTGTGGGTAGATTTCCTTCAATTTATTTTTAATCAAGGCTCTTAATGCATCAATTTCCTCACACCTTTATTCAACTTATACCAATATATTTTCCCATTCTACCCTATTCCCTTTATTCTTGGTCTGGAACTCCTTAAGATTTGCTTCATATTTTACAACCAATAGGCCACCACATGGTCTCTATCTTCGCAATTATCATACACAACCTCTGCCATATAGGTTATTTCCTTGACTGACCCCAACAATTCACTGTATTCCATTATAGTGACCTGGATATGATCTCTTTATTACTACTTCTACCATGCAATAACTTCTTCCAGCACTCAAGGGCAAGAGTAGCTAGTTGGGAAGTGATTATGTGTGTGAGATCTTCAAGACAATGAAATGCATACTCGTATGTTTTCTTGTCAATGGGAACTAGGTCTAGGGGTAAAATTAAAATTGCATTTGCTATGCACTCAGCCTTCTTGTACAACATGTGCATCTTCCCCTTTTCATCTCTTAACTCCTTCCTTAGTTGCGTAATAATATCTTCCTTCTCTTTAATCTCCTTATCCCTCTTAATGATTTCCTTATTCTTCTCCGCTCGCTCTACATGTACCTTATACTATTATTTTTGTCAAAAATTTTGGATCCCACTTCCACCGATAGATTATTAAGTACATTCTTTTGTGGCTAGATTTTATGCATAGCATAAAACCTAGGAAGTCATGAGATAAATCTCCCTCATTTACCAAAGTGAGGCTCCCGTCGATTTTTCAATTAAAATATGCTAGTATCTATATGGGGTTTTACTTTAACCATTCAGCTCATGAACCATAATCAGTACGAGTTACGCAGTAAGTAAGTAAATCACTTTACAAAAAGGAAATATTTATAGAAGAAGGGAATTATATAAACATAGAGAAGAAATGGGGAATATGTGCATCCCAATCAATAGATAACAAATTTGATAGCATACACATAGAAGAAACCAATAGATATCAACATAGAATTATAAGCAAAGGCATCTCTAGATCTAGATCTAAATCTAAAATAACACGAGTTTATTTAAAGATTTAATATAAAAAGCTAGAAACACAATACACTTTGTGACACACAAAGTTCTCTGAAATCTACTCCTGTATATTCCTTTGCTTCAAGTGGCTCTCAAGGGTTTCAACACAAAGTCTGGAACACAATAATGCTGCTTAAAAATTCTAATATTTAACCCATAGGTTCTTCCTTTACTTATAGAATGTAGAGGGAAATTACAAGTCGGAAGCTTTTAGTTGAATTGGCACATGTGGAAGTAGGAAACAAACAACTGGAAATCTCCTTCCTGGAATTCCTCTTTACATGACATGCATGATTTGTAACTAAAAATAGAACCTTCTATTTTTCACGTCTCTGCAAACTATCTCCAAGTAGTTGACTTCTTTAAGTAATGGCTCTTAAACCAATCACTTAAGTATTATAATTTAATTGATCGATAAATTACTTTGTTGGAGGAAAGAAGAAGGAAGAGGAAAGTTGTAGTCTTTTCTTTTTCATATTCTCATGCGGTGATTCTTTTACCTTTGATTCTCACCAAATGGACTGAGAGCAAATAGATCTGCGGAAGCAAACTGGACACGGAAACAAGTTGGATCTGGAAAGAAGATGGAAGTAGTTGGATCTGGAAATGACTAAGCATTGGAAGTAAGTGACCATGATTTGCTTGTGGGTATTACCTTTGACATGTCTTCCTTCTTATCCTTGAAGCTTTTGCAGTTCTTCTCCAGTACATGCATCAGTGTAATGTTCGCCGTAAATAACTCATCATTTTTATTTTTAATTACATATGAGCAATTAAAAATTCTGGAAAGCACTCCGGGTGAATGCAACTTCAATGAAGGCTTCAACTAGAAGATTGGAAGCACATGCACAAGATCCTGGAAGGAATTTTCCACGCACTGACTTCTTCACGGGTTGTGTTCGAAACAAGAGGATGAAGCCTTTGTGCCGGAAGCTTTTGCAATTATGAGATCTGGATCTGGATCTGGGCCTATGATGTCAGCAAATCTGGAAGTAATGTATGATGTTGCTGAGCTTTCTTTTTCATCCCTCTTTGCCATGGCTGGAGCAATCTTTGTCTAAACAATTCTTTTTCTTCTTACTCGGCTGGAATTCTTCAAAACTGGTGCAAATCTGGATAATTCTTCAGATTCGGAGGATATATTCAATGTATTGGACATTGATGTAAGCTCCTTTCTTTTGTAAATCACCTTATAACAAATTCCTGTAATTAATTCGACCAATATGGCAAATGAAACATGAACAGTGGATTTTAATCATAAAAATCTACATAATTCAAGCCTGCTGCCCCAAAATTTGATGTTTTATTTGCATGCAAAGCAAGCATGAATTTTACCAACTTCACCTGAGCACCTATATCACTTATGCAAACAATTATTTAGACACAAATCAACCTCCTTCAACATGTGTGCCAAAATTGGAAGCTTTCGACATTAATTTCACCTTCTTCTGAGTAAAAATCCTCTCTAAATGGGGCGCATTTTTCCTCTGGGCTGCACTTCTCTGCCTTTGAATTAATTAATTCATCCTTATAGCAACCTCTGCTTATATAATTCTCACAATTCTATAATTAATTAATGCCTTTCCTATTCATGGCAATTAATTAATTAATTAATAAGCTTCAATCTTCAAATGGGGCGCCTATTTTGTGCATGCTCATCACTTGCCATTAAATAAATTAAATTTATTTAATTTTAGACTTCTACTTCCAGTTAACTCAAGCCTCACAGTATGCTTTGACCTTAGCCACTGAAAATAGGAATTAATTTATCATTTAATACTTTAAAAAGTATTATTTCTCTCCCAAATGGGGTGCACTTTTTGACATGAAGGGGCTGCATTAAATAAATAATATTTATTTAATTTTAGAACTGTCTATTTCCAACTTCCTTTTGTCCACTTCCCTTTGTTGACTTTTCCACAAGCCTGGGTGCCAAAATTGGGTGAATAAATATTAACAAATATTTATTTAATGCATTATTATTCACCCAAGGTGGGTCGCACTTTTTGGAATAAGTAATTTCTATTTTTAAAAGTCAGATGACAATGGGATTATTTACCCTGCAAGGCAGCCCTGAAAATCCCATGATTCACTTAAGTCGTTTTGACTTTCATAATGGGATTATTTACCCTGCAAGGTAGGCAATAAAATCCCATGATTCACTTAAGTGATTTTTCTTTTATTCCACAATGGGAATTTTTACCTGCGCAAGGCAGTTAGAAAATCCCTCCCGCTTTGCCTCTAATTTTTCCATTGTGACTTAAGTGGCATTGATTCCATGGGAAAAAGTACCTGCTTAAGTAGGTAGTAAAAAATTTCCACCTACCTTGCTTCCACAAATCCCATGATCCACTTCAAACCCTCTTTTTCCAAAAATGTGGCTAGCCCAGAAGAGGTTTTTGGTGCACGACTTTGTCTTTTCCTAGAGAACAAGAAGTCCGATGGAAATTTCCTTCTGGCACAACGTGCATATGTGATCTTTAAATACTCCAAGCCAAGAATCAAGCCAAACCGCAAAGGAATTGATCCAGAGAAATTTCATAGAAAATGAAACAGGAAAACACAAAAAACACAAAAAGTTGCCAGAAGTCACAAATAAAGCCCATGATTCATTCCTGGTTAAAACCCTACTGGTATATGGGAATAACGATATGTACGATCACAATAGAGTTAAACCAGAGCGCAAATTGCCTCAAATGGGGCTCAAAATAATTAAATACAAATTTCCCACAGGAAAACCCCAATGACAGAATAAAACAATTTTGGGCATCTAGGTATTTGGTGAAAAAGGCTCATATGGCTCCTTGGGAATATCTTGACTAAAAGGAATGATAACCAGATCATACCAAGCCAAGAACATAGATGCTAATCAAACACCACGATCAATAAGATGAAAATAATTCACCAGAATAACTTTACACAAAACCTTTGCAAACAAATGAGCAATAATATCATATATTATTATGGAACTCAATGAAATACAATGAGAATGGGCCTTGCTTATATAGGAAAGGAATAACAATCTAAGAACCAGTCAAGGTCGTAGATCAAGCCATAAATCATGGAAAGAACTAGTCATCAAAGAACTAGTCAAGTCCATAGATTTATGAGAGAACTAGACATCAAGGATCTAGTCAATACCATAGATCTAGGAAAGAACTAGTCAATACCATAGATCAAGGAAAGAACTATACCTAACTAGATAATATCTCTTAATATCTAAATAAATAAAAATAAATATCCACACACATAAGCGGGTGAGGATAAATACAATAAAGGTAAATAATGTACCTAGGTGAACATGAGCTAAGGTAAATACCTACTCTAACACCCCCCCTCAAGTGAAGCTAGGGGCCAAAATAGAAGTGGCATGTCCACAGTATGAGTCCCAAAAACTAGGCCTGATGAGGTACTCATGTACAATATATCCATGAAGAAATATCAACCAAAAGAAGGAAAGAATCCTCGCTATAAGGAAAGAGAAAGAAGAATAAGAAGGAAGATGTTCTCACGAACACCCCCAAGAACAACTTCAAAACTTCAAGCATTCCACGCAACTCAAGGTAACGAGGTGATGTAAAAGGATTCAAAGATGTCTCGAACCCGCTTTGAGTCGAAGGTACTCAAGCAAAGAACTCCATCCTGAATGTGCTGCCGAATGAAGTGGATGTGTATCTCAATATGCTTGGTCCGTTGGTGCTCAACTGGGTTGTGAGAAATGTGAATTGCACTTTGGTTGTCACACCAAAGTATATTGGTGAATCCTATGGGAATCTGAACTCTGTCAATAACTAGCGAAGCCAAAGAATCTTGACTCATTGTGTAACTACTGCCCTGTACTCTACCTCTGAAGATGAAAGTGCAATAGCCTGTTGCTTTTTGCACGCCCAAGAAACTAGAGAAGAACCAAGACAAAAAGATAGCCAGAAGTGGAATGCGCTTGTCATCAATAAACACGCCCAATCAATCTCAGTATACCCAACCAACCGAGTAGAGCCCTAGTGTGGTGTAGGCCAAAGTGGGAAGTGCCATGAAAATAGTGTAAAATTCTTTTAGCAATGACTGCCCGGTGACTACTATGAGGAGAATGTGTAAACCGAGATACAAGCCCTACTACAAATGAAATATCAGGGCGAGTATGGGTCAAGTACATGAGACTCCCAACCAACTACCTATACAATGTAGGATCACAAAGTGGTGTGGTACATGTGGATGTAAGAGTAACTCTAGACTGAAAAAAGAGATGGACTTGGCTTGCAATCAGCCATATCAAAGCACCTAAGAAGATCATGGGTGTACTTTTGCTGACTCAAATGAATCCTGAATCTGTCTGAGAAATCTACAAACCAAGGAAATAATGCAATAGCCCAAGATCTGTCATGTCAAACTATGTAGAAAGAGCCCTCTGAATACTCTGAATGTGGGAAGAAGAGCTACCAGTAAGTAACAGATCATCAACATACAAGACAAGTATCACAATATCCTCACCGACATGCTGGAGATACACTTTGTATGATCGAGTGGCAATGAACAAAACTAGTAGATAGAAGAAAAGAATCCATCTTCTCATACCAAGCCCGAGGGGCTTGTTTGAGACCGTAGAGAGACCTTCGAGCCGACAAACAAGAGAAGAATCCTGAACAAATCCAGTCAGCTGCTCCATATATATTTCCTCTTTTAGATCTCCATGTAAGAAGGCACTCTTCACGTCCATCTGGTATACGGGCCACCCCTGTGATGCAACAATAGCAAGTACAAGGCATACATAATCCATCTTGGCAATGGGTGCAAAAGTCTCAGAGTAATCAATACCTTCACTTGTGAAAAACCATTTGCAACAAGATGAGCCTTATACTTGTCAATGGACCCATCAACTGTGTATTTGGTTCGGTATACCCACTTACACCTAACCATCTTTCTTCCTTTAGGAAGAGATACCAAATCCCAAGTATGATTCTTCATCAAAGAAGAATACTTAGCCATCATCATCATCCCACTCCTGTATCCCATGAGCCTTTGAAAAGACTGGATCCTCAGAAACTTCCTGACATAAAAGTCCAGAACCGATAGAATGTGCGTGATGATGCCTAGTGGGTGGAAGATCCTCTATGAAAGGTGTTGCCTTAGAAACTATAGTACGAGCCCACTTAGGCATAGTGACAACATCAATGGGAATAGGATCCTCAACGACATCTATAACCTCCTCATCAATCTCCTCAAAGAAAGGATCCTCAAGATGAGATGAAGAAGAAGAAGGAATGGAAGAAGATGAAGAATCATGAGGAGTGAAATGCTCATCAAACTGAACATGTGTTCGAAAAAGAACATCATGTGTATCAGGATCTAAAAGACGATAAGCTCTCATGTCCTCACAATACCCTACAAAGATCAAGGGTTTACTCTTCTTATCTAAAGCTTTCCTTTTCTTCTTTGGCACAAAGGCCCAAGCATGGCTCCCAAAGACTCAAAAAAATGAGACATCTGGCTTAGTGTTGGACCAAGCTTCCTCTGGAGTCAAATGCTCAAGTGCTCTGTGTGGTGTGCAATTTTGAATATAGTTAGCACAATTAACTGCTTTTGCCCAATATATAGGAGGTATATCTCTAGAATGCATCATACAGTTAGCCATTTCCTTCAAAGTTCTATTCTTCCTTTATGCTAATCCATTCTGTTGTGGAGTATGAGGAACAAATGCTTTGGTGAATAATGCCTTGAGTTTCCAAAAATTTAGAAAACTCATTGCTGAAGTACTCCCCCCATTATCAGTGTGAAGGTTCTTTATGCTACTAGAAGATTGTTTCTCGACCAAAGCCTTGAAGACTTTGAAGTGTGAAAAAACATCACTTTTGTACTTGAGAAAATAAACCCAAGTACGCCTTGAGAAATTATCAATAAATGTAAGTGCATACTTAGCTCCATTGAAAGAGGGGTAGGAAAAACCATCAAGTCACTATGCACAAGCTCAAGTGGTGAAGAAACTCTCTTAGACAAATTCTTAGGAAATGGATCTTGGTGTTGTTTCCTAATGCATAGCCAGAGCAAACTCCTCAAGACTAGAAACTCTAGGAAGACCATCTACCATACCATGAGTGCTCAAATCCTTCAAATATCTGTAATTGAGATGTCCAAATCTTTCATGCCAAAGCTTACTCTCTGAATCTGAATGAGAAACCAATCATGTCCCTATAGAAGAAGTGTCATCAAAACCCTCAAAGTGATATAGTCTTGAACTATGATCAACAATACCTTGAGTAACAAGTGAAAAAGGCTCCAACAAAGTTCTTACTTCTGCCCCATGTGGTGTAAAAGTCATTGTTTTCCCTTGACCAGAATGACAAATTTGATATACAAAAAGCAAATTTGTAGTGATGTTAGGAACATATAGTGCATCTTGGATATTGCCACCATCAAGTTGTATATCACCTTTTCCCTCAACAGAAAGAAAGGAAGAATCTCCAACCTCAATTTTGGAAGTAAAACTCAAACCTAGAGAAATAAAAGACTCCTTGGAAGAAGTCATGTGATGAGAAGCACCATAATCTATAACCCAATTGTCTGCAAGTGGTGACTGAGATCTTCCAACTAATATTAAGTGCTTTTCCATGTTGATTAGAAGGAGGTGGAGAAGAGATAGAAATTTTGTGTTTCTTGATTGCATCCTCTAAGGCTTGCATTCGCTTATAACACCTATTTTCTTCATGATTACTACCCCCACAAAAAGAGCATGAACGACTAGACTTATTCTTGGATTTAGAAGACTCCTTGGGTTTTGAGTTGTTTTCTTTGGGTTTAGAAGCATTTTGAGATGGAGAAGATGTGGATTTGGTTTTACTGTTTGGTTTTCCCTTGCCCTTAGGATTAGATGCAACTAATGCCTTTTGAGAGGTGGAAGATTCAAGGATAGATAATTTGGATTCTTCCTAGTAAGTCTTTCACAAAATGTTTCTAAGTTAGGCATTTTGAAGCTATCACCTAAGGCATCCATGCTAGAAAAAAAAGTAGAAGCAAAAATTTGGAATGGTCTTCTCAACTTGGATAGAATCAAGTAAACACACTCTTCATCTTTCTTATCTCTTCCACTCCCCTTCAACTGTGTCAACAAATGCTTGAACTTGGTAAGATAGTCTATAATTGTTGGAAAATATTCAAGATTAAGAGAGGTGATCTCAATTTCAAGTTGCATAGCTCTCATATGATCCACCTTACCAAATAAATCCTTCAATTTCTCCCATATTTTGAAAGGAGAGTCACACTTTTCCAAATGAAATAAAAGACTGTCACTTACATAAGTTCCTATCAAACCCATACACTCATCAAATTTGCACTGGTACTGAAATTTCTCATATTCTCTAGTGAACACTGGTTGTTCTTTAGAAGTTAAAGCCCATAATCCTTTTCGCTTAATTATTGTTTCCATTCTTAGTTTCCATGTGTGGTAATTATGTGTTGTTAATGGCTCAACATGAGTTAATGTAGAAGTAGATGCCATCTTAAAAAAATCACCAAAAGAAATGGAAGAACCAAGTAATGCAACAAGACCCCCAAGAAATACAACAAGAAATAGCAAATAGCCCCCGTTTTCCCGAAACACTTTATAATGAGTGCTTGCCAAGAATGGTACACTTTATCATTATAAATTAAAATAGATTGGATCTCAAAAAACCCGACAAAAACCTAATTTTTTTCTTGATTTCCTTTTCCGTGCGACCACGAATCCCGAGGTGAATTTAGCTGACACAACAAACAAACCAAAAAAATGACTGCCTCCCGAATGGTCAAGTTTATAGTTGATCTTAGGTTTTTGCCACCTTCCAGATCCAATGGAAGCCTCTGTTTTACATAAAAAAAATTATTTGCAAAATAAAACTTACAGACGAATGTCAATAGCAATCTCTACTCGATACCATAGAGAGACCTTCGGGCCGACAAACAAGAGAAGAATCCTAAACAAATCTAGTTGGCTGCTCCATATATATTTCCTCTTTTAGATCTCCATGTAAGAAGGTACTCTTCACGTCCATCTGGTTTGGTTCGTTGCCACTCCAATCATACAGTGTATCTCCAAAGCATGTCGGTGAGGATATTGTGATACTTGTCTTATATGTTGATGATGCTGTTGCTTACTGAAGCTCTTCTTCCCACATTCACAGTATTCGAGGGCTCTTTCTACACAGTTTGACATAATATATCTTGGGCTATTACATTATTTCCTTGGTTTGTAGATTTCTCGAGATGATTAGGGATTCATTTGAGTCAGCAAAAGTACACCCATGATCTTCTTAGGCACTTTGATATGGTTGATTGCAAGCCAAGTCCATCTCCTTTTCAGTCTGGAGTTACTCTTACATCCACATGTACCACACCACTTTGTGATCCTACATTGTATAGGTAGTTGGTTGGGAGTCTCATGTACTTGACCCATACTCACCTTGATATTTCATTTGCAGTAGGGCTTGTATCTCGGTTTGCACATTCTCCTCATAATAGTCACTGACAGGATGCTAAAAATGATTTTGTGCTATTTGCATGGCACTTCCCACTTTGGCCTACACTACACTAGGGCTCTACTCATTTGGTTGGGTATACAGATTTAGATTGGGCAGGTTCTATTGATGACAGGCATTCCACTTCTGGCTATCTTTTTGTCTTGGTTCTTCTCCAGTTGCTTGGGCGTGCAAAAAGCAACAGGCTATTGCACTTTCATCTTCATAGGCAGAGTACAGGACAACAATTATAATGAGTTAGCAGATTCTTTGGCTTTTCCAATTATTGAAAGAGTTCAGATTCCCACAGGATTCACCGACTATACTTTGGTGTGACAACCAAAGTGCAATTCACATTTCTCGCAACCCAGTTGAGCACCAGCGGACCAAGCATATTGAGATACACATCCACTTCATTCGGTAACACATTCAAGATGGAGTTCTTTGATTAGAGTACTTTCTGACTCAGCAGCAGGTTGCGGACATCTTTATGAAGCCTTTTACATCACCTTGCTACCTTGAGTTACGTGGAATGCTTGGGGTTTCGGAAGTTGTTCTTGGGGGTGTTCGTGAGAACATCTTCCTTCTTCTTCTTCTTTCTCTTTCCTTATAACATGATTCTTTCCTTCTTTTGGTTCAAGATTTCTTCATGGATATATTGTACATGAGTACCTCATTAGGCCTAGTTGTCGGGACTCATACTGTGGGCATGCCACTTCTATTTTGGCCTCTAGCTTCACTTGAGGGGGTGTTAGAGTAGGTATTTACCTTAGCTCATGTTCACCTAGGTACATTATTTACCTTTATTATATTTATCCTCACCCACTTATGTGTGTGGATATTTCTTTTTATTTATTTAGATATTAGGAGATATTATCTAGTTGTTAGGTATAGTTCTTTCCTTGATCTATGGTATTGACTAGTTCTTTCCTAGATCTATGGTATTGACTAGATCCTTGATGTCTAGTTCTCTCATAAATCTATGGACTTGACTAGTTCTTTGATGACTAGTTCTTTCCATGATTTATGGCTTGATCTATGACCTTGACTGGTTCTTAGATTGTTATTCCTTTCCTATATAAGCAAGGCCCATTCTCATTGTATTTCATTGAGTTCCATAATAATATATGATATTGCTGCTCATTTGTTTGCAAAGGTTTTGTGTAAATTTATTTTGGTGAATCGCTTTCATCTTATTAATCGTGGTGTTTGATTAGCATCTATGTTCTTTGCTTGGTATGATCTAGTTATCATTCCTTTTATGGTATCAGAGCTACACAGACTTGCCATCACACCAAAAGTTTGAGCTTTTGGTGTGATGGCAAGTCATGTAGCTCGATCCCGTGCGATTAAGTGTGTTGCCCCCAGAGTAGTTCTGGGATGGGTGACCTCCCGAGAAATTCTCAGTGTCACTTCCTCTTAATATGTCGTTGGGCCTGATTGGGTGTATACCCGGCTCCATCGTGCGGGAGGGTGTTGGCGTAGCAGCTAATTAACATGATGAGATCCCTCTCCACCATAAGTTCAAGCTTTTGGTGTGATGGCAAGTCATGTAGCTTTGATACCATAAAAGGAACGATAACCAAATCGTACCAAGCCAAGAACACAGATGCTAATCAAACACCACGATCAATAAGATGAAAGTAATTCACTAGAATAACTTTACACAAAACCTTTGCAAACAAATGAGTAGCAATATCATATATTATTATGGAACTCAATGAAATACAATGAGAATGGGCCTTGCTTATATAGGCAAGGAATAACAATATAAGAACCAATCAAGGTCATAGATTAAGCCATAAATCATGGAAAGAACTAGTTATCAAAGAACTAGTCAAGTCCATAGATTTATGAGAGAAATAGACATCAAGGATCTAGTCAATACCATAGATCTAGGAAAGAACTATACCTAATAACTAGATAATATCTCCTAATATCTAAATAAATAAAAAGAAATATCCACACACATAAGTGGGTAAGGATAAATACAATAAAGGTAAATAATGTACCTAGGTGAACATGAGCTAAGGTAAATACCTACTTTAACATTGACACATTACAAGAACTTTCTGGCAATAAAAACACAAAATGACTCATTATTTTAAAAGTGAAAAATTTTTAACTGGGGTGGTCTCAGATTTTAGGGTGAAATATGGGGACACCACTTACACACTTTTTCAATTATTAACTATTGAGATTCAACTACCGGTGTACATGTCCCTTGAAATTAATGACTCAGGTATCCAAAAATAATGGGTGCTCACTTCAAATTCTGGATCTTCAATGTGGGACTCGAAATCCCAAGACAATTTTTTTCTCATGAGTGGGAGTGCACCCTTCTTATCAAATGAAGACCATAAAAGAGTTGATCTGTAGGTATTATACTTTGGTATCTTGTATGTAGAACCATGTTGGGATCCTCAAAATATTGCATTATGGGCCCTTGGGGAATGTATTGTCGTCTCTTTCCTCATGCACCCTTTAGGAAACCTACAGCAAGGCACGACTCTCCACCCATGATCCCTTCCTATCCTATGCTCTTCTCCTCTTCATTTATTTCATGTATTTCTTCCTCCTCACTCCATGTAACCTTGTTCTCCACCAAATTCTCAATAATCTTCATGACCTCTCTCTCATTCTGCACTTAAGGTCAGGTCAAGAGTGTGCTTATCCTCAAACTCCTCTGTAGGTCTCGAGTTCTCCTTAATCACCTACGTTTTGGCTGCCCCGACATACCTCTTCTTCCACATCCATGGTATGAGCATCTTCATAGTGCTCTTCCTAGTCTTCTTCTTCCATTCTTTGTATGCACTTGTGGGCTCATATTCTTAACCGACTCTTCTTCACTTTCAATGCCTTCTTCTACCTCCTAGCTTTCAATCCTCTTAGAATCCAAGTGGTGGACTATCTTTTGTTTCTTCATCACTAGATACCATCTTCTAGCAGGCTTCCTCCTGACATAAGTATTGGTCCCTACCTCCTTCCTTTTGAGGTTTTTCCTCTATGTATGCTAGAAGCTGGGGTTTTATCATTAACCACTCCTACGGTCCTACTAACAGCCGGTGTCTCTTTGTGCTCGCACTTCTTTGATTTGACATTCTTCCATGTGGAAGGCTCCTCAATAATACTTACATCATCTTCTACAAATTTCCCATCCAAAAATGAGGAGTCGATAAATATATATCATGTTGGCATCCACTTTGAAGCTATGGGCAATGTTATTGGTTTCATCAAATGTATGCTCTCAGAGACATATTTTTCCTCATAAGTGCACTTTTTGGGGTAGACAAGTTTTCAAAGCATCTCATGGTGCTCTTTATCTACTTCACTCAAGTCATACCTCAATTTTTGTGCCTCTTTAAATGTGTTTACTACACAAGGGAGTTTTCACCATGGGCTCTTAGTGCTATTTGGTATCTTGAAAAATATGCAAGTCCATCCACAAGCATGGGTAACTACCCTAAAATCCTCCACTCAACATCAAATGCATCACACATTTGTTTATACCATTTTCCAAGCATGCCTTGTATGTTGGTGTTATATATTCACAAGTATACTTTGCAAATTGTTTAGTAGGGGAGGGATTTTCTAGAGGATACTCCCATATTTTGTCCTTAGGCCCATCGGGCACCCCAATCTCTGAAAACACTATTGTAAGAAAAATTTCCAAACATGATCTTATCACCATCTCATGGGACATAGATAATATTTTCTACTATGAAGGAGGAAATGTTGTATATAGTTCCTTCTGATATCCTTTTGCACACATATAGCCACCTTTTATTTACTTGGGTCCATCTCTCCTGCCCACTTAACTTTGTGAGCAAGTGCGCGACCATCCTCATAACAGAATATCATTGTTGGCTAGATTTTCTGCATTGCATCAAACCTAGGCGA
Source organism: Taxus wallichiana var. yunnanensis (assembly GCA_018340775.1). Lineage (NCBI taxonomy): Eukaryota > Viridiplantae > Streptophyta > Pinopsida > Cupressales > Taxaceae > Taxus > Taxus wallichiana. The sequence continues at coordinate 32,205,530 of CM031240.1, read as the reverse complement.
AATGAGATAAATGTCCCTCATTTAACCAAAGGTGAGGCTCCCGTGTCAGATTTGTCAATAAAAATGTGTTATTATCTATCGTGGGTTTTACTTTAACCACTTAGTTCATGAACCATAACTAAGAAGTTTTAGTAAGCGAGTTGTTTAAGAAAGGAGAATTATAGATGAAAGAAGTAAAGGAAATGCAGGGAAGAAATGGGGAAGATGTGCATCCCAATTAGTAGATAACAGAGCTAATTGCATGCACATAGAAGAAACTTAATAGATATGAACACACAAAATTATAAAGCAAAGGCAGCTCCAGATCCAGATCTAAAATAACACAAAGTTTATCAAGAGATCTAAGATTCAAAACAAGAAACAAAGTACACCGTGACACAAAGTTCTCCGGAAACCTGCTCCTTTGTATTCCTCTGCTTCAAGTTGCTCTCAGGGGTTCAGCACAAAGTCTAAAACACAAGATTGCTGCTTACAAATTCTGATTGATCATTAACCCGGAGGTTCTTCTCCTACTTATAGAATGTAGGAGGGAAAGTACAAATAGAAGACTCAAACTGAACTAAAGTATGAACAACAAGTAAAGATGACATTTGACAATCATCCTCAACTAACTTCTTCTTAAGTGACACATGTATCACTTAACTAATAGAATGGTTCCACATGACTTCAAGTAATGGTTGCAAAACCAATAACTTAGAAGTTTTACAATTTCATCCGGGAACATAGAAAATAGAAGAAGAAAGAATAGAAGAAGTCATGCCAGCTGTAATGTTTACATCTTCTTCTTGTTCTGATATCTGATATACTTGTCGAACATATAATTCAGCATCCTTCCATCTGTTTTAGCCACTGCTTCCTTCTCTGTCCTGAACTGCAGCAACCCTTCATTCAACACTTTGTTGCATGCTTCCACCTCTTCCAAACTCGGCCCAAACCTCGCAATGTCTGCCTGCAGCGCCACCAATCTATTGATAGAATTCATCGTGAAAGGCTTGGTAGCTTTATCAATTCTCTTTTGCACCATCAGAAGAGAACCTTCCAGGGAATTAGGCACCTCGTTAGAAACAATCCGCACGTATGAAGTAACACCTCCATCCACTCTTTCCTCAGTGAAAGAAATGATACTGTCTGGTAAATCTGATGTTCTACTCTCAAGCGCCTGCATCCTTTTCAGCAAAACTCTGCAGATCTCCAAACGGAAAGATACTGCAAACTCTAGCTGCTTCCCCTTCTCGACTGATCCATCCGGTACAATTTGTTCTGCAACCAATACATCTCTGGCAGCTTGTTGATCTCGGCCAAAATACTCAGGTTACTCTCTGCAACTGTATTCATGCCTTCTATGCTTTCCATCAGTTGCTTTAGTTGATTTGCTGCATCGTTCATAACCTTTAGGCGGGCTGGCACTTCCCCAAGTTGCACAGAAGCTTGACGAATAATCAGATCCTTCCATTCGTCAATAGCCTTTACTTGATTGCTTGCATCTTCCATTTCCTGCATAAGATGAGCACTCACCTACTCTGAAATGGGCTAAATGGAAGGTTTAGCAACATTGGGTATGATCTCACATAATTGAGATATTTAATTCTGCAGCTCTTCTTTCTCCGCCTTTTCACTGTCAAGCCTAAGGAACAAAGCATCCAGCAATGTTTGCATGTCCTGCTTCAATCCTTTAGTGGTAGCTTGACCGAGTGGTATTTTGGTCACCGTCACATCTTCTGCCGTGAGCTCCTCTTCTATCTTTCCTTCCGCCGGAATTGATATCTCGAAACTTCTCTCCCAAATCCTTGATGATCAACCTAGAAGTTGCTTTAGCTTTAGGCCTTTAGGCCTTCTATCTCTTCTTACTTCCGGAACAAACTGCAAAGCTAACCATTCCGAGAAGTTACTTCTCGGGGAGTGAGAAGTCGCTGAGTGCACTACCATCTCCCGCTCTGCATCCTCTCCGTCAGAAAGTGCCACAGTGTTATGGCTGCCATCTTCTGAAACATCCAAGGACAAAGCTCTTTCGAACTCCGTCATCTGCAGCTTCAACATCTCCTCTGGAACGGGTGATGAACGAAGTGGCTGAGGAGAGAAGACGAACGTCGCCGGATTCAATGAAGGCATGGAAGCGTCCTGCTGCTGCGGTGCAATAGTTGGTGAAGTCGGAGTCAAAACTATGGTCGTAGAAGTGGTCTTCTCTTTCTCTTGAGATCTTCTATGTACTTTCAACTTCTCGGACCTCCTGCTACTTTCTCCTTCATGCTTTCGCTAGAGGGAATCTCCTGCACCGAAGTTTCCCGTGATTTGATTCATCAATACTTCATCAAGGCAATATCCCTTCAAATCGGCAGCCCGGTTCAAAGTATTCACCAACACAGCTCCAGATCTCTCTTCAATTGAATGGCAACCTCTATTGTTATCTTGCAGTATAGCTTTATCTCCTCCCATTTGATGGTAAGTGTCAAGTACCACGTTCCCATCATCTTTAAGATCCACAGTATCCGCGCTAATCCAAAATCAAACACTTGCTTTCTTTGATAGCTTTGCTGAAATCTTTCTTTCTAACCTCGTACTCACTTCGCACTTCATCCGTAAATCTTCTAACGAAGGCACATGTGCGTACTCTGGGAGATTGTCTTCTGCTACTCCAAATGGATCGAAGTTAAGCCGTGCGAGGAAGAACTCTTGCTCATACTCGATAACATTTACGCTTCCATCCCTCGAGCTCGTGAATGCTTGATGCAACTAATATCCTGAATGATTGGGAAGAAGACCGTAGACTTGTGCCGTTTCGATTGAAGGTCGTGTAACTCCACAAGTTACTGCTGCTCGGCTCCATGCGATCAATCTATTACTCGAATACACTGGCATCTTTATTGGTTCTCGAGAAAAGCCCGTAACCCCGAGGTATGTGAAATCTGCAAAACCGGATGAATAAACCGCCAATCTTGACACTTGCTTCTTCCCACGCTTCCTTGCTTACCCTGTGAGTCTTCAAGTCTTTGTCTAGCCTGCAGATGAAATCGTAGAAGAAGTCATCGTTGATCACTTTGAAGTCCTTCTCGCACGCAGGTACAGTAAGCTGTGGGTAGCACTCGAAAATGGGGTCCTTGGAAAGAACACCACATCTATCCAGCTTGGAAAAGACACCCTGTGAAGCTGCAGCATACACCAAGTATGAAGTCATCTTGAAGCTGAAAGTACGCTTCACGTTCCGAAGCTGCTCACCGATGTTGCTGCTAATAATTTCCGACCAATTGATTATAGAATCAACCTTGTTGATTTCAATGGTCCTGATGAAAGCATACATCCATGTACGGAAAGTGTAGGCATTCGCTTCGCCATTCAACCTGCATAGCAATTTGACGACATCATCTGCCTCCTGCACCAAATTGGACCGTGGAAGAGTTCTCGGGAACTTTGAAGGGGATCTAGGCTTCTTCATGAACCGGCTGTTCATTATGCTCACGCAATCAGCTCTATGTTTCTCCCATCTACTGTCAGCATCCTGAATGCTAATAGAAGTCACCACCTTTCGCACTGGAATCTTCAGACAATAATTGATGAACTCCGCATCCAAACGAATTATTGTCTTTCCCGCAACATCACGCACTGATCTGGATGAAGGATGATAAGATCTAGCACACTCCATCACGAACTCTGGCAATTGGGCTGTACATGGGAAAGCTGCAGCTCGGATAATTCCGCTACTTTTGACCGCACGCATGAGTGAAGTCTTTCCCGCTCTGGATCTATCAATCAAATCAGAAAGAGGTTCTGGGCCTAGATCCGTGTCTCCTATGTCTGCAAGTTTGGAAGCAATGCATGAATCCATCGTGCTCTCTTTTTCATCTCCTTTCGCCATGGCTTTGTCTATCTTCGTCTGAATAATTCTTTTTCTTCTAACTTGGCCGGATTTCTTCAATACTGGTGCAGATCTGGACAATTCTTCAGATTCGGAGGATATTTGCAATGTATTGGACATTGATAAAAACTCCTTTTCTTTTGTAAAGCACCTGTAATGAGTTCCTGCAATTTATTCAGACAAAAATGGCCACCAAAGCATGAATAGTGAATTTAAATTATAAAAATCTGCACTTTTCAAGCCTGCTGCCCCAAAAATTGGTGTTTAATTTGCACATAAAGAGAGCATGAATCCTTTCAATCAACACCTGAGCTCCTGTAACACCTGTGAAAACAACTATGCAGACAAAGATCAACCTCCTCCAAAGCATGCGCCAAATCTGGAAGCTTTTAGCCTTGTTAGCACTTTGTCTGAACAAAATCCTTCCTCTAATGGGGGCACATTTTTCCTCCTGGCTGCAATTCTTTACCTGTGAATTAAATTATTCACCCATATGGCTGCCCATGCTTATATAACCTTCATAATTCTATAATTAATAATTGCCCTAACAATTAAAGGCAATTAATTAATTAAAAATCATGCTTTTCTCTTTTAAAAATAGCATGTTTAAGGACAGCCATCCAATAAATTAAATTAATCATATTTAATCCTTCACACACTTCACTCAAACTCCACGGTGTGCTTTGACCATAGCCACTTTGAAAATAGAAATTAATTTAATGTTTTAATGCCTTAAAAACATTAAATAATACCCAAATGGGCGCACTTTTGGAGAGGAAGAGGGCAACCATTAAATAAATTAAATTTAATGCATTTAATTCCTTTCTTTTATTCCATCTTTGACTTTTTGACCTCCTCCAAGCTTGGGCGCACTTTTTGAGAGGAAAGATTAATTAAAATAATCAAATTTAATCCTTTTATTCTCTCACCAAAGGGGGCGCACTTTTTTGCACATGTAATTCTATTTTTAAGAATTTTTTCATAATGGGATTCTTTACCCTGCCAGGCAGGCACCAAAATCCCGTGATCCACTTAAGTGATTTGACTTTGACAATGGGATTATTTACCCTGCAAGGCAGGCACTAAAATCCCATGATTTCACTTAAGTCACTTTCCTTTTATTATATCATGGGAATTTTTACCTGTGAGGCAGCGATAAATTCCCACCCGCCTCGCTGACCTCTATTTTTTCCACTGACTTAAGTGACTTTTATAACACGGGAAAAGTACCTGTAGGCAAGTATACAATTCCCATCTGCGTGCGGCTTATATTTTCCCATCACAATTTAAATCCTTTGTTTTCCAAAAATGCGCCCATCCTGCAGGGGGCTTTTCATGCTTACGACTTCGCTCTTTCCCGGTGATCCGGACCTCGATGGCGACTTCCTCTGGGCATAATGTGCGTGTATGTTTTCCAGTACTCTCCAGGGCCAAAATCGGGCTTACTCGGCGAGGAATTGCTCCAGATAAATTTCACGAGAAAACAAAACGGACACCACAAAAACACGAAAATTGCCAAAAGTTACAAATAAAGCCCAAAACTTAAAACAATTTAAAATCCTTAAGCACATAGGAATAATAACATATTCACTTATAATAGAGTTAAACAGCAGTGCAAATAGCCTAATACTGGGCTCAAAATAATTAAATACAAATTTCCCATGATAAATCCCAACGACAGAATAAAACAATTTTGGGCATCTGGGTATTTGGCGAAAAGGGCTAATATGGTTCTTTGGGATTATCTTGACGCAATACAAGAACTTTCAGGCAATAAAAACAACAAATGACCCGTTATTTTAAAAGTATGAAATTTTTTTGGATAGGGTAGTCGCAGATTTCAGGGTGAAATCTGAGTGACACCAGTTGGCTCCGTCTGTGGACATCTTTTTCTCTTGTCAGAATGATAAAGGGAAAAGATGAGATCCCAGCATCTCTGGTTTCGTATCTTGTCCTTTGGGCACGGGGTCAGGCAAACAAACACAACACAACACAACACCAAAACAAGACAAAACAAGGAAAAACAAACAAAGATTTATTTATGTACATACAGGTTTTACCCTACTTCTCATGTCCGGAACAGCTTCAAGTGTTGCCCATTGAAAGGCAACGGTAATTCAACTCCATCCTGATGAGCAAGAATGAAGCTATCTGCTCCAGTGATCTTTTTATCACAAAAGGCCCTTTCCATAGTGAATCGAACTTTCCATGCATGCCTTTTGTTTCTCTTCTTTTGTCCCATAGAAGGACCCAGTCATTGACTTCAAATTTCCTTTCCCTGGCTTTTTTGTCGAAGATGACTTTCACCTTCCTTTGATGCTCACAACCTATCTACTGACTTGAGTTTTTACTTACCTCGGTTCGATCAGTGCATGATTCTTTTATCAATAGCATCCGTGAATGTGGAATCCTCCAGGGCTTTAGAAAGTCGTAGGGCAGGCAATTCCAAGGTGAGAGGCAGCTCTGTGTCTCTACCATATAGCAGCTGAAAAGGGGACATGCCTATTGCCCTCTTTGGTGTGATTCTATCGGCCCATAATGCATCAAACAACTTTTTATGCCAAGTCCTTTGATTCTCTGTTACAAGCTTGCGCATGATAGTTACCAAGTTCTTATTACTAGATTCAGCTTGACCATTCCCTTGTGGATAGTAGTTTGAGGAATGAACAAGTTGAATCCCATAAGTGTAGCAGAATTCCACCAACTCCTCAGAAGAAAGATTCGGAGCGTTATCTGCTACAATTTTGCTGGGTACGCCAAACCTGACAATAATATTTTCTTTTATAAAATTACACACTTCGGCGGAAGTGGCAGTCTTCACAGGAATAGCTTCTACCCACTTACTAAAATAATCAGTAGCTGTTAGAATGTAATGATGACCGGCACTGGAAGCCGGGTTAATCATTCCAATAAAATCCATACCCCACTGTTGGAAAGGTTCTTCAATCACAATGGGTTTTAGGGGTAATGCAGGCAATTTCACACGCCCAACAAAATGTTGGCATGCTTGACACTTAGCTACCCATTCTGCAGTATCTTGAAAAAGGGTGGGCCAGTAATACCTTGCTCTAAGGATCTTGTGTGCAGTGACTCGGGCTGAGAAATGACCACCGCAAGCCATGTCATGAAACTGTTGTAGTAGCTGATCCTGTTGAGCCTTGTCCACGCATCTGAGAAATACACCATCAATTCCCCTTTTGTACAAACCATTATCCCAAAGAACAAAATCTTTGGATTTAAGTTTGATTGTTCGTTTCTCTTTTCTGGAAAGTTGATCTGGGCATTCTCCATACGTCAGAAAGTAAGCAATGTTACTGTACCACTCCTCTACCAGATCTATAAAAAGTACTGCAGGTAAATCTTCATCTATCTCATCTTGATCCACTTCAGGCACTGATGTTTTCATCTCCGTCATTAATTCACACAGACCTCTTCCTCGGACTAGCTTTGTTGGTTTAATATCCAGGTCATATTCTTGAACTTTTGTCACCCATGTGCCTCTCAATAATCCTAACTCTTGCTGAGTAAGAATGGATTTAACTGCAGTATCTGGAACCAAAACCACAGTGTGTGAGGAAAGAATATAATACCTGAATGCTTTGCACGCCTTCACCACTGCATATGCGTGCTTTTCCATTGGAGTGTATTTCAACTCATAGGCTTTAAGAGGCGTACTCATGAAAGCAATAGGAGCTTCTGCATCCTCTTGATTTTTCTGCATCAGAATTGCTGACATGGTGTGTTCGGAAGAATAACAATAAAGAATAAATTCTTTACTGAAGTCGGTGAAACCAAGACTGGAGCTTTCGACAGGGCCTCTTTGATTTTCTCGAAAGCTTCCTTCCCTTCGCTGCTCCATTTAAAATCTTGTGTCTTCTTCATCATATTCGAAATATGACGGGTTAGCTCAGCAAAGTCAGGAATGAATCTTCTGAGAAAATTCACTTTTCCAAAGAAAGAGTGAACTCCTTTTTTGGATGTGGGCAAAGGCAATGTCTGAATGGATTTGACACGCTCTGGATCTATCTTTGTTCCTTCTTTGGAAACAATGTGCCCAAGCAGCTTTCCTTCGGTTACAACAAAGATGGATTTCTTAGGATTCAAAGAAATACCATGCTTGCGGCATTGTATGAAGACCTCTTCCAAGTTTGAAATATGCGTGCTTCTATCTTTGGAAAAGACTGTCAAATCATCCAGGTACACAACTATGCTTATATCTTTGAGATGAGCAAAGGCTAGATCCATAGCTCTTTGAAATGTAGCACCCGCATTAATCAGGCCAAACGGCATCTTCTGGTATGCGAAGGTTCCCCAAGGTGTGATGAATGTCGTTTTGTATTGATCTTCCTCGGTCACCTTGACTTGATTGTATCCTGAGAAGCCGTCAAGCATGGAAAGCATCTCAGATCCAGTGACCACCTGCAGAGTGTGATCCATGATGGGGATAGGATAGTTATCCTTTAATGAAGCTTGATTAAGGTTGCGGAAATCCACGCACAACCTAATTTCGCCACTCTTCTTTCTTACAGGGACTATGTTGGCCAACCACTCCGAATGATGTATGGGATAGATGATCTTTGCATCTAACAACTTCCTGGATTTCTGCAAAGATGGTTCCTGAAATGGTAGGGTTGTGCCGCAACTTACTTGAAAGGCTTCATTACGGTTTAAGTGGGATGTAGTGTTGAACTTCCAGCGAGTGATATGTTTTTAGATCCTGGTAGGACCGAGGGCAAAAACATCCATGTATTTCTTGAGAAGCGTAGTGAAAGCTTCCTTTTCAGCTTACAGAACAACACTTACCAGTTTACTAATTTGGGATCATTGCCGCTCCCAAATTTAGTAATTGTGTGTCGGAGGAATAACCTTCCCACTTTCTTGATTTTCTTAAGCATTTGATCATGCTTATCAAACATTTCCTCAAGAGATACCAGCCTTTGGGAATTTTACTTCCCTTTAGTGGATAATCTCGACCTCTGAGATGTCGCATCCATTTCTCCGACAGTGGTCTACCTAGGAGGTGAATTGCTTCCCTCATAGTAGATTTCTTCAAAGTTGTCCTTCTGATTGGAGAAACGCAAATCTGTGTGTCATCGTTGAAAACCTGCCATTCTTTGGCGTTATCGGGAACCTTTGGGTGAAAAACCATTTCCACTTTGTAGTCTCCTGTCCCAAAGAATGCAGGGGGCTGATCCGGATTCAACAAGGCTGCAGTCACTGCGAGCGAATCAGCTCTTGAATTTTGTTCTCTCGGAATGTAAGATATCGAGAAAGCTGAAAAATCCGAGGATAGCGAGAGTAGACCCGATCTCTCTAGTGGCGCGAGTTTGTCTTTTTGACTTGATAGTGGCCCCTTATTTGCTTCACAATCAACTCAGCATCTCCTCTTGCGTGTAATAATTTGATTCCCATTGTTCTTGCCTGCTCCATGCCTAACAACAATGCTTCATACTCAGCCGTATTGTTAGTATTTTCAAACATCAATTTGAAGGAGTGCACATGCACCTTCCCTTCGGAGAGATAAGAACAACGCTGCGCACCGGATCTGAATGAACAACGACTGCCATCAAATTCCAGAGTCCAAATCTTGTTATCAATTTGATGTGATTCTCGAATCAGCGATTGAATTTCTTCTTTATCCATTTCAAGATAATAGACTCGTGATCCGATTCACGAAACAAGATCGAGATCTAGGATCCTCGATTTTGATCTGTACGTACTTGGATTTCTTCTCGGGTTCCAAACTTACGATTTACTCCTTTGATTGGTATGTGCGCCAAGACCAATCCATCTTGACTTCTCCACCCGACTCTTTGCAAAATTTCTACTTAACAACGTGCCATAAGAGACTGGAATGTGCTCTTGCTAAGGGATAGTCATTTTCAGTCTTTTATCTGGAAAGGAAGCAAGTACTGCCTGCGCATCTTTGATTTTCCCCACAAGAGGGACTTGCCTTTCCATGGAATAACATCTTCCATGGTTTTTGTCAATGTAAGACCCAAGGCATCAGCAACTTTGGCAGGCATGACGTTGTCGGAAGCTCCAGAATCCAAGATGCAATTGCTTAGCTTATGTCTGTTGATGAGCAAAGACACATAGAATGGCTCAATCCTTTCTGATGTAGCAGGAGAAGGGGTGGAAGGAGAAGAACTTGCAGCAGCATTATTTGAAGGTGGAGTAATCTTGGGACTTGATAAGATACCCCGTGAATTATTATTAGTTGGGTTGGGACCATTACTTTGCACATATTTGACCAATCTATTCAACTGATCAGGAAATGCCCTCAAATACTCAGCTTCTGACATTTGGACCTTATTTCTCTTGATGTGATCAATTATGTCAAAAGCTTGACTTGCTTCAGCAGGATGTGCATTGGTTCTTTGCTGTGAATTGAAAGAATTTGAATATTTATCCTTGGGCGCTAATGAAGAAGGAAGAGTGCTACCTCTTTTCAAGATAGTAACATCCAGGCCAGGATCTTCTCTCTCTTTCCGGCCGCTTGTGGATGCTTCAGCATTTTGGCGCGTCTGAGACCTTGTAAACACCGCAAAAGTGTGACCATCAAAATCTTCAAAAGATTCATAATAGCCATCATCAGATTCATAGTCCAGGTAACCAATATTGGAGTCGCCAGTGGGATCTATAAAGTCTTCATCATCGAATGATTCATCAATGCCGAGATCCTCTTCATTAGTTTCCAAGTTATTCCTTAGAGCAGCTTCTTTTGCCAAACACTATGGTGCAGCAGCAAGTCTTTTGATTTTGATTTTGATTTTGACCATTGAAGGTCCTAGTAGGAGCTAATCTTGAGGGGGTTGCATTCCCTGCTTGAGAGATCTGCTTCTTGATCTGCAGCATGTCATTAGCCAATTTCTGCAACAAAGGATCAGAAGTACTTGCAGAAGTGCCATCACCTTTGTGAGATGGTTGTTTAAGTTTTCCAGCCATGATCAAGTCATCCTCAACCTCCACGGCAGCATTTTGTGCTTCCAGCAGATTTGAGTCTTGCCCTTCTTAGGCGATATCGACTTGAGGCAATAGGCGTTTATAAAAAACGTCTTTTGATTTTCGTAAGCTCAATGCGGCGAAGTGGGGATTTTATACAAAATCCTTTGGAACCTTGCTGATAAAGTCCGCATGTTCTCATTTGGCTCTTTCTTCAACTACGTCAGTTGGGTGATCAACGTGCTAGCGTCCTCTGCAGGCTTGAATCTTTTCAGAAATTGCTCACGCATAGTTGTCCAGTTGGTTATGGTGCCAGGAGCTAGCCGATAGAACCATTCTCCAGCCAAGTCGTGTAGAGTCTCAATGAATAGCCTGACTGAGACATCTTCATGCTCCACTGCAAGCACACCACAAGATATGAAGAAGGCTGCCAAATGATCATCCGGGTTTTGCTTTCCATCTCCAAAGAATTTTGGAAAATTCTTTCTGGATCCCTTTGGCAGCTCGTGCATAGGTGGAGCCAAGTTGAGAGGTCCAAAAGCCGCTCCCCATGGAACAGGTACAATTTGGTGCGCCATGTTAACTTGAGCACGTCTCCTCCTTGTGTAGACTTGATAGACTTGATGGATAATTCCAGCCGCCGGATTATGCTGAATACGATCCGGATCTGGATGGGTGTGTACTCTCCTTCCTGGTGAGAGACTAGATCTGCGGCTTCTAACTTGAGGAGGATGATTGAAATTGAATTGCTCTGCAGTCGGAAGAAATGATCAGTCCTTCCTTGCGCCTTCACGGATCGGGTGAATGGACGTTCAGCCAGGTTGAGATTTGTATGGAAAACACTCTGATCTTCAATAGAAAAGCTTTGATCTGCAAAGATAGTTGTTCCCAGTAGTCGCCAAAAACTGTTGGCTAGATTTTCTGCATAGCATCAAACCTAGGCAGTCATGAGATAAATCTCCCTCATTTAACCGGTGAGGCTCCGTGTCGGTTGTCGATATAAATGTGTTATTATCTATCGGGGTTTTACTTTAACCACTTAGTTCATGAACCATAACTAAGAAGTTTTGCGAATAAGTAAGCATTTGTTTAAGAAAGGAAAATTATAGAAGAAAGAAGTAAAGGAAATACGAGGAAGAAATGGGAAGATGTGCATCCCATTAGTAGATATGCGAGCTAATTGCATGCACATAGAAGAAACTTAATAGATATGAACACACAAATTATAAAGCAAAGCGCTCTAGATCCAGATCTAAAATAACACAAAGTTTATTAAAAGATCTAAGATTCAAAACAAGAAACAAAGTACACCATGACACAAAGTTCTCAGGAAACACTGCTCCTTTGTATTCCTCTGCTTGAAGTTGCTCTCGGGGTTCGGCACAAAGTCTAAAACACAAGATTGCTTCTTACTGAAATTCGATTGATCATTAACCCAGGAGGTTCTTCTCCTACTTATAGAATGTAGGAGGGAAAGTACAAATAGAAGACTCAAACTGAACTAAAGTATGAACAACAAGTAAAGATGACATTTGGCAATCATCCTCAACTAACTTCTTCTTAAGTGACACATGTATCACTTAACTAATAGAATGGTTCCACATGACTTCAAGTAATGGTTGAAAACCAATAACTTAGAAGTTTTACAATTTCATCCGGGAACATAGAAAATAGAAGAAGAAAGAATAGAAGAAGTCATGCCAGTTGTAATGTTTACATCTTCTTCTTGTTCTGATATCTGATATACTTGTCGAACATATAATTCAGCATCCTTCCATCTGTTTTAGCCACTGCTTCCTTCTCTGTCTGAACTGCGCAACCCTTCATTCAACACTTTTGCTGCATGCTTCCACCTCTTCCAAACTCATCCCAACTCATGATATGCACTGCGGCGCCACCACGATCTATTGATAGAATTCATCGTGAAAGGCTTGGTAGCTTTATCAATTCTCTTTTGCACCATCAGAAGAGAACCTTCCAGGGAATTAGGCACCTCGTTAGAAACAATCCGCACGTATGAAGTAACACCTCCGTCCACTCTTTCCTCAGTGAAAGAAATGATCTTGTCAGTAAATCGATGTTACTACTCTCAGCGCTGCATCCTTTTGGCAAAACTCTGCGAGATCTCCAAATGGAAGATCTGCAAACTCTAGCTGCTTCCCCTTCTCGGTGATCCATCAGGTACAATTTGTTCTGACATACATCTCTCGTGACTTGTTGATCTCGGCCAAAATACTCGGTTACTCTCTGCCATTGTATTCATGCCTTATGCTTTCCATCGATTGCTTTAGTTGATTTCTTTGCATCGTTCATAACCTTTAGGCGGGCTGGCACTTCCCCAAGTTGCACAGAAGCTTGATGAATAATCAGATCCTTCCATTCGTCAATAGCCTTTACTTGATTGCTTGCATCTTCCATTTCCTGCATAAGATGATCACTCACCTGCTCTGAAATGGGCTGAATGGAAGGTTTAGCAACCTTGGCTATGATCTCACATAATTGAGATATTTGCTTCTGCAGCTCTTCTTTCTCCGCCTTTTCTTTGTCGAAGCCTAAGAGCAAGCATCCATCGATATGCTGCGTGTCTGCTTGATCCTTCGGTGGTAGCTTGGCCAGAGTGGTATTTTGGTCACCGTCACATCTTCTGCTTTGTGAGCTCCTCTTCTATCTTTCCTTCCACCAGAATTGATATCTCAGCAAACTTCTCTCCCGAATCCTTGATGATCAACCTAGAAGTTGCTTTAGCAACTTTAGGCCTTCTGTCTCTTACTCTCGGATCTGAAGTAGGCTGCAGTCATGCTCCTCTAAGTTCATCTCTACTCTTGCTTAGGAACCAAGCTGCAAGCTAACCATTCCAGAAAGTTACTTCTCGGGAGTGAGAAGTCGTTGAGTGCACTACCATCTCCCGCTCTGCATCCTCTCAGTCGAAAAGTGCCACGGTGTTATGGCTGCCATCTTACGAAACATCGAGGACAAAGCTCTTTCGAACTCCGTCATCTGCGGCTTGACATCTCCTCTGGGAATGGGTGATGAGCGAAGTGGGCTGAGGAGAGAAAGGCGAATGTCGCGGATTGATGAAGGCATGGAAGCGTCCTGTGGCTTTGCGGTGCATAGTTGGTGAAGTCTTAGTCTTTGGAGAAGTCGAGTCAAAGCTATGGTCGTAGAAGTGGTCTTCTCTTTCTCTTGAGATCTTACATGTACTTTGACTTCTCGGACCTCCTGCTGCTTTCTTTCTCCTTCATGCTTTCGCTTGAGGAATCTCCTGCTTGCCGAAGTTGCCGTGATTTGATTCATCGATACTTCATCAAAGGCGGTATCCCTTCGTCGGCCGGTTCGAAGTATTCACCAACACAGACTCGAGATCTCTCTTGATTGAATGGCGGCCTCCATTGTTATCTGCGGTATAGCTTTATCTCCTCCCATTTGATGGTAAGTGTCAGTACCACGTTCCCATCATCTTTAAGATCCGCGAGTATCCGCTAATCAAAATCGAACACTTGCTTTCTTGATAGCTGCTTGCTGAAATCTTTCTTTCTAACCTCGTACTCACTTTTGCACTTCATCCAGAAATCTTCTAACGAAGGCACATGTGCGTACTCCTGGGAGATTGTCTTCCTGGCTACTCCAAATGGATCGAAGTTAAGCCGTGCAGGGAAGAACTCTTGCTCATACTCGGATAACATTTGCGCTTCCATCCCTCGAGCTCTGTGAATGCTGATGCAACTGTAATATCCCACAGTGATTGGGAAGAAGCCCGTAGACTTGTGCCGTTTCAACTGAAGGTCGTGTAACTCCACAAGTTGCCTGCTCAGCTCCATGGCGATCAATCTATCACTCGGATACCTGGGCATCTTTATTGGTTCTCCAGAAAAGCCCGTAACCCTGAGGTATGTGAAATCTGCAAACTGGATGAATAAACTGCCAATCTTGGACACTGCTTCCCACGCTTCCTTGCTTACCCTGTGAGTCTTCAAGTCTTTGTCTAGCCTGCAGATGAAATCGTAGAAGAAGTCATCGTTGATCACTTTGAAGTCCTTCTCGCATGCGTGAGTACGGTAGAAGGTGTGGGTAGCACTCGAAAATGGGGTCCTTGGAAAGAACACCACATCTATCCAGCTTGGAAAAGACACCCTGTGAAGCTGCAGCATACACCAAGTATGAAGTCATCTTGAAGCTGAAAGTACGCTTCACGTTCCGAAGTTGCTCACCGATGTTCTTTGCTTAATAATTTCCGACCAATTGATTATAGAATCAACCTTGTTGATTTGATGGTCTGATGAAAGCATACATCCATGTACGGAAAGTGTAGGCATTAACTTCGCCATTGACTGCATGCATGCATTTGATGACATCATCGCCTCTGCACCAAATTGGACGTGGAAGAGTTCTCGGGAACTTTGAAGGGGATCTAGGCTTCTTCATGAACCAGGTATTCATTATGCTCACCACAATCGGCTCTATGTTTCTCCCTCTTTGTAGCATCACGAATGCTAATAGAAGTCACCACCTTTCATGCTTTGGAATCTTGAGACAATAATTGATGAACTCCGCATCCAAGCGAATTATTGTCTTTCCCATGACATCATGCACTAATCTGGATGAAGGATGATAAGATCTAGCACACTCCATCACGAACTCGGCAATTGGGTGTACATGGGAAAGTTGCGGCTCGGATAATTCCATTACTTTTGACCATGCGCATGGTGAAGTCTTTCCCGCTCTGGATCTATCGATCAAATCGAAAAGAGGTTACGGGCCTAGATCCGTGTCTCCTATGTCTGCTGAGTTTGGAAGCAATGCATGAATCCATCGTGCTCTCTTTTTCATCTCCTTTCGCCATGGCTTTGTCTATCTTCGTCTGAATAATTCTTTTCTTCTAACTTGGCGGTTTCTTCAATCTTTTGGTGCGAGATCTGGACAATTCTTGATTCGGAGGATATTTGCGATGTATTGGACATTGATAAAAACTCCTTTTCTTTTGTAAAGCACACATAATGAGTTCTGCAATTTATTGAGACAAAAATGGCCACTAGGAGCATGAATAGTGAATTTAAATTATAAAAATCTGCACTTTTCAAACTGCTTCCCCAAAAATTGGTGTTTAATTTGCACATAAAGAGAGCATGAATCCTTTGATCAACACTGAGCTCTGTAACACTGTGAAAACAACTATGCGAGACAAAGATCAACCTCCTCCAAGCATGCGCCATGTCTGGAAGCTTTTAGCCTTGTTAGCACTTTGTCTGAACAAAATCCTTCCTCTAATGGGGGCGCACTTTTCCTCCTGGCTGCAATTCTTTACCTGTGAATTAAATTATTCACCCATATGGCTGCCCATGCTTATATAACCTTCACAATTCTATAATTAATAATTGCCCTAACAATTAAAGGCAATTAATTAATTAAAAATCATGCTTTTCTCTTTTAAAAATAGCATGTTTAAGGACAACCATCCAATAAATTAAATTAATCCAATTTAATCCTTCACACAGCACTTCACTCAAGCTCCACAGTGTGCTTTGACCATAGCCACTGAAAATAGAAATTAATTTAATGTTTTAATGCCTTAAAAAACATTAAATAATACCCAAATGGGGCGCACTTTTTGAGAGGAAGAGGGCAGCCATTAAATAAATTAAATTTAATGCATTTAATTCCTTTCTTTTATTCCATCTTTGACTTTTTGACCTCCTCCAAGCTTGGGCGCACTTTTTGAGAGGAAAGATTAATTAAAATAATCAAATTTAATCCTTTTATTCTCTCACCAAAGGGGGCGCACTTTTTTGCACATGTAATTCTATTTTTAAGAATTTTTTCATAATGGGATTCTTTACCTGCCCGGCGAGGCACCAAAATCCGTGATCCACTTAAGTGATTTGACTTTGTGATGGGATTATTTACCTGCAGGCGAGGCACTAAAATCCCATGATTTCACTTAAGTCACTTTCCTTTTATTATATCATGGGAATTTTTACCTGCAGGCGGGCATAAATTCCCACACTGCGACCTCTATTTTCCCACTGCGGCTTAAGTGACTTTTATAACACGGGAAAAAGTACCTGCTTGGCGGTATAAAATTCCCACCTTCTGCGGCTTATATTTTCCCATCGCGACTTAAATCCTTTGTTTTCCAAAAATCGCCCATCCCGAGGGGCTTTTTGTGTGCTGACTTCTTCGCTTTTTCCGGTGATCCGGACCTCAGATGTGACTTCCTCCGGGCATAATGTGCGTGTATGTTTTCCAGCTGCTCCAGGCCAAAAATCGGGCTTACCGTGAGGAATTGCTCCAGAGAAATTTCACAGAAAACAAAACGGGACACCACAAAAACACGAAAAATTGCCAAAAGTTACAAATAAAGCCCAAAACTTAAAATAAGTTAAAATCCTTCTGGCACATAGGAATAATAACATATTCGCTCATAATAGAGTTAAAACAGAGCGCAAATAGCCTCATACGGGGCTCAAAATAATTAAATACAAATTTCCATGAGACAAATCCAGCGACAAAAATAAAACAATTTTGGGCATCTGGGTATTTGGCGAAAAGAACTAATATGGTTCTTTGGGATTATCTTGGCCTTGTCTTTCGAAATAGAACTTTCGTTATTTTAAAAGTAAAAATTTTTCAACAAGCGACCCATTATCTCATCGGTTGGTTGAGCGAGTTACGTAGCCATTTCACACATGGTTAGGTCTCAATGTGCATGATTGTAATCACTAACCACCATGCTCCTTACATGGGATTCCCACTCTTTTCCCATTAGCACGCCATCAAGGTACTGCATTTTTGAGTACCATTCCTCCTGAACATCAACTGTGGGGGTAGTTTTTTCTTTTCCCTTGCCTCTTTTCTTTGGTGACACGATCCACGGAGTTTCCTCGATGCCATTACGAGCATAAAAATCAAATATCTACCTCGTACCTTTTTTCCTGACACTTTAAACCTCCTGCAAAAAATCCTAGGTGTAACACTATTGTTCTTTGTTTAAATCCTGAATGTCATGCCCTAATTTTGTAAAATCCTAACTAGAGAAACTCAAACTCCACACCACATCGTCCAATCTGCAAGATTCCTCCCAAATGAACTCTCCTTACTTGGTCGTGTTTTGTTCTTCCCTCTGGTGCATGATTTTTCAACTCTCCAAACAATTTCTCACTTGAATGTCGAAGTTTTCCCTAATTCGTGTAGTAGCTCTTCGAAATTCACTCAAGGTAAGGTAAAAATGATTTACCTCGATGCTCCTTTTATAGTGTTTTAATTTTTACCCGCATTTAATTCTTGCCACCTACCACCATATGACTGCATTTATTTCCACTTTTTTACTTTTCTCACCTTTTCCACAGGTCCCAAACACGCTTCCCCATGTCCAATGTGTGTAATATCTGCAACCTTCTAGTGCACAAACTACATTGATCGCAAAACTCCTTATGAGTTCTCCCAATGCCGAAGTACATCAACCTTTCTGTCCTATTCCAAGTATTTATCCATGTCGTTGCCTACCTCACGTTGCCCTACACATTTATTCTTTGTACATGGATTTTCTTTGGCATCGTCCTTATTATCACCATCCTCCTTATGACACCTTGTCACCATTTTTCAACAACCAACATCACCATTGCTATGCGTGCCCTTCTGGTACTTAGGAATCCTCACGCACACTCTTATTTTCCTTCTACCCCACACTAATGATATATACGAGTCCTCGGTGCATGAACTAAATGGATCTTCAAGAAGTAATCGCGTGCAAGCATGCTTATTACAACAAGACACTAAACTAAATTGACAAAGCATAGAAACGTTGAAATGAAATACATATAAAGGAATTCTTTAAAATAAATCTAATCTAATGGTAATACTACCTTATTACAAACACCAAGAAGACTTATTTATAGTAGGGCTTTACCTACTACCATTGAAGTAACCAAGAAACCATGTCCCATCCAGTGCATGTAATTGGAAAGTGCAGAATCAAGTATGTAAGTCACAACATACGGTCCCAACCAATGCACTTGGAACTTTCCAAGGTGGCGTGAAAACTTGGAATCATAAATAAGAACCATCTATCCAAATTCAATATTTTTATCCTTAATATTCCTATCATGCTAAGCCTTTTATCTTCTAACTCCAACAAGAAATGATGCCTTTCATCCAACTGCATCAATTTGTCTATACGTTCTTCAAGTTCTTTCTCATCAGCTAGACCTCCTATGTGTGAAATACGCAGAGAAGGTAACATAAATTCCATGGGAAAAATAGCCTCCATGCCAAACACCAGCTGAAAGGGTGTGACTTCTGTTCATATTTTATAAGTTGTTATGTATGCCCAAAGTACATTAAAGACTTTTTCATCCCAATCCTTTCTTCCAACATCACAAATCTTAGTCAATGTATGTCCCAATATCTTGTTGAAAGCCTCAACAGTTCCATTGGCCTATGGGTGATAGGGAGTTGTTTTATGGTGTGCCACCATAAATTCTACCAACAATATCCTAATAGTCTCATTAAGAAAATGAGTACCCCTATCACTTGTCAAACTCAATGGGCATCCATATCTGCTGATTATATTTTCCCATAAAAATCTTGATGTTGTAGCTGCCGTGCAATCATTTGTAGGCACCACTTTTTCCCACCTTGTAAGATAATTTGTACAAGTTATAATGTAGCGTGATCTAGTCCTATGTGTTATAATGTAGCGTGATCACATGCCCCGACATATGCATTACAATCCTTATACAGGTGTTTCCCACCACAAGCCAGCCAACAAGATCTTGAAAACAATAACATCTCCAAAGCATAATGTCCACTTGCAATCCCACTATGAGCTTCCTCCATAGTAGCTTTGCACTCATGCTCAAGTACACAACTACACAAAACTTCATCCCGACCTAGCTTGTATAAATCTCCACTTATCAATATGTAAGGTGTGACACGAATGGAAAGCTACTTCTTCTCTATACTCTTCATTCCTTCATGCATCATGCCAATACACAAAAATACAACAATATCTTCTAAGTCAGAGGGCATGCGGTTCAATCTAAAAAGTTGTGCATCCAAAATTATTTCCTCAATACACTGCACATCCTCACCTGAGTTAATCCTTGATAAATTATTTGTTCCTAAATTACTCTTCCTTGCCTTTACTACCATTTTAAATTCAAACTACTGAAACAATAGAATCCAATGACACATGCGCCTGTAAAACATGCTTATTTACCAAGTACTTAAGTGTCATGTGATCTGTATAAAAATAAAAGGAGTTGCCAACAAGTATTGTCAAAAATTATGCAACGCGTAAATCATGGACAATGCTTTGTGCTTTGTAGTTGTATAATTTTTCTTAGTTGGTGTTAACTTCCTGCTTGTAAAGAAAATAGGATGATCAACAATACCTTCTCTAGGTTGGGCTAATATTATGCCAATGGCCATGCCAAAGGTGTCCACATGCACATGGAATGGTTTGGTCCATGAAGGAAGCACATAATAGTCGCAGAAGTAATCATCTCATTTAATGTCTCAAACACGCGTTGTTGCACCTCACCCCAATGGAACTTTCCCTTACTCTTGATAATTCCTCGAGGGAGCAACAATCTTAGAATAACCTTTGATAAAGTTCTTATAATAACCTGTGTGCCCTAAGAATCCATGCACATCACTCTGGTTAGTAGGTTCCTTTATGCCCAAAATAACAACAACCTTAATAGGATCTACCCACAAATCTTCTTTATAGATAATATGTCCCAACAGAGTCCCAAAGGGTGTAACAAAAATGCACTTCTTAATATTGAGGGAGATTCTCAACTGCCAACACCTCTCAAACATAAATCTTAAATTATCACAATGATCTTTTATTATCCCATAAACTGTCCAATCATCCAAGTAAACCTACAAAAACTTATGAATGAAGTGTTGGAATGCTTGCACATCAATGCGTGAAAAGACTGCGGGCACATTCTTGATCCAAAAAGCATAATCGTATGCAAAAATTCCCCATTCATGGTGAAATTTTTCTTCTCCCGATCTTCTTTGACAATCTGCACTTGATGATATCCACAAAATCCATTAATAAAGGAATAGATCTCACACCTACTGACACCTTCCAGAATCTCCTCTGTAAACGGTGTGGGAAAGGGATCTATTACACAAACAACATTTAATTCCCTATAATGCATATATATTCATATCCTCCCATATTTATTTATGCTTATCACTATAGGGATAACCCACTCTGACTCCTTAATGGGCTCAATGATTCCAAACTTCAACATCTTATCAATCTCTTCCTTTACCTTGACGCGTAGATTAGGATTCATCATGTAAGGCCTCTTCCTAACCGGGCCCATGATTCCTTTATTTTGATCCTCATCTCACCCCGAAGAGTGATGTACTCCTTTCAACTCGGGATATCCTCTAGGAAATAAGTGAATCTTGGAAGTCTCATGACATGCTCAATTATCTTTATAACCTCTGAGTTAGACCAATAATTACCTATGATGGCCTCCTTCGGTTTTACATTTTTCCCAATGTTGACTTTTTTCATTTTCATATGCTCATGATACGCGTGTGCCTACTCATCTGCATTGTCTAAGACCTCACGCATACCCTCAGTATGATCAACATCTAGATTCTCCACTTCTTCATCATTAATAATGTAAACCAACTTCCCTTTTTCCTTTTCTAGGCAGGTGCACCCAAGTTTTTCTTTGTTTGTCACTTCTTCTTCAAAACGAGCCTCAAATCGACTCACCTAGTAATTCCTAAATAAGTTCCTCAGCCTTTGCACTATCTCCCATAGTCAAGCACTTCATAACTGTAATGCCTCATTCACTGGAGGTTTAGTAGAAAAATAGTCAAAGGTATGAATCATACTTGTAGTCAGTTCTTTCCAATTCCTTGTTTCTCTATTCAACTCCGCATAAACATACCATGTGTGCGCACAACCACACAGAGTGAAGTAGAACTTATGCACCCACAGTGAAGGTGGTAAGGCCTCCTGCCCCTCTGTCCAGAGTCTCTCACACTTCTAAACATGGTGGGAACCAGAATCCTTCCCATGAAATTCAAATGTCTTGGTAAGCGCATTGCTCCGAAAATCAAATAAAGAAGGCGATTCCCACTTCCCACCACTCTAAAATACCATCATTGTGTACCATCCACTAGCACATTGCTATCCCACATAAGGTATATACCAACATATTCCTTTTGTCTATTGGACTTCCATAGCACACGAAATACCTCAAGATTTCCCTTGCCGGTGTACCTTGGTACTGGGTTACTTCTAAGCACCTAACATAGTATGGTGCCTTACACAAGTAACTACACTCTTCATCTCGTGCCCGACCATTTCATACGTCCCATGTGCCCAGTTGTCACAGAAATGTTTCTTGCATCACTCATGAGATCGTGCATCATGTCATTAAATAATTCCTTCTTTGGATGGCTCAAGCACCTCAAGCATCTCTAATGGTGCACACATAAATTACGTTCAAGTCCTCTTCACTCAAAGGTTACACATAAGGTGTAACTTTTCCGTCTATAAAAGGGATGATTACATGCTCTTCCTTGTTCTCACAACTTGATATATCCTTTTTTAAAGCGCGAGAAGAGCATTATTTACATAACACCAAGGGCACCCAGAAAAGCTGGAAAACTATCTACTTCTACAAATGCCAAGACCTCAAAGTCCCAAAGAAACTTCGTCCTTGTATAGTAATAGTGGCATCCTTCAAAAGTACAATGGGCATGGATTTGGTTATCTGCATCCATATACAACATATTTGAAGATGGCTGTAATGGTGGTCTCCCATCCGATTCCACGCATCCAAAGTGAGTACATTCACTTCTACACCTGTATACATCAAAATGTTACTCAGCATCCATCCATCAACGACTTCATTCAATGTCATCTCTTTTTCATAATCAAGACTGTGAGGAGGTAAGTTCACATGCAATATATTTCTCTCGCTCCAATTCTAGTGTGCGGTATCTTCTCCCTAACCATTCCCCTAATAAAGGAATGATGTTCTCTTGGCATAACAACTTACAAACCTCCTTCAAGTCATCAAAATATTTTTGAGGAAGCTCAACCACTTTTTCATGTTCCAGTTTTTGTGACTAATCTAAAAATGGTACTACTTTTTTTTCATACTTTTAAAAATTCTTAATACTAGGAACTCAACATCAATTTTATGGCTCATTTACTCCAAAATTGATTAATTCCTGATTTATAATGCACCTCAATCTGAATTCCATTCACAACACTGAAATGTGCATTTGTGGATTATGGGTACTAAAATTTCGAGCCAAATCCAATTTCCCATTTTTAATGAATGATTACTTGATCAAAATAATAAACATTCAAAACTAAATTTTATCTGATCAAAAGCTTCATCCAAAAAAAATATAAACATCCAAAAATCTGAAAATGACACAAGATTGTTTATGAGGTTCGAATTCCTACATCCTCGGGTTTGTTATGAACCAATCCATTAATAATGTTATAATTGTAAATACATTTAACCTTTACAATAAACCAATAATGAATCAAAAATTGCAAAACTGTGTTTCAGACCTTCAAGGGACTTTGGAGTGTCTAGAAACTTCCCCTCACCTTCCTGATTCACTTGCAATTGTGTCTCCCCTAGGATTAATGCCTTCATGTGACTCTAATAGAAAAAATATCTATAAAACAATATTCAAAATGGGAAAATTATCACACCATTGCGATAGTCTCAAATTTTTGAGCAACTTTTCTTTTTACACCATGATGAAATTTAGCCTCTAAGGGCCTCAAATCCAAGGTTGAATGCCTGTTGCTCCTTATCCTCTACACAAAACCCCGTATTGTACTTTTACAAAACTCTGAGATTTTTATAGCTTGACCGGCCCCTCTCGGTGATTTAGTTAGGCGGGTGTGTTTGGTATGATGAGGTTGCGGGAAGTTTGATGCCCGCTGGTTCTACTTAAATGGAAACACTTTGCATAACCATGAGAATAATCCCACATTTCCCGTGTGGGAGAGGTTATTGCATTTAAAAAATAGTTTGTTTAGCCTATGTTACCGTGGGACATAACCACATCTTTGCCTTTTATACACCACACAATGATCTTCTCTTCGAGCCATTTATAGGCTTCGAGATGTGAATGGTTGATTTTCCCAATGCGTGGGGCTATGCAAGTTTGATTTTCCCACGTGATAAGGGCCGAGTTGTGAGGGAGGCCATGTGGTGGCTATTGCATTTGAATTTTCTATGCCATGATTATTAGGTTTCGAGTTGTATGCATTGACTTGTTGTTTAATCCAATGATTCGTGTGGGGTGTTTGATCGGCCACGTAGTGTGGTGCCAAACTATACGTTGTGTATTGTATAAGCCTCCCAGTTTATAAACCAATCCTCTAATTGATTGGGTAAAGGGCTTTGGTCGCGTCGTATATGCAAATTGACCAATGTGCTTCTTTGGGGATAAGATAATCCCAAACCATATGGAAACATAGTCATTGCGGTGTTATTCCCAAACAATGTGGAAATAGATAGGCTTCACCATATATAGTAAATCAATCCAAATATAGAGGTAGCTCGGTGTGATCGGCTCGGTGGGAGTTGATCACCCCACCGAGATAGAAATATAGCTTTCCCGAGCCAATATCAATCTTGTAATGCACAATTCAACTCCCCAAAAATAATAATATCACATGGGAAATGTTAGAGATATATGTGGCATATAAAATTGTAAATACGATAATGATAATATGAAATAAAGGCGGCAAAGGTACCCCTCCCACAAAAGATTTTTTCAAACTTAGCTAAGTTCCCCAGCCCGAGGAAAATATTGGGGTCAACAAAATTTTACGTGTGTCAAAGACCGAAGACTCAAAATACAAAATTTAACTTTTTCACCTTTTTCCAAACTACCACGTGTCAACATGTGATTCACCAATTGGCCAACTTTAAACATTTTCAAACCAAAAATTTGACCTGCGATATCTTCTACACCCAGGACTACTGTTCCTAGAGTTACGTATACCTTCGAAATATCTTAGAATGATCTATAGTGTGGTCATAGTTTAGGAGGTTTAGTAAACTTTCGGCACCTAAAAAATCCTCTAGATCGAAACTACTCCTTCAAGCATTGTATCTCACCCTGTAAGTTTCTAATGACCTCCATAGTCTCTTGATAAAATTCATTCTGATGGGTAGGGTCTAGATACTTTACATGCAATACCTCCTATTTTTTAATAATAGGCTTCTGTTTAGAATTTCTTTGGCACACATTGCCTCGGCACGTGTAGTTACTAATATCGAGATTATCTCGGGGTCACAAGCTAACTTCACCATCCACTAATCTTCCATGGTGCACCGTACTCTTACCATCCTTGCATCCTTATCTTGTTCGTGCTACTTGCTTCCGTTCTCATACAAATCCAAACATTCCTTAAACTTGTGGCCCTTTACAACCAGGAGAAAATAATGTTCTGAGGGCATTTGTGCTTATAATGATCAGGGGATCCACATGTATAACATGTTCTTCATGGGAACTCACCTCTTCCACCGATGTGGCCTCGACATGTTAATCCTCCATGGTAACCTATACCTATACCACCTCCATCGAGCGCACTTTGTTGTGATTATGATTATGATGTTCACCTTGTTCCTTAGAATTCTTTGCCACACTTTGTATGACATACATTAGTTTCATGGCATCATAAATCTGATCAATCAATATGTAATTCTTTGTATCATGTGTGGTAGACTTATAAATCTTACAATAATAGGACATGTTCTTCCTTATCATGCACTATAATAAGGGGCACCTACTCAAATCATGATCCAAATGACATATCTCACAATCCAACAACATGGTGCACACCAATTTATGAGGGAAACTATCCTTAGTATGTCCTTCTACTTCACAATCCGTGCACCAAATACCATTGTGCATCTCATGGGCTGAATTAGCTAACAATTTTTCTAACTGTTTTGCCATAGATGTAATATGAGCTTTTAAAAATGGGCTAACTCTAGTATCTATGCTCCCAACCGCCTCGGTGTGCAAAGTTGCCTCAAGTTCCTCGCATGGATATGTAAAATTCTTGTGTGAGAGTGCCCTTCTAAAAGGAGTGATCAAACCTCCAACAAACCATTGAGCATGTTGACTAGGGTGAATATCATAGGACAACTTTGATAACAAAGTTTTAAAGCGGGCATCATACTCCCTAACACTCTCAGCCATGCCCTGTTTTATGTCCTTCAACACGCTGATGATTTTCTACTCAAACTTAGGTATATGAAACTCTACTAAGAAAGCATCATGCAGCACGGTATAATCTACACAAGTCTGGTTTGGATCATACTTCATGTACCAACTATGTGCGTGCCCTTGCAAAGTAGTAACAAATTGACTTTCCTTACACTTAGGAGTTGTAATTCCCTTAGCACGCCATAGTATCTCACACATATACATGTGCTCAATTGCATCTTCATATCCTCTGTACTATGTTAAATGAAGGGACATCTCGAAATTAACTTACTAGGATTGTTGTGGATCGTGCCCACCAGATCCAAAACCTGTATTACCTCATGTGCTCCCTCCTCTTCCAGATTCACTAGCTCTTGAACCACCTATTCCAACCAATCCCCCTCATGTGGTGGGAACCATACCGAGGATGTGCCACCTTGTGTGCCAATAGTTGAAATAAATTGGACACCCACAGATCTACGATGTTGTGCTACTTCTAGAAGTAATACCAACATTTTGCATGCCCACATTTTGTGTTGGTGATGCACCGTAGAAATTATACCTCCAACTAGACCCCCAAATAACAAAGACAATGTTTGTGCTGCCATAAATGAATTTTTTATATGATTAACTCTTGAACTTAACACAACATATCTCCTTGAATATGCTGCATTATTTTACTATTTATTTCATCACGGAGTTAATGTGAATTGTTGGTTTGATGCCATGACCCATCCCCACGTGTCGGTAAAAGATGGAATGTGGGCGAGTAGGGTATAACATTTGTACATCAAATAACGTTAATATCTTCATGCTTCTATAATATTTATGATCCACAAATCCATGTCATCTCACAAAAAAAAATATGTAGGTATGTGTTTACATTTGAATACATGTCAAAATTAAAAACATGTTATTTATTAAAAAAGGTGAATAGGAGTGGTCGTTTGGAGCTATGAAAATACATAACATGATGGATTTTGATTTTTTTAAAATACATGTTATAAATTTAAGCTAAGTGTCCAATACAATGGAAATTGATGGTGGATAGGGAAATAGGTCCCACATGGCGATTGTAGAGACAACGGTGAGGGAAGAGCAAGGGATCAACATGACGATGTGGGGAGGGGTTTAGACCCTTATCAAAAAAATTAAGTGGTCTCGAGAACTCATAGATATTGAATTTAATTTGAATGAGGCCCAAATATCATAGATTAAGGTTTTAATTATAACAATTATATTATGCTTTTCAATTTAATTTGAGATGTATAGTATAGGTTTTTATTAACTAAAATGGGATATCCTAGCCTAATCTAATGTTATGCAAAGTAGAATATAACAACTAAATAAATAAAAGAAATGACTCAGAAACTAAGTAAATAGATATTTAAAAATCCTAATAAGCAAGAGAGGGTTAAGAAGTCCTTAGCTAATTTGACGAAGGTGCGAGACTATGTGATAGTGTGAACCATGTGAAATAGAGAAGGAAACGACCATCTGAAAATCCCGAGAAAGTACATATAGGAGCCCTTTGACTGGATCGGGGTGTATGGAAGGGGATAAGGCAACTGTGGGCACCCTAGTCTGAGATATGAGCACCTTGGTTTGCAGAAATGGCCTGAAACCCTCCTCTGAGGTGTCACTGGATATTTGCATGTAGTTTCTTCCTATCACTCTAACTTTTCTAGACTGTGTTGAATGTTGTTGTAAATCAAAGATGAAGGAAAGACGTGCAAAACTCCAAACAAAGAATCAAATCCCTAAAAAGAAAGATGCATATGAAGGGGTTGAATTGTCCTCAGCGACCACAATGGTGGACTTACTAACTGAGCGTTGCACTACATCTTGGACCCAATGTAGTTCTAGGTGTGTGTGTGTGTGTGTGTGTGTGTGCGCGCAAATCGTGCCCTAAGTTACTCTGGTGCTAGTCACACTTTATGAAGTAATGAGTAAATAACTAGATGTAGAATGTAGTAAATGTGTGCATGGAAACAATAGACTCCCCTCATATGAAGTGTGATGCATATGAACCAGCCTTGTGTGTCTTGTGATGGAGCTAGATGGATGCAAATGTAGCTTTAGGTGCCTTTGATGGATGTAATTCTAGATAGTGATAGTAGATGCTTAGTGTTTGGTCCCTCATTATGGTCTCATAACTTTATATTTATATGGTTCTCTTGTTCTAATTTTGTAATTAACCCCGAAAAGGCCGACCACTAAAAATATGGAAAGCTCAAATGACTAGAAAGTTCCCAAAATATGAAAGTAAAGTGCAAAGAGTATTAAGGCATCCAGAGGGTACTAGGGCACTGGGCACCCTAATCCTAGTTGGGCGCCTAATAAGGAATACGAATATTACGAAAGACAAAATAGGGAAAAGTATATGTGTAAGATCATAAATACAAGAGAAAGCAATGTAAAAATGGCCAAAGAAATGGGTTAATTATTAATCTTTTCACTCAAGAACCATATGAATAGTAGTATGAGACCGGGACTAAATATTGACTCAAAGTGCATGATTTAGTGACTACATTTGCCCCCACTTTATGTTGGTGAGTGGAAATCTCAGTAACATAAAGTAGATAGAGATGTGTACTGATAATCCATGTAGAGTGATGTAGAAATGTGCCAAAGGACTAGATAAAGCGTGGAGTGACAAAAATATGGAGTGTGGAGACTAAAGATGCAAAAGTGTAAAAAGTGATGAGAGTGAACCTATGACAGAAGCGTGTGCGTAGATGTCAATATGTGTAGTGTACCTACATGGTTAGTATCATGTGTGTGTTGTTGTTTATTTGCTTTCTTACCATACGAGACGGACTGTAAAAGAGAAGATGATCAAGTAGTCAAATACACATGTGTATGTGTAAAAATGCATGTATATATGTAAATAAACATGTAAAAAAAGTATAAAAATGACAATGAAAAAGGAACATGTGTACCTGATCCGTGATGAGATAAAAGGTGTAGAAAAGGATATCTTGTAATTGTTAGTGGGTGAGAGTTTTTGGGTTATCTCATGCCACCGTGACCGAAGAAGTGTAGGGAGAAAGCTATGTTATTCTTAAACCTCATGAATCGCTTCCCTGAGATCGCTAAAGATATCTCTGTACTACCTAGTTTTTGGGTGATCCGAAGCCGCTAGCTGAAGTAGTGTAGGGAGGAGAGTCTATTGTATCCTCTAACTCGTAATCTGCTCCCCATAATGATAAAGACAATCTACCCCTGTAAAAATAGTTGTGTATGGGGTTCGTAGATTGGTCTCGAACCCACTCGTTATACGTGGTCCGAACTATGTGACATATCAATGAGATGTGCATGACTCTATAGCCTAAGCATATATCATGAAAAGATGAATAGAAAAGAGGTGGTGATTTATCCTAAAATATATACCACTAAACAATGTAAGTGAAAGTGATGGTACGACCTATCACAAGATGATGCTAGGAGAAGTGACCCTATAGCCTAAAACGTATATCAATAATCCTAGGTATGTCACATGAGAGAAAGAAGATTGAATAATGAAAGTGTGATCATGATGAGGTCCATTTGTGTTGTATACCCTCAATAGTCTAGTATGGATCGTGAGTCTAGAGTGTGTCATCGGGTAGTGAGTAGAACGTGTAGAAGTGAATATGCAAAATACATACTATGCGCTCTAACATGTAATGGAGTATGTGTAGTTGACCTAAGATGTGTAGCATAGTAGATATAAGACACAATATTAGAGGATATCTATGAGGTATAACAACATGTAATATACAATCTATGGAATGATGTGTGTAGGACAAGATGTACAATGTAGGATGTATGAAAATGCGTAATGCATATAGCTTGGAATGTGTAGATGATGTGTAATTATATGTGGTGCCTAATGTGTAGTGACTATTGTGCAGTGTGTGGGGTCTATATGTGTGGAATTACCTCAATAGTCAATTTTTAACTCAAGCACAAGAGTATTTCATCGGGAAATGAGGATGCTTTAAGGTGTATGAGTTGTGCTAAATACCTACGTGTGGTGTGATTTGAATATAAGATGCATGTGAATGCTAGAGGGGGGAATAAGTGCGATGCCTCCCAAGTATAATATGATGATGGATATCTATGTAGTGGCACAAGAGGTTCCATGCCATTGTGGGAGAGTGTTTTTTATGTCATGATAAGAGAGAGGGCCAACATAATGGTAGGCTGAAGCAACAGAGGGACTAGGCGAAGGTGGTAGAATTTGAGATGTGTGTTGTCCATATGTAGGAGTAGTTTCTTTGACAAATGTAATGGGATGCTGAAGTTATAAAGGAGTGCGGCCATTAATTGGTTCATCCTCATAATAAGCTTCATCAGGGTCCCATTCATTGACATAGGTATGGTCTATAACGAGATGGTAGAATTACAAGTTTAACTATAGGAGGTAATTGTTGAGCATGACTTGGTGATGTCGCAGATATATTTAATGGAGGAGGCATGAACTCAAACTTAATAGGAGGTTACTTAGTTTAATTTGATATCACTGTAGGTGACTAAGGAGAAGGAGGTGATGGAAGACAAACCTTGAAAGGAGATTGTGTAATTTGAGTGGATTGAATAGGCAACGCTTGGTGACCGAAGAAGGCACATGAAAAGTGGTAACATGATGCTCATTAGATGTAGGAGGAACAAACTTAGGAGCCCATTTAGGTACATTATTCCTAGGTTGGCGTTTAATATAAGGTTTTTAGTGAATGAGAGAAAACATTGACGTTAAAGATGCTCGATTCTTCATTGAAACACATAAAAATCATTTTTAGTATGTACATTGATTCAATAATAATGGCAATATGGATGACCTTGATATTTTGCTAGCCAATCGGGAGGATAGTAATGATTAGGTTGTAAAGTGATCAATTGACGACTATGGACCTCAATCGAAGGTCGTGATGCTTAGTATTTCATTCAAAGATGAGAAGCTCGGGTAATGGTCTAACTTGGGGCTCACTATAAACACATGTAGAAGACATATAATGAGATGTACTAGGACAATAAATATGAGCATGAAAAGAATCCTTAAGATGTTTGATTTCAAATTTTAAAGATGTGATTATGGATTCCATATCCTTAAATTTGTCTTGAAATAAATAATGCAAAGATTGAATTAAGTCCAACATGGATTGATTAGATGGAGGATCACGAGGACTAGGGTCATCAAATAAGTGATCAAAAATAAGACTTATTTCATGTTTTGGGGTATTGTTAGGGAGAGACATGGTGTCCAAGGATTTTTATGTACATCGTGGCAATTAGGATGCATCTTAAGAAAATCAGACAAAGAAATTTGAGGAATTTTGGGAGCCATGATAGAGGGAAAATGAGGATCCTAAGAGTGAAAGCGGTTAGGTTCACCAAAATGATTAACTAAAATGGGATATCCTAGTCTAATCTAATGCTATGCAAAATAGTAAATAACAACTAAATAAATAAAAGAAATGACTCAAGCAATTAAGTAAATAAAAATGTAAAAACCCTAATATGCAAGAGAGGGTTAAGAAGTCCTTAGCTGAATCGATGAAGGTGTGGGACTATGTCACAGTGTGAACCAGGTGTCGAATTGTAGCCTTTTATTTTACCAAAAATCCCAAGGCACGTTGGCACATCACCCGAGCAAACACGAGAACTCACCTGAAGCACACAAGGGTACCAAGTCCCTATTTTATGGAATATTTGTCAAGGAGTTAACATGATAAACACACATATCATCCATATCCATAACAAACATACAAGGATAAACCATAAATAGATCTAGATCTCAACCATATGCAATAATAACTTATAAAAGAATCACGATTAAGTTTACCATGTGAGAATTAGTCAGCGATATGTCAACAACCAAAAAGATCCATTGTATTAATTCTCGTAGCACACAAAATATGAATACATACCAAACAATGTCACCATGAGTCATGCACTTACTTAAACCAATAACATAACTCTACTACAAAACTGACTTAACCCCCCTAAACCATGAAAATCAATACAAACACACACACACACACACACACACACACACACACACACACACACACACACACACACACACAAAAAAAAAAAAAAAAAACATATAGGGGTGGAGAATTTCCCTTCACCACCTATGCATCCTCAAAATAGGTTGCATGCTAAGAATAGCCATGTTCCACTTACAAAAGATACAAGGGAGCATGCAATCTCTTCTAACAATAGTTCATCTATAGATAACTCTAGTTCTAACCCTATTTTTAGCCCAAAACACTTCATGTCGCTTGCCTTTCCATTTATCCTGAAATATCCTTATGTAGCCTCCAAGTCTTCATACTCCAGTTTGAACTGCTAGTTTCCTGCTCCAAAAATAGACACCTCCTGCATGGATTCTTCTCTTACATGTTGCCTACACCATCTCTATACTTAGCATCATGCCCCAAAATCAACTAAGTCCTTTTTCCTTCTGGAATCAACCCTTAAGCGCCCTTTTCTATTGTCCACATGTGAACATGGATAACCTTGTGTGTGTTCACCATTTTATCACCTACGTGCATTTCTCCTATTAGTCCTGCACGCGTGTACTCCAATACTTAGTCATTTTTCAAGGCCCAACATGCACTTTGTGAAGTAACAAGAAAATAACTACATGTAGAATGTAGTAAAGGTTTGTATGGAAACAATAGACTTCCCTCCTATGAAGTGTGATGCAAATGAACCAAACTTGTGTGCCTTGTGATGGAGCTAGATGGATGAAAATGTAGCTTTAGGTGCCTTTGATGGATGTAACTCTAGATGGTGATAGTAGATGTTTAGTGCTTGGTCCCTTATTATGGTCTCATAAATTTATATTTATATGGTTCTTTTGTTCTAATTTCATAATTAACCCCAAAAATGCCAACCACTAAAAATATGGAAAGCTCAAATAGCTAGAAAGTGCCCAAAATATGGAAGTAAAGTACAAAGAGGATCAGGGTGCCGGAGGGTACTGTAGAGTGCTGAGGCACCCTAGTCTTGGTTAGGCGCCCCAATTAGGAATAGGAATAATGAAAGTATAGGTGTAACATCAGAAATACAACAACAAAAATGTAAACAATGGCCAAAGACATGGGTTAATTATTACTCTTTTCACTCAAGAACCATATGAATAGCAAAGTATGAGATTGGGACTAAATATTGACTCAAAGTACGTGATTTAGTGACAACAATTTTTATTTATGCACCGGACATATATTTGGTCTAAAGGGTTCGTATTGGCATAGATCATAAGTTTTAACTATAACATTATAATATGGTTTCTAAAAAATGTAAAATGAAGTTTATAAGGTATAGTTTTAGGTAATGTTTTGTATAGTTTGTAATTAATGCAAACTATAGGATATAGAACAATTTAACTATAAACTATAATATATATGTTCTACCCTTAGTTTTTTTAAACTATAGTTTTTCAAATCGAACTAATTTATTTAAAGGGTTACAACGAGACATGGAAATATATATATATATATATTTGAAATGCCAAAAGTAAAATAACAACTTAGAGTTTTACCATACCCTAGGGACAATTGTAAATTTTCATTTCCTATTCTTGTGGAATTTGTCTCCTAGCCTTTTAATCTTTATTTAACTCTTGAATTTACCCACTGAAATAATTCAACTTTCACACATTTGAAACTATAGAATACATAGTGAAATATTTTAACAAATATTTATCCCTTACCCGTGTTCTTGTATGAGATTTCACGTGCAGTAAATGTTATTCAGGGATCCCTTCCACCTATGCACACACAATCGAAAAGCATGTCCCGATGAAGAGGTGTTAGAAACTTGGACACTGAGAGGGGGAAAATCAATGTCTTATCAAATTTGCTTTCTCAAAATAGCTAATATAACAAAAAAACCACACACAAGAAAGTAACAAGAAGATATACACAGAGACACCAATTTTAATGTGGGAAACCCAATAAGGAGAAAACCCACTAAAACAATGAACTATGATTAGGAATAACTTGTCCTATTTCTATTACAATGGTTTTATGGTTGAGCTTCAACTCAACCTGGAGTTGCAACTCCTAGGCTTGACCGAGCTTGCTACTCATTTTGGAGGCTTCAACCCCCTGTAATTTAACTAGATTCTACTTGATATTTAGTGATCTTCATCTCACAAGGAAGCTGAACTCCCTATCTGCTAGAGCTCCCACTTAGACTTGTTCTTAAATTTTGATCATACCTTGTTTACTATTTTACACAGTTGATCATGACCTCTAAATGTACTCTTCTCCTCTTCTCAATTATGCTCCAAATTCTTCTTCCTTTTCTGATCATCAATCCAATATCTAGTCTATATCATACTAGGCTCACTAGCATCTTCATGTCAAGGTTTCCATTCTCTCTCTTCACCCAGAGATCACAATCAACTTTTGTCAAACAAGATTAAGCTCCATCAACCTACAACAATCTCTATGATCAAGGATCTCAAACATAAATCCTCCTTCACACATCTGCTAACTCTTCTATTCAAATCCCTATCAATTCAATGCCTACAATAATTATAAAGACTTTACAAGCATTAACTTAGGACTTCAAAGATATTCAACCTCTTTGTCTCGGTCGAAACTATGCTCTTCATCATGCTTCGTAATCCACTTACTCAACTTCTAATTGTTATCTACATGAGACTCAATAGTTATTCATCACACTTAAGTACTTTTTTATATCTCAAGGAATTTTCATATTGTCAATATATTTCCTCAACTCTCTATATTTAGCATCCTTAGGACATTCTTGCACTTATTCTATCTTATATTTTGCATGGAGCTCACTACACTTGTATACCTATTACCCTTTTCATCGAGTATCCTATTGTTCAACACACCTCATTTTCAAATCATAAACTTTTCATCTTCCTAAAAATTTTCATATTCAAGACATTTGCAACTTTTTATACTTTTTCACAATTTTTCATAGATATCATTTTCCTCTAATAAGTTTGTAATTCTTTAAGCTCCATTTCCACCCAAACTGTCTCTTGAAGTTTTGTACATTTGTTTCAATTTTTATTTTTTCTTCTATTCACTTTGAACCTTTCAATTCTACACCTATTATGTTCAAGGGATTTTCAAGCTTGAAGGTTGCAAATCATGAGTTTGTAACATTTTTTTAGACTCTTTGACTTCACCTAGACCCATTATCTTTGAAAGCAAGTAGATGAAAGACCTTTCATCTTCTCAAGAAACTAAAATTGAGCCTTACTACATTCTCTTAGTCCTAACAAGGCATTACAATAGTCACACATGAGTATTTTCAATAGAAGGACATTATGAAAAGCTTATTTGATCCATAACCTCATCATGCATCACTGTTCATAGACTATATTGAAACAATTTTTCACTTTGATAGACAACTGAGACATAATACATAGAAGTTATGCTTGACTTTTTAATTGTGACAACTCTTCAAACTTTAAAGATAGGACCAACCTCTCCCTAAAGTTTCCTGATCCATTTCTTTATCTCTTAAGAGCTTTGCAACAAGACCTAGTTCATACTTCAACATAGAATTTTCATTTTGGGGAGTTTACCAATGTTGCACAATGCATATTTAGAAGATGAATATGGAGCCACTGTCACAAAATTTGAAATATTCAACATGAATCAAAACATTCCTTAATGAATTAGACCCTATATAGAATTTTGGAAATGTTTCAAGAAGCTTCTGATTTGATTTTGCAAAAGATTTTGCGTTCACTCATAAAAATTGACCTGCACCCATTTTGAACAAAGAGCTCAAAGGAATGTTAAACAAAATCTCTTTGAATCCTTGATCAAATCAAAAATTTATTTTTGTAATAGGCACATGATTGATCCACATACATTTATATCCATTTTGGTGAATTTCCATGGGTTCAATTTTATGTTTCGAGCATTTTCTTATTTGAAACCTTTAACCTAGGGTTTTATCCTTAAGTCTGAGACCGAGAAGCTTCAAAACTAACATTCTTCTCCATATCTTAATTAAAAAATTTACTTCAAAAGCATTGGACATACTCCTTGCATCTTCTCAATCAATCTATTTCATTGCATTAACTAAAAACATCTCGATTGTTCAATTTATTAGTGCACGCTTTACATAGGTTGGTGACACAGAGATGGATTAGCAAGCACAAATCATATACAGATTGATAGTATACATTTTTCTCTATCAAATGATTCAATTTAGAGATTGTACATTCTATACCAATAATTTATGATCCTTGTTCAAATCAAAACTTCATTCTTAGCATGAAGATTTCATCTGCTCATAGAGTTATAGTCAACATTGTGATCACTACAAATGTAAAAAGAAAAACTCTTTCTTCTTGTCTTAGATTGTATAAATGAATTCTGAAACTTTTTATCTAGACTTCAAGTAGTATATCATGATCTTGTTCAAGTACTTGAGGAGACATTTCAAGATGATCCCTTCATGCATACCTTTGAACATGATTTTCTTAGAAAGATGTCACATGAAAGAGTGTAGGTAAGAGTTGTTTTATGTAATACTTACACTAAAAACCTATTCACATATTTATCACCTTAATACTAACCTCTGGAAGAGATTTGGATCCATTTTTCAATTACAAACACCAACTATGAGCATTATATTGAAATTGTACATTTAAGTCCTATGAATGAGTAAGACCGAGTCCTTGCGAGGATTGAGGTAAATTTTCTTGAAGAATTTTGTTTTGATATTCATACATGTCATCATTATGCCATGAAGAAATCCTTACTTATTTCTAAGCGTGTAATAATTCACCAATCTTGGTAGGAAATAAAATAACTCACCTCAACTTAGTACTTCAGAAACATACCTAAGAGGAGAAATAATCATCGGTAAAATGCTCATATATTCTTTGATACTCATCATTTTTCCCTGAAACATTTTTCCACACTTTAGGATTGGAGTTTGATATAAAATTTCCTTCTATCATTTATCCTAATAAGGAACTATATTTTTTCTTGGGTGCTAAGAAGCCAAACTACTTATTTTGCACTTCTCAAAGAACTAGTTTTAGAAAAAATTGAATAACTTTAAATTCCCATTTCAAAACATGATGAAATTTGGCATGAAGCACTACAATACACTCCTCAACACATTCCATGTGTTGGTTAGCCATATGTTTTTCTGTGAATCTCTGACCAATCTCATTTACCTTAGCAAACACTATCAGTTTTCAAAGTCAACTTTGGCTATTTTTTGAATTTTGCCTCCATGGGATAAATTGAGCCTTGTTTTTGCTCACACATGTTGTCGAAAATATTTCTAGGCTACTTCCATGATCACATGACCATGCCATTACCTGAACCCACTTCTCATACCTCATCAAGCACCAAAACATGCCTAAATGGGCCAGGTTTCAATTAACTTCCACCGGATGACTTTGATACACCATATGAGAGCTCTTTCTCATACTAACAACATTATATTTGATCTATAGATCCTCTTATACAAGTATACCAACCTGAAATTTGCATTCATTGATCAAACACCTCACTATTTGAGTATGTAGTAATCTAAAAACAACCTAACCTTCCTAAAAGCTCACTATTGACTCCTTTGCAATCAATGCATCTTGAGATCAATGACAAAAAAATAACCAGAGTTCAACAATCTCCCCATTTTTTATTGATGGAAACACACTCAAAACCTTTGATTACAGAAACACAAGATCACACCACCCTTCCTAGTTTCTGATAACATTCTCTCCCCCTTTGACATTTATGACAAAGGGTTCATTTCCACTTGACATGAGATAATGAAATATAAAAACAAGGATCCATGAGTGAATAAACTTACATGTCCACAAGCTCCCCCTTGGAAGGTGTTTTCTCTTTCCTAAGCTCTTATACCAACCTTGAGTTTTCACTTTCCTATGTTTTCTCTTTTTGACCTTTTCTTAGCCAAGCTCCACCTAGACACAAGCACTTATCCTTTGAAGCCAAAATACTTGTCTCAAAACCTTACCATGCATAGCTTCTAGATTTATCATCATATTAATTTGATATCATCAAAAAGAAACTTTTCTCTCCACTCCCCTGGGCTTATGTAATCAAGTTTTAACTTCAAATTTTTTAGGAAATGTCAAACACATAGACTCTATCCAAACTGATATTTCAATGTATATTGACTCCTTACCATGCTCTTACACAAATCAAAATTTACAATGTAGATTGAGATCTTGACATATCAATTTTGACTTATACTAACCTTGAGAGAGTAAATAGGATCCTTTTTGTAGCATCTGACTTATTCTATTATTGAAACATCATGCCTAAAAGCTTACTTTCCTCATTCAATATTCATTCTTCATTCACCTTATCTTGCACATACCTAGTCATTTTGGTGCTCTTTCTTCATCTCTAAATCTGTATCTTGCACCTGAGGAGAACACTCCTGCAACCTTCCCAAAGATATTACATTCTTGTTTGAAACTTGAAGCATGAAACCATAATCTTGATCTCTTTTCTAAAAATTTATGAATGTAGTCACTTTCATGCTGATTGCCCTTGATTTTCCAGGTATCTTCAATGTCATGTCTACAACACTTTACTTGTGCAACTCTGTGACTTCTCTGATTAACCACAAGCCTTCAAAAACTATGACCCACTTAAAAACCTGAGATAACTTGTTTTTCACATTCAATGCAAGATATTTTGAGGCTGAGCATGGAAGATGAGAAAGAACAATGACTTCACATGGCTTCACCTTCATCACTTATGACATTATCACAATCTTCTGGAGTGCTTTTCCTTGAGGCTAGAGTTATACAATTTGAGTATCTCCTTGAGACTTGATAAAACATGAATGACTTTGACATTTACTTCTTCTTCTCCTCTGATTTAAAGATTTGACACAATGAATCAACTAAATAGACCTTGATTCCTTATGATCACTCAAAATCTACTTATACACTTCATTAAGTAATAACAACTTTTCACAAGATATAATCAAACTTGTAGCATACATATGACTTAAATTTCTATATCACTTAGAGCCTTTTCTTTCTTAAAGGCAATGGACAACATTAAGATGAAAAATACAGTCCTTGGGTCTCATTAGAAC
The DNA here is from genome assembly GCA_018340775.1 of Taxus wallichiana var. yunnanensis. NCBI lineage: Eukaryota > Viridiplantae > Streptophyta > Pinopsida > Cupressales > Taxaceae > Taxus > Taxus wallichiana. Next base: position 32,166,412 of record CM031240.1, on the reverse strand, counting down.
ACTCTCTCTTAATGATTATTCAAGAAGATTCTCAAATATTTTAGCAAGTAATAGACATTGAACATGAAGAAGGACATATCATGGCTAGAGACTTCATACCTTATCAACATGATGGAGAAGTTAATCAATGACAACAATTTGACAATTATGACTTAAGAACATTATTTGAATCATTTTCCCAACTTATCATGAAGAACACTTGGATGAAAGATAGATGACACCCAAACCATGCTTCCTCCTACTAGTGTATACCTTCTAGAAGCCTAGAGAAGGCATACCATCTTGTCTTCTTACCTTAGAACAAGATAAATTCATCATGACAACATGATGACTCAATTTTATCTTTTCTTGTCTTTGTCTTCTTAAATGCCTTCCTTGGTGAACTAACTTCATCACTTGATTTCTCACTTTTTGATTTATACCTAATCAACACACATGTTGCAGCTCATGTACATGTTCCAACACTTCTTGAGGAAGAAATTATTTTACACTGGAGTTCTCTTCCTTATTTATTTTTCCATCAACTTGTTGATGTCTTGTTTGTACTTTCTTCTCATATGATTGTTTTAGTCTATTTTCCCTTCTACATCTGCTCTTTTTATCTTCTTATCATTCTTTTTTGTCTCAACTTCTTGATTTGCTTTCTTCACCTTATATATCCATTTTTCTTTCTTCTTTCCAGTATCTCTTTCAATCATAGCTAACTTGGTCTTCCTCCTAGAGTTTGTATTTTCTCCTTATATCCTTTTACTTTGTCTCTAGAATGCATTCAACTTATATCTAAATCTAGGTGGTTGATAAAAATGTTTGGAAAAATTCCCTAGCTCATGGTAGTTAAAGAAAACAACTTGATTCTTGTCCCAAAACTGATTTATTGGATCTTCTAAACAGTTCTTGAATTTGTGACCTTTTCCTTTACAATTAAAACACACTATGTTGTTTTCATATTCATACCTGCAATCTCTCTATGGATAGACTTCATATACCTTTATCCTATAATCTATATCCCTATTTCTAAAGATGTTGCATGAAAAACAAACTCCATGAAACTTACCTAATAATCTTCTTGCAACTGGCTTCCTAAAGATCCTCTTATGCTCTTTGTTGTCCTTCTTGGGCTGAGAACATCCTTGACAAGAAGTATGACTTGATTCAGCTCTCAAATCATTTTTATTTGTTTGTTCTAGCTCTTCTTTTAGGGTCTTTACTTCTACATTTAATTTTTCACATTCTCCACTCTTGGCTTGAATAGCTTCTGACATGTCTCATGTTCTATTTTACTATAATGTCCTTATTTTCTTTGCAAGCTTTCAAGTTGGTTAGTAACCTATACCAACTCAATCTTCAGGGTCTTTAGATCCTCTTCAAATTTAAGGCAAGTAGTTTCTTTATCTTTCAAAGCCTTTGACACTTTTTCAACAAATGAAGCCATCTCATTTAGTTCTTGACCATGGTTAACTTCCTTAAGCTTGATTTCTTCCTTAAATCTTTTATAAGAGCTTGAGAAATTTCATACCTCTTTTTCAACATTGACTCTATTGATGTACCCATGCTCATGTCTTCAAGATCACCTCCAAGTTGTTAGGATTGATTCGGAGGACCAGGCTCTGATACCAATTGTTGGAAACTTGGATACTGAGAGGGGGTGAATCAGTGTCTTATCACATTTTCTTTCTCAAAATAGCTAATATTAACACAAAAGCAAAAAAACAAGAATTATACACAGAGACACAAAATTTTAATGTGGGAAACCCAATAAGGAGAAAACCCACTAAAACCATGAACTATTCTTAGGACTAACTTGTCCTATCTCTATTACAATGGTTTTATGGTTGAGCTTCAACTCAACCTGGAGATACAACTCCTAGGCATGACCAAGCTGTTATTCATTTTGGAGGATTCAACTCCTTGTAATTCAACTAGCTTCTATTGATATTTAGTGATATTCAAATCACGGGGAAGCTCAACTCCCCACCTAGTAAACTCCCACTTAGACTTTTTCTTGAATTGGTCATACCTTGTTTCTTTGTCTTACACAGCTGATCATGACCTCTAAATTTACTCTTCTCCTCTTCTCAATTATGCTCTCAATTCTTCTTCATTTTTGATCATCAATCTAATAACTAGTATATATCATACTAGGCTCACTAGCATCTTCATGTCAAGGTTTCCATTCTCTCTCTTCACCGGATCAAAATCAACTCCTGCCATACAAGATTCAACTCCATCAACCTAACAATCTCTATGATCAAGGATATCAAGCATAAAACCTCCTTCACATGTCTCTAACTCTTCAAAGATTCAAATCCCTATTAATTCAATGCCTATAATAATTATAAAGAATTTACAAGCATTAACTTAGGACTTCAAAGATATTTAGCCTCTCTGTCTCGACCAAAAATTATGGTCTTCATCATGCTTCTAAAATCCACCTTTCTCAACTTCTAATTATTATCTAAATTAGACTCGGTAGCTATTCATCATACTTAAGTACTTTTTTATATCTCAAGGAATTTTCATATCTTCATTATATTTCCTCAACTCTCTCTATTTAACATCCTTAGGACATTCTTGCACTTATTCTATCTTATATTTTTCATGGAGCTCACTGCATCTATATATACCACATTACCCTTTTCATCATTATCCTATTTTTCACACACCTCATTTTAAAATCATACTCCTCCTTGAAATTTATAACTCTTCCCCTTCATATACTTCAATTCCATAAGCTTCATGCATACCTTCGAGGACAACTCGACTCTTGAACCTATCTTTATAGTTCAAACATTAAATATCTTATATATATATATATATATATATATATATATATATATATATATATATATATGTAGATATATATATATATATATATATATATATATTTATACCTACACACTCTACCTCATTTTTTCTTCATGCACTCACATCTCTCAAGAATCATATATTCATTCATTTCAAATCTTGTGTGGTCTTAGTATACATGTTTGACCAAATAACCAACCTCTATATTCAACTCATACGTGTTATGCCTTCTTTCACTCTTGTATCTTCATTTAATGTATCACTTTCATACCTTCTGTTACATAATAGATTTGATTCCTGTATATCCACTCAATGTATCCTTTCACTTTGTTATGTTTTTTTGTACCTACTCTTAGATTTAGTTCACACACCTTGCATTTTTACATTCGATCAATGCACACATACTCAATGTTTTTACATTTCAAGCCCATAGATTTCACATTAATTTTCTTGTCACATTAACACAAACACTTTTTATCTTCCTAAACTTTTTAATATTCAAGACATTTGTAACTTTTTATACTTTTTCATAGTCTGCATATACATATCATTTTACTCTAATAAGTTTACACTTCTTCGAACACCATTTCCACCCAAATTATCTCTTCAAGCTTTTTACATTTGTTTCAATTTTTCTTTTTGTCTTCTATTCACTTTGAAACTTTCAATTCTACACCTATTATGTTCAAGGGATTTTTGAGCTTGAAGGTTGCAAATCATGAGTTTGTAACAATTTTTTTTGAGACTCTTTAACTTCTCCTAGACCCATTATCTTCGAGCAAGGAGATGAAAGATCTTTCTTCTTCTCAAGAAACTAAAACTAATCCTTATTACACGCTCTTAGTCCTAAAAAGGAATTCCAATAGTCACACATGAGTATTTTCAATAGAAGGACATTATGAAAATCTTATTTGATGAAAAACCTCATCATGCATCACTTTGTTCATGACTCGTATTGAAGTAATTTTACACTTTGATAGACACATGATACATAATACACATAAGTTGTGTTTGAATTTTCAATTGTGATAAATCTTCAAACTTTAAAGATATAACCAACCTCTCCTTGAAGTTTCCTTATCCATTTTTTTAGCTCTTAAGATATTTGTAGGAAGACCTAGTTCATACTTCTACAAAGAATTATTATTTTGGGGATTTTACCAAATGTTGCACGAAGTATTTAGAAGATTAATATGGATCCACTTGTCACAAAATTTGAAATATTCAACACTAATAAAACCATTCCTTGATGAATTATACCTGTATAGACTTTTGGAAATGTTTCAAGAAGCTTCGATTCGATTTTGAAAAAGATTTTGTGATCACTCATTAAATTGACCTACCCATTTTAAACGAAGAGCTCGGAGGAATGTCATCAAAATCTCTTTGAATCCTTGATCAAATTTAAAATTTATTTTTCAATAGGAACATGATCGATCCACGACATTTCTATTAATTTTGTTGAATTTTCATTGGTTCAATTTGAAGTTTCAAGCATTTTATTATTGAAAACCCTAGAACTAGGGTTTTATCCACAATCTGAGACTCGAGAAGATTCAAAACCAAAATTCTCCTCCATATTTCATTAAACTTCAAAGCACTAGACATACACTTTGCATCTTCTCAATCAATCTATTTCATTGCACTAACTGAAAAACATCTCTAGTTGCTCAATTTATTAGTGCACAATTTACAGGTTTGGTGGCAGATGGATTAACAAGCACAAATCATATACGTACTAATAGTATACCTTTTCTGGATGAAATTATTCAATTTAGAGACTATACATTCTATACCTATAATTTATGAGACTCCTTCAAATAAAAAAATCATTCTTAGCATGAAGATTTCATCATGCTCATAGAGTTACGATTAACATTGTCACTATCTACAAATGCACATAAAAATATCTTTCTTCTTGTCTTGGATTGCATGTATGAATTTTGACACTTTTATCTAGACTTCAAGTAGTATATCATGATCATGTTCAAGGAATTGAGGAGAAATTTCAAGAGTATACCTTCATGCATACCTTTGAGTGTGATTTTCTTAGCACGATGTCACATGAAAGAGTGTAGGTAAGAGTTTTTTTATCTTATACTTACCCCAAAAACCTATTCAGAGATTTATCACCTTAATACTAACCTTTGGAAGAGAGTTGGATCCATTTTTCAATTAAAAACACCAACTCAGCATTGTACTCAAATTGTGCCTTTAATTCCTATGAATGAGTAAGGTTGTACCTTCCTCACAGAATTGAGGTAAATTTGCTTGAAGAACTATGTTTTGAGATTCATACATGTCATCATTATGCCATGAATAAATCCTTAATTAATTAGAGCAAATGAATACTTCATCAATCTTGGCAAGAAACAAAAATAACTCATCTCAACCTAGTACTTCAACAAACAGACCTAAGAGGAGAAATAATTTGTCGAAGAAAATGCTCGTATCTTCTTTGATACTCATCCTTTTTCCCAAAAAAATTTTGCCACACTTTAGGATTGGAGTTTGCTACAAAATTTTCTTTTATGATTTATCCAAAGAAGGAACTATATTTTTTTTTTGTGCTGCTAAAGAAGCCGAGTGTTTATTTTTCACTTCTCAAAGAACCAATTTTAGAAAAACTTGAACAACTTTAAATTCCCATTTCAAAACCCGATGAAATTTGGCAACCACTACTAGTTTTCAAATTCAAATTTTGCCAACTTTTGAATTTTACCTCCAAGGGCTAAATTGAACATTGTTTTTTCACACACATGATGTAGAAATTATTTCTAGGCTGCTCTCATGCTCACATGACCATGCCATAACCTATACCCACTTCGCATACCTCAACAGCGGGCACCAAAACATGCCTAAATGGGCCATTTTCAACCGCATCTTCTACCGATGACCCGATACACCCCAGTGAGAGCTCTTGCCCATGCTCAAAAACATTATATATGAATTGTAGAGCCTCTACACCAATCATACCAACCTGCACTCTACCTTCATTGATCTAACACCTCACTATTTGAGCTTTGTATCACTCTAAAAAACAACCCGAGGCTGAACCTTCTGAAAGCTCACTATTGAATCTTTTTCCATCAATGCCACTTGACATCAATGACAACACCAATGACTAGGGTTCAACAAGGGGGTTAAATAAATATTAATAACCAACCAACCACCACCCATCCATCATACCAATTGGTTAATTAAATTAAAAAACATTATCATACTTTGCTCTTGTACCATATTAAGACCAAGGTTATAAATAATTATATAAAATATTTATTAATCCAAACATTAATAAGAAAACATTTAAGAAAGAAAATAAAAATAATAATACAATGATACCATATTTAACATGGAAAACCCCAATGGGGTAAAAATCACAAATAAGAATTTTCCATATACGAGAAACTTTACACCATCTAGTAACTCCTTTCCTCACTCCTCTCCATGTTTTTACCCGGTGTGAATCTAATTCACCTGATTATGGCCCATGACCATATTTATATAACCCCAAGGGTTATGAACATTTAAGTGACGGTATACCCCTAGTTTAAATAAATTGATTTAATTAAAAATCAATTAACCATAAACTCATAGTTTATATTAAATAATTTAGAATATAAATATTCTAAATTATTTAATTATAAACTAAGGTTTATAACAAAACTTAATATTATGTTCTAACACTTTGAGGGAAAAATCAGTATTTTGATAATATAACTTTGATTTGATGGTTCTACTTGAGGAATGGTCCATATGAGCATCCATAATTTTTAATTTTATGGTTTGGTTGAGGATCACCTAGTATACCACTTATGGAGGGGAAGCAATGTGTACAAGCTACAACTGTGGACCCTTATCACCGTTCCAGTAGGTGGATAAGAAGGAGATGAATGTAAGGATTGTGGGGTTCCCACCTAAAAGGAGGAACTTGTCCATAAGGAATATGCTATGAGAAAAGTCACGGTGCTCATATTTAAGGTCACAAATAGGATAGTGAATCTGAAAAACACATGATTCAAAATCATTATAATGGGAAATGGATAAGGTTAATGATGAAAATGAGATTGTTAATGTGACTAATGACACGTTAGTAGGTGTGTTAACAATAGAAATGTTGCAAAGTGTAAGGCATCCAAAGGTTACATTTCAGGTTTACCATCAAGGAGGCTAAGTGGTAAACCCCAGACCCATACTTATGAGTGATAATGTATGGTCCAATCCAGTTTAGAGAAAACTTCCCATATTGGCTCCTTTCTAGAGTAGTGAAATTCTGATTTTCTTTTAAGACAAGGTCACCAATGTTAAAGTTGTGTTCTTTGATATTTTTATTGTAAGCACATTTGATACACTCTTGATAGATGTGATGATGTTGAAGGGGATGATGGTTTCATGTTCATGGGGGATTCATAAGAAGTGTGTGCAAGAGAGTTGGTGGGGTGATCTTGGAATCTCAATCTATAATTCTCATGGAGTTTTCGAGATTGATGAGGACAAGATCATGTATACCTTATTTGTAGCATCCCAGACCAAATCCCTTCCAAAGCACACTAGTGGAGATATGTGTGGGAGAAATAATTACGTAAATGAAATTGAATCCATTCGTGTATGGCTTGTATGGGGTCGATTATCGGCATGGGAAGAATGGAAATCAATGTCACTGTAAAGAATATTGGTTTCAAGTAATGTGTGCCGAAAGAAATAATATCCCCAATGTTAGATTGGTACATGAGAGCTTTATCGGGTCTACCAAATTGATTGAGTGTGGGGAGAGCATTAAGAGTGAGGAAATGATACTCCCCTAGCATGAGATGATGCATCATTGTGTCAAATGATTCGTTGTTGGGAAACTTAGATGCAGGTACAAACGAACTAGTGGAAGCTTTAGAAGATGATTCTTGCTTGGGATGAACACATCGTTTAGCCTATAAGTCAGATGACATGTTGTGAAAGGAGGAAGATTAATGGTGAGTGAGTGGATTTCCCCCTTGTTTTCATAATTAATACAACAATAAAGGTGGATGGGATGCAACACATAGTGTGGATCCATGGGTGTTTGAGTAATATGTTGTATTGGAATTCCCCTTTTATGATGTATAAGAGTTCATGAAGGATTTTCTCACCAATGTAGATAGGAAGGATAATTTTTCCCAATGTAGGGTAAATAGTTTCATTAAAGGCTTGAACTACCACGAGTGATTAGGAGACAATAGTGTCAAGAAGCTTGAGTTGATTGAATGTGTGGGATGAAATAATGTTAATTCTAGCACCGTTATCAATCATGGATCATTTGATGAAGGTGTCATTGATACAAATAGTGATAAAGAGGGGAAGGTCATGATCTTCGGGTAGAAGTTTGGTTATCTCATAATCATCAAAATAAATAATATCAAAAGTCGTAAAAGCTCCCAAAAGGACCACGAAAGGTTGGGGTTCATCGGTTGTGATTGGGATGCATTATAAAGCTTTGATGAGATCCTACCAATGGTGAGGGATATTTAGATAAGCTCATAAAGAGACATTTTGATGGGATCCTGATGCAGTTATTTCATGATGCTTTGTTCTATCACAATAGGCCTTTGGGCTCATGGAACAGCTAGAATAGATACCTTAGCCTTAGATGAAGAGGGAGATGAAATAGGTTCGTTAGGAGGAGCAATGATGATAAATCTCTCATTTTTGGGTGGATGGTTGAGATTCATGGGGAGAGAGCGAGTGGTAACACAAATGGAATTTATGTAAAGAGGGGGACCCTCTTTAGAAGGGGTAGAATTTGGTGGTGGGATTATGACTAAAGGTGTGGATGGAGGGCCATATTTAAAGGCCTTAGAAGTTGTAAATTTGGTTTGGGGGTTGTGCTTAGGTGTAGATGAGCTAGTGGATGGAAGGGGGTGGTATTCTTCAATGAGAAGATCATCCTCTTGTGCGATGTTGTTGATAGGTGGTTGGAGGGCCTTGCAGTGCTCTGTGTTATGCCTAGGGACACGATGATAGGAACAAATGGTGTTGTAATCAAACCATATGGGCTTCCACCCATGTGAGTCAAAGGACTTGATGGGGGGAAGAGTAATCATGGATTCTTGGATAAGGTGATGGAGGATTTTAGAGTAAGACCCAATAGGGGTTTTAGGAGACAAAGTTTCATGGATTTTGGATTGATTTTATTTAGGAGGGGAAGGTGAAGGAAAAATAGGTTCCTTATTCTTATGGGATTTTGTAGGGACCTTAGACTTGGATTTGGATTTGGAAATAGGAGTAGATGATTTTGGTTCAGATTTGGTGGTGATGGGAGACTTAGATGAAGGATACATGTCCTAAAATGGATGGCCGAGGTCCTAAGATGGATGGTTGGATATTGGGTTATTTGGATTCATGGGGCTTCGGAGGGGGAAGATCTAATTTCTTGTGTGGATGAGCAATGGATCTTTGGATGGGGTGTCAAGGATCTTAGATGTCTGTTGTGAAGTTTTACCTTGGCAGGAATAATAATGATTTCACAAAGGATCCGCCTTTAGAAGCGAGATCGATAATTCGATATGGGTTGTGTTGTAGATGTGATAGTTGAGGATGGGGATGATTCTTAATTATAATCATTGGTAGAATCATAAGGGCTTGTGGATTTTTGGAATTTATGAGTGTTGATATAGGAGTTGTTGTATTTGTTGGAGGTAAGGATGGGATTAAAACATTACTTGTGACAAAATTGAGGGGAGATGTATATTCGGTAGAGGTTTTAAGAGATGAAGTATATGTGGATGTGGATGTAGATGTGGGTATAGATGTGGATGTAAATATGGGCATAGATGTGGATGTATCTGATGGTGTATAAGTAGATGTAGCTATAGACGAGGAAACATATGTGGGTATAGATGCATATGTAAATATGGGCGTAAATGTAGATGTAGATGTAGGTGTAGAAGTAGATGTGGGTGTAGATGTTGAAGCCTAAATTAAGGTGTTGATTGTGTGGGCATCAGGTGCTTGAGATGTGGGAGGGTTGGCTTGGTTGCTTGGTGGATGATTTGGAAATGGTTGTTTGAAAACATCCAATGGTTGATTAGGGGAGCATTTGGATTGTCTAGTTAGAGGTCCTCATGATCGATAAGTCGTTACGATAAATCCTTAAAGGTATGACATTTCTCAATTTCATGGACATGGACTTGATGATATTTGCAGTAATGATCCTCATAATACCATGCGGGTTTAGGGCACAAGTCATCAACAGGGTGGATGGGAGGAAGTTGGATAAGGTGTATGGCCATGAGCTTGTCAAAGATGGAGTTGTATGATTCACCAAGAGGAGTATAGTTGGGGGATGGTCAAGGTGATCTTTGCATGGAGGCTCGGTATGAGATGTGGATTGGGAGGAAGTTTTGATAACAATAGCATTTTCCACATTCTTGTATTTTTCATTGTGGGTGAATGGTTTTGTGAACTCAATCTTGGGTTTATTAGAGTGAAGTTTAAGATGGCCTTTCTCAAGGGTGGTAGTTCTAACTTGTGAGCCATAGTAAAAGCTTCCTCAAAGGTTTGGAAGGACTGAATTTGAAGGGTAAATGAAATGTTCTTGGCACATGATATAAAAAAGAGCTCAATCAATTTGGTTTGAGGTAGTGAGAAGGATAGTTAGTTAATAATCCCACACCACATAGCAACAAAATCGACAAATGATGCATACTAAAACATTTTGATGACATAAAGGTCAGTGATGGTTATCTTATGCACTATGTTGATGGAGAAGTGTTCTTGGAAAAGATGTGCAAGTTATGTGAAGGAAAAGAGGGAATGTTGAGGGACGCCATTGCACTCAATAAATCAGGCCCAACAAATGATATGGGAAAATTACGAAGCATGATATCTTGATCATGTGAGATAAGGTAGCATGAGTGCCTAAAGGCACGAAGATGTTGTTGGGATATTCTTTTCTATTGAATTTAGAGAATTTTGGAATCTCCCAATGTGGAGGATATGGATTAACAAGCACAGATGGATTGATGGGTTCATTATATATTTTCTCATAAGTAAATGTACTTTTGGGGCCCAAGGTAGTGGCCTCTAAGTTATCCATTCTACTCAACAAGGCTTGCATAGGATCATTTGATGTATGAGGATGGGGACCTGATTGATGTTGTTGTGGATTATAGGAAGTAGATGGATTAGGTTGTGAGTAAGATTGATAATGTTGGGCATAATTGGGAGTTTGTGGGGGTGGTTGATAGGAAGGAACATAATTAAAGGTTTGTGATTGGGTGGGTTGTGAAGTAGGATGTTGTAAAGGGATGTAGTTGGATGGGTAAGATTGTGAAGGTTGTTGTTGAGTGATAGGGGGATTGGATTGGATTTTTGTTGGATGAGTTTGGGTATGTGCATGAGGTGGTTGGGATGTTTGAAGGGATTGATTCGAAACCGGTGTCACCGAGATTTCACCATAAAATCTGCAACTACCCTATACAAAAAAATTCGTACTTTTAAAATAATAGGTCGCTTGTTGTTTTTATTGCACGAAAGTTCTTGTATTGTGTCAAGATAATCCCAAAGAACCATATTAGTTCCTTTTTTCGCCAAATACCCAGATGCCTAAAATTGTTTTATTCTCATTACCTGGATTTGTCTCATGGGAAATTTGTATTTAATTATTTTGAGCCCCGTATGAGTCTATTTGTGCTCTGTTTTAACTCTATTATGAGCGAATATGTTATTATTCCTATGTGCCAAGAATTTTAACTTATTTTAAGTTTTGGGCTTTATTTGTAACTTTTGGCAATTTTTGTTTTTTGTGGTGTCCTGTTTTGTTTCTCGTGAAATTTCTCTCGAGCAATTCCCACGGTAAGCCCGATTTTTGGCCTGGAGCAGCTAGAAAACATACACGCACATTATGCCCGGAGGAAGTCATTCATCGAGGTCCGATCACCGGGAAAAGTGAAGTCGCATGTAAAAGCCCCTACAGGATGGGCGCATTTTTGGAAAACAAAGGATTTAAGCTCATGATGGAAAAATATAAGCCGCAAAGCAGGATGGGAATTGTATACCGCCAAAGCAGGTACTTTTTCCCGTGTTATAAAAGTCACTTAAGTCATTCAAAGTGGGAAACATAGAGGTCATGGGCAGGTGGGAATTTATCGCCCTTGCCTCAGAGGGTAAAAATTCTCATGATATAATAAAAGGAAAGTGACTTAAGTGAAATCATGGGATTTTAGTGCTCGCCTGCAGGTAAATAATCCCATTGTCAAAGTCAAATCACTTAAGTGGATCACGGATTTTGGTGCTCGCCCGGTGGTAAAGAATCCCATTCAAAAAATTCTTAAAAATAGAATTACATGTGCAAAAGTGCGCCCTTTGGTGAGAGAATAAAAGGATTAAATTTGATTATTTTAATTAATCTTTCCTCTCAAAAAGTGCGCCCAAGCTTGGAGGAGGTCAAAAAGTCAAAGATGGAATAAAAGAAAGGAATTAAATGCATTAAATTTAATTTATTTAATGGCTGCCCTCTTCCTCTCAAAAAGTGCGCCTGTTTGGGTATTATTTAATGTTTTTTAAGGCATTAAAACATTAAATTAATTTCTATTTTCATGGGTTTGGTCAAAGCACACTGTGGAGCTTGAGTGAAGTGGCTGTGTGAAGGATTAAATTGGATTAATTTAATTTATTGGATTGTTGTCCTTAAACATGCTATTTTTAAAAGAGAAAAGCATGATTTTTAATTAATTAATTGCCTTTAATTGTTAGGGCGAAATTATTAATTATAGAATTGTGAAGGTTATATAAGCATGGGCAGCCATATGGGTGAATAATTTAATTCACGGAGGTAAAGAATTGCAGCCGTGAGGAAAAGTGCGCCCCCATTAGAGGAAGGATTTTGTTTCGTGCATAAAGTGCTAACAAGGCTAAAAGCTTTGATTTGGCGCATGCTTTGGAGGAGGTTGATCTTTGTCTCGCATAGTTGTTTTCACAGTGTTACAGAGCTCGTGTTGATCAAATGATTCATGCTCTCTTTATGTGCAAATTAAACAATAATTTTTGGGGCAGAGGTTTGAAAAGTGCAGATTTTTATAATTTAAATTCACTATTCATGCTCCGGTGGCCATTTTTGTCTCAATAAATTGCAGGAACTCATTACGATGCTTTACAAAAGAAAAGGAGTTTTTATCAATGTCCAATACATCAATGCAAATATCCTCCGAATCCAAGAATTGTCCAGATTCCGCACTAAAAGATTGAAGAAATCCGGCCAAGTTAGAAGAAAAAGAATTATTCGGGGCGAAGATGTGACAAAGCCATGGCGAAAGAAGATGAAAAAGAGAGCACGATGGATTCATGCATTGCTTCCAAACTTGCAGACATAGGAGACACTGGATCTAGGCCCGTAACCTCTTCTCCCGATTTGATTGATAGATCTAGAGCGGGAAAGACTTCACTCATGCATGCGGTCAAAAGTACTTTGAATTATCCGAGCTGCAGCTTTCCCATTTACAACCCAATTGCCGAGTTCGTGATGGAATGTGCTAGATCTTATCATCCTTCATCCAGATCGCCATGCGTGATGTCATGGGAAAGACAATAATTCGCTTTGATGCGGAGTTCATCAATTATTTATCAAGATTCCAATGTGAAAGGTGGTGACTTCTATTAGCATTCGTGATGCCGATGCGGTAGATGGGAGAAATATAGAGTCTGATTGCGTGAGCATAATGAACAGCCGGTTCATGAAGAAGCCTAAATCCCTCTCAAAGTTCCCGAGAACTCTTCCACGGTCCAATTTGGTGCAGGAGGCGAGATGATGTCGTCAAATGCTATGCAGGAATGGCTGGCGGCGAAGGCCTACACTTTCCGTACATGGATGTATGCTTTCATTAGGACCATTGAAATCAACAAGGTTGATTCTATAATCAATTGGTTGGAAATTATTAGCAGCAACATCGATGAGCAACTTTGGAATGTGAAGCATACTTTCAGATTTAAGATGACTTCATACTTGGTGTATGTCTTTGCAGCCTTCACAGGGTGTCTTTTCCAAGCTGGATAGATGTGGTGTTCTTTCCAAGGACCCCATTTTCGAGTGCTACCCACAGCTTACTGTACCTACGTGCGAGAAGGACTTCAAAGTGATCAACGATTTCTTCTACGGTTTCATCTGTAGGCTAGACAAAGTCTTGAAGACTCATAGGGTAAGCAAGGAAGCGTGGGAAGTAGTGTCCAAGATTGGTAGTTTATTCATCCAGTTTGCATATTTCACATACCTCAGGGTTACGGGCTTTTCTGGAGAACCAATAAAGATGCCCAGGTATCTGAGTGATAGATTGATCACCACGGAGCTGAAAGTAGCAACTTGTGGAGTTACACGACCTTCACTAAACGGCACAAGTCTACGGGCTTCTTCCCAATCACCGTGGGATATTACAGGTTGCATCAAGCATTCACAGGTAGCTCGAGGGATGGAAGTGCAAATGTTATCCGAGTATGATCAAAATTTCTTCCTGCAAGGCTTAACTTCGATCCATTCGAGTAGCCAGAAGACAATCTCCCAGAGTACGCATATGTGCCTTTGTTAGAAGATTTGGATGAAGTGTAGAAGTGAGTACAAGGTTAGAAAGAAAGATTTTAGCAAAAGCTATTAGCAAAGAAAGTGTTCGATTTTAGATTAGCGCGGATACATGCGGATCTTAAAGATGATGGGAATGTGGTACTTGACACTTACCATCAAATGGGAGGAGATAAAGCTATACTTGCAGGATAACAATGGAGGCATGCCATTCAATCAAGAGAGATCTGGATTGTTGCTTTGAATACTTGAACTAGTCATTGACGAAGGGATACCGCCTTGATGAAGTATTGGTGAATCAAATCATGGGCAACTTTGGCGCAGGAGAGATTCCCTCAAGTGAAATCATGAAGGAGAAAGCAGAAGAAGATCTCAAGAGAAAGAGAAGACCACTTCTATGACCATAGTTTTGACTCCGACTTCACCAACTATCGTGACCGCAAAGCAGCAGGACGCTTCCATGCCTTAATTGAATCCAGCTGGTGGCGTTTTTCTTCTCTCCTCACCACTTGCTTCATCACCCGCTCCGGAGGAGATGTTGAAGCTGCAGATGACGAGTTCGAAAGAGCTTTGTCCTCGGATGTTTGAAGATGGCAGCCATAACACCGTGGCACTTTCTCGAGAGAGGATACAGAGCGGGAGATGGTAGTGCACTCAACGACTTCTCACTCCCGAGAAGTAACTTCTCGGAATGGTTAGCTTTTGCAGTTGTTTCCGAAAGCAAGAGTAGAGATGAACTTAGAGGAGCATGACTTGCAGCCTACTTGGATCCGATCGAAGAGACAAGGCCTAAAGTTGCTAAAGCAACTTCTAGGTTGATTATCAAGGATTCGAGAGAGAAGTTTGCCGAGATATCAATTCAGCGCGAAGGAAAGATAGAAGAGGAGCTCACGGCAGAAGATGTGACGGTGACCAAAATACCACTTGGCCAAGCTACCACCGAAGGATTGAAGCAAGACACGCAGCATATCGATGGATGCTTTATTCTTTAGACTTGACAAAGAAAAGGCGGAGAAAGAAGAGCTACGGCTAAATATCTCAATTATGTGAGATCATAGTCAAGGTTGCTAAACCTTCCACTCACCCATTTCAGAAAGGTGAGTGCTCATGTTATGCGGAAATGGAAGATGCAAGCAATCAAGTAAAGGCTATTGACGAATGGAAGGATCTGATTATTCATCAAGCTTCTGTGCAACTTGGGGAAGTGCCAGCCCACCTAAAGGTTATGAACGATGCAACAAATCAACTAAAGCAACTGATGGAAAGCATAGAAGGCATGGATACAATTGGCAGAGGTTAACTGAGTATTTTGGCCGAGATCAACAAGCTACCGGGAGATGTATTGGTTGCAGAACAAATTGTACCTGGATGGATCAGTCGAGAAGGGGAAGCAGCTAGAGTTTGCAGTATCTTTCCGTTTGGAGATCTGTAGAGTTTTGTTGAAAAGGATGCAGGTGAGAGTAGAACATCAGATTTACCAGATAGTATCATTTCTTTCACTGAGGAAAGAGTGGACGAGGTGTTACTTCATACGTGCGGATTGTTTCTAACAAGGTGCCTAATTCCCTGGAAGGTTCTCTTCTAATGGTGCAAATGAGAATTGATAAAGCTACCAAGCCTTTCACGATGAATTCTATCAATAGATCGGGTGGCGCTACACAGACATTCATGAGGTTTGGGCCGAGTTTGAAGAGGTGGAAGCATGCAGCAAAAATGTTGAATGAAGGGTTGCTTGCAGTCAGATGAGAAGGAAGCAAAGTGGCTAAAACAGATGGAAGGATGTTGAATTATATGTTCGAAAAGTATATCGATACTGTATCAAGAAGAAGATGTAAACATTACGCTGGCATGACTTCTTCTATTTTCTATGTTCCCGATGAAATTGTAAACTTCTAAGTTATTGGTTTCAGCAACCATTACTTGAAGTCATGTGGAACCATTCTATTAGTTAAGTGATACATGTGTCACTTAAGAAGAAGTTAGTTGAGCATGATTGCCAAATGTCATCTTTACTTGTTGTTCATACTTTAGTTCAGTTTGAGTCTTCTATTTGTACTTTCCTCCTACATTCTATAAGTAGGAGAAGAACCTCCTGGTTAATGATCAATCGAATTTGTAAGCAATCTTGTGTTTTAGACTTTGTGGTCAACCCCGAGAGCAACTTGAAGCAGAGGAATACAAAGGAGCAGTTTCTGGAGAACTTTGTGTCATAGTGTACTTTGTTTCTTGTTTTGAATCTTAGATCTCTTGATAAACCGTGTTATTTTAGATCTGATCTGAGCCGCCTTTGCTTTATAATTATTGTGTGTTCATATCTATTAAGTTTCTTCTATGTGCATGCAATTAGCTCATATATCACTAATTGGGATGCACATCTTCCCATTTCTTCCCCGCATTTCCTTTACTTCTTTCATCTATAATTCTCCTTTCTTAAACAACTCGCTACTTGCTTTGAAAACTTCTTAGTTATGGTTCGTGAACTAAGTGGTTAAAGTAAAACCCCGATAGATAATAACACATTTTTATTGACAAATCTGACACGGAGCTTCACCGGTTAAATGAGTGAGATTTATCTCATGATCGCTAGGTTTGATACTATGCAGAAAAATCTAGCCAACAGCTTTTGGCGACTACACTGGGATCGACTATCTCGTGCATATCAAAGCTTTTCTATTGAAGATCGTGAGTGTTTTCCATACAAATCTCAACTCGATAAACGTCCATTCACCCGATCCATGAAGGCGCAAGGAAGGGTGATCATTTTCTTCCGATCAAGGAGCAATTCAATTTCAATCATCCTCCTCAAGTTAGAAGCCGCAGATCTAGTCTCTCACCAGGAAGGAGAGTACACACCCATCTAGATCCGGATCGTATTCAGCATAATCCGGCGGCTGGAATTATCCATCAAGTCTATCAAGTCTACACAAGGAGGAGATGTGCTCAAGGTAACATGGCACACTAAATTGTACCTGTTCCATGGGGAGCGGCTTTTGGACCTCTCAACTTGGCTCCACCTATGCACGAGCTGCCAAAGGGATCCAGAAAGAATTTTCCAAAATTCTTTAGAGATGGAAAGTAAAAACCTGGATGATCATTTGGCAGCCTTCTTCATATCTTGTGGTGTGCTTGCAGTGGAGCATGAAGATGTCTCAGTCAGGCTATTCATTGAGACTCTACACGACTTGGCTGGAGAATGGTTCTATCGGCTGGCTCCTGGCACCATAACCAACTGGACAACTATGCGTGAGCAATTTCTGAAAAGATTCAAGCCTGCAGAGGACGCTAGCACGTTGATCACCCAACTGACGCAGTTGAAGAAAGAGCCAAACGAGAACATGCGGGACTTTATTGCAAGGTTCCAAAGGATTTTGTATAAAATCCCCACTTCTGCCGCATTGAGCTTACTTAAAATCAAAAGACATTTTTATAAACGCTCTATTGCTCAAGTTGATATCGCCTAAGAAAGGCAAGACTCAGAAATCTGAAGCACAAAATGCTGCCGTGGAGGTTGAGGATGACTTGATCATGGCTAGAAAACTTAAACAACCATCTCACAAAGGTGATGGCGCTTCTGCAAGTACTTCTGATCCTTTGTTGCAGAAATTGGCTAATGACATGCTGCAGATCAAGAAGCAGATCTCTCAAGCAGGGAATGCAACCCCCTCAAGATTAGCTCCTACTAGGACCTTCAATGGTCAAAATCAAAATCAAAATCGAAAGGACTTGCCGCACCACAAAGATTTGGCAATAGAAGTTACTTCAAGGAATAACTTGGAAACTAATGAAGAGGATCTCGGCATTGATGAATCATTCGATGATGAAGACTTTATAGATCTCGCTGGTGACTCCAATATTGGTTACCTGGACTATGAATTTGATGATGGCTATTATGAATCTTTTGAAGATTCTGATGGTCACACTTTCAAGCAAAGGTTTACAAGGTCTCGTACGCGCCAAAATGCCGAAGCATCCACAAGAGGCTAGAAAGAGAGAGAAGATCCTGCCCAGATGTTACTTATCTTGAAAAGAGGTAGCACTCTTCCTTCTTCATTAGCGCCAAGGATAAATATTCAAATTCTTTCAATTCACAAAGAAAAACCAAAGCACATCCTCAAGCAAGTCAAGCTTTTGACATAATTGATCACATCAAGAGAAATAAAGTCCAAATGTCAAAAGCCGAGTATTTGAGGGCATTTCCTGATCAGTTGAATAGATTGGTCAAATATGTGCAAAGTAATGGTCCCAGCCCAACTAATAATAATTCACGGGGTATCTTATCAAGTCCCAAGATTACTCCACCTTCAAATAATGCTACTGCAAGTTCTTCTCCTTCCACCCCTTCTCCTGCTACATCGAGAAATTGAGCCATTCTATGTGTCTTTGCTCATCAACGGACATAAGCTAAGCAATTGCATCTTGGATTCTGGAGCTTCCGACAACGTCATGCCTGCCAAAGTTGCTGATGCCTTGGGTCTTACATTGACAAAAACCATTGGAAGATGTTATTCCATGGAAAGGCAAGTCCCTCTTGTGGGGAAAATCAAAGATGCACAGGCAGTACTTGCTTCCTTTCCAGATAAAAGACTGAAAATGACTATCCTTGTAGCAGACATTCCAGTCTCTTATGGCATGCTATTGAGTAGAAATTTTTGCAAAGAGCTGGGTGGAGAAGTCAAGATGGATTGGTCTTGTGCATTATACCAATCAAAGGAGTAAATCAGAAGCTGGAACCTGAGAAGAAATCCAAGTACACAATATCAAAATCTGAGGATCCTAGATCTCAGATCTTGTTTCAGGAATTGGATCACGGAGTCTATTATCTTGAAATGGATAAAGAAGAAATTCAATCTGCTGATTCGAGAATCACATCAAATTGATAACAAGATTTGGACTCGGAATTTGATGGCAGTTGCTGTTCATTCGGATCTCGTGCGCATTGTTCTTATCTCTCCTCAAGGGAACGTGCATGCGCACTCCTTCAAATTGATGTTCAAAAATACTAACAATACGGGCTGAGTATGAAGCATTGTTGTTAGGCATGGAGCAAGCAAGAACAATGGGAATCAAATTATTACATGCAAGAGGAGATGCTTGAGTTGATTGTGAAGCAGATAAGGGGCCTCTATCAAGTCAAAAGACAAACCGCGGCACTACAGAGATTGGGTCACTGCTATCCTCGGATTTTTCAGCTTTCTCAGATCTTACATTCCGAGAGAACAAAATTCAAGAGTTGATTCGCCGCAGCTGGATCGCAGCCTTGTTGAATCCGGATCAGCCCCCTGCATTCTTTAGACAGGGAGACTACAAAGTGGAAATAGTTTTTCGCCCAAAGGTTCCTCACAACGTCCCAAAGAATGGCAGTTTTCAACGATGACACACAAATTGCTGCATTTCTCCAACAAAAGGACAACTTTAAAGAAATCTACTATGAGGGAAGCAATTCACCTCCTAGCACTCACCGTCGGAGAAATAGATGTTGACGTCTCAGAGGTCGGAGATTATCCAGATAAAGGGAAATAAAATTCCCAAAGGCTTGGTATCTCTTGAGAAATGTTTGATAAGCATGATCAAATGCTTAAGAAAATGAAGAAAGTGGGGAAGGTTATTCCTCCGACACACAATTACTAAATTTGGGAGCTGAAAATGATCCCAAATTAGTAAATCGGGTAAGTGTTGTGTGAAGGATTAAATTGGATTAATTTAATTTATTGATGGTCATTCTTAAACATGCTATTTTTAAAAGAGAAAAGCATGATTTTTAATTAATTAATTGCCTTTAATTGTTAAGGCAATTATTAATTATAGAATTGTGAAGGTTATATAAGCATGGGCAGCCATATGGGTGAATAATTTAATTCATGGTAAAGAATCAGCTAGCCGGAGGAAAAGTGCGCCCATTAGAGGAAGGATTTTGTTCGCACAAAGTGCTAACAAGGCTAAAAGCTTCCAGTTTGGCGCATGCTTTGGAGGAGGTTGATCTTTGTTCTGCATAGTTGTTTTCACAGGTGTTACAGAGCTCAGGTGTTGATCAAAGGATTCATGCTCTCTTTATGTGTAAATTAAACACCAATTTTTGGGGTAGCATGCTTGAAAAGTGCAGATTTTTATAATTTAAATTCACTATTCATGCTCCAAAGGGCCTTTTTTTGTCTCGAATAAATTGCAGGAACTCATTACGGTGCTTTACAAAAGATAAGGAGTTTTTATCAATGTCCAATACATCGCAAATATCCTCCGAATCCAAGAATTGTCCGTATCTACACCAAGTATTGAAGAAATCCGCCAAGTTAGAAGAAAAGAATTATTCAGATTTAAGATAGACAAAGCCATGGCGAAAGGAGATGAAAAAGAGAGCACGATGGATTCATGCATTGCTTCCAAAACTTGCAGAGACATAGGAGACACGGGATATAGGCCCGTAACCTCTTTCGATTTGATTGATAGATCTAGAGTGGGAAAGACTTCACTGTGGGTGCGATACAAAAGTAATGGAATTATCCGAGCTGCAGCTTTCCCATATACATGACCCAATTGCCGAGTTCGTGATGGAATGTGCTAGATCTTATCATCCTTCATCCATATCAATGCGTGATGTCAGGAAAGACAACAATTCGCTTTGATGCGGAGTTAATCAATTATTGTCTCAAGATTCCAGTTGCGAAAGGTGGTGACTTCTATTAGATTCGGATGTCGATGAGATGGGAGAAACATAGAGCTGATTGCATGAGCATAATGAATAAATGTTCATGAAGAAGCCTAGATCCCCTTCAAAGTTCCCGAGAACTCTTCCACGGTCCAATTTGGTGCAGGAGGCGATGATGTCGTCAAATTGTTATGCAGTTGAATGGTGAAGCGAATGCCTACACTTTCCGTACATGGATGTATGCTTTCATCGTGACCATCAAATCAACAAGGTTGATTCTATAATCAATTGGTCGGAAATTATTAGCAAGAATATCGGTGAGCAGCTTCAGAACGTGAAGCGTACTTTCACTTTTTAAGATGACTTCATGCTTGGTGTATGTCAGCTTCACAGGTGTCTTTTCCAAGTCGGATAGATGTGGTGTTCTTTCCAAGGACCCCATTTTCGAGTGCTACCCATGTACCTTTCATCGTACCTACGTGCGAAGAAGGACTTCAAAGTGATCAACGATGACTTCTACGGTTTCATTTGTAGGCTAGACAAAGTCTTGAAGACTCATAGGGTAAGTAAGGAAGCGTGGGAAGCAGTGGTCCAAGATTGGTAGTTTATTCATCCAAATTTGCATATTTCACATACCTCGTGGTTACGGGCTTTTCTCGAGAACCAATAAATATGCCTGTATCTGAGTGATAGATTGATCACCATGGAGCTGAGCAGGCAACTTGTGGAGTTACACGACCTTCAGTCGAAACGGCACAAGTCTACGGGCTTCTTCCCAATCACCGTGGATATTACAGCTTGCATCGCATTCACGAGCTCGAGGGATGGAAGCGCAAATGTTATCCGAGTATGATCAAAATTTCTTCCCCAAGGCTTAACTTCGATCCATTTGGAGTAGCCAAGAAGACAATCTCCCAGAGTACGCACATGTGCCTTTGTTAGAAGATTTCGGATGAAGTGTAGAAGTGAGTACAAGGTTAGAAAGAAAGATTTTAGCGGGCTATTAGCAAAGCAAGTGTTCGATTTTGGATTAGCAGATATACATGCGGATCTTAAAGATGATGGGAATGTGGTACTTGACACTTACCATCAAATGGGAGGAGATAAAGCTATACTGCAGATAACAATGGAGGATGCCATTCAATCAAGAGTGATCTCGAGTCAGTGTGTTGGTGAATACTTCGAATCGGCCGTCGACGAAGGGATACTATCTTGATGAAGTATCGATGAATCAAATCACGGAAACATCGGTGCAGAGATTCCCTCAAGTGAAAGCATGAAGGAGAAAGCAACAGGGAGGTCCAAGAAGTTGAAAGTACATTAAGATCTCAAGAGAAAGAGAAGACCACTTCTACAACCATAGTTTTGACTCCGAATTCACCAACTATTGCACCACAGCAGCAGGACGCTTCCATGCCTTCATTGAATCCGGCGACGTTTGTCTTCTCTCCTTAGCCACTTCGTTCATCACCCGTTCTAGAGGAGATGTTGAAGCTGCAGATGACGGAGTTCGAAAGAGCTTTGTCCTTGGATGTTTCAGAAGATGGCAGCCATAACACTGTGGCACTTTCTGACGGAGAGGATGCAGAGCGGGAGATGGTAGTGCACTCAGCGACTTCTCACTCCCGAGAAGTAACTTCTCGGAATGGTTAGCTTTGTAGTTGGTTCCTAAGCAAGAGTAGAGATGAACTTAGAGGAGCATGACTTGCAGCTACTTCAGGATCTGAGCAGAAGAGACAGAAGGCCTAAAGTTTCTAAAGCAACTTCTAGGTTGATCATCAAGGATTCGGGAGAGAAGTTTGCTAAGATATCAATTCCGGCGGAAGGAAAGATAGAAGAGGAGCTCACGGCAGAAGATGTGATGGTGACCAAAGTACCACTCGGTCAAGCTACCACTGAAGGATTGAAGCAGGACACATAGACGCATTGATGGATGCTTTGTTCCTTAGGCTTGACAGTGAAAAGGTGGAGAAAGAAGAGCTGCGTGGCTAAATATCTCAATTATGTGAGATCATAGCCAAGGTTGCTAAACCTTCCATTCATCCCATTTCGCAGCGGTGAGTGCTCATCTTATGCAGAAATGGAAGATGCAAGCAATCAAGTAAAGGCTATTGATTTAATGGAAGGATCTGATTATTCGTCAAGCTTCTATGGAACTTGGGGAAGTGCCACCACTTGAAAGGTTATGAACGATGCAACAAATCAACTAAAGCAATCGATGGAAAGAATAGAAGGCATGAATACAAATAGGAGAGAGTAACCCGAGTATTTTGGCCGAGATCAACAAGTCGCCGGGAGATGTATTGGTTGCAGAACAAATTGTACCCTAGGATGGATCACCGAGAAGGGGAAACAACTAGAGTTTGCAGATCTTCCGCTTGGAGATCTCGTAGAGTTTTGTTGAAAAGGATGCAGTGCTTTGAGAGTAGAACATCGATTTACTGTGATAGTATCATTTCTTTCACCGAGGAAAGAGTGACGGAGGTGTTACTTCATACGTGCGGATTGTTTCTAACAAGGTGCCTAATTCCTGGAAGGTTCTCTAATGGTGCAAAAGAGAATTGATAAAGCTACCAAGCCTTTCACGATGAATTCTATCAATAGATTGGTGGCGCTGCAGGCAGACATTGCAAGGTTTGGGCCGAGTTTGGAAGAGGTGGAAGCATGCAGCAAAGTGTTGAATGAAGGGTTGCTGCAGTTCAGGACAGAGAAGGAAGCAGTGGCTAAAACAGATGGAAGGATGCTGAATTATATGTTCGACAAGTATATCAGATATCAGAACAAGAAGAAGATGTAAACATTACAGCTGGCATGACTTCTTCTATTTTCTATGTTCCCGGATGAAATTGTAAAACTTCTAAGTTATTGGTTTTGCAACCATTACTTGAAGTCATGTGGAACCATTCTATTAGTTAAGTGATACATGTGTCACTTAAGAAGAAGTTAGTTGAGGATGATTGCCAAATGTCATCTTTACTTGTTGTTCATACTTTAGTTCAGTTTGAGTCTTCTATTTGTACTTTCCTCCTACATTCTATAAATAGGAGAAGAACCTCCGGTTAATGATCAATCGGAATTTATAAGCAGCAATCTTGTGTTTTAGACTTTGTCTTGAACCCCGAGAGCAACTTCAAGCAGAGGAATACAAAGGAGCAGGTTTCCTGGAGAACTTTGTGTCACGGTGTACTTTGTTTCTTGTTTTGAATCTTAGATCTCTTGATAAACTTTGTGTTATTTTAGATCTGGATCTGGAGCTGCCTTTGCTTTATAATTCTGTGTGTTCATATCTATTAAGTTTCTTCTATGTGCATGCAATTAGCTCAGTTATCTACTAATTGGGATGCACATCTTCCCCATTTCTTCCCTGCATTTCCTTTACTTCTTTCATCTATAATTCTCCTTTCTTAAACAACTGCTTACTTGCTGCAAAACTTCTTAGTTATGGTTCATGAACTAAGTGGTTAAAGTAAAACCCCCTGATAGATAATAACACTTTTTATTGACAAATCTGACACGGAGCCTCACCGGTTAAATGAGGGAGATTTATCTCATGACCGCCTAGGTTTGATGCTATGCGTAAAATCTAGCCAATGTAAACTTATGCTTTGAAAGATGCTTTGGAGTGGAGGTTGGTTAGTTTAAGTCAAATCTAAAGGGGGAGGTTATGAGATAACAACATTGGGATGGACATGGGATGTTAAAAGAGGCACCGATCTTTGAAAGTGTTGCTTAAGTGGTGGAGGAGGTATGTTGGAGTCTTGAAGAGTTTGGGAGGGAGTATTTATGATAACAGTAGATGAGGAGGGAATAGGAATGGAGGGTATAGGGATGGTCATAGTGATATTGATACGTGGTAGATTAGGTGGGATAGCACCACTAATTATGTGGACTATTGGGTCTAGGGAACCATGATAGAGGATTCATGAGGGACATGTTTGTTTTGGGCTAATGCTAGCTCATTCATGGCCCTAGGGAAAATATGGTGAGTTGGGAGGTGAGGACTTCAATAGATTCGGATTGTGGGGGATAACTATAAATTTGTTGAAGAGGGGGTCCATCAATAGGGATGTTGGTGGATTTGTAAACTAGATAGTCATGGAGGGAGATGGGTTAACATCGAGGATTTCTTAAAATTCCAAGCATCTACGAGGGATAGTGGGGGTCCAAGTGCTCCTAAGGAAGTAGTGGAAGGAGGTGTGGCTGGTCTAGAAGGGACAAAGTGATGGTAGATAAAAGGATTAGTATCAATATGGGGATTTCCTTGAACCACATGGGGCTCATGAGGAGGAACCATAGGAATAGTGGATAGGGAGGCCAAGGATGAGGTCATCAAAGGTGTAGAAGAAACAAGAGTGAGTGCGGATGTTTGTTGTGAGGGGTTGGTTGAGATGGGGATGTCATTAGAAGCGGTTGATTGCTCCATTCTCTTATCTTGGGAGTGAGTAACAACAAACATGAAATAAACAAGAAAAATCCTATGTAAACTATTAATGCAACACATAAGTCAAGAAACATAATTTTGTTTATCTTGTTTATTTATAGAATGTGAAGAGGGAAGAGGCTCAAAGGGAACCTAGAGAAATGGACACTCTATGGATGGTTTCAGTGTGTTTAAGGATGGATTCCTCGATATACCCGAAGGTACATGAGGCCCAAATCTATGATGACTATTGGTACATGGCCTGATATAGGGGCCTACCCCCACACTTCACGCACCATAGTGATAAGGGTGTTGGTGTTTAGCCAATATACCAATAGTCAAAAAAATTATTACAGATAAAACACCATGGCGAATTCCTTATTAGGTGATGAAATCCCAATAGCTCCACCTAGGTAGAAATTTTTTAGATGTGTAGATTGTGCATGTGGTTTGGTTGTGTGTGAAGAAAATGTGAATGTAAAGTGTTACCACCTAATTAAGCTATGTGATCAAGAAAATATGAAAAAAATTTTATTTTAGATCCAAACCCAAATATGACATTCGATGAAGACAAACAAAGGAAGGGAAGAATGATGCAAGAAATGAAAAAAATCAAAAGAGGAATACCTGGATACACTTTTCCTTTTTCCAAATTACATACACATTGTTGAGAAAGCAAGCGAACTCCCAAGCACACAAGTGAAGAACTCTGACCTATAGAGTTAGTGGAAAGAGGAAAATAAAATATAGAATAGGAATTGAAAATGAATAAGGAACTTACCAAAGGGGTAGGTCCTACCAGAGTTCTAGAATTTTGAAAAGTTTGTTACTCTTGTTCCAAGTTAATGAAATAACATGCTAGAAAACAAGAAACTCATGTTAGTGTAGGATATTCATTTTCCTTGTATTTGTTTATTTACTTGGAGATTTCCTACACTCATGAGATATGATTTCTATTGGTGAGAAAAATTATCGATACGAAAAAATTTGTGTCTCCACCAACGTTCATGGGGCTACGCCCCTCTACATTGAATGGTACAGCTCCCATTATTTAACGTGACTAATCTAATCCTAATATAAATGTTATTGGTTAGCTAAATAGGTCGGGATTACACAGGGACACTCTAATGAACATGTGGCAAAATACTTGTACATGGGTACAAGGGAGGAAATTACAGTGAGTTAGGGAGAAGGAGGGAAATTAGGAGGGGAGTTATTGTCGTGAGTAGGAAAATTGCAGATCTCACACCCAGTAACCAGAGTAGTTCAACATTCAATATAGAGGAAACACTATGAAGCTAGTGGGATCGATGAATCAAAATGAAAAGTATTCATATTCATCTACCGAAGGTACAAAGATCTTGTGTCACTATGCTTACAAAGTGTATAAAAGGGGGAAATAAAAGAACCATGAGATGCATGTAATAACTGTGCTTATTGTGTCAATGATGAGAGGAAACCATGCATACAAAGCTGCACACATTCATACATCTTGGAAAGAAAAAACTCTATTCCTTGATTGAAACTTACATTAGTTGTACAAAGCAAGGGAAAAGAAGAAAGTGGAAGAAATTGTAGCTTTTATTCCTTGTGCATTGATACAAATTTCAACAACTCCAATTCACAATTGCTACAGAGTCAAAGTCTTAAAAATATAGAATCCTTGGAATGGAGAGGCCATCCCAATTTATACAATTTGAAATTACCTCTCACCTCCCTCATGATGTAGCCTAGAATCTACTATGTATAAAACCTAGGCACGCTGGCACATCACCCAACCTGAGCTGAGCTCTCACCCGAAGCGCGCAAAGGTACCAGACCCCTCTTTAGAGTTTCTTGTCTAGGATGTTAGTGTGATGAAGATAAAGCATATTTAGAACCATAAATAACCATAAAAATTCCACAGAGCATATTCCGATTTAGATATTAGAGAGTCATAAATTAAACAATAACTATAATAAGACCAACCACACAAGAACTGTTACAATCATGTTTAACACCATTATCCAACCAACATGCTCCATTACATCAAACATTGTAAAACATAGAAGATTCTTACATTATGAAGTATCACCATAAGTCATGCACACATTAGATCCAACAACATAACTCTACAATAATTCAATACTACTAAACTACATAGTTCAATACATACTTATAAGGGAAGGGAATTTCCCTTCACTACCCTACGGACTTCTCAAAATAGGTCGCATGCTAATAATAGCCACACACCTTTACAAATAACATGCACACATGCAAGTGCGCTAATAATAGACATCTTATAGTTAACTGGAAGAAGTAATCCTATTATTAACTCAAGCTCATGCATGGCGCTTATCAGTCTCTCATTCCCAAAATACCATTTAGGTGTCATGCAAGTATCCATCCCGATGTGTGTTCCGCACGCTATCTCCAAAAATATCCTGTATCCATGAAAATGGCTAGGTCCCAAATCAAATTGTCATGGTGTCCGTTTCCTTTCCTATCATTCTGTGCCTTCAAATGCACTTTGTTCCCACATGCGAATACTATGTGTGTCTTCTCCTTAGGACAATACTATGTCCACTCAACACCTCATATGCCTTTACACAACTTAAGACTTTTCAAATTCCTAGGAAGATATTAAGTCCCTTTTTATAAAATAAAGGTGACTTATTACATTATAATCCTAAAGTCACTTTTTAATTACATTAAAGGCATTATGAAAAAGTACAACCCCAACGAAGAATTAGAACATTGAGGAGAGATAAATTTGGGGAAAGAAGAGAAGAAGGAAGAGAGAGAGGAAGAAGAGGGAGGTGACATTGTGATGATGAGGAAAAATTCACCTATGATGAAGCCCATTGATCCTTGTCATATGATTCGATGAAACACTCCAATGCAGTGACTTATGGATCCTTGAATGCTTTACATCATGAAAAAATCCTTTGGATGACCCACAAACACTACGCAAACTAAGTGTTTAAAAACACTATTGAGTGATTCCATTGGTGACCATGAACTCCACTCATGAAGACCCCCTGTGAAGAGATAGAATCTCGATATTGATCTTACCACGATCTTTTACAATACTATCATATTGTTATGCTGATGATGATCGTAAACACTCCTTTCAGTACATGATCTACCGATAATTTTGAACTCGCACACACCGAGTAGGTAGGTGATGAACATCGATGAGTATACCGTTGATGACAATGAAGAATGCCTCTTCTGTGGACTTGAACTTCATGGTCACTTGGCACTTATTATATCTAGACATGGCAACTTACTATTCTTAGTAAGTGTCAAAATATACCTTCATGAACTCCAAATGACATTACCAAATTGAAATGTTTTATTTCCCTGTACACTCCCTTGTGAAATCCACCCTCTGGAACAACTTACTATTTTTAGTAAGTGCCTATGAGACAACTTACCATTTTTAGTAAGTGTAAAAGTCAGCTTTTCCAAACCTCAATCGACTATGGAAACTTGAATTCCTTCTTCTTATTGTGTTCCTCTCACCTTCAAACCAACTTGCTATTTATGGCAGGTGCTTATGGAACCACTTACTATTTTTAGTAAGTGTCAATTATGGGCCAAGATGACCTTTTTGATGATTTTCACCTGCGATACTTCCTCTGTGTTTACCACCTTCTTTGCAGCTTCTTCAAATGGTGGCTTACCCGAAATAACAATCTCCTATGTAGAAAGGCATGCTATTTTTAGTAAGTATGTTTTGGTGATTGGATCACAATGGGACAAAGATTTTTATATGATTTTTTTCCTAATATCACCCTTTTGAAATTTCGGACCTACCCAATCATCGGTTTGTGAGATTTTAAAACTTGAAATTTTTCACCTAGTAGTAGCTGTGGGCACCACAAACCATTAATGGAGCTCAAAAATTGTAGGTTCACTTCCCTCCTCGATATCTTGATGTAAATTTTATTTTTGATATGGGTTTTTTCTGCTTGTTTCATAGGTGAAATTTCTTCGCAAACTAATCACTGGTTTAGTGGAGATGAGATTTTTATTTTCGTTGCACAAAAAGAGGATTTCTTTGCTGCAAATAATCCTCATTGTGTATGGGAAATATGTTGCTGATTTTTTTACCGCCTTTATGAAAACAACAAAAAACCTTATCTTAATTGCGTGTCATGGTTTTGAAAGTTATGGCAATTTCTTCGTCGAGTGGCTACGAGGGTTTTTCAAATGAAGTTCTTCATTTTTTCTCTGTTCTTCATCACTTTGATCCAATTTTATTATGAGATTCCTATGTTTTCAGTGTGAGGAGGATTTTTCAAATCTGGTTGAGTGTAGCATGGAGGTTGGGATTTTGGAAACAAATTTCTAGAGTTCCTAAGGGTATGGAACATGTGGGGATGAAACAAAATTAAAAATGGCTAAGTCCAGGTATGTATTCATCCAAAAATGCAAGCATAGGGGCTGGGGGAATTTTTTTCCCTATTTCTCTTTTCTAAAGGGACAAAGGGACATGAAATTCCCCATCGCACCTCATCGCGACACTTGGTGAAATTTGATTGGATGTGCATTTGAGCGAGGGAGCTTGGGAGAAGCACTTGTGAGCTGAGTTTTGGATGCATGAGGATCCACAAGGCTTAAGTGGGTTATGGATAATTTTTTATCCCCTATGTATATTTGATAAAGGGATGAAAGGGACATCACTTTCCACTTTGTGCCTCATCACGACACTTGGCGATCATCCGTGCAGGTGAGGGAAGGCTCAAATTTAACTCTCGGGGGCTTAACTCACAAATAAGAGGTCGCATTGGTGTTCTGGGGCTAAAATGTGTTGGGGGAATTTTTTTCCCTTATGTCCCTTTTCTAAATCTTGTTAGGCTCCTGGTGCTGATACGTGTCCACTTGAAAAATGACTAACCGCGAGAACTTACCTTGAGGCCAACTTGTAATGATGATATCTCTAGCTCCCGAATGAGTTTCAAGGTGAAATTTTACATGAATTTGAATATAAAACCCCATTAAATTGAATGGTGATGGTTTAAAGCTTCAATTATGACTGCATCACCTTCAAATTACCCCTTCTTTCTTAGGACTACAACTTTTAAAGCGCCAAAAGAATGAGTTGGTATGAGAGATGCATGATACTTGAAGATGATCTATTTTTTCCATCATGTGGGGACTGAAAGAGATTTCCAATGATATATTTTTGATCCATAGGTCTTCCCAAATATCTTGGAATCACTCCTTGAAGATCAAGTTGTTTTTTCGGTGCAAGCTCCTTTAGGCCCAAAAACCAACTTTTGGTGACCTGGCTCCTAAACCTCCAATTCTTTCCAGATTTTCCCTAAATCAATTCCTTGATGTTCTGACTCTCAAATACATCTCTATGATGAATATTGGTCTTTGTTCCACTCTAATGATGATGCACCCGAATTAGAAAGGTTGATAAAATCCTTTTCTAAGCATGCTAAAAACTCACTTTGTAAACCATTACTCCAACATGCTTAAATGATCTTGTTTGTTCCTAAATCACCTATGGGGACTGATTTTTCATTCCTAAATCACCTAGGGGGACATTTTACATTTTCATGGGGATCACTTTGATGACAGGATAGGGCTGGCATTGTGGATGAACTGACTTGGGAGGTGTCTTGGGGAGGTATGACTTTCAAATTTTTCGACACTGGGTCCGTTGTCATGCTTGAAAATTGGGAATTTTCTTGTTGCACATTTGCATGAAAACACTTTCTTAGGTGTACCGGTTATGTTGAGTTAGCTTACTAGTTGTGTTGAGTTAGCTTATTAGTTGTGTGGAGTCAACTCTACCTCTAGTATCAGTTAGTGAGAGTTATTCACCACTGATCTGGGAGGAGGTTACACATTCACCTCCTATATGTACACGAATCACATCGATCTATGAAATGGAGTATATAGATCATTGAGTTGATTAGGAGGCATTATTTCCTTGTGATTTCTTTATCATATTACATCTTATTGTTAGTTATTGTGATTTATAAAATTTCTCGCCCATTTGTTTTTCATCGAGATCCATAAACTCTAATATGATATTAGAGCAATTATGGTGAGACATTTGACATTACTTTGGGTTATTTGAATTTTTTGAATACTTCATCTGTGAAACTAATAATTCATGTGCAAATAGATTTGGCTTTGTCTTGGTTTAGTGCAGTTGTGAGTTTTGGTGTAAATTTAAGGGGCTTACAAAAATATTCCAAAAAACCTTGGGATTTGTTAAAATCCCTCAGTCGCCTAAAACAATTGAATTTGTTTAAGAGGTTTTTGTGAATTTTTTTGGCATTACATGCTCATATAGTCCATTCGCATGCTTTTGGAACGTGATTGATAGTGTGTGCACTTTTTTTTTAATTCAGACTTAATATTGGGGCTTTATCTCCATGGTTTTGGCATTACAGGCTTGATCTAAGCCTCGGCTTCAAAAACATAGACTTGGATAAACATGGTAAGATCCATGAGTTCTAAAAATGTAGTTCTATAGCCAAGTCCAAGATGACCATGGCTCACCACAAGCTATTCTCCTCCGCCTCGATGCCTAGGTTCGTTCACGTACTGCATAGGCCTAGAACAACCTTGAAGATGCCTAGATCTGATTGCATTGGATGTTTTTGGTCCCACATGACCTATATCACTTGGATATACTTGTATTAGAAGTTTTTCATAGGTTTGAGGCATTTTTTGTAGGGTTGAGGAATTTTTGGCTTGCAAAGGGCATTTATGCTTACCTGATGGATGTTTCGGACCTATAAATGAGTTTAAATGGAATATAGAAGGCGTTTTAGAACCCTAAGGTGTTATGTAGGCCCCAAATATTTTTATAGACCTTTGATCCACCTTTTTTAGACTTGAATGGCTTTGAGCTGATTTGTCAATATTCTACCATGTTCTTCTTCATTTAGGTGGCTCCACACAACAAAAATAACTTCCTCAAACTCTGCAATCTCCTCTCATGATCCTATAATCATTTTTTAAGTGGTCTCCAAGATTTGTATAGATATACAACATTGATTTGGAGTTGGGCAACGCCACAACAATAAAGAAGCAAAAATTTAGGTTTTTCAGTAACCCTAAACATTCCATGCTTCATTTGGTGGAGCCCAACTTTCTTCTATGTGAATGTTACTTTTTTATTTTCAAATTAAATCTTTATTATTCCTAATATGAGAATTTTATGCTTTTAGGGATGTAAGTCAATTTGAGTGAAATTACATTATAAAAGGAGGAATTTTAAGTGTTTTTAAAACTTGTATCTTTGTCGGTTGAAGACGAAGGGTGAGGCCCGAGTTGGCAGGAGGCCAATTCTTCTTCACAAACTAAACCACCCTCTTCTAAATTTCATCTCAATTCCTAACGAGTATACGCATAACCCCTTTCCCCTCATTCCCATTTTTTTAAAAATTAGTTTGTTCAATTTTAATTAAATAAGCCATTATTTATGGGAAATTGAATTTGCTATAAATTTTGATCGGTGGCTCAGATTTGAGAATTGTTTTAGTCAAAACTAAATGTTTTCTTATGCTCTACTTGATGACTAAATTTATTTTTGTAAACAAACTACTTTATATAGTATTGCATTTTGGGGGTCTTGTAAAACTCACCGGGGACTTGTAAAACACACTAAGTTATAAAGTGTCACATTTTGGGAGGATTTTTGCAATGGATGATGAAGAAGATGATGATCACTTGGTTCATTTTCGGAAATCTATTTTGAATACCGGAGGGTGGGGCCCAGTTTGGTAGGAGACCAAACCCCCATTATGACTTGTTTGTTTCATTTCTTCTTTCTGCAATAAGCACATTTAGTGCATGTGTTTCTCTTGAGAATAATTTTGTACATGCATTGTAAATGGGTATCTAAAAAGGCACCTATTGCTGGAACCCATATTGAGGATCATTGTGTCTTCCTTGTAGCAGTTGTGAATTCCCGTAGTACTCTTTGAGCATGACATGTTCACACAACTTCTCCATTCCTCTGTAGTGCCAACTTTGTCCTCTATTTTTTTGCCCACTTGGCCAACCGATGGTTTTTAAAACAATATTGGACATATTTTTTTATGCAAGTTCTACTTATTGGAGGGTAATATTTGGAGCAAGTTCTACTTGTTGGAGATTCTTTATCAGTGCTTCATCAAATTTTGGATTCTTATCGGTTGTCTTATTTCTTCCCATTTCATCTTTTTATGTACTTGGGTACCTAACATGGCCTTGTTGTTGGGACCCAATTCTTCTATCCACATTAGCAACTTCATCATCTTCGAGTAGGGATTTCTAGTTCTACCTTCTCTTCTTGGTCTCTCTCTTAGGGGGAGTTTTTCCCACTGGGTTTTCTCCTTTTATTCTATCTTTATGAGAGATTTCCATTGTACATGGGTACCTCATTAGGATGTTTCTAGGACCCACTTTCATTTTTCACTACCCACCTAAGTTGTGCTTATGGGGGTGTTAGTGTAGGATATTCATTTTCCTTGTTTTTTTATTTACTTGGAGCTTTCCTACACTCATGGGATATGCTTGCTTAGGTGTACCAGTTATGTTGAGTTAGCTTACTAGCTGTGTGGAGTCAACTCTACTTCTAGTATTAGTTAGTGAGGGTTATTCACTCCGATATGGGAGGAAGTTACACATTCACCTCCTATATGTAAATGACTTGCATTATTCTATAATATGAAGCATATGGAGTATTGATTTTATTTAGATCCATTCTTGCCTTGTGAGTTCTTGATCATATTGCATATTATTGTTAGTTATTTCAATTTTTGTAATTTCTAATGCATTTATTTTTCATCGAAGATCTAGAAACTCTACTAAATCTGAATATGGGAGATTTTAAGGATACCTCTAATGTTTGATAGTGATGGTGATGGAAGATGGGTGCATAAATCCTTTCCGCAATGAGCTTGATGACCTGCACAACATAAATGATAGCTACACAAGACAAGATTAGTAGATTTGTATGGTGGGTTTCTAACCAAAGCTAGTCCCGAGAAGCAATGAACTTCCTAGGAAGGATGTCAGCCCACTTGTTTAGAAAATTGATTGAAAAAGGAATAGATAACATACAGAAGATAACCATAACATAAATGTTCAGAGATATGCTAAAACAAAGATTAGATAATACATACAATGATAAATTGAGACAAATAATGCAAACCGCATAAAGTTTGATGGCGACCAGAGGCGATGACAACAATCAAGAGAACAAAGAAAATCAAAAGGATGAAAACAATAGATCTGGAACAAGCTTCCAGATTCTAAAGATGTCCTAGCTCAAGCATAAGGACACGTGAAGCATAAATTGCATACAAATGTGATAAATAGATGAAAATGTAGTTGAGGCGAGAGGATGTCATCGGTGACCGTGAGTCAATCGATGATGAATGTGATAGAAAATTGATGTCCTAGGATGTATGTCAGGAAGAACACAGAGATTTAAGTATCTGGGTGTTGTAGGGACAAAGAGACTAATAGTATAAGGCACATGATATAGGAAAACAACTAAGACAGATTGTGTCAATGGTGATTGGGAATAATTCATGGTGATTGGATCTGACTTAGGGCTTGGTGAGGGTTGATGGGTGCTAAACAAGCTATGTGAAGCAAATAAGATCGTTGATGTGGATGCAAGATCCAAAATGATGAATGGACCTACAAATGGATGATGAAGAAGTGATGAAAACAAGAGAGGTCTTCCAACAATCTCCAAGCTCCAAATCTTCCAAAATGATAGTTAAGGCTCCAAATTTACTTCAAGAGGTTGGTGGCAGCTCATAAGAAGGCAAGAAACCTACAAAAATTTGCTAGAGGTTGGATCTCAAGAGTTTCATCCTTTTGGGAAGGGAGGGTGATAGTGTATATATAGGGTCTTCGACACCCGATAGGGTCATTATCGATTCATGGGAGCCATTTATTTTTATTATGTGGATGATGTAAAACTCAAGAGATGAGGCCCAATTAGGTGGTGATTTGGGCTAGAAGTTAATTTGGCGAGTTGGAAGAGATATTGAGTTACATAGGGATGGGAAATAGTGGTTGGATGGGGTGGAAGTGCATTTAATAAAGGAAAGGGTGGTTGGAAATATTAAATGGGGTAGGTGGTGAGTTTAGAAAGGATAAATGGGAGATTTTGGGATGTAATTAAGATAATAAATGTGTTTAGGGATAACTAATATGATTATAGATGATAAGTGTAATTAGGGTGTATAAGGGGATGTAAAATAGTGTGATAATGGAGATTACAAATAAATTTGATTTAGGAGGAAAATGGGATTTCGAATAGGGACATGGGTGCGAGTGTGCACAATGACAAAAAAGGGGCGAGTGAACATGAAATACGGGGATAATGAATCAAATTTTGGTGTCTACAAAGCTATTTTTTCTATTTTGGGAGTGCAAATTT
Source organism: Taxus wallichiana var. yunnanensis (assembly GCA_018340775.1). Taxonomy (NCBI): domain Eukaryota; kingdom Viridiplantae; phylum Streptophyta; class Pinopsida; order Cupressales; family Taxaceae; genus Taxus; species Taxus wallichiana. The sequence continues at coordinate 32,130,606 of CM031240.1, read as the reverse complement.
TATTTTGGGTGTAGAATTGGATAAAAACAAAGTATGGAGACTATTTTTAGAGAAAAATAAAGTAGAATGCATGCCCTTCACTCAAAAGGAGTTATTTTTGGAGAAAGGAGACAAACCACACATATTTTTTCCTATTTTTACAAGTCAGACTTTCATGTCTGGGTTTTTCCTTCTTTCCTTTCTCTCATATTTTCTATAAAACTCCAAAATGTATTGTAAAAATTATCTTGGCCTCTTCATTCATGTTTTGGAATAATTTAGTATTCTGAGTGAGAAAGCAAGGGTCATGAGTGATTATTTGTGCTTATTCCACCTCTTAGAGTAATAAAAGAGTTGTTTTTACCTTTCTATAGTCTGTATTTAGTGAATATTTTATTTTAAACTAAGTTTATCTTCGTGATACATGTTTATCCTTGGTTTAAAAATTTAATCTTCATGCTTTCATGTATTTTTGTGTCAATTTACAAGTCATAGACCGTGTTTACCATTTATATGTAGGATTTTTTGTGGAGCCATTTGTTTCCCCTTCTTTATCTTGTAAAATCCAACCTGAACCCTTCAATGAAATAATTTTGTTTTGATATAGTCACTTGTAGTTTATTATGTGATTAAATACCCAAATGTTTAATCACTAAAGACTTGTTTTTGAGATAATTTGTAACAAGTTTGTAATGATTATTGTAAAGCAAAGTGGGTGTGAGAAAACTCGAGCATTTCATTAAAGGGAATCAATTAAAATGAAAAGGTGTGGAAACCATTGTGATGGTTCATAACTGCCATGAAATATTATAAAAGGCATATGAATTATTCTGAGAAGAACCGAGAATGAATTATTCTCGAGAGAGAAATAATTATAAGAAAGTCTTGAGGGATTTATAAAGTTAACTTAAGGAGTAATTCAAAAGTTGACGAAGGTATAGATAGGAAGTGGGCAAGAGAGAGGGGCACCAGAGGTGTCCTAATTGGGGATACATTGTACAACATCGATAGTTCCTAGCTAAGGCAAGGTGAACATACATTGGGTGTATAACATTTCCTCTCAAAAGTGTGGCCATATTCAGGTTGTTTGTTACACGAGCGTGCATTGGAATTTTGTATTATAATTCCTAATCATTATCTCAGATAAGTTATCTCTCTCTCTAAAACTATGTAATTCCTATTGATAGATACTAGAAAGAAGTTAAAACTTATATTTATTCAGATAAACATGCAATTGAATGTATCATGTTTATTTTTTTATGTATTTTTTTAAGTATGTAATCATTTTTATAAAGAATAGCGAATTACAGGATTTTAGATATGTATGTCTCTTATTCTAAGAAGATTTGTATAAATTAATTATAGAATAAGAATTGATATATTTAACCAAAAGTATTATACAAATGATCTGTTTATATCTGTCTCTAACTTTTACAATCATGTTTTTGTCTTTCAAATACAAACCTAAAATATTTCCTTGAATATTGTTAACTATGTGGTTTCAAGTCCGTCGGTGCGGTGTAACATTGCAAAATTCTAGCCAATAAGAAAGCTCCATGTAACTTCACAATGTCAAAAATTTAATAGGCCTTATTAACCATTGTGAAATGCAAGACAATGAGGAGATTCCACGCTTTTCACAATATCGGACTTTGATAACTCAGATCGACCAATATCAAACATGATCCAATAGAAAATTCTAAGTCACTTCGCAATTCACAATGTCAGTATTTTGTTAACCTTATCAGTTGTTAACCAATCGTAATATTCCTCTATCCCGTAACTTTGTTTTTACATTAATACTTTGTTATAATTATCCGATGTGATCTAATAAGAATTGTCCATGTTCTTTCGCATGTTGTTTTCCTTTTTGGAACCATGTTAGAGTGTGAAAAATGAGCCATTAAGAAGACTCCACGTATGTACGGTTTTAATGGACCATTTTTCTATTAAATGATCTTCGGTCATATATATTGCATTGAAAAATATGAACCAATAGCAAAACACCACGTACATACGATGTCGCAGTGTTAGACTTTGCTTATTTTTTCCATTGTGATATTGCCACCGTATTTTTCCTTTGATCTCGTTGGTCATTCGGACTTGAAAATTATTTGGTTTTTGAGCCTAGAGTCCGTGTGACATAATTGATGGAAAAACCCATGGAATCTCAACGTGTGTCTCTTTCTCGCACTATTTTAAATATTTAATTAATCACGTTTAGTTTTATCTCATGATTTGTAAATTCATCTTAGGTTTATATTGATCAAATATAGTTGTAACTCGACTTAGATTTCTCAATTTAATTAGATTAAAATATAAAAAAGCGTATACATCTTCAGCAATGAGATATTTTTTCGAAGGAAAATGTTGCATTTAATAGTTATTGTATGGTATGCATAGCTCCCATGGTTTATTTGTGTGATTCCAATAAGTTTGAGATCTTCAAAACTTTCTAGTGTATCACCATTTTTTTAGTTTTTCTTTCTTTCCTTCTCCATTTTCCTTGTTGGTTTTGGTAGAATAGAGTAGTCTTAGAAATGTACAATAGTTTAGGTGTTGAATTAGGGAACCAACCCTCTCTAGAGACTCACTCCAACATACAAGTCACCCAAAACCTAGGAGTGTTTCCATTTTTCAATTAAAAGGAGATTTATCACACCATTCTCAAAAGGGTGCATTTTAAAGTGACAACAAAGTGACCTCTTGTCGGCCGCAGCGATGGGGTCATGTACAAGATTGTTGGCACCTCTTTTTAGTTGTATGTTTTCTTTATGATGTAGTGTGCAAAATAAGAACACAAGTTATTTCCTTTTCACATGTATGATATTCCAATATTTTCTCTTAATGTGTTGTGACATGGCATGGAAGGTTTCAATATGTAAAAACACATGTATAAGAGGGAAGATGACCGTAGTGATCCTCTAAATTTTGAGATTCTCTAACTATCGTACTTCTTCATCAATCGATTGGTGAAAGAGCATTCATTGGAAGTGAAAGAGGCAATCGTGAGTTCTCATATGTAGGTGCATTAGTGGAAGTGTGATCATCCATTGATGGATTCATTGTGGTGAAGTGGGTGATTATGTGCAACAAGATCTAGTCGGCAATATCCGGATCTAAAATTATGTGGTGGCATATGATTTTATCTTGATTCTTCTTGCCCCATATTTGCACCAAGAGGGGATGTTAGGAATTATTTAATTAGCATTCAAATTTCATATAGTAATATATTAATATGTGAGTTACGTGTTTGTAATAACATGAGTATTAATCACGGTAAATAGTAATTAAGTGTGATGTAAATAGTAAATAGTAATTAGGTGAGTTGTTATTAATACAACTCACGTAAATAGGGTTATTATTGGTATTGTTGAGAGTTACAACAATACTATGTAATTGGGGATTCATGGTTATGGGTGAGGTTATATCTTTCCTATTTTATAGGATTTGCATCTTTATATAATGTAATGTCCCATAATGAAATATATTGAAATTATTGAGTGCTTATTATTATTTTTCTTTTTTGAAATATCTACTAAACTTATAATATCCAGCTTGTTCACTTTTTAGTTTATTTTGATTAGAAGAAGTAATTAATTTGGTTTTAGTTATTTGTTCATTTCTTTAAACGTATATCTTATTTTCTTTTAAATAATCCAGAAAAGATAAAAAAATATTAGTTAGTTAATTAGTTTTAATCCATTCCTTTCAAAAATCCTCTCAAAATACAAAAATATAGATTAAAGTAGTTGCATTTTTATTTAATTAATTGAAAAGGAATTTGATAAACCAAAGGGATAAATTCATTTATCTTTCTATTTAATTAAATTTCTTTATGTTATTCATTCATTGTTAGGATTTAATATAATCTAGGAACCAAGATCAAGACAACAAACTTAGTTATTAGGAATTCACACTACTAGTTCATAGCCTCTAATTATCCTTTGACTACCCATTTGATTTCTTTTGTTCTCACTCATGATTTGATGACCATACATGACCATTTTTGGTCCGGATTAACCTCATAGGAGAATATTTGAACCAATCATTAACCCACCAGGTATCAACCTATACCAGGGAGACATAGACTTAGGATTATGTGCACTAGTTTCCACTCTACTCCCTTGCCCCCACAAATCATCATCCAAATTTACACTCTAAATTAACAATTATGTATATCTATTTTTTTGGGTCAATCAAGCTAACCAATTTAAAAATCCAAATTCTTAGTTTTCTCTTCTTTGTGCAAAATTTGCATTCTTGTATGACCCTCTCTAGAGAGGAGTATTTAGAGATAAATAATAATTTTCCAAGAGTCTCATTATCTAGGGAAAAGTATATTTTGTATAACTGACATAGATGGGGAATTACTCATAGAAAATATCCTTAATTATAGTATTCTAGATACAAGATAAGACAAGTTTTCACTATCCTTGATAAGTAAGTTTCATACTTGCAAGTTGATTGATTAAAATTTTCTCAACATTTGAATCTTGATCCTTAGCCATCCCCACATATTTCATATTTATCAATTTACACCTGCTCAAACTCATCTCATCTTCCACATTTATGTTATCTTGACCCAACCTCAAGAAGTCAAGTGCACAGAACACTCATGTAATTTTTCCCGTGACAATCAATCATCAAATAATTCTCGTACTCTTCTTCATTCCAAACAATTTTCTAATAGAATCAAGGTTGTCAAGGATTCTAATGACACAATTACTAAATTACCTAAGATCCTACAATCCTTTTTCCACCATTACAATGGAATTTTTGTAGCCCAAAGTTTCTCTCCTATTTGTGAGAACACTCTTGCTCAATGTCTACAAGTTATCCCCTACAAAATTTATGAAGCCCATAGAGTGCCATGTGACATACCCCTTCACTGTGAAGGACCTTAAGGAATTTGTTATGAAAATGGACATTGAAAAATCCCCGACATAGATGGATTTCCATGTGAATCCCATCAAACCCTTTATGATAATGTGGGACTTTATCTCTAAAAAGTGTGTTTGGAATCCCTACAAAAAAAAAAACACACTAGGATAACTAATTAACCAAGGCAATATTAAATTCATTCTTAAGGTAGGAGAACCCAAGCTAATCACCAATTGACAACTCATCACTTTGTTGAATGTGTCATACAAGATCATTTATAAAGATATGTCTCTTAGTATAAGAAACTTGTCTCCTCTCATTTTTAGAACTAAGAAAATTGGCTTTATACACCATCGGTATATTCTCAATAATGTCATTATAGTCTAATAAGGTATGAAATAAGTTATAATTTCTAATAAAAAAACACTCTTTATCAAAATTTATTTTAAGAAAGCTTGTGATAGGATTAAATGGTCTTTCATCATACACATATTACAAGCCCTTGGTTTTGCCCCCAAATTTGTGCACAATGTGAATATGTTGTTCCAATGTGTTAGTTCCTGCATCACCATTAATGGAGCCTAATTTGGATTGTTTACATAAATCAAACAAGCTTTGCCCTTGGCTTCATACCTCTATATGTATACTACAAGGTTTTAGGTGCCTCATTGTCAACTATTCTTCCGGAAGGCTTGGTTAAAGGCATATTTAATCCGAAATGGATCTATAAGTACCCAATTATATGTAATCTCTTATTGAACTTGAAATTCATACCCTCAACATGTTCATTGTTATAGAAAATGGTTAAGTCAGGTTGATGGTGATTCAGACAACTTCGGATGATGTAAAATACCATTGTTGTTTTGTTCCATGTGATAACTATGTGACGATCATGGAACCGCCGTGGCGGTTGCAAAAATATTTCTCTTCACATAGTAGTGGTTGCACAACCTCCACGCAATTACAAAACCACCACCTATAAGCAATGGTGGTTGCACAATTTTTGTGGCGGTTCTGCAACCACCCTCTACGATAATGGTGGTTCTACACCGATTATGCCAAAATGAGGAATCTAAATAGTTGCAAATGTTTGGGATTATCAAAATGGTTTGTTTTACCTTTTCTTTTATCCTTGGGTAGAGAAACTATAAATGCAAGCACGTTTACTCATCTAAGAAAGTGGTTTTGAGTGAATTCAAGTGTGAGCAAAGGAGAAAGTCTGAATTATTCTTATTTTGTTCATAGATAGCTGAGTTCTTCATTGTTGAGGATTGTAAGCAAGTAATGCAAGTAGAGGGATCTTGAATCCTTCTTGAAGGCCATCCATTGGCAGTAAACTTGTGTTGTATTGGAGATTTACATAGTGAAAGGGGAGAAATTTCTCACCCAATTAGAGTTTTTCCCAAATTGGGTTTCTCCAGATAAATTTCTTGTCTCCTTGTCTTTCATCTCTCAATTTCAAGTATAGTGTGAATGTTTCTTACATAATATATTGATAACAAGAATCTTAGTTAGCTTATCATTCATTATCACTAAGATAGGATCTGTTTATTGTATAAAAGAGGTAGTTTACGGATTATATTGGTATCAAAGTAGTTAAGATCAATTGTTTTTGTGTGGTTTAACTTGTGTTGAAATTTTCAGTTAGATGCCCCTCACCCGAAGGGTAGTGAAAGCGGTGAAGGTATCATCATTCCTTTTGAAGAAAATATTTCTACCAAGAAGTGAAAACAAGTAATCCAAGACATGGATTGTGGTGGAGATGCATGTCGATCAAGAAGAACATTTTTATAAGTTAGAGGTGGGTGTGGTGAGTTTGTCTAAAGATGTGGGCAATATTTCTTTGTCTATGGGAAAGATGGAGTCCATCATGGGATTTCTCATGGAGAATATTGGTATTCCAAAAGAGGCATTCCAAAGGATAAACTCTAAATTAAATGGAGGTATATTTCAATTTGCATCAAATTAACGAGAGTCGGAAAATTTCATTTGCAAGGTTAAAATTAACCAATCACGATTTAACTTGGTTTAAAATCTATGTTCATTATTTGGTTGTTAAGAAGCTTCCTCCTATTTCTAAGTGGGATGAATTTAAGATGTTAATAAAGAAGAAATTCTATCCTATTTTTTATGAGGAAGAGAGGTCCATGTATTGGCAATATCCCAAGAATAAGCAAGTCCAAAATGTGTGAGAGTATACCAGTGAGTTCAAGAAGAAAGTTGTCTAAATGGGAAAATATGTAGCAGACCGAGACATTTTAATGAATTACATCAAGTGGAATCCATAGCCACTTAAGGATACTAGTTCTCTTAGACAATCTGGTGAATGTATATGAGGCTTGTTCTCAATCCCACTATTTAGAGATGGACAAGAATAAGAGTTCATCTACCTCTCAACATGCTTCAAAAACAAGGCAAAAGGATAAAGGAAAAGGAAAGTTAAGAAGAACACTACTTCCATTTCTAATAAGGATACTAAAGTTCATTATGTTCATTATGATGTTGACACTCATTTTGAGGATAAATGTTAGAAGCTCCACCGGAATTACATCCCTTCAAGAATAAGAATAATAAAAATAAGGTCATGGATTCCCTCCACAGGGAGGAGATATTTTGTAGTGAAGAGGTGGATGAGACAATGTTTTTACCTTCATCTATAGAGAGGTATGTTTGGGTAGTAATAATGTTGTTCAAGAAAATGAACTTACTAAGCTTTTTCATATAAAAATCCAAGTGAAGAAAACCAAAGTGGATTCTCTTTTTGATACGAGAAGAGAAATTTATCACATCTAAAACCATTTGTAGCATGTTTACTAAAAAAGATAAGAAGAAGATGAAAGAGTTAGTTCAACAGGTTCAAGGAAGTTTTCTAAGAGCATACGAGGATGCCTTTGGTCAGTGCCCATTGAGCATGAGATATAGTTCTACACTGATAGTCCGATTCCAAACTTGGGATTGTAGAAGCAATATTTGAAGGATGCCAATGAGGTAAAACAACATTTACAATATTTTATTAAGTAAGGTATAATCCATCCTATCACTTATCCATGTGGTTCTACTATTTTTTTAGTTACCTAAGAAATATGCTTAATGGAGGATGTGTGTTGATTATAAACCACTAAATAAAAAAACCATAAAAATAGGTACCCTCGTCCTTGAACCGATGATTTGTTGGATCAATTAAAACATGATAAATATTTTACTAAGCTTGATTTGAAATCTAGGTATCACCAAATTTAGATCAAGGAAGAGGACATATGGAAAATAATGTTTAAGACCAGGAAAGGATTGTATGAATGGTTGATCTTAACATTTGGGCTATGTAATGCACTAGCCACCTTCATGAGGTTAATGAATGAGGTAATGAGGCCATTTATTAATTCCTTTATCATTGTGTATTTGGATGACATTATGGTTTTTAGCAAAAATTTTGAGGAACATAATAACCATTTACATCAAGTTTTGCAAGTTCTAAAGGAGAACCAACTAGCGTTGAATGAGATGAAGTATGATTTTTCTCAGCATTTTTTTGTATTTTTGGGGCATGTGGTTGGATATGGAGATTTGAGGATTGATCCGGCTAAGATAGAGGCCATTCCGAGTTGGCCAAAATGTATAGTTTGACTAAGGCCAATAATTTTAATGTTGTAGTTCAAGTATTTAAGGAAGTTCATCAAGAAATTCTCTTTTATAAGAGCACCTCTACATTATGTGACAATAGGTGGTAAGGTTTTTAATTGGTGTAAGAAATAACATGATGCTTTTTAGTCACCTAAGAAATATGCTTAATTGAGGATGTGTGTTGATTATAGACCACCGAATAAAAACCATAAAAAATAGGTACCCTCTTCCTTGAATTGATGATTTGTTGGATCAATTAAAACATGCTAAATATTTTACTAAGCTTGATTTGAAATTTGGGTATCACCAAGTTTAGATTAAGGAAGAGGACATATGGAAAACAATATTCAAGACCAGGCAAAGGTTGTATGAATGGTTGGTCTTACCATTTGGGCTATGTAATGCACCAGCCACCTTCATGAGGTTGATGAATGAGGTAATGAGGCCATTTATTGATTCCTTTGTCATTGTGTATTTGGATGACATTCTGGTTTTTAGCAAAAATTTTGAGGAACATATTAACCATTTACATCAAGTTTTGCAAGTTCTAAAGGAGAACCAACTAGTGTTGAATGAGAAGAAGTATGAGTTTTCTCAACATTTTTTTGTATTTTTGGGGCATGTGGTTGGATATGGAGAGTTGAGGATTGATCCAACTAAGATAGAGGCCATTCTGAGTTGGCCTAAAATGTATAGTTTGACTAAGGCCAAGAATTTTATTATTGCGATTCATTATTTAAGGAAGTTCATCAAGAAATTCTCTTCTATAAGAGCACCTCTACATTTTGTGACAATAGGTGGTAAGGTTTTTAATTGGGGTAAGAAATAACATGATGCTTTTGAGTCATTTAAATACAAGATTAGTCATGCTCTAGTTTTGGCATTACCTAACTTGCAACTTCCTTTCAAAGTAGAAACCGATGCTAGTGACTATGTTATGGGATTTGTCCTACTTCAAGGAGGTAGGAATGTATGTTATCATTCTAAATTTTTCCGAGGATCAGTTTTTAATTATTGTACATATGATAAGGAAGTGTGTGCTCTTGTGCAATTGGTCAAGAAATGGAAACATTACCTGATGGGTAAAGAAACTATCATACACACGGATCACCAACCTCTTTAATATTTGTAGGCTCAAAATAAAATTCAACAAGATAGACATTATAAGTGGATGGTTTCTTGTAGCAATTTCGTTTTATCATAAAATATAAGAAAGGTGTGACTAAATAGTTAGTTGATATGTTGTCTAGACCTCATTTACTTTCAACTATGGGCACTTTAACTCTTATTGAACCTTTTGCATGTGAAGCATATTAGGAAATTTAAGAGCAGGGTCTAAATTTTGGAGAAATATTTTAGCAAAAACCTCCAAGTGAGGGATTTGCACTTAGGGGAGAATACTACTTCTAGGACGGTCTACCCTACAAGAACAAGAAACATTATGTGCCTAAAGCGGAAAGAGTTCAGTTGATGAGGGAAGCACACACTTCTAAAGTAGTTGGTCACTTTGTGTGAAAAATACTATTACACACTTATAGAGGTATGTTTATTGGAAAAATATGCAAGCAGAAGTTTCCAAATTTATCAAGGGTTGTGTTTTATACAGTACAAGAAAGCCTAGTAATATAAAATTGGGTTTATATATGCCATTACCAATTCTTTCTCTACCATGGGAAAATATATCCATGAATTTTGTAGGTGGTTTTCCTACCTCCAAGAAAGGGTATGATTATATTTTTGTGGTGGTGGACCGGTTCTATAAAATGTGCATTTTCATTCCTTACAAGAAGACCATTAAAGTCAGTGATGAAGTTGAGTTATTTTTGCTAATGTGTGGGTTCATTTTGGTTTTCCTAATTTTATTGTGTTAGGCATGGATTCATGCTTCATAGGAAAGTTTTGGTCTACTCTGTGGGATAATATGGATACTAAGTTGAAAAGGTCTACCTCTTTTCATCCACATAAAAATGGGTAAACAAAAGTGGTAAACCATACCTTGGTTCAACTCTTGAGAGGGTACAACAAGAAACATCCTAGGACTTGGGATGAGAATTTGGTATATATCCAACATTCTTATAACAAGGCAGTTCATGCTTCTACTAGTAAGACTCATTTTGAGACATGTTTTGGTTATTTTCCTAAGAGTTACATTTGATGTTATTATGAGACTACCATGTAGGGACAATGGGAAAGTGGATCTGGAAGTCCAAAAAGCTAAAAGGTTCATTAAAAAATTCAATAGATATACCTCCAGGTACATGAGAAGTTGAAAGAGCTAGATACCAAGTACAAAGCAATGCATGATCAACATAGAATTGAGCATTATTTCCTTTTTGGTGACAAGGTATGGTTATACTTGAGCAGAGAAATACTATAAGGTAAAGATAAGAAACTCAAACCTCTTCGATATGGCCCATTTGAAATTCTCAGTAAAAGTGGGTAAGAATGCATTTTTCTTGGATCTGCCTCCTTATATGAGAATATATTCAGTTGTGAATGTTGAGAATTTATGTCTCTTTGAGCCTCCATGTTGGATCAAGAAGAAGAGGTATTTTTACGACCATGTATTAGGGATCTTGCTCCGGAAATTAAGCTCGAATTTGAGGAAGATGTGGTATTGCAGTTAAAAGAGAGGAAAATACAAAGAGAAGTGCAAGACATGTGGTTGATTGGGATGAAAGTTCAATTTCCTACCAATTCCAAGTGGTATTCTAGAGAAGATGTGAGGAAAAATTTTCTCACCTCATTAGTCCTTGAAGATTTTAGGGACTTAAAAGCCTCAAATTGGGGAGGTAGGATCCAAAATGGATCTAGAAGTACCCAATTATATGTAGTCTCTTATTGAAACTTGTAATGAATACCTTCAACATGTTCATTGTTCTAGAAAATGGTTAATTCATGATGGTGGTGATCTAGACACTTTTAAATGGTGGAAAAGGCCATTGTTTTTTGTTCCGTGTGATAACTATTCGATGGTCGTGGACCCTCGTGATGGTTATAGAACCGCCACTCTTCATAGAGTAGCAATTTCAAAACTATCATGATGGTTACGGACTCGCCACCTATGGGCACCAATGATTACACAACTACCACAGTGGTTCCACAATCCCCCCTATGCAGACAGTGGTGGTTCTTCCCGATGACGCCAAAATGAGGAATCCAAATAGTTGTAAATGTTTGGGCTTCTCAAAATGGTTTGTTTTTCCATTCCTTTCATCTTTGGGAAAAGAAGCTATAAATGCAAGCACATTTACTAATCTAAGCAAGTGGTTTTGAGTGAATTCAAGTGTGAGCAAAGGAGAAAATCTGAATTGTTCTTATTTTGTTCATTGATAACTAATTTCTTCATTGTTGAGGATTTTAATCAAGTCATGTAAGAAGAGGGAACTTGAAGGTCATCCATTGGTAGTAAACTTGTGTTGTATTAGAGATTTACATAGTGAAAGGGGAGCAATTGCTCACCTAGCTGGAGTTTTTCCAAAATTGGGTTTCTTCAGATAAATTTCTTGTCTCATTGTCTTTCATCTCTTAATTTCAGTATAGTGTGAATGTTTCTTACAAAATATATAAATAACAATAATCTTAGTTAGCTTATCATTCATCATCACTAAGATAGGATTTGTTTATTGTACAAAAGAGGTAATTTACGGATCAATTTCCTCCCTCATATTAACCAAAAAATCACCAATGGTCATTTTGTTGATGATTCATTTCTCACTCTCCTTGAAAAAAGAATAATATGGCCAATGTTATGGAATACCTGGATATATTTTATTTGGCATTTGGATCCTTCATTTAATGGTGAAAGACCAATATTATAGGCAATTTATTTCCCCTACTTCAACATAGTTAGAAAGATACCAATGGAAATGGATACAATCGGGAGTTCAATTCCAATTCTTTAGCATTCCTTTTTCCTTTCTAGTGTCTACTACTAATTTTTGGTCTTATGTCATTTAGAGAGTGGAACAAAAATATCATTTTGGATCACCAAACCCCTCTCTCTAATTGGAAATTTCCAGATATGTTCCAAAGTGTTTGTTGCCACCCATGTGTATTATTCCTCTTATTGGGCACATTCCAATGTTGTTTTTATGGAAAACTAGAAAATATATTAAGAGACTCTTTATGGTCTAGTTCTTCGTAATTAAGGGTTCTATAAAGTCTCTTAGAACATTTTTGTAGACTTAAAGGGTCGGGGGCTTGGGATTATTGATATCAAATTTGAGGCCATTCCTAAGTGTTAAATGGATCATTCAAGACTTGAAGGGCACTGAATCTTGAAATATCCTAAGTTAAGGAATTAAATTTTACAAGAAACCCCTATTAGAAAAAGGCTTGGAAGGGTTTTATTTTCCAAACCCTCCTCCTTACTCCTATAATCATTAAAATGCGAGGCATGTTTGTTTCCAAAATCATCTAGAAAGCTTGGGAGACACTCAAACTACACCTTATTTTGGTGAGAAGTGATTTCAAAAATGGGCTCTCCATAAATTCCCACTCGATTTGGTGATTTTCCATGATCAAATTTAAAATATTCCTCTATGTATGCTCCTTAGAATTAAAGGCCTACAACTTTTGAAAACGCAGATTCACACTCTTAATGGAATTTTATTCAAAACATGGATTGTCTTCCTTGGAACATTATCAAGTAAAAATTATATCTAGGAAATGAACATGCCATTCTTATCCATGAGATTCAAAATGTTATCCTAATTTAGCACCTCCACAAACTTGGGATTTCTTCATGGGTTCCTTGGTGGAGAGACTAGAATTGGCCAATTACCACTCCTTTTTATTAATGCAAAGCCCATATTGGTTACCACTTATTAGTATCCCACTAATTCATATTAATTCTTTAAATAATCAATAGAATCTGAGATATTCCTACCTATTTTGTGCTAGGTAGTTTGAAAATCTTTGGAAAATCCCAAAGATAACCCAAGAAGGCTCACTTTCTATGGTGCATTATAAAATAAGGGTTCCTAGATCAAGAAAGGATCAAGCACATGGGAATCACTAACTCCATTTTTCCTACCTACAACCCCGATACTATTAAACATCTATTTTGGTTTCACCTATATGCCCATCTTCTTAGAGATGGATTTAATCCCTATTTTAGCCCTTGCTTCCAAATTTTTCACATGGAAAATAATTTTTCTAAGGGAATTTTCAAGATGATATTATGTTTTATATATGGAATATATAATCATATCCACATGGATATATTTTTCTCTATTTTGACTAAAGTTGCCATTATCACCAATGTATTCCTCTATATCTTGGTCTAGGCAAAGAAAATCTATTTAGGGTTGGAATATTTGCAGACTATCATCAACCAATGAGGAAATGGGCCATGTGTTATTAGTTGGGAACCACCAGATCATCCTCGACACTGCTCCCACTCTTGGGGTCGTAGACATGATTTTTCCGCCACCACTCATGAAGTAAAAGAAGAATATCTAACCCCTATTCTTGACCACCTTATACCTTTCATGGGTGTGGTGAAGGGAGGGAGTTTGATTGATATAATGGTGAAGGTGTTGGCGGTGGAAGTAGTGGTGGTGCCAAGGGAAGTGGTTGGGACATTACTCCCCTCATTGGTGATGGTGGAGATGCTTAGGGTGCCCCCTTTTGAAAATTTCCTCGCCTTTATCTCTTGCAATTACTCCCACATATGAAGAAATGGATGAAAATCATGACAGATGGGAAGGAGTCCCATACCAACAAACCTTTTAGAGTTAGTGGGTGGAGTGAAAATCCTAATAGCCCTCCACCACCTCCACTAGAAACTTTCATGTTTTTCACCACCGCATAATTCTAAGTCTTTCATGCATGTTTATTGCTCCTTTTAAATTAAAAATAATCTCGAGTGCTAAGATGTAATTCTAACAACAACCTGGCACATGTGCTAGTTATTTTTCTCAATTTGACCATGCTTTTTAAGGGTGTGCTACCATATCACCCATTTTTTTATGAATAAATTTTTACTTTATATTATTAATAGAGATGATGCTTTTAAATCAACAAAAAAATACAATTGTGGAGATTTTATTTTTACATTAATTGTTTGGACCATAACATGGAATTCATCATCATATCGAAGGAAATAATGTTACTCTTTATATGATAAATTGTGGATGCTAATAAAATATTTCATTCATTATGCTAGTGACTATTTGAGATGATCGATTCAAATATCCCATAAAATTTCAAATCTCTATGACCCCTTATTTTAATCACAATAAGGATTTTGTACTTCTATTGGTGAGGATGATGTTATGTTTATGCCCAAGTACTTCTCACAGTTATGTGGATGGGTATTTACCCGTATCCAAACTTGTATTTAATGTGTATTCATTCCCAATTCTTTACCTTAATAAGAAACAAGTATTTTTTTGTTTTTATAGAAATAAAATTATAGAAAATTTGTCTATGAATACCTTGCAACCATATTGTTAGGTTTTTTGGGCAGAAAAATTACAACACATTCATAGTTGTGGATCGACCCGCGACTATATTTTTGTGCGTTTTTAATAGATCTACAAAACCAAGTGTTAGATCTATAACAAAAATGTTACGAAAAACAAAACCAAACTAAAAGGACTAATAAAACCCTAAATAAGCACTATTAGATTCAAAAACAAAGTAATTTACCCACAAACGAAATGGCCCCACCGAGGTTGTCAAAATGTATGCCTAAATTTGGATCACCTATAAGATGTATTAGTTGATATAACAATCACCAAATCAATGCTACTAAAAATAACAGCTTACATTGTCATTAAAAAAGTGAGGGACAATCATGGGTTCTTTTAATGGATAAAGTGGGTAAGCTTCCCGATTTGAATTTATAATGTGCACAAAAACACACTTATAATAATGTTAACTTAGTTTTTGGTGGTTAGGGGACTTGCCTTGGTCATATACCTAACCATTTAAGGAGATAAAAGACATTTTATTGAATTAAAATGACAAAACAATGCATGAAAATGAAATAATATGCCCGACTCAATCGTAGGACAATCACAATTGCGATTCAATGAAAATTACATGGAGATCACAAATGAATCGTAGTTGTGACTCACACTGTGTTGAATTTTCACTAAAACAAAGTGTTGTAACAAATCGCGCCTATCTTTTTTTATATCTTCCTTCACCTCTCCAAGACCTGCAATACTAAAATATGTGAGCAAAGAAAAAAAACTCAAGTATGGAATCAAGTGCACAAAGAGTCGGGGGTTGGAATGATGGGGATGAGTGGTGTTTTATAGTTTTTGGAGTGCATAGAATAATGTGACACATATGGGTGCAATGTGCATAGGTAGGTGAGATGATAAGGGTCCATAGTGCATTGGGCATGCAAATGGGTAGGTGGGATGGGCAAAATTAAATGTGAGCGGGTGAGGGTTAGTAAATGAGTGAAGATAAATGAGTGTACCCCCGAGTCCATGTAGGGACTAGAGATGAGTGAGAGACATGGAGTAAGTGACAGATGAGGTAGATAATGGTATTAGATCGGAGGATGTGGATGATGAGTGAAGAAATGATGCCAAATAGAATCCATAAAATGGTGGTATGTTGAGGACGTGAGTGTGGGGATGAAGAAAACAAGAAATATGTTAAGTGTGATGAATGCACGAAAAAGTCGGCTGGATGGGAACATGAAAATAGATCAATGTGAGAAGATAAAGTGATATGAAGCATGGTACTAGTGATGATGTTAGGTGGATGAGGAGTGGAGAACATATTGATGTTTAAAGGAAGCATGAGAGACAAGGGTGTGGTCTTGTGATGAATGGGTGTGATGAGAGGAAGATTGCATGGAATAGGAAGGGGTATGTAAGAGTGGATGTCAAACAAATGAGAATGTGGGAGAAAATCAAAATGATGTGAAAGTGTAATTGAATGTGAAGGAGGATTTTGAGGCAAATGTGTAAGAACAAATGGTTTTATGGTCGTGATAGATGATGTGAATGAAGGAGGAGGATCTAGTAATAAGAAGTGTGCCTAAACAAGTGGTGATGGAGGAAAGAAGGTGCATGTGGAAGAATGATCTAAAAGAGGTGAATCAATGAGATAAAGTGTAGGTGACTTATGAGGAAGGATGGAAGAACAAGTGGATACAAATGACGAGGAATATATGCAAGAGGAGTGTGAATGAATGTAATAGATGGTATATGGTGCAATAGTGGTGTCGGTTGCGAAGAATGGTTCTTGAATGAGTGATGATGAAGGAATTGAGATGCATGTGGAAGAGGTCTGTAAGATAGGTGAAGTGATGAGTGGAACCATATGTGATGAAGAGTGCAATGTAGGTGTGGTAATGGGTTGTGTGATAAGTGGAGTGTATATGATCAAACCAAGTGATGAATTAGAGGATGTGGTGGGAAAGATAGAATCACATGATGATATAAATAATGGAAATGTGGAGAACTCGAAAGGAGGATGATGAGACCACGTCCAAAGTGGAAGCACATGATGGTGGAGATTGAGAAGGGGATGACATAGATGAGGAGACACTAGGTGTGCATGGTGATTGAGAGATAGTGGAAAATGATGATTCAGATGATGGAGACATGACACATGGGGAAGAAGTGGGAATAGTAGTGTGGGAAGTGATTGAATTAGTAGTAGGAGGTGAAGTCAAAGGATATGGAGGTTCAATAACAATGTCCCCTTATCAAGAAGGTATTGAATGAGGTTGTGAAGTTGGGGACATGATTCAATGGAATGACCATTAATACGATGATAGGCACGTGTTTCTTGGGAGGCACGCCACAATGGTGGGGGTGGTACGAGAGCTAGAATGATAATATGGGCCTCAAGCAACTTGCGGATAATTGTACTAACTTATCATGTTACGCTCGTCCATTAAAGCGCAAATCTTGTTCCACGGGGTGTCATGTCGGATCCAACTTTTAATCAAATTGATGTATCTCATTCTAGGCAATTCGTGGGTATTCCATTCAAAATATTCGAGGACCCCTTTAAACATTTATCAATTGTGTAGTCCTTGTTGAGATAATGTTTTCCATGGCATTGATCGACAAACCAATTTAAAAAGGGCACCAAGTCAGTTAACGATACCTTGTAAGTGTCTTGAGTAAGTTTATTTGACCAAACTCTTGGGGACCCTTAATCGCTCTTGAGAGTTGAATGTAGGTTTTTTTATAATTATTTAATAATAGCAATGTTATCGCTATCATCATGACTAATAAATATAATAATACTAATAGCCATGATTTGCGATTCATCATATGTTATTAATATAATAATAATAATAAAATAAATGTAATAAGATTAATAATTGCGTAATTTAAAAGTTAAAATAAGTAGTAAATTAAACAAAATGAATAAGTAAAATAATACAAATATATGTAGATAAACGTATCGATTAAGTTTTAAAAATATAATAGTGCTAAAATTTAAAGATTGAAATTTAATGTGGTGATATGAATAAACAAATAAAAAAATCTTTGTTGCGTGCAAGAGGAGTAGGTGTGAATTTAAGGTGAATTGATGGAGATGTTAAGTGTGTGCGGGGAAAATTTAAGGCGGGTGGTGGAACTCTGCAAAATCTGTATAGTTTTTATTGTTGAAAAGAACTTGGAAAAACGTTTAAGCAAATGCATTTTGTAGGTTTTGAACCAAGCTCTACGACCTTGGTCAGCATCTTCCCAGCCGCTATCAAAAATAAGCTCTATTGCAGACCATGGACAACTGTCAAAGCAAAATGGATGAGGGATTTTGTCATGTTGTGCCAATGTGGATGCCTACACAAGGCACAGGAACAGTTTGTCAAAACGTGTTGGAAGAAGCGTGGTTTCAAGGAATGCGTTGATTGTTGGTTTTGCACAAAATGGCTTTGTTGGGACGGATATAGAAATGTTTAAGAAAAATGCTATTGGCATGTGTGAAGTCAGCTTTGCAACCTGCAGCATTCCCCACGCCTATGTCAAAATGGTGTTCTTGAAGAAACTTTTAAGGCTATTCAAAGAAATGCCTCAGCCAAATGGCATCTCATGGAGTGCCATGGTTGCAGGTATGCACAAAATAGGTGTAGGCACATATAAGAAAACAATGGACTATTTGATAAAGGTGTCCATGAGATGTGGCCTCATAGAATGTTTTGTTTGCAAATTATGGATACCCACCAAAGCGTAAAGGAGGATGGACGGTCCCTTGTCTGCGGTTGTGGACGCATTTACGAGGCATGCAAGCTGTTGCCTCCAAAAATGCAGTCATATGAAATGTGTGGATTGTTGGATATGGAGAAAATGGTTTTGTTGTAATGGCTATAGAAACTCTCAAGCAAATGATAAGAGTTTTAAGCAGGTTTAAGACGTCCATCAAGGAGATTCGAAACATGGCCTTTGTTTTTTTGCCGTAAGAATTATTCCATCTAGGTTCTTTGATTAGCTTTACTCAGTATAATGTGAAGAAACAATCCTCTGGTTTCATGACATGGTTGGTTTTTGTGCTTGACTTAGCCGCTTCATTTATGTAAAAAAACTGATATTGCTACCTCAGCAGGATGCGAAAATGAAGCACAAAAATTTTCACATTGGGTTTATTTGTATAACTTTCCCCAAATGTGAAATAGTTTATTTTCGAGAGGGTAACATCGAAAATGCGTATGTGAGGCAATTTTTTTTAGTTTTACAATTTTCGACACTTAACTCGATTTTGATTTTGACATTGACACTATGATATTAACAACGATATTGTGACATGACGACTCAAAAATAAAAAGACGACTCTTTAACTTTGATTAGACCAATAAAAAAAATAACATTATAAATAAACTTTAGACGAGGATTCTATGATTGAAAAGAATATTTAATTGACGCACAAACTATGACTAAAAGGCACAAGCTTATAAATAATTAAACACCCACTAATATAAACATACCACGAGGACAATAAAATGACAATGAGGAAAATATTAAAAAAATAGTCCCTAGAGGAGATCCTCATTGACTTGGCACCTAATATGATAAAGACATGATACTAAATAGGCTTGTATGTTTATAAAGTGACTACTCAACCACTGCCCAAACCAAATTACACAAAATCGACTTAACATTAAATTTTAATACTAAATAGTACTATGGAAAAGACTTGAATACAACTTACTAATTAGCCGGAGGCTTCCACCTTTGAGGATGCCTTTGCTGGAATGTGTCAAATTCCAGCAATTTTTTCCGGCAATCAAATTCCGACAACCTTTTTCGGCAGTCAAATTCCATCACATTGTTCATGTCTGCCCATACTTTCCCGAATGCACTTTTTAATTCAAAATTTTCTTTCTGAATTCTGTGTGCCCAATTTGGAGTTTAGAGGAATGGCTTGATGTTGGTATTCACATAAATGAAAAGCTGCAACATCACATTTATCTGGGATTTTTGTTGATTGAGGATTGTTGTGAAATGATTAAAAATAGGTTTTTTAGTTCCAACAATAGTTCTACCCTGCCCCTGAGCACTGGAACGGGTATGGTTCCCAAATGTTAGAGGTATCTTCGACCGCTGCAGTCCTGTGTCACCAAGAAAAATGTTTTTCGAGTAAATAAAATCCACTCCTTCATCAGTGACGGGATTTGCATTTGCTACACAGTTTTTCAAAACTACCGAACCTAATCAGCTCGCCTTTTCCAGCATTCTCCCAGCCTGTAGCAAAATAAGAACTTTGGAACAGGGCGTGGACATCGATCAAAGCATAATAGAAATTGGTTTTTGTTGGATGTTGTAGATGCCTGTTCCTTTCGTTGATATGAATGAAAATGTTGAAGTATATACAAAGCATGTGAACTGTTTGACAAAATGCCTTAAAAATGTGGTTTTCATGGATTGCTATGATGCAAGGGTATGTACAAAATATCAATCCTCTCCGAGTAACTTATACCCATGAACAATTACTAATTCCATTCCACAAATTTGATCGATCCTTCCACTGCAGATCGCAATTCTCATGCAGAGATGCATATGCTGGATTACGTGGCACATATTAGAAGAAACTGATGCTATTTTCTCCAATTGAATGTACTTATATTTGAGTCATCCCTCAGGCATAATTCAAATCCTTCGATGCAGACGTAAGAGAGAATGACGAACTTTGAGTGCGCAGGCTGTAAATGTTTGACGCGAAACAGAGAAACTAGGCGAAGTGGTAGGTTTGAGTTTGGATTCCTTGCAACAACGCTTTCCGAACAAGTGCACGATGCTCTCCAAAATGAACACCAAAAAGTACGTTGTGAATGCTCAGGTATAGCCGCTCAAGTATCAAACAAAACTGATCCACGATAGCAGCAGATGCAAAGAAGAATTGACTGCAAAATCTAGAATTTGGTCTGAGCTCGAATTATAAAACACAAAACAAAGATCTTCTTATTCAGCAACACAATTTCCATGCTTTGAATAGCATTGAGATCCTAGGCATTTGATGATTTTAAATATCTGCAGTGTGACCCCCAACGTTTTACACACGTGTACACGGAAGAGGCGATCTGAGTATTAAGTGGATTCACCACAATAAAATCACATGTATTGGCGAATTTTGTGGATGATAGGTGTTAGATCCTGTCGCTGCCTTGCCTTGAAAATGCATCTACATGCGCTTAGCAGTCTTAACTCCAAAAGTTTCTATAACTATGTTATAAAATTAAAACAGAACTCCAAAGCCACTATAATATTTGCAAACGCACCACCCAACGAACTCTTCTCAACATTGGCGTCTCATTCACAGGGGCAACCAAGGAAATTTGAATCTGAATCCGAATCTGCCCCTTCACATTTTTAACAGACCATTTTCTCATTTCTATAACAGCCTGCTCTGATACCAAATGATAAATTTGGTCAGAGTTTTCTTATGAAAACCAGAATCTACGCAATACAAATCTACTCAACACATAAACTGTTGATAATATATTTCACCTGTGTATAATCGAATTACATTTGGCTATTATATAGCCATAGATATAGGCAAACAACTTCCTATAAAATAGGAAGTGAGAATAACAAATAACCCGGTATAGAAACACAGGTGCAACAATATAACCAAGAATCTAAGTACGTAATATTGTTTATACCAGGGGCCGACTTAAAGGTTAGGAGCGCCCTAGGCAATAGTTTGAGTGGGCGCCCTCCTCAAAAATTTATTTAATATTTTTTTTTCCATAAAGTAAATAAATAAAGTTTATCTATATTTTTGTATTTTTAAATTTACATCATGGTCATAATAAAATAATAATAAAAATATATCATTAAATTATCACGGAAGGATGAAAAATATTCTGTCAATGGAAAAAATTAATCGTAGGAGATGTTCAGAGTGCAAAAAAAAATATTTTATACAAGGCTTCTTACAAGTTTGATTTAGCCATATCAAATAGGTGACAAGAACTCTATCCTGAAATAAAGCACCATTTTTTTGCAAAGAAACAAAAACGTTTATGTAGATCTCATGGTTTTGTGAAGAGTCGTATTTGGACTAGGCCTACGGATTCTTCCATAAAAAAATAATAGAAAATTTTCTTAAAAATTAAGAATATAAAATTAAATACTTTTTTCGTTTAATTATACTCACCTCTACTAGATACACCAGCAACATTATAAAAAACACATTAATATTTTTTCTAGAACAAATTACACACCTACATAATTTGGAGCTACATTAGAGAATGGGTAATAATACCCAAAAAAACATATGTTCTTATAAATATGTGATATTTCCTTTTACTTGCAAAAATATTACAAAACGTTTTTGTGTGTATGCGTGAAATTTCTGTTACTATACAATAATATATATAAATGGGTTGATCAATATTAATTCTTCAGATAAATTATTTTAAAGTTAAGTTCTAAAATTAATTGACAAAAAGGAAATTTTTAGATTCAGCGCCCTTGATCGTTGGCGCCTAGGTAATCGCCTAGTTTGCCTAAGGCTTAATCCCCCTCTGTTTATAACAATATTACTATTAACTAACCACCCAAACTATAATGAAAACATTAATTTCCTAACACTCTCAATCACATCAAGAGGGTGTGAAACCTATCCACTTGACCAACTCATTGTCAACACTTTCATCCACCTATGCATGTCAATTGGACGCAATGGTGGGAGGATGCTATGACTCGACAACCAGATTTCTCATAATCTATGGCCGGTAGTTGGCTAAAATTTGGTGCCGCTCATACTCCGCTACCACCTCCGCTCTTAGCCAAGCGGTGGTGGTGCTCCAAGGAAATCATTTCTCTTAAAATCTGCAACTTTAAGTGGCAGAGCTTCGCCAAAAATTCAAATTGCAGATAATTACAATGCTCAAGGAGCTCAAATTTGTGCCCGCATGCATTGGCTTAAAGTTGGGGATCAAGTGTCAAAAGAATTCTTTCTTTCCCTTAAAGCCAAAAATCCCTCTCAACAATTCGGGCCATCCTTGATGGCGGAACTTAGGTTACCAATCCCTAACTCATGCTTTAGGCTTTTGTCAAACATTATAAGTTAGTGTTTCAAGCTCAAGCTCCTTGAAGAGCAACAAATAGCCCTTGACCAATGTCCGCATGCTCACCATTGATGACCTTCATGAAGCGGCCATGCAAATGGCTAATGACAAGGCTCCTGGTTGTGATGGTTTCCCATGCGAGTTTTATAAGTCACTTTGGGACACTATTGGCCTAGACCTTCATCAGGTTTATCTTGAAAGCTACCAGATCACCGCTAGGCTCGCATATCAACAAAGGGAATATCAAATTCATCCCTAAACCAGGAGATCCCGAGCAAATTACTAGCTGGTGGCCTATTACCTTGCTTAATGTCTCATACAAGATAATTGCCAAGGCTCTAGCTATTCGGTTGTGTCATATCCTTCATGTTGTCATCCAGTTGGAGCAAACCGGATTCATCTAGGGGCGTTGCATTCTTGACAACATCATTGTTGTTTGGGAAGGAATGGAATGGGCTTGTAGATCCAACCAATTTGCTATGTTCATTAAAATCGACTTTGAAAAAGCCTATGACAAGATTGATGGCCGTATATTCTGGTCATACTTTGGCCCCATCTTTGTTCAACATGTTTGAATGCTTTTTGCCAATGCCTCTCGCCTGCATTACCATTATCGCCACCGCTCCGAGCCTTTTGACTTACTCCGCTCTATTTGCCAAGGGTTCCCATTAGCACCTGCGCTTTATGTTCTTCACTACGGAAGGTTTTGGGTATCTTTTGGCCCAAGCCAAATCTCAAGGGCTCATAAGGGAATTACACTGCCTTCTACAAAAAATCTCAATTGCTCAATGGTCACTTTGTCGATGATTCTTTCCTTACTCTCATTGAGGAAGAGAACAATATCTGCAATGCCATGCATTGTCGGATATCTTTTGTTTAGCTTCTAGTTCTTCCATTCAATGGCGAAAAACATAGTGTTACAGGCAATCTTTCCTCCCTGTGCCCACTTGGATGGCTTCATTTGATTGGAAAATGCTTCATCATGGTGAGATGTTTAAATTCCTTGGTATTCCCTTTGCCTTTCAGTGTCACCAGCGGAACTTTGGCAATATGTGGTTCAATGGGTGGCCAAAAAATTGGAATACTGGATTACTAGGCCATTATCGTTGGTGGGGAAATTCCAAATTTGTTCCAAAGTCCTCGAAGCCACCCATGTTTACTACTCCTCATGTTGGGTGCCTTCCAAAGATTCAATTCAAAAATTGAGAAGCTTCTCAAAGAATTTCTCTAGGCTAATGCCTCTTCTGGAAAAGGTTTTCACAGAGTCGCATGGGAGACTTGCTACCTCCCCGTGACTCTGGGGGATGGGTCTTATTGATATATTGTGACAAGGGCAAGCACTCTATGCGAAATGGATAATTCGATGCATCACTATCATCAAGCATGGAAAGGACTTCTGCGTCATGGCATCGAGGAGGGCTCTCCTTATACCCGCCCTACCTGGAAATGTTTGGGGTTTGCCAATCTTCTCATTGCTCCAGTTCTATCAAATTTGTTGGCACTTTCGTGCTTAAAAGTATCTAGGAAAGCATGGGAATGCATCAAGTCATGGCTTCAATGGAAAGGCAATGGCTTCCGCAATGGCCTTTCCATCAATCAACAATCCATGTGGTCAGCATGTCATTCAAGTTCAGGATCGGTGTCTTGTAGAAGTCCTTGGAATTCTTGTGCTCAAGATTTTCAAGCATGGAATTCGTACCATTCAAGATTTGTTTTACAAGCACACACAATCCTGGGTTTCTTTGGAATGAGTTCAAAGCTCGTTTTCGACTCACCACCCAGATTGTGCTAGTATCATCAAAATCATTAATTCGGTCCCCACCATATGCTTTGCGCATAAAATATGTGTTCATCCCTCCCATCCTTGGTGGACGAACTGGAAGTGGTTTGTTGACACCCCTTTTCGGAATTACTCAGTAGTAAGGGTTATCGTTGGCTCTCCCCACATTTTCCCATGGTTGAAAAACTCAACACTAGATGGGGATTGCATTCTTCTCCCTCCTGTTGGAGAAGGAGGTTTGACACTGTTTGGTTTGCCTATGTGGAGCCAAAAATTGCACACTTTTTGTGGTGTCTTTTACATCAAGGTCTTCCGATAGGCCCCCACCGTTCAAATTGGTGTTCCAACCCCCAAATGTCCATTTTGTGGCCACCTTGAAACCTTGCTGCACTTATTCTAGTTTTGTCCCAAAGCTCAAGCAGGCTTGGAACTAGATTCATTCTTTCTTCTTCCCCCTCCGCCAAAATGTTTCACATGGAAACACATTCTTTTAGGAGATAACCCCAACTTTCCACATATGTTCTCCCATATTTGGCATGTTTTTAGAGGGGAAATTTTGTTTTGGTTATGGAAAGAATGAAATATTTTTTCTTTGCTAATACTAAAGTTGATCAACAATTTTCAGTGTATAATAAATTGATGGTTATCGGATGTTTGAGATCCTTTCCTCTCGCCATTCGAGATGTTGCTCCGTGCTCTTTCCCCACTCTACCCCCACTCTCCCTGCTAAGAGAACCTGCCCCATGAATCAGTGGTATGATGATGACTGCAAAGCCCTCCACCGCCAGCGTCGCTTCGCCTTCACACATGCTCTCCCCTCATTCCCATCTCTCAAGTCCGACTACCGTCGTCTCCTTCGCCACAAGAAACACACCTTTATATCTCGTCGCCGCTTTGAGCTCTGTGCCTCCCTTATGCACTCCCCTAAGTGTTTCTGGCATACCATTCTTCCCCGCCATTCCTCCTTACCCCAGGACCTACTTCCCACCTCCATGTTCACTCATACTTCCACCCTTTATGATATTCCTGGCCAACCCCAGATCCAGGTGGTTTCCCCTCCCCCTACCTGTCATATCTTCACCTACACAAATGTGAAGAAAGCCATTTTTGCCATGAATAGCAGCAGGCAACAGATGATGAGGAGGGATTTTAGGCGAATTCTTCAAGCATGGCTTAGACACTCTAAACAACTACCTCGTTGATCTCTTCAATCAAGTGGTTTGTACAGGTTTTCCGAAGTCATGGTCCCATCATATCATTCACCCCATCCACAAGTCGGGTCCCACTTTTGACCCGAACAACTACAGACGATCATGGTTGGCCACACGTTCTCCAAGCTCTATGCCACGGTCCTCCACATGTGGCTTTCTCGAGTTCTGAGTAGAACCATTGCATGGCTAGGGGCGCAAGCGGGGTTCCGGCCTACTTACTAGACCATCGACCACATCCTCACCCTTTGAGCCATCATTGAGGAGGCTCGTCACCAATCCTCTAAGGTCTTTTGTTGCTTCGTTGATTTTTGGAAGGCCTTTGACTTTGTGCCACGAGAAGCTCTTTTCCATAGACTCAAAGACATCGGTATCTCCGAAACTCTTCTTGCTGCCATTATGCACCTGTATGAGGATGTTCTTGGCCGCCTTCACACTGCTGTCAATTTTTCCGACTTCATTAGGAGTACCATCGGGGTTAAGCAAGGTTGTCCCCTCTCACCCAGTTTGTTTGGTATCTACATCGATGAGCTAGAATCCTTTCTTAGAGAACATATTCAGGAAGGGGATGGTTGTCTTCTTCATCATGTGTTGATCTACATCCTCCTCTTTGCAGATGATATAGTCCTTCTTGCTTCTTCCAAGAGGGGCTATAGCGACAACCGAACGCCTTAGCCTTTTTTGCGACCATAGACAGTTGGCAGTTAACCTTGGTAAAACCAAGGTTATGATCTTCAATGGGTCGAAGACTTCCGCCTTGCATTTCTTGTACAAAGGAGAGGAGATTGAGATTACTGGCTCCTACACTTATTTGAGCGTCTTGTTTATCGGACCTCGCTTGATCTTCGACTTGCCCTTTAGCCCCGCATCAACAAGGGTTATGGTTCTTTGACAATCTTAGAGAGACAGTGCTTCCGCCACCAATTCCAGGACATTTTGTCAAAGATGTCTCTTTCGATTCTCTTGTGTGGCCCACGGTCCTTTATGGCTCTCGAGAGGTTTGGGGACCTTCCGTGCTCGACTGATTAGGCTATAGTCAAGCGCGTCCGATCCTCATGCTCGGGCGCCTCATCCGGTGTAGAGAGACGGTTCCACTTAATATCATCTTGGCTGAGTTTGCTTTACTCATCCCTTTAGATTGAGACTATCTTTGGCCTTCTTTCACTTTTTTACACCTCATTCGGAGGTTTACTCGATTCTTCCGCATGCGAGAGCTAGGTATCTCTACCTTGCCTACCGTTCCTCTAAGACTACCGCTCTCTCTCGACCATTCACATTGCTCCCGCTGCTGGTATGCAAGAGTCTCGCGTCTTCTCGACTCTCTCGGGATTCAGATGGACCGTCTCCCACATTATAGATACTCCTGATGCCCCAACTCACCTCCTCCGGGTAAGCAGGATCTACACATAATTATTAGAGAAAAATTTAGTGATAGTTCATCTAACATACTTGGACTAGTCCCTCGGATGGGCTTCATTCTAAGATGGCTTTCTATGCTGCACATTTTCTTGAGATCACAAACGGGCTTATAAGTCGGCCTGCGTACATCTCCCAACATTGGCTACAGGAACTCTGCATTTCTCTAGGCCAATTTAGAGTGGGCTCTCATAGGCTTCGTGTGGAGGACCATCAACTAGACTGTTCGAAGAGGTTTTGTCAGCTCTTCTCTCTTTAGGAGATTGAAACGGAAGACCACTTCATTTTCAGGTGCCCCATATACTACGAGATTAGAGGGAGATTCCATTGTTTATTCCGGGAGCACCCATCTCTTGCAACTTTCTTCAAATATTGTGATCAATGGTGTCTTGCTCTATACCTTCAGGAGGCGTTCAAGCTTCGGTATGAGACCCTTCAGTGTCATCCCAGACAGGCTACCACTCTACAAATCACTTCCTTCTTTTCGGTTCTTCCCTCGGTGAGGGGCACCAAGCGGCACCTTGACTCCAACTCGAATTCCCAGACCATATTTTTTTGGACCTAGGGGACTACCTCCCAGTCCAGAGATTTTTTGTGACTGCTCTTGGTTTAGGGCTTGTTCTTAGAGGTCAAGGCGTCGACCAGTGCACACGAGAGGGCCCGTCTTACTTGCCTTTTTTCGTTTTTACTGCCAGTCCCAGTCTTCTCACGACTTTAGATACAGGCACGTACATATTGCAGCTACTTTGGTTGGCCTCTGGATGTTAGGCGACAAGGTGTGTGGTGGGTTCTTCCCGCCCTCCTCCTCGGCTCCACTCATCTGCACTCTTCTGGTCACACCAGCCTTTGCTTCTGCTTCTTCTTTCCTCTCTTTTTTTCTCTTCTTTTATTGTTCGGGTGACCCTTTCGGTCTCCTCGCTGCTATTTCTCGTTTGCATTGGTATGCAGTTCAAATCCCATTGACCTAATTTTGTGGTCATTCGTTGGACATTAATAAAATTATCTTATCTTATCTTATCTATCTATCTATCTATCTATCTATCTCCAATGTGCTTGTGGCAATTTAAGTTCGGAGCCAACAAGATAGCCTTGGAGGTGGAGCATTTATAGACTCTTATGAGACATTGGGGTGACACCCCGTGTAATGTTGCTCGGAGCCACCTTCGCCTTCTTGGTGTTCTCCACCGCGTGATCGACTGCTCCCACGGAGTTCGTGAAAAGTGCCGCTCCCAAGTGGCGTTCTTTAGCCGTGCTTACCAATCCCCGCGTAACCAAACGCAAAGGAGTGTTTCCCCACCAGCTCGCCAACACGGTTGGGGATCCCCCCAACTCGTCATCTCGGCTGGGGCTCGCCGATTGCTCGTGAGCCGCACACCCACGATGATTGGAATCTGCCACCTCCGCCCTCGCCACCTTCAAACAAGTTCCCTTGGATTCCCCTTGTCATCTCGCCCACGTGGGTGGCGACTGAAAATGAAGAGGAGGACCCTCCGGCTTGGGATGGGACATACTTGACTCTAGCAAGGACCTTCCCCGGTCTGGGCCGGCCTAATGATCACGACCCGCTCTTTCTTTGGTATTTTTGCTTTGCGGTGGCTTGACTCTCTTGTTTTGATGTATTCCTAGGCTCTGCCTAGTGTGTTCGTTGCTTTCCTAAGCTTGGCCTAGTTTGTTTGTGGTTTGAGGCATGCTCTCATGTCCCCTGCTTTTTTTGTTGGACAATTTTTGTATCATGTTGCATTTAATATAATATAAGATCTTTTTCATCACTAAAAATAAAATAAAAACACTTTGGCACAATATTTCCGAACAGATGTGAAACCCCGTACTTCTTTACGAGCATACATCAACTATGATCCATTTTAGAACATGAAAAACAAATACGTCATAAAAAGAGTCTAGGAAAGATCCAGTATGAAAGTGTCTTTGCTGTCCAAGTTGTACTCATAGCCTGAATGAAACATAGAACCCGATAGTGAAATGATAGTGAAATAATCTTTGATTAATACCCTGTCACCTTCGAGGGAACCTCGTGTTCATCCCCATTTGTAGTGGGTTCCCATTGAATATCTCGTCTGAATGGAATGACTTACCTGGTCTATACATTAACAGCCTGTAGTTGGCCAATATTAAAGATAAATTTGACCTTACACATTAACAATTAGTAGTTGGCCAATTCATTGATATTGTTGGTCTCGGACGAAATTGGAATCGGGAGATTTGCAAATTAATAGAAAATCTTTCGAGTCAGCAGGAATTCAGTCATTTCAGGTCAGAGGGTTGAGTTAGTATAGTATCAGACTTTTTCTTTCTTTCTTTTTAATAACAGATGGTAGGAAATAATAGGAATTGTTCGTGTTTGAAGCTATTGCCAAGACTCGACATGGCATTTATTAGAAAATTTATGCAGGAACATAACGACACCATCCTGCACCTTTTTAATTGTTATTG
Source organism: Taxus wallichiana var. yunnanensis (assembly GCA_018340775.1). Lineage (NCBI taxonomy): Eukaryota > Viridiplantae > Streptophyta > Pinopsida > Cupressales > Taxaceae > Taxus > Taxus wallichiana. Next base: position 32,100,764 of record CM031240.1, on the reverse strand, counting down.
ATAATTTCTATGTACATCTATGTTATGAGTTTAGTGCAATGCCAGGAAAAGCTTTGATTGCAGTTTAGGCGAAAGCCAATGTTAGAAATAAAAACTCAGTTTTTTTTTTCGAATTGAAAGCATGCTATTAGATTCCGTTGATAATTTCTATGTACATTTGTGTTACGAGTTTAATGCAATGCTAGGGAAGTTTTCATTGCAGTTTAGGCGAAGGCCAATGCTAGAAGTAAAACGCGATTTCTTTTGAGTGAAAGTGTGCTATTATATTCCATTAATTTAATTACATGTCCAATCAAAAAGGCTGGTGGAATGACAATTTGGTGTGGAGGATAGAAACATAGATTAAGTTAACACATCAAGTTCAAAATTAGGAATATAGAAGAAGAGGCTGCAATGTCAATATTCCTATTGTTTTTTTCTGTGAATTAGGGCATTCTTGTTTCTTAGGGCTTGTGATTCGTCCTAACAGTTAGAGGGTAGCTACAAGAATCATCATAACTCGGGTAAATGCCTAAACGAACCACACAGTATAGTGGAGTTGAGAGCCTGCAGCTACAATGGGTGATTTTGCTTCCGTTGTCAAAACTGAACCAACCCTTCTGTTGCTGTTTTTTTAACTACTTTTGCTACATGCAACTGAAATTTCTGCTATGGAAGCAACAATATATTCTATGTCAACTCTATATTTTAGATGTGTTTATACTAGATACTTAGTTGGATAGATCAATGTCATTCCATTCTCATACTGATGGACAGACTGAAGTGGTCAATCACATTTTAGTCCAGCTACTGCAATTGTATAACAGTGCTCGCCCTTGCACTTGGGAGGATGACTTGGTGTACATCCAACACACTTACAATAGAGATACACATGGTTATGCAGGGCATATTCCATTCCAAACATGTTATGGGTTCCAAGGCATTGCACCTCTTGAGATTGCTTTTCCCACCCCTACAGTTTCAGAAACTGGTGCAAAGTCCAAGGAATTGGACAAAGTAGATAAGTTCTTCCAACATATTCACCATTTGCTGTACGATGGTCAAAAGATTTTGGCTTGCCAAAAAAAGGATCACAAGGAACGTTGCAATTCATATCAAACACTGAACAGTTTTCAGATTCATGACAAAGTTTGGTTCCATATGGAGAATGAGCTATTCCAAGGTCCTCACCACAAGATCAAGCCATTGCAAAATGTCCTTACACTATATTTTACATTGTTGGTGAGAACACATTCATCATAGATCTTCTTCCATACTTGGGCATACATCTTGTGTGCATACACGCCACCTCTACTTGAGCCTTTCATGGTTCAACATCCATTGCATTTAGATCAGATCCGCTATGAGTTCAATAGAAAAGAATGAGATCATCGAAACTATCTCTACCTGCATTCATGATGGCATCAATTTGTATTTTAGAGTTGCAAAAAAGGGGTAGTATGCAGATCAAGCGAAATAGTATACTTTTCAGCAGTTTCAAGCCTGATTCCCAAAATTGGCTACCCACTCGATGGGGACCATATCTTTTCAAGAAAGAGAAAATGATCCAAGCACCACCGGGTTGGATTTGCAGCTCTCATAGCTCCAATGAACTCCTTGCAAAATTCACAATGTTATACTACTACCACTTCGTATCATGCAAACTTTGCAACGCCTGTGAGTAGCATTGTGAGGTGCATGTCATCTTGTTAGGTTCCTCGTGAACAACATGATCTAGTTTGGGACATCGGCAAAGTACTCATTTTTAGTAACCTGCTAAGTGACACTTCAATTTCTTCTCAGGTTATAGGAATTAGGAGTGATTCTTGGAACTAAACCATCTTGTAACTGATTTGAAGAATTTGTAACTCTCATCCTCTCACTTCCTCTTGGGACGTGGTTGGACATGGTATGGTCTCCATATTTTGTAATACATTCTCAAGGCCACACAATCCATCTCTGGATTTGGCTCACAAAAATATGCAATTGGCACATTGACATATCACACCTTTTTATAAACCAGCCAAATGACACCCCAGCTTCCAGGTCAAGAGACGGCTTGGGTAACTGAAATGATTGATGCATCAACTTCTCTTGGAACTAAACCATCTTGTTACTGATTCAAAGAATCAATAAAACTCACCCTCTCAGTTCTTCTAGGGATGTGGCTGGATATAGTATAGTCTCCATCTTTTGTAATAGATTCTCCATGCCACATGATCCATCTTTGGATTCGCCCACAGAAATATGCAGTAATGGTTTTTAGTGTAGCGTTGTATGCATATGTTAAACATCTTGATCACAATGAATAGAAGAGCTATATTTGCTATCCCTTGTTCTCTCTGAAGGTGTAATGGTGCTTCCATATTTACATGGCATGTTCCACTTAACATACGACTTACTTAGATAGACCATCTATTAGTTAGTTTGTAAGTTGTTCTCTATGCAAACTCCTGGGATTTGGTACGGATCAGTACCTGTTCATGGCAGAAAATAGAAGTAGAAATCAATCTCACAAAATACTAAAGAATAAATATTCTTTTTTTTTGCATTATTGGTCTTGTGGAATAAAGAAGAGTCACATGTTGGTAGTAGCATAGAGTATGAAATCTGATATATAGGAATTGTAGAAATGTATGTGGGCATCAATTACATAATGAATATATGATGTAGATGGAAGCCATAGAGCTGTAGTAACATCAATTTGTAGACTTATGTATGCTGGTTTTAGTAGCATAGAACATTGGGTTAGCACATAAAAAAATGTAAATCCATGTTGGTCAATTGTTCATTGGAATATCAAGTTGATTGTAGATTAGATGGTATCAAAGTGGGTTTTCCATGTGCCTTGTAAAAGTCTTTCTAATACATCTGTGGTTTGTGCTTATATTGGCTTCCATATTTGATCATTGACAAGGAAATGTAAGATATTATGGGCAAAACTTTGAAGAAAACAAGGCTTGAAGAGCTTTACGAAATAAATTTGCAAATTCAAGAGGAGATTAGAGAGCTAAGAAACATGGCGCAGCACTTGGAAATGGAGAATTAAGAGTTGTAAGTTAGTTTGACAAGCCATGGAGATTTTGTCACGGGTATCATAGAGAAATTGCAACGAGAGTTACTTGTAAAAGAAGAGACGCTGGCAAAGCTCCAAGCAGATGGTGAAGATGTGAAGTTGAGATAAGAGGCTTCCATGCAAAGGAGATTAATCTATACGAAGTATGCATAAGCCATAACTGAGGTATGTGTAATAAGCACTCCACCATATGATCTTTCTTCCAATCAAGCATCAATGTATCCTTTGGAAGTTTTGAGAAGCATACTTAGGGAATCGGTTTTAAGTTTTTGTTAAAGATGGGATATGATGGAAAAGGTTTTGGCGAGAGTTATCAAGGAATGATAAATCTCATAGAGGTTTAGGAAATATCTCAATATATAGCTTTAGTGGTAAATGAGAATTTGGAGAATGCTCCAAGACCTTGTAAAGCCAAGAAGCCCATACCACTATCTAAACAAAATAAGCCTAAGCGAGGAAACAAAATTATTATTTTTGTATAATCTAGTGTCTCCAAAGAATGGACAAGTTGCTAAAAAGAGGAAGTTATTATTGCACCACCTCAAAGTGCCAAAGTAGAATCTCCCACGGAGGACATCAGCTCGAGGTCCCCGAGATTTCACCCTGAAATCTGGGACCACCCCTTTTAAAACAAATCGTTCTTTTCAAAGTAACGGGTTGTTTTGTGTTAGTTTTGCTCTGTGAGCTTGTTTGCATTGCTCTAAGGTATCCCCAGAGAGTCATAAAAGCCGATTTCGACAAATATCCACATGCCAAAACTCGCTCAATCCCTTTGCCAGACTTTATCTACAACCGTTTTATTTATTTATTAAATAAATAAAGTTCTTTTAAAAATAGATTGAGCTAAAATTGGAGGATTTAGGTTATATAAAGCACTTCACCCCATCATTATTACCACAGAACATTCACCCAAGGGGAAGAATTTTTGCAGATAAGCTAATGGAGAATTTTTTTGAGCAATTGCCCGCAACTTCTTTTGTTTTGTTTTATTTCTTTTTGTCTGTGTTTTGGTTTGTTTTCTTCGGCAATTCCCGTAGCCTATTCATTCTTCTCATGCTGACCTTTCCCGCCTAAGGTTTTGATCCATTATTTTTAATTACTAATTTGTCTAAAGGCGATCAGAGCTCAAGATTCTTTCAGAAGATTGCAAGAAGTTGCTTGGTCCAAAAAGGTGCAAAAATGGATTTTATGAAAATAAGAAAAATATTGCCATCAATGTGTAGAGCTCGAGAAAATATGCACTTTTAGAGAAAACAACACCTAAAACAGAGCCATGGACTGAAAGTTATGGGACTTGTAAGTTTTTGCTGCTACATCTTCTCGGACCCTTTCCAAAAATGGAAAATTTTATTCTATACTTGTGTTTTCTTCACCGAAAATCCAAAAATGGAAATAAAATGCTGCTGATGAGTTTTCATGCAACTTTAAAAGCTTTCTTCATGCAAGTCACACTTTTAGGAAGAAACTTTCTTCCATGCAAGTTGCACTTTTCGAAAGAAGCTTTCTTCCATGCAAGTCGCATTTTTGGAAGGATGGTTTTTAAGTGCCAGTGGGAATTTTGGCATTGCCTGGAAGGTGAAAAATTCCCATGATGGAAGTCAAGTCACTTAAGCTGCCAATGGGAATTTTGGTAGTGGCAGACATGTGGAAATTTTATGCCTGCCTGGACAGGTGTTTTTTCCCATCATTAAAGTCAAATCACTTAAGTTGCCAATGTGAATTTTGGTAATGGTAGGCAGGTGAGAATTTTATGCTTCACGACAAGTTGTTTTTCCCATCATTAAAGTCAAATCACTTAAGCTGCCAATGAGAATTTTGGTAGTGGCATAAGTGGGAATTTTATGCCCGCCAACAAAGTGGGTTTTTTCCTATCATTAAAGTCAAATCACTTAAGTCATCAACGGAATTTTGGTAGTGGCGGTGTAGGTGGGAATTTTATGCCTGCACTGATAGGTTTATTTTTCCCATCATTAAAGTCAAATCACTTAAGTTGCCAATGAGAATTTTGGTAGTGGCAGGCAGGTGGGAATTTTATGCCTGCTTGACAGGTTGTTTTTTCCCATCATTAAAGTCAAATCACTTAAGCTGTCAATGGGAATTTTGGTAGTGGCAGGTAGGTGGGAATTTTATGCCTGCCTGATAGGTTTATTTTTCCCATCATTAAAGTCAAATCACCTAAGTTGCCAATGAGAATTTTGGTAGTGGCAGGCAGGTGGGAATTTTATGCCTGCCTGATAGGTTGTTTTTTCCCATCATTAAAGTCAAATCACTTAAAATACCAATGGAAATTTTGGAACTGCATGACAGGTAAGATTTCCCATCAAGGAAGTTTTATTCACCCATGCAAGTCGCATTTTTAAGAAAGAAGCTCTATTTCATGCAAGTCACACTTTTTGGAAGGATGGTTTTAAGCTGCCAATGGGAATTTTGGTAGTTGTAGGTAGGTGGGAATTTTGTGCACACCCGGCAGGTAAAAATTCCCATTGCTTTGCATTCTTATTTTTAACATGACTTCTAACCAAAAGTGCAACCCATTCGCATAGCTAAATGCCTAAAACCCGACTTTTTTAATTAATTGCCGGAAGCATCCAGTTTTGGCGCCTAGGGTTGGAAAGACTTATTTTTATTATTCGCTATTTGCATATTGATGTGAGTGCACAAGTGAATAAAATAATATTTTTAGCTTTGTCTAAAAATAGAAGGCAACAAACTTTATAATCGAGATCTCGGTGAAGAAATTAGATATTCATGCTATGGATCGCATAGTTATCTGGATCATTCGCAGAATACTCCATTTATGCCCATATTGGTGAAGAAAACAAGTCAATATCTCGATACATTGAATATATCTTCGAATCGAGGAAGAAATAGATCAAGCTCTTATAATTGCAAAGGCTTTCAACAAAATTCATCCTCTTGTTTCTAATGTAGCCCATGTGGAATTCATTGCATGGAAAATTCCTTTTAGGAGCTTGTGCATGTGCTCCCAATCTTCTAGTTGAATCCTTCATTGAATTTACTTGTATTTTCCTTCACCCGGAGTGCTTTCCAAAATTTAAAATTGCTCATATGCAATTAAAAATAAAAGGTGACGAGTTTTGCTTGAATTGTTTATGAAAAACATTTTATTAGTGCATGTACTGGAGAAGAACTGCAAAAGATTCAAGGATAAGAGGGAAGACAGTCAAAGGCAATACCCGCAAGCAAATCACAGTCAGTTGCTTCCAGATCTAGTTTGGTGAGAATCAAAGGAAAGAATTCAATAAAGATATGGGAGTATCTCAGATCCAAGCGCAAGAGATATCATTCAGATCATTCATTGCTAAAATAGATGAAGCAGAAGTACAATGCATATTGGATCAGCATGCAGAGTATGGAGGAAGGACAAAATAGAGTGTTGCAGTTGGAATAACTTCTTTTTCTTTCTCTTTGTTGGCTAGATTTTCTGCATAGCACAAAACCTAGGCAGTCATGAGATAAATCTCCCTCATTTACTGGTGAGGCTCCTGTGTCAGATTTGTCAATTAAAGTATGCTAATATCTAAATGGGGTTTTACTTTAACTACTCAGTTCATGAACCATAACTGAACAGTTCTGCAGCAAGTAAGCAATTGTTTAAAGAAAGGAAATATTTATAGAAGAAGGAATTATATAAACATAGAGAAGAAATGGGGAAGATGTGCATCTCAATCAATAAATAGCAGAGTTGATTGCATGCACATAGAAGAAACCAATAGATATAAACACAAAATTCTAAGCAAAGGTAGCTCTAGATCTAGATCTGAAATAACACAAAGTCTATTAAAAGATCTAAGATAAAAAGCAAGAAACACAATACACCGTGACACAAAGTTCTCTGGAAATTGCCTCCTGTATATTCCTTTTCTTCAAGTGGCTCTCAAGGGTTTCAGCACAAAGTTTGGAACACAAGGTTGCTGCTTACAAATTTCGATCATTAACCCGAAGGTTCTTCCTCTACTTATAGAATGTAGAGGGGCAATTACAAGTCGGAAGCTTTTAGTTGGTCGACACATGTGGAAGTTGGAAATGAAACAACTGCAATCTCCCTCCTGGAATTCCTCTTTATGCATGACATGTATGATTTGCAATTGAAAATAGAACCTTCTATTTGCACGCCGTCACCTATCTCCAAGTAGTTGACTTCTTTAAGTAATGGCTTTTAAACCAATCACTTTAAGTTGTATAATTTAATTGATTGCTCAATTACTTTGTCGGAGGAAAGAAGAAGGAAGAGGAAAGTTGCAGTTTTGTCCTTTTTCATGTCTGCATGCAGCTGATTCTTTTGCCTTTGATTCTCACCAAACTAGATCTGGGAGTAGCTGGATCTGGAAGCAAGATGGAATTGGAAACACTGGAATTGGAAACAACTTGGATCTGGAAACAACAAGCTGGATCTGGAAGCGAGCTGGATTTTGCCTTTGCCTTGTCTTCTCTTTTATCCTTGAAGCTTTTGCAGTTCTTCTCCAGTACATGCATCAGTGCAATGTTTGCCATAACTCTTTATTTTTAATTGCATATGAACAATTAAAAATTCTGGAAAGCACTCCGGGTGAATGCAACTTCAATGAAGGCTTCAACTGGAAGATTGGGAGCACATGCACAAGATCCTGGAAGGAATTTTCCACGCACTGACTTCTTCACGGGCTACATTTGAAACAAGAGGATGAAGCCTTTGCAATTATGGATCTGAATCTGGATCTAGATCTAGCACACTCCATGACAAATTCTGTTGGGATATGAATGGAAATGCTGCAACTTGAATGATTCCACTGCTTTTGATTGCACACATGAGGGAAGTCTTTCCACTGGATCTGTCAATCAATTCGGAAAGAGGTTTTGGACCTAGATCTGTGTCTCCTATGTCTGCAAATTTGGAAGTGATGCATGACTCCATTGTGCTTTCTTTTTCGTCCCTCTTTGCCATGACTTTGTCTATCTTTGTCTGAACAATTCTTTTTCTTCTTATTTGGCCGGATTTCTTCAAAACTGGTGCAGATCTGGATAATTCTTCAGATTTGAGGATATATTCAATGTATTGGACATTGATTAAAGCTCCTTTTCTTTTGTAAAGCACCTGTAATGAATTCCTGCAATTAATTCAGACAAAGATGGCAACCGGAACATGAACAATGAATTTTAATCATAAAAATCTGCACTATTCAAGCCTGCTGCCCCAAAAATTGATGTTTTATTTGCATGCAAAGTGAGCATGAATTTTTCCAACTTCACCTGAGCACCTGTATCACTTATGCAAACAATTATGCAAACACAAATCAACCTCCTTCAATGCATGTGCCAAAATTGGAAGCTTTCAGCATTAAATCCACCTTCTTCTGGGCAAAAATCCTCTTCAATATGGGGCGCACTTTTCCTCTGGGCTGCACTTCTTTACCTGTGAATTAATTAATTCATCCTTATGGCAGCCCATGCTTATATAACCCTCATAATTCTATAATTAATAATTGCCCTTCCTATTCCTGACAATTAATTAATTAAAAATCATGCTTTTCTCTTTAACTGGTGTGCTAAAATTGCATGTTTAAGGACAACCATCCAATAAATTAAATTTAATCAATTTAATCATCCACTCTTCACTCCACTTAAGCTTCACAGTGTGCTTTAACCTTAGCCACTGAAAATAGAAATTAATTTAATCATTTAATACTTTAAAAAGTATTATCTTTCTCCCAAAAGGGGCACTTTTTGACATGAAGGGGCTGCCATTAAATAAATTAATTTATTTAATTTTAGAGCAATCTATTTTCAACCACCTTTTGTCCTTTGCCTTTGTTGACTTTTCCACAAGCCTGGGCGCCTATTTTGGGTGAATAATTAATTAAATTAATCAATTTAAAGGCTGCCTTTACTTCTCCAAAGGGGGCGCACTTTTTGACATAAAGAATTCTATTTTTAAAAACACATGACAATGGGAATTTTTACCCTGCAAGGCAGCCCCGAAATTCCCATTGTCCCTCAAGTCATTTGACTTCCATAATAGGATTATTTACCTGCAAGGCAGCAATAAAATCCCATGATTCACTTAAATGATATTTCTTTTATTCCACAATGGGAATTTTTACCTGCACGGCAAGTAAGAGATTCCCTTACTGCTTGCCTCGCCTCTAATTTTTCAATTGTCACTTAAGTGGCGTTGCTTTCATGGGAAAAAGTACCTTGCTAGGTAGGTACAAAATTCCCACCTACCTGCTGCTTCTAATTTTCCCATTATCCACTCTTAATCCTTTGTTTTCCAAAAATGCGGCCAGCCGAGAAGAGGCTTTTTGGTGCACGACTTCGTTTTTCCCAAGAACCGGACCTCGATGGCGACTTCTTTTTAGTATAATGTGCGTATATGATCCCCAGTTACTCTAGGCCAAGAATTACGCCAAACCGCAAAGGAATTGATCTAGAGAAATTTCACGTAAAACAAAACGGAAAAACACAAAAAAGCAAAAAGTTGCCAAAAGTCACAAATAAAACCCGAGATCTTATTCTTAGTTAAAACCCTTCCGTAAATATGAATAATGATATGTTCGATCACAAGGTTAAATCGGAGTGCAAATTGCCTCAAACAGGGCTCAAAATAATTAAATACAAATTTCCCACAGACAAATCACGACGATAGAATATAACAATTTTGGGCATCTGGGTATTTGGCGAAAATGGCTAATATAGCTCTTTGGGAATATCTTGACGCAATACAAGAACTTTTTGGCTATAAAAACACAAAGCGACCCATTATTTTAAAAGTACGATTTTTTTTTGGATAGGGTAGTCACAGATTTCAAGATGAAATCAGGGACACCACTCTTATTTTCTCCGAAAAAGAAATTGAGTAATTAATTAAATTGTAAAACTTAAGTGATTGGTTTAAAAGTCAAGTTACTTTGAGTTATTGGAAGAAGTCAATTAATTGGAAATAGGTGGAGACATATGCAAAATAGAAGGTTCTATTTTCGCTTATAAATCATGCATGTCTTGCAAAGAGGAATTCTTGGAGGAAAATTGTCACTGTGTCTTGTTGGCTAGATTTTCTGCATAAGCACAAAACCTAGCAAACATGAGATCAATCTCCCTCATTTACCGGTGAGGCTCCCGTGTCAGATTTGTCAATTAAAGTATGCTAATATCTAAATGGGGTTTTACTTTAACTACTCAGTTCATGAACCATAACTGAAAAGTTCTGCAGCAAGTAAACAGTTGTTTAAAGAAAGGAAATATTTATAGAAGAAGGGAATTATATAAACACGAGAGAAAAATGGGGAAGATATGCATCTCAATCAATAGATAGCAGAGTTGATTGCCCGCATAGAAGAAACCAACGAGATATAAACACGAATTCTAAGCAAAGGTAGGCAATTGTAGATCTAGATCTGAAATAACACAAAGTCTATTAAAAGATCTAAGATAAAAATAAGAAACACAATACACCGTGACACAAAGTTCTCCGGAAATTTTCTCCTCCGTATATTCCTTTTCTTCAAGTGGCTCTCAAGGGTTTTGAAAGACAAAGTATGGAACACAAGGTTCATTGCTTACAAATTTCGATCATTAACCCGAAGGTTCTTCCTCTACTTATAGAATGTAGAGGGGCAATTACAAGTCGGAAGCTTTTAGTTGAATCGACACATGTGGAAGTTGGAAAAGAAACAACTGCAATCTCCCTCCTGGAATTCCTCTTTGCATGACATGTATGATTTGCAAATCAAAATGTAACCTTCTATTTTGTATGCCCTCACACCTATCTCCAAGTAGTTGACTTCTTCAAGTAATGGCTTTTAAACCAATCACTTTAAGTTGTATAATTTAATTGATCGCTCAATTACTTTGTTAGAGGAAAGAAGAAGGAAGAGGAAAGTTGCAGTCTTGTCCTTTTTCATGTTTGCATGCAGTTGATTCAAACTGGATCTGGAAGCAAGCTGGAATTGGAAATGACTGGAATTGGAAATGACAAGCTGGAATTGGAAACGACTGGATTTGGAAACAACAAGATGGATCTGGAAGCGAGCTGGATTTTGCCTTTGCCTTGTCTTCTCTTTTATCCTTGAAGTTTTTGCAGTTCTTCTCCAGTACATGCATCAATGCAATGTTTTCCGTAGATAACTCATCATCCTTATTTTTAATTGCATATGAGCAATTAAAATTTTTGGAAAGCACTCCAGATGAATGAAAATTCAATGAAGGGTTCAACTGGAAGATGGGAGCATTTGCACAAGATCTTGGAAGGAATTTTTCACGCACTGACTTCTTCACGGGCTGCATTCGAAACAAGAGGATGAAGCCTTTGTGTCGGAAGCTTTTGCAACTATGAGATCTGGATCTGGATCTGCATATGGATTTGCATCCGCATCTACATCTGCATCTGGATATGGATCTGCACCTGCATAACAAACTCTGGCAACTGGGTTGTGGATGGAAAAGTTACAGCTCGAATAATTCCACCGCTTTTAATGCATACGCATGAGTGAAGTTTTCCCGCACGCATGAGTGAAGTCTTTCTGCTCTGGATCTCGTCTATCAATTCAAAGAAGAGGTTCCGAGCCTAGATCCGTGTCTCCACATCTCGTAAATTTAGAAGTGATGCATGACTCATTGTGCTTTCTTTTCATCTTTCTTTGCCATAGCTTTGTCTATCTTTGTCCGAACATTCTTTTTCTTCTTATTTGACCGAATTCTTCAAAACTAGTGCAGATCTGGATAATCCTTGATTCGGAGGAAATATTCAATGTATTGGACATTGATATAAGTTTCTTTTCTTTATAAAAGCACCTGTATCACTTCTACAAACAATTATGCGAGACACAAATCAACCTTCTTCAAAGCATGTGCCAAAACTAGAAGCTTTTAGCATCAAATCTACCTTCCTCTGAGCAAAATCCTTCTTCAAATGGGGCGCACTTTTCCTCTTGGCTGCAATTCTTTACCTGTGAATTAAATAATTCACCCATATGGCAGCCCATGCTTATATAACCCTCACAATTCTATAATTAATAATTGCCCTTCCTATTCCTGGCAATTAATTAATTAAAAATCATGCTTCTCTCTTTAAAAATAGCATGTTTAAGGACAACCATCCATTAAATTAAATTTAATCAATTTAATCATCCACTCTTCACTTCACTTAAGCTTCACAGTGTGCTTTGACCATAGCCACTGAAAATAGAATTTAATTTAATCAATTAATACTTTAAAAAGTATTATTTCCTTCTCAAAAGGGGCTGCATTAAATAAATTAAATTTATTTAATTTTGGAATTCTATTTTTAAATTCCTTTTGTCCACTTCCCTTTGTTGACTTTTCCACAAGCCTGGGTGCCAAAATTGGGTGAATAAATATTAACAAATATTTATTTAATGCATTATTATTCACCCAAGGTGGGTCGCACTTTTTAGCATAATAGAATTCTATTTTTAAAAACACATGGCAATGGGAATTTTTACCCTGCAAGGCAGCCCCGAAATCCCATGATCCACTTAAGTGATTTGACTTTGACAATGGGATTATTTACCCTGCATGGCAGGCAATAAAATCCCATGATTTCACTTAAGTCACTTTTCTTTTATTTCACCATGGGAATTTTTACCTGTAAGGTAGGTAATAAATTCTCGCCTGCCTGCTGCCTCTAATTTTTCCACTGCAGCTTAAGTGACTTTTCCATCATGGGAAAAGTACGTTGCAAGGTGTAATAAAATCCCACCCGCTCGCCGCTTCTATTTTTCCCACTGCAGCTTAAATCCTTTGTTTTCCAATAATGTGCCCAACCACGCAGGGGCTTTTCAAGGCACGACTTCGCTTTTCCCAAGAAGCCGGACCTCCGATGGTGACTTCTTCCGGCACAATGTGCGTATGTGTTTTCCAAATGCTCCAGCCAAGAATCGACTAACCCGACAAAGGAATCGGTCCAAAGAAATTTCACGTAAAAGAAACGGACAACACAAAAACACGAAAAATGCCAAAAGTCATAAATGAAGCCCACAACTTATTTTTAAAACCCTTATGGTATATAGGAATAATGATATGTTCGATCACAACAGGGTTAAAACGGAGTGCAAATTGCCTCAAACGGGGCTCAAAATAATTAAATACAAATTTCCGGTAGACAAATCCCGACGACAAAATATAACAATTTTGGGCATCTAGGTATTTGGCGAAAAGATTAATATGGCTCTTTGGGAATATTTTGACGCAATACAAGAACTTTCAGGCAATAAAAACACAAAACGATCCATTATTTTAAAGGTACGAATTTTTTTTGAATAGGGTAGTCACAGATTTCAGGATGAAATTTGGGTACACCAAATGCTCCGTCTATGGACATCTTAGCAATAGCTTTCTTAATGCCTTCAAAAGCTTCCTTTCCTTCAGAGGACCAACCAAATGTCTGCTTTCCTTTCATCATTTGGGAAATGTTCAAAGTCAGCTCTGCAAAATCGGGATGAATCTTCTTAGGAAGTTGATCTTACCAAAGAAAGAGTGCACTCCCTTTTTGCTTGTGGGAAGAGGAATCACTGGATGGCTTGAACTCGTTCAAGATCAATCTTGATTCCTTCTTTGAGACAACATGTCCCAATAGCTTGCCCTCCGTGACACAAAAGACAGATTTCTTGGGATTCAGAGAGACTCCATGTTCTCTAGCATTTCAAGAGGACTGTTTCAAGATGCTGAAAGTGATCTGCTCTAGTTTTGGAAAACACAGTTAAATCATCTAGATACACAACAATACATTTTCCTTTCAAACTCCCGAAAGCCAAATCCATTGCTCTCAGAAAGGTGGCACCAACATTAATGAGGCCAAAGGGAATCCTCTTGTAGGCAAAAGTACCCCAAGGAGTGGTAAAGGCAGTCTTGTGCTGATCTGCAGTATTGACTTCCACTTGGTTATATCTTGAGAAACCGTCAAGCATGGACAACATTTCCAAACTTGTGACAGCTTGTAACACCTGGTCCATCATGGGTAGGGGATAATTGTCCTTCAAAGAAGCCTGATTTAGATTCCTGAAGTCAACACGATCCGAATCTCACCGTTTTTCTTCTTGACAGTACAATATTAGCAATCCATGTTGAATGATGAATGGGGAAGATGATCTTGGCTTTCAACAACTTCTGTATCTCTTGGAAAATGGTGTCGGCAATCTTTGGATTGTACTGCCTTTGCTTCACTTGAAAGGTTTAATCCCAGGTTTGAGGGGAATGAAGTGTTGCATTTATTTTGGCTGAAAGCTTTCAGATCATCATAAGAATAAGTAAGGACATCGACATACCTCTTCAAAATATTTACCACCTTCTTCTTCTCCTCTTGGGTGCAACACTTTCCAACATTCACCATTTTGGGTTTGACAGACTCCCAATGTTAATCTTTTCACATTCAAGAGATCACGAGCTCCTTTTCGGAAGCCTTGAACTTGAACCACCAAGAGCAACTTCCATCAAATTCCAAATTCCAAACGCTATTAGGATCATGGAGCACTTCTTTGGGACATTCGCCTCATCTTGAGACATGATCATGTAGTTGTCATGCCCAATATCTTCATAAAGTATTTGTGCCTTGGGATCATTTGTCTTTTGCACAATATATTCATTGCTTCTCGGGCAACAACTTCTTCATCTTTCCATTGATTGGTATAAGGGCATGTGACCAATCCATTTGAATTTCTCCTCCTACATCCTTACAGAAATTTCTACTCAACAACATGCCATATGAAGGAGGAATATCAACTACCAAAATAGTAGCTAAAACCTTTTTCTCTGGAAAAGCAGCAAAAGCTACTTGTGCATCCTTAATTCTTCCGACCAAAGGCACCTCCCTACTCTCCATGGAATAGCAAGAACCAAAAGTGTGTGTGAGGGTAAGACCCAAAGCATGAGCCACTTTGGCAGGCATCACATTGTCCGATGCTCCTGAGTCTATGACACAGTTGTTGAGTCTATGGCCAGCTATGAGGAGGGTCACATAGAATGGTTTGATTTTCTCATTAGGTGAGGTGACTGCAGCCACAAGATTTGGTTGGGATGCGGAAGAGGGAGTGGGCAAAAGACCTTTAGAAGTGTTGGATGAAGTTTTGGAATGGGAATTAACAAAGTGGACCATTTTGGCAAAGGCTTTTGGATGGGTTTGATAAAACTCACCTCCGAAATCTGGATTTTTGTCTTCTTGAGGTGGTCAATGATATCAAAAGATCTAGAGGTGGATGGGGTATCATCACAAGGAATCCTAGGCTTATCAGGTTTGAGCTGGAGAATAAGAAGTTTTAGAAGCAGAGTAGAGAAGAAGAATTAGTAGAACTCACCTTTTTACGTGGATGCAGTGGGAATAGGAGATCCTCTTCTTGCAATCATTGGAATAGTCGTGGGATGCTCCTTAGATTTTTTAATGGGCTGCATCACTTTTTCTCTCTTATTTGTCTGCTCCCGAGTCATAACAACATATGACTCACCGTTCATCTCTCGCCACTACATCATAATCATCTTCCTCATCAATGCCCTCAGTAGTGAGGAAATTAACTCGAGATCCATCAAGTTCTTCCAGTTCTTCCTCAGCCTCTTCTTCAGGTTCTTCAAAGTCTTCATTAACCTCTTCGTCATTAGGTTCTTCAACTTCACAAGTCAGGGACCTTGATGGGTGGTCCTTCGATTGCCAACCTTGTCTGAGAAGAAGGCAAACAGTTTCTAGGCTGAAAGTTCTTCCTTGGAACGTCTTGATAAGGAGCATGCTGAGCCAATTGTTTCTTGATGGCAATGAGGTCATTGGAAGCTTTTGTACTAACTGATCTGCATTAGCTCCAGGAGTAGAGGAAGAGGAAGAAGAAGTTTTGGATTTGGAAGAGTCTCTTTTCAATTTTCCAGACATGATCAGGTCATCTTCAACACTGACGGCTAATCTTTGATCAACATCCAAAGTTGCAAGATTGGCTCTTCTCAGCGCATAGCTTACTTTAGGCAATTGAGCGTTTAGGAAGAAACATTTTTGAATTTGATCCACAGGCCGGGTGTTTTGTGGGATCTTGTTAATCAACTTGTTGAACTTGGCCACAAATTCTCTCATGGGCTCTTGTGGTTCTTTCTTGATTTGAGAAATCTGGGCTAGCAAAGCATGCACATCTTCTACAGGTTTGAAATGGTTCTCAAATTCAGTTCTCATGGTAGTCCAATTGGTGATGGTCCTGGGAGATGGTAAAACCAATTTTCTGCATTGTCCTGCAAAGTCTCCACAAAAAGCCTCACAGAGACATCCTCATGTTCAACTCCAAGGACTCCACATGCAACTATGAAGGCTGCAATGTGTTCATCAGGATGTACCTTGCCATCACCTCTGAACTTGGGAAATTTCTTTCTGTTACCCCTGGGTAACTCATGCAAAGGTTGAGGGAGGGCAAGAGGCCCAACTCATTGGCCCCAAGGTAATGGAGTTGCCATCCTTGGAAAAATTGCTTGAAGTGGAACTGAAACACCAGTAAGAATTAAAGCGCGAAGATTAGGGCTGAGTTGTTCTTGAGGGATACCACTCCCAAAAGCTCTGTCTTCAATAGGGGTGTGCTTGTAGAACGAGCTCTTCTATTTCTCCTTGTTGAAGGAAGGGGAAAGCCTTGCTGCTCCAGGAGTTGAAACTGAGAATCTTCAATTCCAAGAGCCCTTCTTCCGCGAGTAAATCTCGGAGTTGCTAGATCAGAAATGATCAAGAAATTGTTCTTTAAAACTAGAATTTGTTGAAACGAATCCCCAACAGAGTCGCCAAAATTTTTGGTTGTCAAATTAGGACTTTAATGAAAACAACAGTTAGGGGACAGAAAGTCCCTCCTCTTTAATGGGAGAGGTTCCCTTATTGAAAGCAAGCAACAAAACTATTTACAAATGTACAACTTTCTACTTTAATGAGGAACTTTGATATCATGAAAGTGTTTTAATGCAAAGGTAGATCATCAATACAAAAGAATAGAAGAACTAAGGAGGGAAAAGGTAGAACATAACAGCATTCTCAGGAAATATAGATAGCAAAATAGTTCCTTATAAATGTTGAGCAAGGATGATATACTGAAACATAATCATTCATATTAAACCACCGTGTGTTATTTCATGACACAAAGTTCCGTAAATGACATCCATTAGAATACAAAGCTTCTTAATGCGATAGATTAATGATTCACAAACTTTAGACAAGCAAGAGAGAATAAATAGATGCAGATAGAAACAGGAAGGGAAATCTTCTGTATTGATAACTTTTAGTTCTTTTGCACTTTCAAAAATTATTAGAGTTCCAACCCCTTGGAATGGCGTGGAGAGCCTAATATATAGTTTACAAAGTGGTTACATTTAAGAATCGCTTTTTTTTAACTAAAAGATTAATTAAGGAAATACACAAGATAAAGTCCTTCCTTAAATTACAGGAGATCTGAACTAAAAATAGAAGAAAGTCAAGAGCCAGAAGTAGAGACATCCGGTTGTGGCTGAGGAGGGCCCACTGTTTTGAGGATCCGGTGCCTGAATCTCTTCAATGCTTCCGCTATCTCCAATATCGGGCACAAAAGTCTCCAAAGAGGTAGATGCTCAT
The DNA here is from genome assembly GCA_018340775.1 of Taxus wallichiana var. yunnanensis. NCBI lineage: Eukaryota > Viridiplantae > Streptophyta > Pinopsida > Cupressales > Taxaceae > Taxus > Taxus wallichiana. The sequence continues at coordinate 32,083,143 of CM031240.1, read as the reverse complement.
GCCCTTGAAATTTGATCTTCATTTTGACAATGAACAGAGGAATGGCCTTCAAAGAACAGACTCACGACAATTATTGCAAGGAGATACAGGAAGGTGGACAAACGACTCGATTTTGCAAAAATGCGGGCAAGAGATAATGAGCAGGCAATGTGACAAGTGCATAGACGGTTGCCTCTTTAAATAGCCGTTCAGAGAGAGAAGATCATAAATGCATATTAAATATACCTTGTGCCGACTCAAAAAGGTGAAATGCGGGAAAAGCGGAAAAATCGGCAACGGTCCATGGAACATTGGGACATGAAGGACGCAAAGAGCCGATTCGGTCGATGTGGGAATCGGTGAACAAGAGGCCCGGCGCACTTGGGACAGATGGGCTGAAAAGTACGAAAAAGTCGATGGACAAGGACTTGCGGGGAAATCAGCCAATCAGCGAACAGAGGCCCGCCCGGTACTTGGGACATGAGGGACAAAAATGTTTGACAAACCCGCAAGTCACTAAAATGACCCCAAGAAACGGAATTTTCACCATCTCTTCGAATTTCTTACTTCACTAAAACACTACTGAAGGGTGCCAACTCAAAATTTTCAATTTTTGACTTTCAAAAGAGGGGAATTTTGAGGGAAACAGCACACCACAAACTAGATGTTTTCTGAAATTTGCCAAAACGTGCATGATGGCAAGAATTTCCTTGTCATATATAGAGAAACTATTTTTGAATCTTTCAACTTTATGCCCTTAATTTTAATGGAGTCCCCATTTTGCATTAAATTACCTCCTCTTGAAACACCACCTTCTACCACAAATAGTTGTGAGAAATCTGAAATGGAAAATACAAGACATGAGCTAAAAACCTTCTTAAGCTTATCAAAAGCTTCTTGAGTTCTACCCCTCCATGCATGAGCTCCATTCTTTGTCATTTTGGTCAAGGGTGCTTCTATATGTGAACATCCCTTAACAACCTTTCTATCATAGCTGCATAAGCTAAAGAGTCTCCTCAACAGAGTTAGTGTGATAGTGGATGCCCAAACTAGACAAACTTGAATCCTCTTATCATCCACTCCGTATACTGATCCAGAGGTCATTTTGGGCATCAAAAGTTCCCAGGATCTCCCTAAGCCAAGATAAAGATGGAAGAGCACTTTGTTAGCTTTCCAATGCCTATTAGAACGTCCAAATCGACACCGTATGCTCCCGATGCCACTAGTCAAAGTTCATGGTCAAATTGGTCAACAAAGGAAAACGCATGTCAAACAACACCCTAGCTCGTGCAGAGCCTATTTGCGTAATTTGGAATTGATCGAGGAAAAAGTGATCATGGACGTGTTGGTTTGAGTCTCTGGTTTTCGACGGTCGGTTGCAAAAATTTGGGTTTCAACTAAGGGGCCCAACTATTGTTTCGGAAGGGGACCCGCCGCCATGTTATTTGGCCAACTTATTATTTTTCCAAGTAGCTCATTGAGTTGCAGCGAGATGGAGTATTGAGCTTTACACCGAGCTAGGAGACCGAGCTCCATATCACCGCCAAGTGTTAAGGAGCGCACTAACCACCGAGCACGAGTCACAAGGGCGAGTTCTCGCGATCGAGCCACAATCAACCAACTCGGCATTGAATTTATAACGGCCGAGCCGCTTTAACCCAACTCACCAATAGACCGACAAATTCACGAAGGGGGCTATGCCCATATACTTAGCAAAAGGAGTGTGGACGTGGCCGAAGCCATGGTCAATACAACCGCCCAAGGCTATTTTAAGCCTCAAATTGACTACCGCCCGACAAATGTGGGATAAAACCCACCACATGGCAAAGCAGCTTGGTCGGGTAAGGGCATGACTCGACAAAGAAAGGCGATGGCGGGCGAATCGAACCTATGACCTACCACCTCCAACTTGGGCGCTCTAACCACCGTGCCACATAACCTTTGCTATTATAAGCCTAAGCGATATGGGTTTTAACCCATATTTTGGGCCCGCCTATCAGTAATGTCCCCATTTTTGAAGACCCTTAGCCTATCTTTCTCCGTGGGCTTTTGGGATGATGCAAGGGGAAAATTATGTTAAGTAATTAAATAATATTTCCTGGAGAGTGATTTTAATCATTTGACATTATAAAACAATATTTATTTAATTATTTAATTATGGATGCTTGAGTGGTTTTTCCACCACCTTGGAGTATTGCTCACAAAAGAATAATTATGGAGCAATTGATGTAATTAATTATTTAATTTAATTCCCAAAATGCAAAATAAAAAGGGGAATTAATTAAATAATATTAGGTGACTTTTTTATTATCAAAATACCCTTAGAAAAGGACGCCACACATAGGGATAATAAAATACTTTTAGTTTTATGTTTTCCCTCCAAAAGGGAAAGGTCGGTCTTTATTGGATATTGCACCCCTTAGTTCTATAAAAGGGAGGTTGCATTTCCTTAGAGGGTTATGTTGATTGATCATTTGATTTCACTCCATGCTTGGAGTATTGGGATGTATGCCCTAGTTCTTGCATTGTGCTCTCTCTCATTTGGATCTATTATTGAAGAATATTGAAGACTCCATTGTTCTCTCCATTGAGCTCTCTTGTGTTGAATGTGTTTATGCATGGTATATTCATTCTTGCATTGGCGACTTGGTCTTGGGTATTGGCGTATTTATTTGGAGAATAAATCTGCATTTTTGTGAAGGGTTTGTGGTGCTTTGTGACTGTTATTATTGCTGCAATTTATTAGAGGCAAATCGACTTGGTTTGGGGTTTGATCTATCATGTTTTGAGGTTGTTTATGCTAGATCTATTTGTTGCTGTGTCTAATTAATTATTTCAGATGCAAGGGCTGATTATTTGAGTATTTTGGAAGGGTTTTGTGAGCTGGAAATTATTTAATTAATTTTCCCTAACCCTAGCGACTGGTTTTCAGATTTTGGGGCAGATTTGAGTGGGTTTCAGTGGGCTAAAAATTCAGTTTGTTAGTTCATTGGAAAACTCTTTATTTCTACTTTATTGTGCAATTTATTTCATGCAAAAACTCCAAGTATTGAGTAAGATATTAATTTTTGAAGTTTCAGCTGTTTCCGAGTGCATTTGAGGGCGATGGCGGGGATTCAAACCCGTGACCTACCTCCTCCAACTTGGGCGCCATAACCACCATGTCACATAACCTTTGGCTATTATAAGCATAGGCGATATGGGTTTTAACCCATATTTTGGGCCCGCCTACACCGAAAAGGCCCTCTAACCCCATTCCAAAACAACACGCCTTGGAGTTTTTAAGCATACAAGCCTAACTCAAGGCAGCGCAAGGAGCTCACAGAGCTCGCAAAGGAGAGCAAGACGGAGCTCGCAAAGGAGAGTTAGTGAAGCGTAATGGCTCAAGGACGGTGTAAGGTCCTTTAATGGACTGTTTTTGCATTTTGTCATTTTTGAGCAATGGATTACGTTTTGTGGATTTTGTCGTAACTAAAGATTTCTCGAAATTTCAGACGATTCACCCGAGCCATTGAGTTTTCCGATTTGTGTTCATTTGACGTCAATTTAAAGCATTATTCCATCGCTTTTGACGTAGAACACAGGGAATCGATTTCATGCAAGTACCTTAGGAAGATGGAGGAGATTATTGATTGAGTTCAGATTCCTTTGAAGGTCTGTTGAGAAGATTTCTTGCAGGTTTAGTTCCATTATTTTTTTTGTAAGGAGTTGATATTGTACTTTCAAATGATTTATAATGGATTGGTCACAATAGTGGACCCAAAGACATAGGCATTCATCGTCAAACTCCGTTATCAATCTCTTTTGCATGTGTTATGGTGCTTTGATGACTTGCATGCTATTTTGATTGATGACTTGCATGCTCAAAGGGAAATTGAATCAGTTAGGTAGATATCACATTTTGAAGAAAATCTTGTTGGGTGACCGTAAGATCCTCCTGTTGTACACGAGTGTGACAAAGAACTTTACCACATTGGACAAGTGTGTTAGCTATTCAAAGCCACTGATAAGAGAACCTCCCTTAGATTATAAATACAGGTATTCTTGCAAAGATTGAAGCTTTGAATCGATTCCTAGAGTTATTTATAACAAGAAAACCCTTCTCGGGCTCACACGAGGAAGGAAATCCTGAACTAGGGTTTGCTAAACAAAAAGGTGTTTTCTCTCGAAGGTAAACCACCAAAACTTCTTAAAAACTGGTAAAGATTACTATAAGGATGTCAGTTAGGTGTTAGCAAAGGAAGGGGCCCGAATCATTCAGTTTTGTCCAAGATATTCTTAACAGTTAAGACTACATACTTTGCATAGTCCAGTAAAGGGATTGGAAATGGGCGTAGAAAAGATGTTTAAAGGCCCAAATCAATAAAATAAGGTGAGAACACTGACACTATGATCTCAAGGTTACCCCTTTAAGTGCATCAGGAAGGACTGAGTTGCATGATGACATAGGTAAGGAGGCCGTGATTAGAGGATGGTAAGACTGAGTAAAAGGTGGAATTGGAGGTCATAAATGGGAAAAATAATGCTCGAAGGTAATTGGAGACTTAAGAGTTGGAGCCTAACAAAATTCTCATAGCTAAGGACAGTCTAATTCTCAAGGCTGTATAAATTCAGTGATCTAATGCTGATGTCAAGTAGTTAGATCTCATCTTGTGAATGAATCCATTCTAAAGGTCTGAATGCAAATGGAAGCCTCTATTTACTGTCAAGAAATTCCTTTCCTAGAGTGGTAAGTGCATGAAATTCAGTAAAACAAGAGGAACCCTGTCCTGACGGTGTTAGTAGAGACCCCAACCAGTCAAGAAGGATTATGGTGAGAAGGACCCTCAAACATAGAAATTGGAGCCCAAACTAGTCATCCACAATATTGAAGGGAAGAAGATATTGTAAAGGACATTACAGAAGTGCATGAAGGGAGTTGCAGATTACTACATTCATGAATTTATTAGTAGACAATGGTGGAGAAGCCTTCCTAGAGTAAGTTTGACAAGAACAGGTAAGTGTCTTGATTCCTTTATTTTGATCAAATTCTAAAGCTTGAACAGCATTGACTGACCTGTAAGACCAAGTTGAGAGCATTGTCCTAATGCAATAAGGTGACTCATCAAGAACTTGCATAGTTTGGAGGTTGTATTTGGAGAGCAAGTAGCTTGTTTTGCAGGCCAATGTTCATAGTTGCCTTTTGAATCATTTATGACAGTTGGATTTGGTTAAGTTGGTAGGAGTAGCACATTAGTTTGGTTCAAGCTCCAAAATAAATTTGGAGAGATTTAAGAATATCTTATTTTATGATTTATTTAGATTTATTTGAATTCCTTTCTTATTACTAATTTCATGATTTGTTTTTATTATTTAAATTTGATTTAAGCAAAACCTCAACCGCTGCTTGACAGGCCACTTACCACGAAATAATTTTCATTTGAAAATTAAGTGGATTCCTTTTATTGATAACGAAATACGCTTGAGTTAGATCGACGTTTAACATTATAAAGAAATTTATAAATATTTCAAACTCAAGGTTCACGAATGATCCCGAGTTGGATGAGTCGCGAGAAGAATGACTTCACCTCACAAATTGACGACACGGGGACGATCCTAGGGTTCCAAAAGGTTAGTTTGAGAAAGGACACTTCAAAACTACCCTTATTATTTTATTATCGCAAATGTTTAATTTAAATGCTACCATTTTTACGAATTATTCATAATGTCAGCATGACGCTAGAACAACGAACTCACTCAAACCAAGGCTGACTCGAGCCCACACAACTACGATCGAGAGGTGGTAACGGGAGGGCCACTACAGGATTCGTTGGGTTGCCGGCTATTACAAGAGATTTGTTAAGGGTTTTTCATAGCTGTCAGCACCCTTGACAGATTTGACCAAGAAGGGGTCTTTCACTTGACATATGCAACACATTAGACCTTCGACAAACTCAAGAAGGTCATGAGTTCGTGTCCAGTTTTAGCATTCCTAGACTTTTCTCAGCCCTTTGTGTTGGAGTGTGATGCTTTTGGTGAGGGCATTGGAGTTGTCCTAATGCAGAACAAAAATCCTATTGCATTTGAGAGTAGGTAGCTCAAAGAGATAGAAAGACGATTTTCTATCTATGACAAGGAGATGTTAGCCATTATGCATGCATTGGCTGAATTCAGACAGAACTTGGTAGGAGGTAAGTTTGTGGCAAGGACAGGTCATAACAGCCTAATATACCTCCTAAATCAAAAGGATTTGAATGAAAGACAACAAAATTGGGTTAGAAAATTGCAGGTATATGACTTTGACATAGAGTATGTTAAGGGGAAAAGGAATATAGTTGCTGATGCTTTATCCAAGAAGCCTACTTTGTGCTCAATGTTAGAGATTTCAGCTGATTGGAAGGCTCATCTTTTGGTTGAGTTTTCCAAGAATAATTTTGCTTGTGATGTCATGGACGGGAAGGTCGAGGATGACAGTACAGAGTGATGGATTATCTTATTTTTTATAAGGATAGAATCTACCTTGATCCATAATTGAAAATGAAGGAGAAGATATTGAGAGCTATCCATGAGACACCTTTAGTAGGACACCTGTTTATTTCAAAACATATAAACAAATATGGGAACGATTCACATGGAAGGGACTCAAGGATGATGTCTTGCAGCACGTTAGGAAGTGTTTGACTTGTCAATGTAAAGTCGAGCATACTTTTCCAGCAGGATTATTATAGCCTCTACCTATTCTATAGCATAAGTGGGAAAGTTTATCTATGGATTTAATTACTGGTCTTCCACGGGTGAAGGCCAAGGATTATATCTTTGTTTTGGTGGTCAGTGCCGACTAAGTATGCTCACTTCTCTATTCCTTCCGAGTATAAGGCACCTTAGGTTGTTGAGTTATTTTTAGAGAGGTGTTTAGACTCCATGGTCTACCCAAAAATATTGTGAGTGATTGGGACAATAGGTTTCTTAGTATGTTTTGGTAGGAGCTATTCAGTGCCGACAGCATTGAGTTTACTCCGAGCACTACCTATCATCCGTAGACAGATGGGTAGACGAATATTGTTAACAAGTGGGTGGAAGATTACTTGAGGAACTATGTAGCGGGGCACCATAATGCTTGGATCAGGTGGTTATATTTGGGGGAGCACTACTACAACACCACCCATCACACGTCTATCGGCATGACTCCTTTTAGGGCTTTGTATGGATACGATGTCACATCTTTCGTGGATTTAGTCATTGCTGATAGCAGGGTTTTGAAGGCCAAGGATTGGGTCCAAGAGAGTCAGGATATCTTGAAATCACTTAAGGATAATCTCTAGCAGGCTTAGAATCAGCAGAAGACCTATGCATATAGACATAGGGTAAAGATATCTTTTGAGGTTGGTGACTTGGTTTTCTTGTGATTGCAGCCCTACAAGTAGTCTTCTTTGAAGAAGAGTGGAGCAGAGAAGCTAAAGCCTCAATTTTACAGACCATACAGGGTTGTGAGGAGGATATGAGATGTTGCCTATGTAATGTCCCCTTTTCCAAGCTAGTCACCATGGAAGATTTTATGCCCATTCCTCCCGTGGGAATCAAGGAAGGAGCAAAGGAGGGGAACCTACCATGGTCAGTAAGTGGTGTACCTTCATAATTAATTATTTTATTTACTAATCATGGCATTGGAATGGTTCGATTAGGGGAAATAAGACATAAGCAAGGAGAATTTCTATTTTTTCATTATGAGGTCGGCCATGAAGTTTGTAATGTCCCTTTTTGGAGGCTGAATTTCGAAGACCTTAACCCATTCTCTCCCCGTGGGTCTAAGGAGAAAAGCAAGGGGAAGATCTGAATTATGTCTTTATTGTTGATTAGATAGTTGTTTTCATTTATTTTCATATATCCTATTGGAAGCCTAGCGCTCCAATAGAGGAACTTAAGTAGTTAGGTAATAAAGGTATTATGAGCATGTAGGCTCCAAATACCATTTAAATATTTAAAAGCACTTACTTTAAGGGGTCAGCCATCATTTCTTATGTTCATAAGCACTCCTTGTGGCTATTTAAGGAGGTCGCTTGGGCATTAATGATTCATTTATCTTGGTGAAAGTTGGCTAGTGTAGCCCTTTACTCTCTCTCTCAAGGACGAAACCCTTAGGTTGACGACGCTCATCCGAGGATAAAAACCCTCGTTGGGAACTTGTGAAGGACAAAACCCTTCATGAGGTTTTTGGTGTGCAAGTTGATTTGAAAAGCAATAAAGTATCTTTCTCTTGCATGTGTGGTGTTTTTGGTGCAATATTATATTTGTTTAGAGTGGAGCGACCTACCTTGGAGTGGAAATGTGGTATGTGTGATGTGCATTTGGCAAATCTGGAATTACTAGCTTGTTCATAATTTATAAGGCCAATATCTTAAGTTTCATGAATTTTGGAGCTTCCAATGTTGAGTTGTGAATTTTTAAAGTAATGCTGCAGACAAGGGTTTGTTGAAATTCATATCTCCAAATCTAGGGTATTAAAAATCAGTTTTCTTGCATTACATGATTGTTGATGATATATCATAATTTTAGAAACTTAAGTGGAGCTGATTGAAAGGGTTTTGAAGGCACAAAGGTGGGGTTGAAACCCCAAAACAGGTCGCTGCCCTAGAAAAGGGTTTAATTTGCAGGTTTACAGGTTTATAACAGCAGCTCTATAAATCTGATTTGTGAGCTTTGAGCCATTTCCCGAGTCCCCCAAAAAGGGACATTACAAAGTCGGAGCTTCTAATTCATCATCGGAACCAAAGCATGGGTACTTAAGGAAGTTCAAATGGAGAGGAGGATCATCATCTATCATATATTTTGACATCTACTGGAGTGGAGCTAGTGTAGCTTTTCTTCTTGCCATCAAGGATGAAAACCCTTCATCGGTCACCTATTGAGGGCAAAACCCTTCAATAGGATTACACTAGGGATGAAAACCCTCTCAGGTGTAAGGGTGATCTCACACGTAGGTCACATTGGTCAATGATGGGAAAATTGAGGAAGTTTACCACCTCGAGCAAGTTCCGAGATGTTCCAAACAAGTACCAACAAAAAATTGGTGGGATGCTTGTTGGCAGCCCAAGGTATGATGAAAAAAATCACGTTTTATCTCCTCTTATGTCGTTGTCATACTTGTGTCATTATGGGCAGCTTATTGCTAGGAAATATCACATGTCATGTTTGATGCCTTGTAATATAATTGGTGATGATGTGAAGAACTTGTGGAGTAACATATGGCACATAGATTTTTTCTTGCAAGCTTATGTGAGCATAAAAGTTTGGGTTCCGATTGATCCTTTGAATTATAAGGAAGTCCTTGTTGAATTCAATATTGCTCCGTGCATGTTGCTAGAAAGAAATTCCATGGAGGATTGTTTTGAATTTGTTATGTATCCTAACAAAGTTGTGAAGGATCCACTCTTAGAGTGTCCCTTGAAACCAAGTTCTACCCTCCATGGACAAGGAGTCATGGTTTTGATTGATAATGGAGCTACTTACAGTTTCATCGATGAGAGTTTAAGGAAAAGGTGGATTTGAAGGTGGAAGACTTCAAAGGCTTCGCAGTCAAGGTAGCGGATGACTACTCCATGCCATGCGCAAGGAGGTGTCCCTAACTCCTTTTCACATTGGGAGAGCATTAGGTATGTGATGATCTTTATACTATTGACATAGCTAGTATAAATCTTGTGTTTGGGCTCCAATGGTTATATTCATTGGGAATGCTCACTCTCAATTACCAAAGTATGGAGTTGAGCTTCATGGATAAAGGCAAGAAGGTGATACTTTAAGGGTTTGAAGTGATTGACTGGTGGCTGTAATAAAAATCAAAATTTGTGATTGGGGTTTGAGTCCAAACCCTTGGTTTCTGTTTGATGCCCTAAAAGGGGCATTACACAATTTGGAACTTGTATGAACGGATCTATGTGCCCTTTGCCACTTGAAGTGTTCTTCACTCTATCGCCACTTCCACTATGCTATCCATGATTACCACACATTTGAAATGACTTAGTAGGAAGCAAAAATCCACAACACTTTCATATCTTTGGCTGTCCACATCTTGCTCACCTTTCTCTTCCGGATGAAGAATGATTGAGATATCCTCCACACCTCCATCCTTGTGACTCATAATTTCTGAGTTAGGATCAACATTCTCCTCTTAGACTCTTCACATTCAACAAATGAAGCCCTTTTTGCCTTGACTTCATCCATACTTTGTTGAAAAATGTATGGAGCATCTTCATACTTCTTGTTAGAGTCCTGAACACCATTAAGTTGCTCCTTATAGGTTGCTGTTTTAAAAATTCTAGCCAGCTGAAAATCAGCATTAGCAACCAATAAAGCTCTTTTCTCATGTGCATGCCCCTCAACATGGTCTTCTTGGGACTCCACCTCAAAACCCTCCTACAGATCTGATTTTTTTCCGGTTCCCGCCCCACGATTTATTCCTTGACCTCTTGAGGCGTTGATGTATCCGTTACCTTTGCTGGTTCTTTTTCTTCTTTCAAGGGAAACTCTTTTGGGTTTGGCTCTTTGGCATATTCTTGTGGTCTAGGGTTTAACCCTAGCATCTTCATCCATGCACTGGTTGTCCCCTTGTTGGAACCATCAAATGTGGAGAGTTTCACTTTCCCAAGGCATGTTAAGATCCTTTTGTGGCACTTGAGATCTAGGCTCGGGCCTTGACCTACCCTTGCTTATGCCTATGAACCCCTCAAGTGAAATGACATCACAAATCTCCTTTGGAAGAGCCCTATACTCATAGTCGGCCATAATGTCATGTGACCCACCGAATACTATGTTTCAACCTCCAAAATGACTTTTTCTTTCTTTGGTAAGAGCTTAGGTTGTCAATCCATGTTTTCTCTCCTAAGTTCCCTATCACTCACGGGTCCGTTGTAAATTTTCCTCAAATGTTAGCTTTTGACCTTGTAGGATGGGAAGATCGGTGCTCGATACCACCGTAATGCCCGCTTTCCGGGATGAAACTAAAAATCAAAGAACTTGCACAAATCCAAATAGTAAACTGAAATTAAATTCCCAAACCCTAGCAGCAGGCTGTAAATATATTTTTTATGATAGAAATCAGCTACAAACTTGTTGGAAATAATTTAGAAACCCTTCAAAATAATATTCTTCAAATTTGGAAATGATTGCAAGAGAAAAGCACCGGAAAATATATCATTTTTACCAATTTAATATTAGTTGGAAATTAATTAACAATGAATACCCTTACAAATATGGCTGGAAATGAAGGATTCCAAGCCCCAAATTGAAGTACAAATGAAGATTCCAGCTGCTAAAAATAGGAGGAACACAATGATGGCTGAATTTGAAGTTGTCGTGCCCTAGAATACCCCAAACTCCACCTTAGGGAAAGTCACCACCCTTGGGAAGGGCTGGAAATGCCTTCAAAACTGAATACAAACTCCTTATGAGATCACCCTTTTGCAAGCTTGAGGGGTTTCGTCCTCAAACCAGCCCACTATTGAGAGGTTTTGTTCTCAATAGGTCTTCCAAGAGGGTTTTCGTCCTCAATGGATGAGAGAAAGCAAAACATGCTCCAACTCTAAGAGAATAAATTCCAAAAGCAACATAACCTCTTCCAAGCCAAGCGACCCCTTTAAATAGCTAGAGGTGGCGCCAAAACCAAATAGAATCCTTCAAAGAGGACCAACCTCCTTGGGGACATAATAGTTCCTTTTTCTTTTATTTTTCAATTGGTTTTTCTCCTTTTCCTAGCCAACCTAACTATACTTAGAAAATTACTCAAAAAGAATGCAAAGCTCACAAAAACAATTGAAAATCATGACATTAACTTCCCTTGCTCATTCCCTTTTTTTCGCCCACAGAAGTGGAATGGGCTCAAGGTCTTCAAAGAGAACTAGTGTTGAGAAGGGGACATTACACCTTTATAGGCTTCAAAGTAAACTTCACGTTTGGGAACTATAAGGACCTCCTGCTTTCGGAAAGATGACCGTGGTTAGTTTGTATTCTCTAGGCCTCTCATATTTACCATGTTTCTTTCTAGTTTCCTAGCAAGACATACTTCCGCTGCCTTGAGCAGATTCAAAGGGTTTATTGTGGTCTAAATTTGGTGGGGAGTGACATCTCCTTTAGTTCCTTGGAATGTTTGCACCATGTCCAAGAATGGAGGGGGCTTGGGGCTGACCGATGTTGCCACATAGGGTAGCATTCTCTCACCCGTGGGGTCAGGCGCAGCCTCTCGAGGGTTCTCGCACCATGGCAGATTTTGTTTTGGCATTGGATGATTACTATGCAACATGTTAGCAAAGTTCAAGGAGCTTTTGGTTTATGCAATATGCTCAATACCTCGCCTATCAAAAGTCTTAGGCTCCTTCATCGTTAAGACTCAAGAGCATTTGGTCTTCTTAGAAAGTTATTACTAGCTTGGTTTGTTGGCATTGGGAGGGTAATGGGGCAGATTGGGATTTAATGTGTCACCCTAAATGGTGTTGGAGGGATCAAGGTTCTCGTGTGTCAGAAATGCATCGCTTTCAAGCTCACAAGTTGAGCAGAAAGGGAATCTTCGTTTGGGGTGACTTGTGGGACTTTGTTACTCACTCATGGAAGGAGTGGCGTGCTCTTGCTCAGGAGTATGGTCTCCTTGCTTCTGATCGTCTCTCGATCCTGGAGTTGAGAGGCCTTATTCCTGAACCAAATCTATTTAAAATGAATATCGGGATGGCTGGTCTGATATGGAGGGATTGGTGGTGGTGCTTTGGTCGTTTGCTTCTTCAGTATGACTCTCGTCAGAATGTATTTGATGCTTCATCGAGACACCCATTATCCCCGATTCTTAATGCTTGTTGCCTCTTCATTGATCTAGAGGATAGATGGATTCGTTGTCTTCACAGTGTTTGGTCATTTCGGCTTTCCTATAAGTTGAGAGTGTTTGCTTGGTTGGTTGTTTCCTAGGGTATTCCTTCTAAGGCTAGGTCTACCAAGAGTGGACTCTCTGATGGCCTTTGACCTGTTTTTCGCCACTCGGAGACTGTGAAGCATATCTTTTGGGAGTGTCAATTTGCTAGGTAGTGTTGGAGATACCTTGAGGATTAGTGTTTAGTGTTTCTTTAGAGAAGACTTCTTTGGCACTTTGTTTTGTATGGAGATTGTTGCTCTCATGTCCGTTCCATGTCTGTTGGGTTACGGCATTGCATGAGGGTCCTGGCCTTATTTGTTCTTTGGAAAATTAGATGCAAGAATGTTTTTGTTCAAGAGGACAGCTCCCTGTTTGCCTTTTGTTCTATGTGGAGGGACGAGGCTTGCCATCAGCTCCTTGCCAAAGGAGCTTTGTTGATCAAGGATGCCCATGCCTTGGACCCCAAGTTGTATTCTGATTTTATTTCTGCACTTGTTGCTCTTAGGATGAGGTTATGATTGTCATTGTATATACCCATCCTTTTTCTGTACAACTCTTTACAAATATTCCTTTGTATTAATATGACGTATCTTCAAAAAAACGAGAGGAATCTTGGCAAAAACTTACTAGAAAAAACAAATGCACAGGCACGTGTTTGCATGGACCTATGTTCACCCGCCTAGCTGCTCGCACTTGCACGTGTTCTTAATTTTGAATTAAAAAAACTACTCTGTTAAATAACATGATAATCTTTGATGTGGCTAAAGGATACAGTTGGAACAGTTGAATTTTGTACTTTGAAAGTATCAGTCCATTATTGACTATATGCAATCTTAAATAACATGCACATGATGCAACAACTCAGCAAAAAAAACTTGGGAAATCATATTGGTGACACTTCTCCAAGATGCCACTCTCATTTAGAGAGAGACTGACTTATTTTTCAACAGGATGTATTGTGATTGTGTCAATAACTTGGAAAAAGAGCATTTGTTTTGAGTTTTTTTTTTTTGTTTTATCCAAGGGGACAGTCTTTCATTTTGTATCAAAGGAGCCAATCACTTTTTTAGTTCAATATTTCAATATGCAGACTAAAAGACAGGTTTAATTCGTGTTTTTAATTTTCCTGCAATGCATGCAATACCTGCTTCATTACTGCTTGTAAATAAAATATTAGCGTGATCATTGGTTTTTCTTTTCATGACACGTTTACTAAATAAATTATGGAAACGCCTCATAATCTGCTTTCTTCAGCTCCATCAGTCTTTGGTGCGTAATAATGAATTCAGATAATTCTTGGGAGCTGATTGGCAAGTTTCTAACTTGTGCATCCAAGGGTGATGTGATTGGATTGAACAAAATGCTTATGGAGGGTGTTTCACCAAATCTTAAAGACTATGATGATAGGACAGCTTTACATCTTGCAGCCAGTGAGGGACATGCTTCCGTCGTGGAACTGCTTCTTGAATGTAATGCATGTGTCAATCCTTATGATCGATGGAAACGAACTGTAAGTTGTGAACATTACTGAGTCAGGCTTAAGAAAATGTCTTCATAAAGGTGGTTTTTCTTAGATTTTTTTTTCATTCACTCACTTTACTTTCTGAAGCAGATCATGAGAATCTAGGATTTTATAGTCCTGTAACCTAAGCCATACAAGAGCATGGTATTTTAATCCACATTTTCTTCCTTACGCATTTGGTGGTACCAAAATTTCATTTCAAGTATATTGATGCATTGAAGATATGTTGAAATTATCATTGCATTTGGTTTTGTTAATTTACATATGCAATGTCTCCTTTTAAAATAAAGTATAATAAATTAATACTATAACTTAAGTGCTGAAAAAGTAACTTTATAAAAGATACTTGTGTTTTATTATTATAAAAATGTAACTAGAAATCAAGAGTGGTGCCCCCTTCACTCTCTATATAGATCGCCCCTCCTCCCCCTCCTCCCTTTCCCACTTTCTTATCATATTACGTATATAACCTATACCAGTTTTGATCCTAGGCCACCCCCACCTTCTCTAACTTAAGTGTTGAAAAAGTAACTTTATAAAAGACACTTATGTTTTATTATTATATAAAAAGTAACTTTTTGATAAAGTTTTATTATTATAAAAAGTTACTTTTAATAAAACAATATCAATGAGGAATTAGAAAAGGGGAAAGTTGCTTTTGGACTCTTTCATCGTGGAATGTGACATGGAAAGTTATAAAAGAGAGTGAGGAGATCATTTGAGGACATCTTTTGCATACATTACATTGTGATTTTGAGGTTTTGGCTGCTGCTTCAACTCCCATCTGTAGTGAGGACGAAAACCCTCCATTGTAGCGAGGTTAGGGGATGAAAACCCTCTAACCCTTAGAGTTTACTCCATCCAGGGATTACAATTGTGCTTTCAGACAAGGAATTTCAGTTTTAGTCAGATTTGCCAAGCTAGGGCACATTTTTCAGGGCAGTTTTAGGAGTTATTACAGCTAGGGTATCAAAGATATCAGTTGGAACAGCGGATTTTAGGAAGTTTTCAGAGTTATTACAGCTAGGGCATCAAAGATATCAGTTGAACAACGGATTTTGGGGCTTCGACCCTTATTTTGGGCATTTTCGGGCATTTTAGAGTTAGACGACTCCCTGTGGGACCTATTTCAGCTGCAAACTAAGGTGCATTAGGTGATGGGCCTTGCTTCATGCCATAATCTACCCTAGGGCAGTATTTGCAGCCAGCTGGGGCCTCTCCTTCACCTTCTTTTTGCTCATACGGTCAATTGTATTTATTGCTTACTTTCAGCTGGAAAATAAATAGAAATAAATTTAGATTTTGTTGTAAAAATTATTTTCCATCATATTCATGTGCCAAGAGGCTTTCTCTATGCTTTTCTCCTGGGTATTTCTATTTTGTTGATATTTCATAAATAAAGGAAAGAAATCAGACTGTTGTATTTTGTCCATGAGGGTTTGAAGCTAGACTGCACGGAAACGCCCTAGACCCCCTCATACCAAGCTAGGTACGTTTTGGTCACGGGTATAGGTACGGAGACGCCATGGGTACGTACCCACAGGCCCTGGGTACAAATTCCGTGCACCGGAAGTACTTAGGCCTGTGGGTACGTACTCATAGTTTTTTATTTTTTTATGTGCAAAAAATAAATAAAAAGAGTACCCAAAGAGTACTTAGAGAGTACCCACAGTTTTTCTTTTTTTTTTAAGTGCAAAAATAAAATAAAACATGAGGGCTTTGATTGGAATTGAACTTTGGAAAGTTTGTGTGAGATACAATATTGCCAATAGGCTTTGAAGGGTCGAGAGAGATGAAAAGGACTCCATTCGGTTGATTTACTATTTGGGGGCTTTCTTGTTGCTCCTCATGGGTCCTTTATTCTTCAGTCAATTTGGAAGGCATGGGAACAAGTGAAGCACTTGGTGGTTTGGCAGCCTATCTTCTCTTCATTTGACATTAGGTGCCAAGCCTACAAATCAATTTCGTCGAATCAAAAATATAATGACAAGATCCTTTCCTCGACAAGAGGCTGTTCTGCCCTCCTTAGGTTTGAGAAAGGAATTAAAATATTTCGTGACTTTAAATATTTTTGTAATGTCCAATGAGACATCTAACTCAAGCTTAAGACATTAATAATGAATTATCAAATCTATAGTACTCTATGTTATTAACTATTATGTTTTGAACATTATGAATCAATACAAACTCAAGTCTCAATTCTCAAAGTATTGGAAATTTGTTTTCATGTTCTATGAATGATTTTAAGTTGTATGAGTATTAAATTTCAATAAGTATGCAAATGCTTCTTTAAATTTATAATTTTACATACATACATACATACATACATACGTACATTACATACATACATACATACATACATACATACATACATATATATATATATATATATATATATATATATATATATATATAACATACCCAAAAGCGTACTGCACTCCGAGGTTTTTAAAAATTTGCCGTTTCAGCGTACTGAACCCGTACTCAAAACAATCTTGGTTTGAAGACAATTGTCATTTCTATAAAAATTATGTATTTCTCCCTAGGGTTTGCAATAAAAATTTGGGTTCGCATTATTCATATTTATTTGATTAAAAGGGTATTTTCAGAATTTTGTATCTTCATCTACAAGGGTATTTTTCTAGAATTTCCAGATTGCTGTATTTTTTATAAGGGTTTACGGAAAAATCAGTTTTCCATTACTTCTGCCTTAAGGATAAAAAGTAGGGTTTCTGAGAATTCCGGAATTGTTTTGAAGTTCTTGCTTTGGGACATTACAGCAAATGTAGTTGCTTATGAAATGGTTGAGTTCACAATTTAGTAATCTTGTTAATGGATGTAAAAGAAGCCTCATGTAAGCTTTTTCAAGGTAAGGTCCTTCATCTTAGTGGCGAATTGTGATAGAAAGGGTTATTCCTAACATGATTTGGCATCGACGTTGATCAATGAAGTTGGATGAACACTTAGGTGCTTTCCCAACATATTATCTAAGTGCAAAGAACCCGATGTTGTGTATGTCTGCCTACATATATATTGAAGCAGTTCAAATTGCTAGTACTTAACGATTTCAACTGAAATTGATAGACATTAGCTAGTACAATGGGGGAAAATATTTTTCAAGCCACAAAAAGTAGGTATTTTTCTCAACTCCAATTACCCATTATAGAATTATTCTATCTATAATGAGATAAAAAAATATGAAGACAGTCATAATTTCCATCGGGAAGTAGTGACATATGATGGCGCTTCCCACAACGGTACCTAACTCAACATTTTTCTACTACAGTAAATATTTAAAGCTTGTGTAATCATTTATTTGGCATGCTTAGAATAACAACATTAAGAGATAAAGTCATATATATAATTTATAATGATACTGCTGTAAAAAAATATTGAAAAATATATTCCTTGGAACAATTTGGAGACAAACCTTTCTTAACCATCCACTTTGCGGCTTAAACATTACGAACATGTCCGAAAATGATCTAAGGACATCCTTAAAATAGGCATGACAAGGAGTATAATGTCATGTAGAGTTATCTTAACTCTTTGAAAATCTTTCATTACCTTCTAAATATGAATTTCAAGAAAAAGACTAATATTTTCTTCCTCCATTTGAAATACCCCAAAGTTAAGCATGTTGAATTAACAATGGGCTAGAAGGCATCTATGAAGAGTTTTAAAGTTATTAATTAACTATTAGTTAGTGTTAACTAATAGTCGTTTATAAACTACCTACAACTGATATTCTACATCCACTTACAACATAATAAATACGACCGACACATGAATCCCAATTTGTGTTGTGTTCCTTCCAGCTCCTTTTCATTCTCTCTCTCATCTTCTAACATTGATATTCGAGCTTACTTGGTGATCAACCGTCAGGAATCCGAGTAGAGTACAACCTATGATGTCAAATCGAGAAGAGTGAAGAGTTCGTGCAAATCGGATCAAAGGTGGAGAAAGACATGCATCGAGTTTGGTAAGAAAATGTGAATGAATGTAATGTCCCGTTTTCTCCAAATTTGAAGGCAAATTGGATTTCCGGGCAATTCTTCTCCATGGTCAAATTAAAGAAGATAAAGGAGAGAGCAAAAATATGTCTATTAATATTTTTTAATATGTTTTAGCATAATGGACTCAATTATATGGGTCGGCCTTGTATTAAGGAAAATAAATAAATATAGGGGTTCGGCCAAGGCATAATGAAGGGACATAATGAATGGACATGTCTTTTCATGTTTTGGTGCTAAGACCTACAAGCTATGATGCCAGAAATGCTTGGGGGTCCTGCTTCCCCTAGAAACGCTTTCAAACGCTTTGTGCAAAGGAAACGGGGAAACGGCAAAACGCTTTCCGAAACGCCAGGCCGCTTCTCCGAAACGGCACAAAGCGCTTCGAAACGTTTTTGCCGTTTCCTGCACTTTTTACTTTTAAAAACCGACTTTACTTTTTAAAAAATGAAAAAAAATTGCATTAAATGAACCCTAACCCTAATACGACTACTTAGACTTTACTTTTCGGTGCTAGTGCTGTTCATGGAGATGATTATGAGGAAATCTAGATGATATATTTTAGAATCTAGATTATTATTATGTATATGTGAATCCTTGAAATTGTAACCATGTTGAATGATGACTCTTTAGAACTTAGAGGTTCAAATTTCAATGAATTCAAAATATTTTGAGTGCTTTATCAATTATCTCTTATGGTCTACAATTATAAAATGAGTACTATGCATATATATATATATATATATATATGTATGTATATATATATATATATATATATATATATATATATGTATGCATATGTATATTTATGTATATATATATATATATTGACGGACGTTTCCGCTGACGCTTTAGTATCCAAGGTTTTTTGAAAATTGCCGCTTTCGCTTCGCTTCGCACTGCCGTTTGCTTCCGCTTCCGCTTCCGCAACTTGGCCTACAAGTATAAATAGGGGTGTTAGGCATCATTTGTGGATATGAACTATCATTTGTAAAAACTGATTTTGAGAGTGTTCTCTCATTATTCCACCACTTGGGACGAAAACCCCATGTGAGGTCCATATGAAGGACGAAAACCCTTCATATTGACTTTAAACTATTTGTACTTAAACTATATTATCAGATTTGAAGACATTATTGAGCATTTTCAGATTAATCTCATTAATTCCAAGAAGTGCGACTTGCTCTAGTGTTATTTGTGAATTATTGGATGATATTATCGCCATATAAATTAATATTCCAAGTCGACTTGCATTTTAAAGACCAAATCTGCATTTACACGGATTCCTATGCATATTTAATGGTCAAATCGAATTCTTTAAGGCTGCTGCAATTTTCCAGTCTGATTGTAATTTCCCACAGTGATACTTTTGCATAATCCTATTCGATTTGTTTGGGATTTCTTCCCCTAGGTTGGGAGCCCCGGATCGGAGCCTCGAAATGATGGTGTAATATCCCCTTTGGGATATTAATTAAATTTTATTAAACTACTTGCAAAGGAAGTAAACTTAGAAGAGAAACCCTTCTAGGTTCACCTCAACTAACCCAAAGTTGTCGGGCTTTCATACAACCCAAATGGGGTTAGAGTGAGCCAAGGTAAGGGTTTAGATGGGCTAACTAGTCGGAATTAACACTTCTTTAACCAAATAACTTGCTACAAAGTAGTAATAAATTAAAACATGCTGAAATGATCGAAACTTCAAAAATCAATATTTCCCTCAATATTGATTTTTTTAATGAAGTAAATCAAGCAGATGGAAGATAAAATTATGAGCTTTCAAATGAACCAACAATCAGAATTTTTAACCCACTAAAACCCACTCAAATCTACCCCCAAATCTACAAAACAAGTCGTTAAGGGAAAAATAGTAAATTAATTCCAGCCTTATTTTTCACTTCCCAACACTCCAAATCACCACTTTCAGATCTGCAATAATTAATTTATGACAGCAGATCGGAAACCCTTCAAAAACCCTTCCAAAACACTGTTATCAAATACCCAGGTAAGTCGACTTGCATTAAATAAATTCCAGCAGTGTTAGCAAGCCAAAATATTATTAAAATGATCACAATATGCCCCAATTAGATGCAAAAATAAATCAGATTGTAACCCTCATGTGTAACCTCATAAAATCATGCCAAAATGCTTCATATCAAGTCGATTTATACCATGAAAAACCAACAGCAATTTCTAGAATTTTATTGATCAAAAGATAGCTCAAAAACTCTCCAAACAAGCTCTCAAACTCTCTCAACAATGGCGACTTCACATATGCAAATAAACTCAAGCAAAACTTATCATTTCATAGCTCAAGAAGGAACACACACTTCACAATGGGTGGTGTTGATGAACACCTTTTGTTTTTTGATCACTAGTGGGCATTCATCCCTCTTCAAGCATGAAGATAAGTTATAATAATCGTCAACATGTGAAAAGGGGTGCCCTCATCTTCTTTTATAGATATTCTTTGCTCATTCTCCAAAGCTTTCTTCCTTTTGGCACCATCTTCTAGGAGAGATTCTTTATTTTTAAAAATTGCCTGGAAGTCACACTCAAAAACAAATATTAAATGCATGGGGAAATTAAATATATCAAATGATGCCCATATGAATCGACCCATGCTTAAAATAAATCGATTTATTCCAAATAATAATTATTAAATAATCCCAAGGAATTTGACTTGCCTTTATTTATTTATCTCCAAAAATAATTAATTATCCCAAGGAAAATCGATTTCCTTTCTATTTTTTTCGATTTGCACAAATAAAAATATATTTTGATTTTGAAATCCATATGTGCAAATCGATTTTCTCTCATTTTAATTTTTATTTGAAAAGGGGGACATTACAGGTTGGTCTTGTTGGGAGAGACGACGGAATGCAGGCATGTCCATCACTTGTTGGAACGGTAATGGGTCCTTCTGGTCATGTCCAGGCTTAATGTACGGCGCTCTTGGGCTTTTAGATCTCCTCTTTGTCACAAAGACCCATGCGATTGCTGTTCGTTCTCTCCCGAGATAGAGAGGATATCATTGGCTTTCAGTGTGCAGGAAGGAGACAAAGAGTTCAGTGGTGGTGTCGAGGATCTAGTGGGTTTGCTTGCCTATTCAGAATTTTCTTCAAAGCAGGATCTTTGTGGTTGCCAAGGATGAGTTCGCTTGATTCTTATGGATTCGGATCAGACGTATTGCACTCCTCCCCGGGACATCTTCGCTTGCAGATTGTTATTTCTCTCCCGTTTACCCTTCTTATGCCATACACAATGGCCCGGAAGGAGACCCCTTCTTTGATCTATATACAGGCATCTCCCAGTTCTCAGCGATTGGTGAGGTTATCCTCTTAGGGGACTTCAACGCCCGTACCAGAGATCTCCAGATTCCCCTTCATGACAGACATGTGACGTGCTTTGCACCCATGAGGTGGACCCAGACTCTGTAGGGCTTCGAGAGAGTCAACGGATATTTCGGGACCTCTGACATCTTATGGCCGACATCTTTTACATAGTTGGGGAATCACATGAGCTGCTGATCTTGAATGGGATCCCGTGCTTTCCCGATTCCCGCTTCTTTACCTATAGGCCCCATTGCGGTGGGGCAAGCGTGGTGGATTACGTCATGTCTACTCCCAACCTGCTCCCTTTTATCTGCCATTTGTCGGTCTCCCCCATCCCCCTTGTTGATCACTCCATCCTCTCCTTTTCCCTGCAGGATAACCACCCTCTATTACTCCCCCACCACAATCCACCCCGCACTATACTTAAGTTTGATGAAGGCGACCCCAAAACCTTCTCTTCACACCTTCGTCAACTTCTTCCACCCGAACCCCTTTTCATCTCACTTTCTAATACCGACACTAAATACAACCTCCTCTCCTCCACTATCCATGAAGCAACCCTTGCCTCTTATCCCCATTACACTCTTACTCCCCCAAGTAAGAGGACATGCCCCATGAACCAATGGTATGACGAGGAATGCAAGGCCCTTCACCGACAGCTTCGTGTCGCCTTCACCCATGCTCACCCCTCTTACCCTCACTCAAAACCTCCTATCGCCGCCTCCTTCGCCACAAGAAACGTACTCTACATTTTCCGGTGGAAACAAGAGATTTGTGCCTCACGATTCATTCCCCTAAACGTTTCTAGCGTACCATCCTCCCTCGCCACTCCCCTCTCCCACAAGACTTAGACCCTAACTCTATGTATGCCCATACTTCCAATCTTTATGATATCCCAGGAAATCTTAGATTCAGTTGTGTCTCCACCGTCGTCTTGCCACCTCTTCACTTACACGAATGTCAAAGATGCTATTTCAGCTATGAACAACAACAAAGCAGAGGATGAGGAAGGCTTCCAAGCAAAGTTCTTCAAGCATGGTCTTCATGTCCTGAACAACTACTTAGTGGATCTTTTTAACCAGGTGGTTTGTACAGGCTTTCGAGTACTTGGTCCCATCATATTATTCACCCGATCCATAAGTCGGGCCCCACCTCGATCCCAATAACTACAAAATGATTATGGTGGGTCACACATTTTCTAAGCTTTATGCGACATAAAGACTTCGCATGCGGCTTTCGAGTTTTTGGAGAAAAGGCACCTTAGAGCCGGGGACAAACGGGTTTTTGTCTATCATCACTGTACTGCACCACTAATCACATCTTCACCCTCGGGCCATCATTGAGGAAGCACGCCACCACTCTTCCAAAGTCTTTTGCTGCTTTGTTGATTTTCGGAAAGCCTTTGACTTTGTTCCGCGGGAAGCCCTTTTCCGTAGGCTCAGAGACATTGGCATTTCCGAAATCCTTCTTGCTGCCATTATGCGCCTTTATGAGGAGGTCCTTGGCTGCCTCTGCACCGCCTCTGCACCACCACTGGGTTGTCAGACTTCATCAAGAGCACCATTGGGGTCAAACAGGGTTGCCCCTTGTCCCCGAATTTGTTTGGGATTTACATTGATGAGTTGGAGAATTTTCTCCGTGATCATATCCAGGAGGGTGATAGTTGTCTTCTTCATCAGGTTTTGATATCCATTCTCCTCTTTGCTTGACGATGTGGTACTCCTCGCCTCCTCCCCGAAGGATTACAGAGACAACTGGATGCTTTAGCTCTTTTTTGTGACCATAAGCAGTTGACGGTCAACCTTGGCAAGACCAAGGTTATGCTCTTCAATGGGTTGAAGACATCTGATTTCCATTTCTTCTTCAGAGGGGAGGAGCTTGAGATCACCAGCTCATACACCTACTTGGGAGTGCTATTCTTTGGACCTCGCTTCAGTATGCGGCCAACTCTTCAACCCCAGGTCAATAAAGGGTATGGGTCTTTAGCTCTCTTGGAGAGACAATGCTTCAGACACCACTTTCAGGACACCTTGTCTAAGATGTCCCTCACGGACTCCCTCATTAGGCCCACGGTCCTCTATGGCTCTGAGATCTGGGGGCCGTCCTTACTTGAGTCAGATTGGGCTACTGTTGAGAGAATTCAGATTCTTTTGCTCCGGCGCATCATTAGATGCAAAGAGACCATACCCCACAATATCATCCTAGCTGAGTTTGGTGCTCGTCCATTTCGACTGAAGCAATCTTTGGCCTCGTCTCACTCCTGCATCGCATACCCATATTTAGCATACTACTCCTCGAAGGCCATAGCCTTATCGGACCACCCTGGTCGCTCTCGTTGTTGGTATGCCGAGTCTCGAGCCTACTAGGATTTGTTGGCATTCAGATGCACCACCTTCCACCATTCAGTTACTCCTTGGACGCTCCGTCCCGCCTCCTACCGAGTAAGCAGACTTTGAACAAAATCATCCGAGACGACATTTACAGACAGTTTGTCCAGATCACATGGACTAACCCTCAGGGAGGGCTACGTCCTAAGATGGCTTTCTATGCTACACTTCCTAGTGGTTAACAATGGTCTTATCGCCCGACCCCAATACATCTCCCATCACTGGATGCATGCCCTCCGCGCTCCTCTTGGCCAATTCAAAGTGGGCTCCCACAGGCTTCGGGTTGAAAGCGATCATCAATTGCCACGCTCTGATAGGGTCTGCCAGCTTTGCTCCCTTTAGGAGGTCGAGACGGAGGACCATTTCATTTTCTGGTGTCCCATCTATTACGAGATCAGAGGGAGATTCCACTGTCTTTTCAGAGAGCATCTGACCCTTACCAATTTCTTCAAATACTATGACCAGAGGTGCCTAGCTTTATATATGCAGGAGACTCTCAGACTTCGTTGTGAGACCCTTCAGCCCCCGCCTAGACAGTTGACTACCCAACAAATCACCTCATTCTTCACAGTGATTCCTTCAGGGAGGGGCACCAAGCGCGCATGACACCATTCCAGCCCCTGCACCAGATTGGTGTGGAGCCGGGTCACCTTCCTCCAGTCTAGGAGCTTCCAGACACATACGAGGCTGAGATCATCCCTTCACAGACATCTGCGGCAGTCCATCAGACCTGCTCAGAGAGCTTCTCACTTCGGACATCAGCGTTCCATACCTTCCACTACGTCCTCCACTGGACATCAGCGCATTACTAGCTTCTTTCAGCCGGCCTTGGATGCTAGATGAGAGAGTTCCTGTTCGGGTTCTCTCCCTTCCTTCTGTCTCTTCTTCTCTCCCTTCTACACTGTATTCCCCATGTCCCCCGGCTCTGGGGTCGTGGGTCGTGCACGCTTCTGTGGTGGCACTTCTTGGCCATTGGCCCTCGCTTCATTTCTCTCTTCTCTTTCTGTATTTCTGTTCTTGTTTTCTTGTGGAAACCCATCTTGGTTTCCCGGCTGGTTTCTGTTGACCTACTTTTGTGGTCATCTGTTGGACATTTAATATATTTATCTTATCTTATCTTATCTATACATAAGAGTAGCATTTAATTTTGTATTTGTTGATGTGTCTTTGACATACCAAATTAAGGGGAAAAATGTTCTCTTGTTTTTGAAGAGAATTTGATCCAATAAATAAATACGAGAGAAACAATACTTCACAAAATCTTCGAGAAAAACATAAATAAGAGAAATGACGTACACAAGATTACATAGTACACGAGATTCATCTTGGGAAACCTTTTTAGGAAAAAAATCTAGTGTAGTAACTTATCTTCCTTATTGTATTAACTCAACCATTTTACCATACAATAACGCACTTCTCAGTTCTGCTATATCCTACTATATGTAAGCACATCAATAGGTAACTGTCATAGTGGTATTACAAAACAATGGGTACCAAAACCATAGGCCAAGAATACAACCCATAACGGTTCTCATAAACATGAGTTATCTAATAATATCATAGGTTAAATAACCTATATGGGCTCGAAATTCTATAAAGGCCCCCAAAAATAACGCCCCAATTGGGGTGATGCCCTGGAACCCACAGGCTATGCTGGGCTGCACAGTCATGAAGACTCTAACTCACGGAAAATATACAACACATTTCCATCAGTTTTAAGCCTTATTCATCAGGCTATGGTATGAGTTATCTGTAACCTTTCAAAGGCTTGAAACATTGCAAAAGCATCATTAATATCCTACTCTGAAATCTGATTTAATAAAAAAGATAGAAAAGATAGGGGTGAGAGATGAGGATTAGAGTGAATTTAATAGAGGGATCTATAAAAGAGACTGATGTAGGAGCATCCGGGTTTATGCAAAATCTTGCATCAACAAAAACACTTGTCTTTGCAATTAAATTTTTGCACAATGCTAGTGAGTAATACTTTTGTGCAATCCCACGCCACTCCTGAGCAAGCCGTGAAATGATTCCCTTGCCTGAGCTGACTTTCGATGCTGCGCAGAACTGCGGAAGCTGTGCAATACTGCAGAAGCTGTGCAAAACTGTTGAAGTCACGCAATACTGTAGAAGCCTTGCAAAACTGTGGAAGCCGCACAATACTGCAGAAGCTGCATAAAATTGTGGAAGTCACGCAATACTACAAAAGCTGCGTAGTACTGCAGAAGCCATGTAAAATTGTGTAAGTCGCACAATACTGCGGAAGCTGCATAACACTATGGATGCCACACAATATTGCAAAAGTTGCGGAAACTTACTCATGCCACGGAAGCCTGTCTGTAGCCATGCAAAATTGAGGATTGCCGCAGAAGCCTACACATAGCTGCAAAGTATTGTGAGGGCCACTAATGCTTGTCCAAGCCACCAATGCCTATCTAGATCCACGGACGCCGTCACACCGTTATATGTGAGCGGAAGCTGCCAAAAACTATTATTCGACAGGACCACTCCTAGTCTGTCAAATGATTGGATCTGCACACACTTGGGGTGCCTGTCAACATTGCTATAGTTGTAAGCATGCATACATGGATCTTGATCCGTCCTTCATGGCCCAAGACCAGTTGGTTTAAGCACAATTGGATGAAGAACATTCTGAGTAGATCAAGACCGACCATAGAAACTTGAGAGAATATTCTTCAGGGGATCTTTAACTGCATTGGTATCTTTACTCTCCCACCTGAGCACATGTGAATTCTATAAATAGAAGGGAGCCGCATACTTGTAAAGCATCTTAAGAAGCCTGAATCTAAAAGCAAAGGCATTAAGGTTGACCGTCTTGGTCTTTGTGAGCCACTGTCTGGTTTTGTAGAAGCTTAGTAGAGTCTGCAAGCTTGGGATAGGTCTAGGTTGGTGAATTCTTAGTAGAATCCTTGCGAAGTCTCATAGAAGACTGTAATTGGAGTGTATTGGTAATGTGCTTGAATCTGTAAATCACTTCCTTGCATGTAATAGAAATATTGTCATTTATTTCCACTTTAGAAGTTGTGCCTAAGATCTTTCCTTTTTGTGATGTCTACTGTAACAAGGGCTTCGTGGTGGAAGGCATCCCTTCATTGGGAACCCTGACTGCGACTGCATCAGAGACTC
This sequence comes from Taxus wallichiana var. yunnanensis, assembly GCA_018340775.1. Lineage (NCBI taxonomy): Eukaryota > Viridiplantae > Streptophyta > Pinopsida > Cupressales > Taxaceae > Taxus > Taxus wallichiana. The sequence continues at coordinate 32,055,895 of CM031240.1, read as the reverse complement.
AAGAGTCTACTAGTAAATTTACCATGAAAGATTTAAGTCCCTGCATATAAAACCAATTCTCTACCAAAACAACATTTATGCCCATATCAATACAAAACAGTGCAAGATAAATTAGGAGAACCAATTAATCAATTTTGAGATAATTATATCGTAAAAGTACAGATCCTTATCCAAATTATCTTAATCAGATTACTGTCATATAATTAAAATTTGAACAGCATAAGCCCAAACAAATTATTAATTGCACAACAACAAGATAGATGCATTCAAGTGAATCAGTTTAAGACAACAATATGAGCCCAAATCAAAATAAACTGGAAAGAAAACATTCACATATCATCAAAATGAATTAAACTCAAGAATTCATTCATTCAAGTTAGAAAAGGAGATAAAGAAAAGGAGGAGGTTTAGGGTTTTCCCCAAAAGAGCATGGCTCTGGGGGTGTGGTACACCAGGGAAGGAGAAGTGGACTACCATAGTTCCTCTGGCACATGGCATTGCGTTCTTTCTTGGTAGTTTTTCTCTGTGCGGTGGCATTTTCTTGGTGGTTTATCTGTGTGTGGCGGATGCTTTTTGGCTGCTCTGGATCTGGCAGATGGCGATGACTTGTGGTTCTGTGGCAGCATTTGGTATTTGCTTGGCTATGTGCTGTTGGTCAGATCGGCTGAGTGGTTAGCTGGTTTCCTAAGGACTCTAGCGGCGACTTCTCTGCTGTACCCTGCTTATGGCTTTGGTGTCTCTGCAGTGCCCTACTCATGGCAGCAGCAGTGTCTCGACTGTTGCTTGGAGGCTGTTGTTTCCCTTTTCTTGGATGCCCTGTTTGCACAGGGTTTGTTTGATGGTTTGATATTTTTCTACCATGTAAAGGGCTGGTCTTCCACTTGCTTGCCTTTTTCCTACCAGCAAGGGTGTTTTGAGCGATGTATATGGATGTTTCGCTTGTTGCGCTTTGCCATCCAAAACCTATGTTCTATGGGATGTGTTTTCATGCCAGGAGATTTTACAGTTGAAGCTTGTGTACTGTGAATACCAACCGGCCACCCTTTTATTGTTGATCACTATTCTTTGATTAATATATGTGTTTCCATGAAAAAAATGAACTAAACTTTAGCAAGATGTTACAGTTTTAATTCAAATATTCAAATTCTGTAGATCACAAGTTTTTCAATATGAAAGAATGTGTTCCAATTAATTCCCCCACAGAGGGCTCATACATGTATGAATAAGTTCTCCAATCGGGCACAACCTATTCAAGTTCCCAGGTTAACCAACAACAATGAGCAACTGTTTTTAACAAGTAAGCCAAAACTAATTAAAGATTGGGTTTGGTCTTCAAACAACCTTTCCCTTTCCAGCGACTTTTTTTTTCATCAGTTTTCCTTTGTGATTCTCCCACCTTCTGTATCTTTTCATGCAACGAGTTCTCTTCCAGGTGCGCTTTCTTCCTTTGGAGACATCCTTCAATTAATGCAAACTTTTGCACTCTTTTCTATGGAATCACTTATTTCAAAAATCCTTAAAAGCTAGTAAAATCTAAAACTGGCAGAGCAATCTACATTAATCTGACTGAAATGGAGGAAATGATCGTGTTACCCTGGATTTAAAAAACAAAATGGTACCAAATCCTGAGATGTGTACGTGCGGAGCCATTTTGCTAACAGAAACCCCACGGCTTCAAAAACAGTGGGCGAAAATACACACAAGAGTGCCTTGAGCCTAGAGCAAACAAGATGGTAACACTTGTCACCATCTTTGCACTGATAAATCACAGAAATAAAATAAATAAAAGCAATAAACTGCATGAAATGTGACCGGAAGAATACATTGTGACTCTGGGGTGTTTGGAATGGAGGAAGAACTTTTAAACACAATAAACATCCAAGGGAAAATTTCCTGGACAGTGACAGGTGTCACTCTATCAGCCCACAAAAGAATCAATAAGCGGAGCTTCACAAAGCGAAATTAAAAGGAAACCAGCACTCCATGTAGGATTCAACAAGGTGTTCCTTAACGACACTTATGCATTCTGAGATGAGCAATGGAAGGGAGAAGGTGAAGCCCGCACACAATTCAAATTCAAACAAAGATCTCACGTTTAAACTCTGAGAATCAAAAATACCTTTAAAACTCAGAAAATAAAAGGTCACTGGCAATGATAAAAGGAGTTGAAATCAGGCGAGAAGAAAAGAAAGGCATTTCATTCAAACTAAGAAAACTGCTGCACGAGCCACCAAAACTCCAACAAGCAAAATAATAGTTAAGTAGGACGTCCAAACCAAAAACAAGCCCAAAATTCCTTAATAAGAATGATCTATTGTTAAAATTTAGAATTCAAGAGCTTAAAATCATCTCGGGCGTGTTGATGACAACAGTAACTAAATTTAACTGAATTGTAATACTTGTTTTCATTTTGTAGCATTTGAACTGTTCTTGACTACCTTCATAGTATAAATTTTTCACATGAGAATTTTTACAACTCTAATTTCAAGGAAAATACTTGATAGGGAACTAATAAGTTTACATCAACATAACGTCCCCTTTGTACCATGCATCCAAAAGGACATATAGAATCATGACACATTTTTGACCCTTGTCTGATTTGTGCTGCAGGACTTATTACTAGCAGTCTACAAATATTATGACCATTGGTAAACTATCCTGTCAATATTGCCAATCTTGTACCAATTAATTGAGAAGAATAATGGTGTGTAACATAGTGTATGGTATGGGGTTACCACCCTCCATACTCTTAAGTATTTTACACTACTTCACTGATCCTTGAGGTAATCTCTCACTTCATGGAGACGATCTGAAAAGTGAGTATAAATTTTAGTTTATACAATCCTTGCATAATTCCCAAGCCTATCTTAAGGACCTCTGTAATTTGTTTCATGCTATGTTACTCTCTTAGGAACATTGGATTTTACATTCATTGTTCAAATTCAACTCAAGTAGCTGTTATCATAATCTTCGGAAAAGAACGTTTCTTGTATATCTGCTATTCAAGCTTCAGTTTGATGTGCATGTCAAGACTATTGATTTCTTTCTATCTAAAAACATTCTTATTTTTCCATTGACATTTATCCACCTTACTTATAGGAATTGTACACCCTCAACAAAAGTTACCTTAAGTGGGATTTCAAATGTTGCTATTCAACATTACTGATATTGTGTTATGCGAGACTTGCATCACAAAATTCATGAGAGTTTCATCATTGTTGATGGTCTTGAATTTGCATGTTATGCTACGGCCTTATTTAAGTTTTTGTCTCATCTCAATGTTTGTTGTATTTTTCCACCACTTGTTTGAATAATTTTTTGATTGATGCAAAATGTTTTTCATAGGAAGTATATCGTTATCAGAAATTGATAATCAATAATGTTTGTATCAGCAAATACAGTTCAGTTTCAATATTACGAAGCCACTTTTGTGTACTAACTTTGTCTACTTTTCTGTATAAAGCCTTTAGCAGATGCTAGACATTATGAGCGTAAAGATATATGCAAAATTCTTGAGTCTTATGGAGGCGAATGTGACACTGATGTAATCATCTTCTCTTTTAACTATAAACAATAGTTATTGTAGTTACCATTAACATGGTTATTTATTGATGATTCATTTCCAACTAGTATAAATTAGAAATTTTCTTTATCGTTTTTGTAGATTCAAATAGTTACACTTAGACAACAATGTGAAATTCCTACCTCATTTATATTCTCTAAATGTTGAAGTGTTGTTTATGTTATTTGAATAATTTAGCTCTTCTATAGAAGGCTATTGTTAGTGTAAATATTACATATATACAACCTAACTTGGCCCCTTTTCCAAGGTAACTTGGGTTTCTCTGGATTTTACTGTTTTTGAATTTTCCTTATACGACCCAAGATCTAGGGTCATGGTTTTACCTATCCATAAGTGAACCTAACCCATCTCTATGATGACCTCCGATTAAGGATCAAAATTAACCATCCATGTGGACTCATTTGATTGGCCACTTTCTCACCCATCTCTTAATCTGCATCTTATAAATAGACACAATGAGGATAAGGGTAGGATAGAGGAAGTAAGTCTTCTCATACGAGATTTTTATGGATAAAGTTTTGTTGATTATAGCAATAAAAGGGTACTCTATATCCCTTAACCATATTCTTCCGTTTTGAGAGTTATCTTTGTGATCCAGATCCTAAGGCTTATTAAGTCGATTCTACCCGTGTTCTTGTTGTCTAATCTTATATGGTATCAGAGCAAGTGCAGATTAGATTCAAGTATCTCTTGCGGCATCATTTTGACCTCACTAGAGGATCCAAAATAGTCAAGATATTCAATAATGCCTTCAATTTCACGAGAAAAAAACTCTAGCAGTTCCGGATCTAGATTTTCCAACTATAACTTTGCTTTATGTGATAATATGGATGGAACTATAAGTAATTTTTGGGCTGATAATTTTCGCCAAAAAGTAGTGTTTTACTTTTAAAAATCAATAATCTTTATAGTCTTTTCACAAGAAAAACTATTGCATTTTATTATTGAACTCTTTTAAAAAAATCCAATGAATTTTTGTAGTGGGGGCTTGTCTAAGCCTCCTCAGATCTGCAATTTAGCTTGGCCTTTGCTACAAGCTGTCAACCTTTAGAGCCCTTTTGCTGGTGTACCTGATTCAAGAGCCTGAGATTGGAGTCCCCATTGCTCATGCCTCCCCAACCTTGAATCCTTGTGGCACTCCTTGTTTTGTAGGAAGCAAATACATAATCACAGTCCAACACTCCACGGTCAGGCGACAACCTTTTGAGATCTTGCATTCTGTGCTTGCCATTCCTTTTCCACATGGGTGAACATGTCTTCATTCTCTTACAAATTTATTTCTTGTAGAAGATGACCCTCTTTTTGCACCATGAACTTAGTTGAAAATTCTTGGGAGCACAATCTATCCAGGCCTGAATGCGATGCATTCACTCTTTTCTAGCTCATCCCATGAGTTGTCTAGGTTTACTTAGCACCTGAACCTTTTGAAAACCCCAACATGCATCAAGATTTGCAAGGAGCCCTCTTCAAATTCTCAACACTTTTCAATGGCCCAATGTCAAATTACCGCATGAGATATAAAAGACCAATTGGTTGGACTCTGAACTTTCCTGGCAACAACTATCTTTCTCATTAATGGAAATGCCATTGGAATTTCACGGCTCGATTGGCTGCTGCTACTACATATCAGACTGTTCACATGGATTTTTATGTTCTTCCTTGAATTCAACCCTTGTTTGTTAACGTCTTTTATGAGACCTTGCCCTGTAATATCCCTTTCAAGGGCTGAAACTGAAAAAGAGGAAACCACACAAACCCAAGTGAAGTAAATTCTGATTTTTATAACAGCAGTTGTAATATTTCTTAAAACCCTAGCAACAAACTGTATAGGGACTTAAATGCACCATAAAACCATGCACAATAGCTTGAAATTACTTCTAAATAATTATTTCAATTACGGCAACCAATATCCATCCAATTTGCAACAAAGAAATGGAGAAAACCAGTGATGATACACTGCTGTAATTAAATTTGTGACAACAGCAGGGCAGCCACAAACAAGGGCTGAAAACAATAGATAAACTCCTCCAAAAATAGCCAAATTATGGATTTCAGCTTTATAAATTATGGAGAATCAAAATATCAAAGAATATATGAATTATGTGCCCTAGAAGGCACCGAACCACCACCAAACCCTAGTCGCTCCCTAGGGAAGAGCTCCAAAAATCATGCAAAGCTTTTGTAATTTTTCTTAATGTCCTTGATCCAAATCAGCAAGCAAGTCTTCAAGAGATGTCTTCAATCCACCAGCATGGAGAGTTTTTCGTTCTCCACCAAGCCACAAGGAAGGTTTCCGTCCTCCTCGGATGCCACACAAGAGGGCTTTCGTCCTCAAGTGGAATGGTATTGAGCAACCAACCCAACAAACCAATTGTAAGTTTAAAAATGCACCAAAGATGATTTGGTAGCTAGCTCTCCTTTGTTGCTTGATGCCACTTCATAATTTTCATTCAGATGATGGCTTCCCAACACTTTAGTAAGGCTGTCCCAAAATCAGAATCTTCAAATCTGAAAATAACACACCACAACCTGATTTCTTTCCTCCTTCCAACTAGAATCTTCCTTCCTCATTTTTCCATGAGGGGATGCTCTCAAAAAATGAAAACATACTGCTGTTCATGACTGAAAATGGCAGCCCCAAACCTGATTTTTGTAATTTCAGTCTTATAATCATGACATAACAACTAGCAAACTGAAATCTCACAAAGAATGGAAAGTCCATGAGTAATATAGGGGCTGAAATTTGATTTGCATACGCTGAAAAACTATGAACAACAGGCCTACAATTGAAACCAATAGACATATTGACCGTAATCTTAAGAAAATCAGCTTTCTTATTACCCCTCTGAATTCTGATTTCATCATAATTGCTTCTCTTTTTCCAAACTTCTTTTGGTTCTCTCATGGAACCATAGGTTAGCAAATCATAGAGAGAAAAATCAGAATTCCCCTCAAGCTTATGTTTTCTTAAACATGGCATGCTAGCATTCTCTTTCATCAAATTCCATAAGCAAAGAGAAAAACTGAAACTTTACCTTTGTCTTCCTTGAGCCTCAAGCGTTTACCCGGATTCCAAGGATGCAAGCAATCTTTGTAACTCTTCATCATCCCTCTTTTTCTCTTAATCATCATATGCATGATGATCAAACTCGTGACAAAGAGTTTGTGATGATCAGCCCAACAAAATGATAAGGAAGGAAACAATAAATCTGAATTGTGTGAGTACCTTGGACTGTCATATAAACCCACTTTATTGTTTGGAAAATACATAATGAGCCCTTGGAAAAGAGCCTTCTTCACACCTTGCCCTTTACTAGCATAGATATGATCACCCAAACATGGCCATGATAAATAATGATGAAATAGACCTTTGACATGATCAAATAAGACATCATAGGACTTACCATGGGCTGCTGATCTGAAATTTACAGCGGGTTGAAAGAGGCCATGGACACCCAGAAATGTTCTTGTCTCACGTGTGCACCTTCTGTCCCTTGGAAGATCCACTTCATCTTTCCTTATGTGTTCGAGTTTTCACCGCTTATAGCCCCTTTTCTAGCTTGTTTATCCATATGTACCGCCACTTGCCATGTTTTGCAAGGGGGCCTCAACAATGTCATATTGTTACCAAATGGCTCAAGACAACAAAACTGAATTGGGGTAGAAGAAAACAACGATTTAAGAACACATTCATACTGTGGACATCCTTGATGTGTTCAATTCCCTTTATCCCTTGAAGCTTGCTTGGCATCTTTTCAACATCCTCTTCATTCTCTTGCTCCTCATGCTTCTTTCCATCCTTTTGCTTACGCCTCCAAGATCCTTTAGTATCTTGCCACATGCAACCATTAAAAAGAAGAGGATTCAAAGAAAGATATGTATCTAATTTCTGTAGCCAAGCTCTAGCAGAACACTTATATGATCCATCATAAGGAGGAAGAGTTACCTTACCCAACCTTTGTTGTATGTCTTTCTTTGGTTGATCTTGTTGAATTATTTGATTTCTCCCCTATCCTTCGCTATTCTTCACTTGGAAAAAGTCTCTGAAGGATAGCATCTCTCTCACTTTGTAACTAAGGGCTGTATAATCATCACCCCATGCTTCTATATCAACATCAGTTTGGGCTTCCTCTTCAACTGGTTCCTCTCTTTGGAGAAACTTAGCTCTGAAAGTCTGATGTGTAGGCTTGGAGGAGGTCCTAGCTGGTCCCGTAGAGCTTCCTTCACCATTGTGGTTTGCTCCTTGGTAGACACATTGTTCCCTTGTAGGATCTTTGCCAAGTCTCTAATGGAACCGGTCAATGCATCATGCATTTCTCTTGGGAATATCTGATAAACTGCTGCAGCTCTCTCTGACTTCTTGTGATTACTTCATGCATGTAGCTAAGCTCATCATTGGGAGGAGCTCTTTGATCATGCTCTTCCATGGTCTTCTTTTTGTTTTCAGATCTAATTTTTCTCTTCATACGCTGGAGAGAAAACACTGCTATGATACCACTGTAATGTCCCCAAATGGACATTTTTCAACCCAAATGGATTTGAGGCAAATCCCACACCCAAATACAGATTATAGAAGATATATCAAATATTTTATAATGCAGATCTGATTTTTATACATAAATGGTGACTTGGCTAGAGTATGAGACTCATCTAAAATAGAAGATAAATCACTATATTTTTACCATAAACTGATCAACTGAATTTATTAAGCCAAAACACAAGAACAATACCAATTTTGGGACCCAAAAGGAGGCTGAAATAATTTATTAAAAATCTGCAAATACTTGCCTTTAGACACAGCTGTAAATATGATATTTTTGAGCCAAAATCCCCTCCAAAAGGCTGATTTGGATGACTAAAAATCTGCAACTAGAACAACCCAGATCTGATTTTTAGCAGCTCAAAATACCTCCAAACAGTCCTCTATGCAAGTCGCACCACCTAGAACAAGTTGGAAACAAAGAAGAGATGCAGCAACAAATTCCCTCCTTCAAACCCTTGTTCAAATCTACACTTTCAGCCCTCAATACTACTGGAAAAATATTGGAAAACATAAATAACTCTTTGATCCACAATGGAAACCCTTGTATGGAGAATCCTCTCAACTAGAAGAAGAGTTTTCGTTCTTCTTCTAGATCTCTTAGAGGGTTTTCATCCTCAAGAGATTATCTCTAAGGGTTTTCGTCCTTAAAAATATTTTGTAAAGCTTACAAGCTCAGACAAAAATTATAATTTTATAAAATGAAAGTGATGTCTCTCACAAACAAGTCGATTTACTTTTATAATGAGATTTAGCTTAGTAGCCACCCGAATCACCAATCATCTTCCATTGCTTGCATTTAATTATTTTTTTGCCTTGTCTCTTCTCCAACATGGGTCACATTTTCTCCTAGGGAAAATAATAAATATAAAGTGACTTTCCTTTTTCTTATTTTTACTTTATCACTTTATCTTTTTCGCTTTCTTTTATTAATTTGACTTTATCATTAATAAATTAATATAAAATGCTTATAATAATATTTTATATTGCACTTTTATAATTAATTCATTATGATAAGTTTCCATTTCTATCATCCTTTAGCTACTGGGAAACATAATTTGGGTAAAGGTCTTCAACTAATTATTTTAGGAAGTGGGACAGTTCAAATGGTGAACTTATTTGTGCTCAACAAGTCAATGCTTTTCTTTGGGGTTATAAAGTATTGTATGCTTTGATTTTTGTTGAACATCGACTGATTTTTGTTGGAGCTAATTTTTCTTTTATTAATGCTTCCCACTATTTTTCCTATGAGAGCAAAAGTTATTCTAACATGGAAAGTTGTGCAAGAAACGGGAAAACATTGTAATGTCCCCTTTTTCGAACTAATTCAGTTTGAATAGTTCTATCCCATTCCACTTCCCGTGGGCCAGAAAAATGTGAACAAAGGAAGTATTTGTTTATATTTTAGTCCTTTTCCATGAGCATTTACATTTTCTTTTAGTGTTTTCCTTTATGAGGCAGTCAGTTTGGGTTGGAGGAATTAAAAGCAAATTAAAAGATAAAGCAAACTTCTTTATGAGGTTGGTCATGGGGAAACTCCCTCATGGGGTTTGGCACCACCTAAAGGATATAAAAGGGGTCGCTTAGGCTCATTTTGGGCATGCATCTTTATTATAATTTTACATTACTTGGTTTTGGGGTTGATTGCTCTATTTCCATTCCACTAGAGGGTGGAAATCCTTTGGTGTGGCTTCACAAGGAAGACGAAACCCTTCCTTGATAATTGGAGAACAAAAAATCTTCAATTAATTGTTCCAAGTGCTTCAAAGAGGTGGATAAGGCCTATTTTTAGTGAGGGTTTGGTTCTAAGGTGAAATTCAGCCCCTCTCCTAGGGGAGTGACCCACCTTGGGGAAGAGATTGGTGGTTTCTAGGGCACGACACTGTTCAACTCAATCATCATTGCATTCTCCATATTTTTGGCAGCCGGAATCTACTTTGTACTTCATTTTTAGGGCTTGGAATCATTCATTTCCAGCCATTTCATAAGGGCATACTCTGTTGTCATTTATTTAATTTCCAGTTGTGTTTAGAGGCTGATTTATCGATTAATAATTTTCTAAAATATTCCTAAGGTGCCTCTATATACTTCAGATATTGTGAATGGTAATTTTTGATGAATTATGTCTTTTTCCTTGCTGCTGTTCTAAAAATCAGGCTGTTGTTCACTACTGTTCTATTTTTCAGTTGGCTGATATAAAAATCAGAATATATTTCATTTTGGATTTGTGTTATTTCGTTGCTTTTCAGTTCAGCCCTAGAAAGGGACATTGCAAACACATAATTAAGAGAAATAAATATATAAAATGTTGAATACTAAAAATGACCCAACTAAGACCTTTAAACCATATTCTTATGCTACCTACACATATGCAGCTCCATATGATCAAGAACTTTATATGGAATTAATATGCAAAAGAAAAAAAAAAATTCTATCTATGTTTACTTGATGTTTGTGGTTGTTATTAACCTTAAGTTTAAGGTTCTTTTCATTTATATTTGGAAGATATTGGTTCTAACTTCTAAGAATACAAGCTAGTAAACTCAAAAAGCATATATGATTTTCAAAATTTACTTAGGAGAACCTAAATTTGATTGTACAATTTTATTTGTACTTTTTTAAATTTTTGCCAAACAATTTGAGCTGAAAATATTGTACTAGGCGTGTCCTCCCATTACTCCCATTTTTGGGAAAGATACTTTTTCTAAATTTAGCCCATAACAACTGAAGATCTTAGATCTCTTTACTTCCCTTTTTTGTGTGTTGAAGCAAAATTTGTTTTTATGAATATGAAAGGACATATTATATATATGGTCATGCATAGCACAATGGAGAAGTTGGAGACATTTCTTTTTAACAATCAGTTACTTTTTTATGTTTTAAGCAACTAGAAATTAAAATACAAAGCATTTTTGTTCCTTCCATATGTATACTTTACTTTTCATCTTATATTCCAAGTGATATAAATTAAACTTCTAACTTTTTCCCGTGCTTTGTAACAGAGTTCTCAACATGAACCAAATTCAATCAAATATGAGATTGATCATTCTGAGATAGATTGTGCACAAAAATACCCTATTGATCATCATCGGGTAATATACAAGAGAAAAACAGGTTACGCCTTAATAATGAAAAAAGTATTTTTGTACAAGTTGCTAATGATTCTACATTGAAATGCAATATTTTTGGTGTTGGAAATCCATGGTATAACTATAAAAATGTCACATAACATCTCTAACATGGTCTTAGCTGCATGGAAATCTTCTTAATTCCCTTAGTGATTCTATTAGCATCTTTGTTTTGGGCTTTTTCCGACATGACTATTCAACATTTGTAATTTGAATTTATGGTAGTAATGTTACGAGATGCATGCTTGTGTAATTGAGGGGCATTATTCCTTTCAAAAGCTTTGAAGCTAAAAGTGTTTTGCTACTCTAAAATATTTCCTTGCATATCTAATGTCATGTTTTTTGGTCATAAGGACCAATTGTGGATCGGAGGAGCTAAGGCGAATTCCACACCATCCGATCAAGCGTTGCCTTTTAAGTGATCAAAGATAAGAAGTTTTGAGAAAACAAAATTTTGATAGCTTGCAATGCTCCCCCCTACCGTCAATGTAGTTTGATTTAGCAATGCCCATGTAAAAGTGATGCCTTGTTGGCATATATATTAATACTATAAGGGAATGTCTTAAATAAAACAATTTGGTTGGACCAGCCCCCTTAAGGTAGTGCGAAAGATTATATTCTTAATTTTGATTTGAAATTTATGTATTATTTTGTTTAGGCATTAGAGCCTTTGGTTCAAGTTATACATTTGGTGGATGGGGAGAGAAACCCAATGAATTATTTGTATGAGGCTATGGATTGGCCATAACTGAATATTATGGGCATAACTAAATAAAATATGAACTCATTTGGCATATCATTGATCGAAGATGGAAAAAGGAACTGTATTTGTTGGTATGTGTGACCAATGCTCGGACTAACCGCCTCTCGTAGCTCCTAACTCGGGGATTGTAGCGGAGACTTAGCGCTCCCGTGAGTTTCGTGACATGGACTAACCGCCTCTCGTAGATCCTAACTCGCGATTGTAGCGGAGACTAATTGGTGTCACTCAGATTTCACCCTGAAATCTGCGACTACCCTATCCGAAATTTTTCGTACTTTTAAAATAATGGGTCGTTTTGTGTTTTTATTGCCTGAAAGTTCTTGTATTGTGTCAAGATAATCCCAAAGAGCCATATTAGCCTTTTTCGCCAAATACCCAGATGCCCAAAATTGTTTTATTCTGTCGTCGGGATTTGTCTGCGGAAAATTTGTATTTAATTATTTTGAGCCCCGTATGAGGCTATTTGCGCTCTGTTTTAACTCTATTATGAGCGAATATGTTATTATTCCTATGTGCCAGAAGGGTTTTAACTTATTTTAAGTTTTGGGCTTTATTTGTAACTTTTGGCAATTTTTCGTGTTTTTGTGGTGTCCCGTTTCGTTTTCTGTGAAATTTCTCTAGCAATTCCTTTGCCGGGTAAGCCCGATTTTTGGCCTGGAGCAGCTGGAAAACATATACGCACATTATGCCCGGAGGAAGTCGTCATCGGAGGTCTGGATCACTGGGAAAAAGCGAAGTCGTGCGCGGAAAAGCCCCTGCGGGGATGGGCGCATTTTTGGAAAACAAAGGATTTAAGTTGCGATGGGAAAAATATAAGCCGCAGGCAGGGTGGGAATTTTATACATGCCTAGCAGGGTACTTTTTCCCGTGTTATAAAAGTCACTTAAGCTGCAGTGGGAAAAATAGAGGCCGAGCAGTGGGAATTTATTGCCTACCTTGTGTTATCAACCAATTTTGACTGCGCAAAATTGTCAAAAAGACAATTAAATAATTAAAAATGAGAAAATTTTGAAAAGTATTACTTTGCATGGTTCATTGGACTCCTTGCGATCGTCTTATTTTTGTGATCGTTTCGGTCTTCGTTTCGTGATTTTCGGGCAAGAACTCTTCCCGCCAGGCTATAAAACGCATTAAAATACATTAAAATAATTAATTAATATTTAATTAATTAATTGCTCCTTGTTTGATTAAATTAATCACTTAAGGAGTATTTAATTAAATAAATATAAATTAAGATTCATCCGACAAGTTTTGGTGCCGGGGAAGTTAGCTTTTGTTTCCAACTGCCGGGTTGGCATCCCAAACCCGGATTTCCACTTTCCTGGCAATTTCCTTCAAATTCCCCGGACGCGGGTTTTCCTTTGCCAATTGCCAAATCATGGATTGGCAAACGGGCATAAAATTCCCCAATTTCCCACATGGGGAAATTGGACGGGGATTGCCAACCCATTTTGCCATTCCCGTTGGCAATTGCCCGTTACTTTTCCCATTTCCCCTGGCAGTTAAGCCACTACCCGGGATGAGAGGAAGTCGAATTAATCCTCGTAACTTCCTCCATCAAACCCGGTGGAAAAAGTCAGGGAAGCTTCTTTTTCTTCAGAAAGAGAAAATATTTTGTTTGACATTATGTAAGAGAAACCCACGCCATTGTGAGCAAAAGAAATTAGTCACAGCAAAAGAAAGAAGAATTAAGGCAAATATATGCGCATTGTTTTAAAGACAAAGTTTTAAGAGAAAACGTGAACAGTGCGTGAAAGAGACAGCAAGGGCAGGAAGAGCCAAACGTGCACAGTGCGCAGAAGAGACAGCAAAGACAAAGTTTTAAGAGCAAACGTGAACAGTGCGCGCCCAGCCATAAAACCCACGCGCCCAGGGACAGGACGCGCACAGTCTGGGGAATGTTGAATGTTATTCATCTTGTGCGTGAACAGTGCGCGCCCAGCAAGAAAAACCCACGCGCCCAGCAATAAAACCCACGCGCCAGAGTCAATGACGCACACAGTCTGGGGAATGTTGAATGTTATTCATCTTGTTCAATAACAGTGCGCGCTGCTTAAGAAACTTGCTCCTGAAAGCTACAGGCCATCCTACAACAATGACCACAGTCAGCTATAGTAGAAGAACGAGATAAAGGTTTAGTTGAGTTGACTCGCCTTTTCATTTTGGAAAGTCACTTCCAACAAGCAGATCGACCAACTATTTTGTTATCTGCTCAGTACCGAATACATCCTCAAATTCGGGATTTTCCTTCAAAACGTTTTTATCAAAATCGATTAAGTGACAGAGTGTTAACAGGAGACCTGATGAAGGTTATTACGGCGCAGAATGAAACGATTCATACTGTTCAGCATTTCATTTATTCTTTTCCCCTAGAAATGAATTGAATGTGAAAGCCAACTCTGAAAATACCTGCTTGGCCGTTCCGTGTACTACATCCTTGTTACTTGTAAATGGTCTCTTTGAGAAACTCTAAGGGCGATAGGCAAAATTTATACCTGTCCATTATGTACATCCAATCAGACAATAAAAAAAAGTATTCTTTTACCAGTTCAGAAAAACTTGTTGATTGGAGCCGGGATTGTAGAATCCACTGCCAAAATACCGAGGAGCTCTTTGGCCAAGAATCAGTCTTAAGGGTGTCTATCGACATGCTGAGGGCTTGAACCTGGGTCATCATCATGGCAGCATTAGGTCTTTATTGGTAATAGCATTTTCTCATCGTTTGGGAGGTACAAATGTGCTTATTATGGCAAAGCCAAAACATTCTTACTACAAGTGTTATATAATAAGGAAGAACCGTGAGCATTGTGGTAAAACCATTCTTTTCAAAAATGTCGGGTTAAGCTCGGTATTCAAGTGAGTTGAGCCAGAGAAGAACTCAGGGAGTTCGGTTCTGGAAAGAAGGTAAGACGACACGAAGGGCATGGATCGCCATGGGAGTTCGAATTCAAGTTGAAAATGCATGAGCTCGTAATCAAGCTAGGAGCGATATGATTGAAGGCTCATTCGTGAGTTGAGTCGTCTAAACACCTAAGTGAAGAAGGAGCACATCTCGAGAATTTCTCATTCCACTCATCATTCGTCTTTGCATGATTGCCCTAATTCTTCAGGCCTAATCAACAACACAACACTATAATTCAAAGCATTGGTTCATGCGCAAGCACCTGTAATCTATATCACACAATTTCTAGAGGTGGAACTCGTTGATGAAGTACCTCAAAATATACCAGCCCAACTTGTGGAAGTAGTCACAACTTCTCAACCAAAAGTTGATGATCCGGTTCTTTCACTGCCTGCATTTGAAGAATCATCACAAATGGAGAAAATGGCGACAACATCTTTCTCACAACAAGAAGATCCAATTTCAGCAACACCCAAAGGTGATCCCCTTCAGCGTGATGAAGATCAATTCCCAACGAACACGAGAACCATGTACAATGAGGTACTTGGAGAGGTTCCCACCTGGCTACATGATACCCTGAAGAATTGAAAGAGGGTCATCAAGCCAATAGTGATAAACTTGGAAGCGATTGCGTAAATGTTAGAATCCATCACTCCAAAAAGACCAAATACTACGCTAAGGTGTGTGTCAACGAATTCATAAATCACTTCGATGATTTTTCAACACCACTCGTTCACAATGGGGAAAAGGAGATGGATTTCCAAGACTCTGAAGTCTCACGAATTCTGCTCGGGAGATCAACACTTTGGGATGGTGACAAAGAAAAAGGACATAACTCCAGGCAGTGAATCGCAATTTTGGCTATTGAAGATCTTCCCAATGGCGAAAGACCAGAAGCTGGATTCTGATAAACTAAGGTGGCGTAACGACTACGGTCTCGTGACAAATGAATAATTCACCATGGAAAGGTACTTTGAGCATGTGGAGAATTGTGAATATGAATACGAATGAAGACAAATCTTCTCACACCAGGATATTGCTCAGATAGAGGGGTGGATGAATTGCTCAAGTTTCAAACTCAGCACTCTTTTCATTTGGAGGATTGCAGAGCACAGTCAATGAGTTCATTCCCGTACGATCGGGATAGGTGGACTCTTGGCCCAATGGATAAGGCACTGATCTTAGGTGTCTTGATCTAGGTGGCACATTGCTGACTAGGATGTCTACGTGTGCATACAAGTCATTTAAGTGGGGTCCACATGTACCCATTTCTTTTATTTATGTATTTTTCCTTAAATGACCTTTTAACTTAAGTGGTTTCTATTTTTAGTCACTTTTTAAAAGTTGGTTAGAAAAAGTCAAAGTCACTTAAGTGCCCTATTTAATGATCATTTAAAACCCTAACTACTTTGTAACCAACTTTTGGGTTATAAAAGGAAGTGAGGGGCTCATTTGTAAGGGTGACTTTGAGAGAGGAGAAGAAGATACTTTTGTGCAAGCTTTGTTTTCAGAAGAAACTTTGTGTTCTTTGTGAAAAACATTTTGGAGTTAATGGAATAAGAACTTTGTGTCTCATTCATTGTCTCTGGTAACATTTGGTGTTCTTATGTTCATTAGATGTTAGGTGTTTAAATCTTGCATGCAAATATTATCTTTGATCTTATTGTCAACATTAGTAATCAGTTGTTCTAGTTCACAATGATCAAGCTCTGACTATCTACTTGCTCATGTGTGTTCCCTTTTGCATGTTCTTGTTTGGCTAACTCAAACTCCGTTTTATTTGTGTTGGTTATTCATCTTTTCTCTTCATGCAATATTAGGCTCTGTTTTTACCTAACTCTTGCATGTTCTTTCAGTCCATTCCATTCCACTCCTTTCTTTCATTTCATTCCATTTCCTTCATTCACTTTTCTTCCATTGATGTTCCAAAACACCCCCCACATACAATTTTGAATGTACAGATGTAAATACAGTTTTGGCTTTCAATAAAGGCAGCCTCACCTTCATTGAGGAGGGACTTCGTTCCCACACTGTTGCATGTCATTTGCATGCGTGCAAATCCATATGCTAAACCTAATGATAAAAATTCCCATGATAAAATAAAAGGAAAGTGACTTAAGTGAAATCATGAGATTTTAGTGGCTGGGGCTCAAAATAAGGTAAATAATCCCATTGTCAAAAGTCAAATCACTTAAGTGGATCACGGGATTTTAGTGCCAAATGGCGGAGGTAAAGAATCCCATTGTTAAAAAATTGGCTTAAAAAAGAATTACATGTGCAAAAAAACGAATCGACCCATTAGAGAAAAAAGCCTTAAATTGATTATTTAATTAATCTATTCTCTCAAAAGTGTGCCCAAGCTTGGAGAAGTCAAAAGTCAAAGATGAAATAAAAGAAAGGATTTAAAAGCATTAAATTAATTTATTTAATCGTTGCCCTCTTCCTCTCAAAAAGTGTGCCCCATTTGGGTATTATTTAATGTTTTTTAAGGCATTAAAA
Organism: Taxus wallichiana var. yunnanensis; assembly: GCA_018340775.1. NCBI lineage: Eukaryota > Viridiplantae > Streptophyta > Pinopsida > Cupressales > Taxaceae > Taxus > Taxus wallichiana. The sequence goes on along the minus strand of CM031240.1, from coordinate 32,038,480 downwards.
CATTAAATTAATTTCTATTTTCAGTGGCTATGGTCAAAGCACACTTGTGAAGCTTAAGTTAACTAGAAGTGATGCTGAAGGATTAAATTGGATTAATTTAATTTATTGGATGGCAGCCATGAGCATGTCACAAACATAGCTATTTTTAAAAGAAAAAGCATGATTTTTAATTAATTAATTGCTTTAATTGTTAGGGCATTATTAATTATAGAATTATGAAGGTTATATAAGCATGGGCAGCCATATGGGTGAATTATTCAAATCACAGGTGAAGAATTGCAGCCAAGTGGAAAAGTGCGCCCCCATTAAAGGAAGGATTTTGTTCGAGACAAGGTGCTTAATGGCTAAAAGCTTCCAAATTTGGCGCATGCTTGAAGGAGGTTGATGTTTGTCTACATAATTGTTTCCATAAGTTACATGTGCTCGGTGTTTTTGAAAGGATTCATGCTTCTTTATGTGCAAATTAAACACAAATTTTTGGGGCGTTAGATGCTTGAAAAGTGCAGATTTTTACAATTTAAATTCACTATTCATGTCCGTGGCTATTTTTGTCGAATAAATTACGAGAATTCATTACGGTGCTTTTATAAAGAAAGGAGTAATCAATGTCCAATACATTGCAACATATTCTCCGAATCTAAAGAATTGTCCAGATCTGCACCTGCCATTGAAGAAATCCGGCAAATAAGGAGAAAAAGAATTATTCGACAAAGATAGACAAAGCCATGGCGAAGGGAGATGAAAAAGAAAGCACGATGGAGTCATGCATCACTTTCAAATTCACGAGACATAGGAGACACGAGATCTAAGCCCGAACCTCTTGTCGATTGATTGATAGATCCAGAGCGGAAAGACTTCACTCATGCGTGCGGTCAAAAAAGTAGTGGAATTATTCGAGCTACGAGCTTTTCCATGTACAGCCCGATTGCGAGTTCGTGATGGAGTGTGCTAGATCTTATCATCCATCATCCAGATCATTCGAGATGCTTCGGGAAAGACAATAATTCGCTTGACGCAGAGTTCATCAATTATTGTTTGAAGATTCCAAGATACGAAAGGTGGTGACTTCTATTAACATTCGGATGTTGACAATAGGTGGGAGAAGCATAGAGTTGATTGTGTGAGCATCATGAATAGCGAGATACATGAAGAAGCCTAGATCTCCTTCAAAGTTCCCAGAACTCTTCCACGGTCCAATTTGGTGCGGGTGGATGATATCGTCAAATTGTTATGCAGGATGAATGGCGAAGCAAATGCCTACACTTTCCGTACATGGATGTATGCTTTCATCAGGACCATTGAAATCAACAAGGTTGATTCTATAATCAATTGGTTAGAAATTATTAGCAGCAACATCGGTGAGCAACTTCGGAACGTGAAGCATACTTTCAGCTTCAAGATGACTTCATACTTGGTGTATGTTGCAGCTTCACAAGGTGTCTTTTCCAAGCTGGATAGATGTGGTGTTCTTTCCAAGGACCCCATTTTCGAGTGCTACCCGCAGCTTACTGCACCTACAGGCGAGAAAGACTTCAAAGTGATCAACGATGACTTCTTCTACGATTTCATCTGCAGGCTAGACAAAGACTTGAAGGCCAACAGGGTAAGCAAGGAAGCGTGGGAAGCCGTGTCCAAGATTGGAAGTCTATTCATTCAATTTACAGATTTCACATACCTCAGGGTTACGGGCTTTTCTGGAGAACCAATAAAGATGCCTAGGTATCTGAATGATAGATTGATCGCCATGGAGCTGAGCAGGCAACTTGTGGAGTTACACGACCTTCAGTCAAAGCGGCACAAGTCTACGGGCTTCTTCCCAATCACTGTGGGATATTACAGCTGCATTAGCATTCACAGAGCTCGAGGGATGGAAGCGCAAATGTTATCCGAGTATGAGCAAGAGTTCTTCCCTGCACGGCTGAACTTCGATCCATTTGGAGTAGCCAGGAAGACAATCTCCCAGCAGTACGCACATGTGCCTTCGTTAGAAGATTTCTGGATGAAGTGCGGAAGTGAGTACGAGGTTAGAAAGAGAGATTTCAGCAGGCTGTCAGCAAAGCAAGTGTTCGACTTTGGACTAGCGCGGATACCTGCGGATCTTAAAGATGATGGGAATGTGGTACTTGACACTTACCATCAAATGGGAGGAGATAAAGCCATACTGTAGAATAACATAGGAGGCTGCAACACAATTGAAGAAAGGTCGAGAGCTGTGTTGGTGAATACTTCAAACTGGTTGCTGACGAAGGGATATTGCCTTGATGAAGCATTGATGAATCAAATCACGGGCAACTTCGGCGCAGGAGATTCCCTCAAGCGAAAGCATGAAGGAGAAAGCAGCAGAAGGTCCGAGAAGTTGAAAGTACACAGAAGATCTCGAGAGAAAGAGAAGATCACTTCTACGACCATAGCTTTGACTCCGGCTTCTCCAAAGATCCAAGACTTCACCAACTATTGCACCGCAGCAGCAGGACGTTCCATGCCTTCATTGAATCCGGCGTTCGTCTTCTCTCCTTAGCCACTTCGTTCATCACCCGTTCCAGAGGAGATGTTGAAGCTGCAGATGGCAGAGTTCGAAAGAGCTTTGTCCTTGGATGATTCAGAGGATGGCAGCCATAACACTGTGGCACTTTCTGACGGAGAGGATGCAGAGCGGGAGATGGTAGTGCACTCAGCGACTTCTCACTCTCCGAGAAGTAATTTCTCGGAATGGTTGGCTTTGCAGTTGGTTCCAGAAGCGAGAATGGAGATGAACTTAGAGGAGCACGACTTGCAGCTACTCCAGGATCTGAGCAGAAGAGACAGAAGGCCTAAAGTTGCTAAAGCAACTTCTAGGTTGATCATTGAGAATTCGGGAGAGAAGTTTGCTGAGATATCAATTCCGGCAGAAGGAAAGATAGAGGAGGAGCTCACGGCGGAAGATGTGACAGTGACCAAAGTACCACTCGGTCAAGCCACCACTGAAGGATTGAAGCAGACACACAGACATTGATAGACGCTTTATTCCTTAGGCTTGATAGTGAAAAGGTGAGAAAGAAGAGCTGCAGAAGCAAGTATCTCGGTTATGTGAGATCATAGCCAAGGTTGCTAAACCTTCCATTTAGCCCATTTCGTAGAGCGGGTGAGTGATCATCTTATGCGGAAATGGAGGACCTTAACAGCAATCAAGTAAAGGCTATTGACGAATGGAAGGATCTGATTATTCGTCAAGCTTCTGTACAACTTGGGGAAGTGCCAGCCCGCCTAAAGGTTATGAACGATGCAAAGAAATCAACTAAAGCAACTGATGGAAAGCATAGAAGGCATGAATATAGTTGTAGAGAGTAACCTGAGTATTTTGGCCGAGATCAACAAGTTGCCGAGAGATGTATTGATTGCGGAACAGATTGTACCAGACGGATCAGTCGAGAAGGGGAAGCAGCTAGAGTTTGCAGTATCTTTCCACTTGGAAATCTGCAGAGTTTTGCTGAAGAGGATGCAGGCACTTGAGAGTAGAACATCAGATTTACTAGACAGTATCATTTCTTTCACTGAGGAAAGAGTGGGCATAGGTGATACTTCATACGTGCATGGATTGTTTCGACTAAGGTGCATATTCCTGGAAGATTCTCTTCTGATGGTACAAAAGAGAATTGATAAAGCTACCAAGCCTTTCACGATGAATTCTATCAGTAGACTGGTGGCGCTGCAGGCAGACATTGCGAGGTTTGGGCCGAGTTTGGAAGAGGTGGAAGCATGCAGCAAAGTGTTGAATGAAGGGTTGCTGCAATTCAGGACAGAGAAGGAAGCAGTGGCTAAAACAGATGGAAAGATGCTGAATTACATGTTCGACAAGTATATCCGATATCAGAACAAGAAGAAGACATAAATGTTACAGCTGGCATGACTTCTTCTATTCTTTCTTCTTCTATTTTCTATGTTCCCGAATGAAATTGTAAAACTTCTAAGTTATTGGTTTTGCAACCATTACTTGAAGTCATGTGGAACCATTCTGTTAGTTAAGTGATACATGTGTCACTTAAGGAGAAGATAGTTGAGGATGATTGCCAAATGTCATCGTTACTTGTTGTTTATGTTTCAGTTCAGTTTAAGTTTTCCATTTGTACTTTCCCTCCTACATTCTATAAGTAGGAGAAGAACCTCCGGGTTAAGGATCGATCAGAATTTGTAAGCAGCAATCCTGAGTTCTAGACTTTGTGCTGAACTCCTGAGAGCAACTTGGAGCAAAGGAATACAAAGGAGCAGGTTTCCGGAGAACTTTGTGTCACGGTGTACTGTGTTTCTTGCTTTGAATCTTAGATCTCTTGATAAACTGTGTTATTTTAGATCTAGATCTAGAGCTGCCTTTGTTTTATAATTCTGTGTGTTCATATCTATTAAGTTTCTTCTATGTGCATGTAATTAGCTCTGCTATCTACTAATTGGGATGCACATCTTCCCCATTTCTTCTCTGTATTTCCTTTACTTCTTTCTTCTATAACTTTCCTTTCTTAAACAACTGCTTACTTCTTTCTGAGAACTTCTTAGTTATGGTTCATGAACTAAGTGGTTAAAGTAAAACTCCCGATAGATAATAACACATTTTTATTGACAAATCGACACGGAGCCTCACCGGTTAAATGAGGGAGATTTATCTCATGACCGCCTAGGTTGATGCTATGCGAGAAAATCTAGCCAACACTAACACCTATGGGTTTTGGTCTAACAGACAATTGTGGTCCAACAAGATTGACATATTCATGCAGAGACCTACTACTTGAATCTTAAATTTTCTATTCGATTTATTTAAGGCTGATGATGAGGTTATGGATGGCCTCAATATGAGAGGATGATCCTTGATGATGACACTAGAGATGTTGTTATTGAGGAGTTACAAATTTACAAGAAGGCAACGGGGAGACTCTTTTCTTCAACTCTGTGCATTAAAAGAAGAAACACCTCTCACCTGTGCAAGAGAAATAGCATCACGGATCTCATTCGAAAGAGCCCTATATTCTTCATAGCTAGCCACAATGTTGTGACCCACTGAATGCCGTGTTTCCACCTCCGGAATGACTTCTTTCTTTGGTAAAAACCTAGGTTGCCAATCCATGTATGTATTCTTTGTCACTGTCTTGCACGAATACCCTCAGGATGGGAAGATCGATGCTTTGATACCACTGTAATATCCCTTTCTAGGGCTGAAACTGAAAAACAAGGAAATAACACAAACCCCAAACTGATTTAAATATGATTTTAGACCAGCAAACTGAAAATTTAGATCAATACGGTACAACAGTCTGATTTTAGGAACAACTTGTAAACAACAAGATTTCACCCAAATATCACCCTAAAACTCATCCACAATATTTATAAACCTTTTAGAAACACTTTAGGACAATTTTCATCATGAAAACCAATCTCAAACACAACTGGCAATTAATTTATCAACAACAGAAGTACAACTAAGAGAAATAATCAAAATGGAGGTCTCCAAACCCCAACAATGAAAGATTTCAGCCTTATAAATTATGCCAAATTTGAATATCAAATAATAATTGAGTTTCATGCCCTAGAAGGCACTTAAATTAACTCCAACCCTAGTCGCTCCCTAGGAGGGGCTCCAAACCATGCAAAAGCTCTTGATAGGTCTTCTTCTTGATGCCCTAGATACAAACCAACAAGAGGATCTTCAATATTTTCCTTCACACCACCAAATTTGGAGAGTTTTTGTTCTCCAATATGCCACAAGGAAGGTTGTCGTCCTCCTTGGATGCCACACTATGGATTTTTGCCCTTAGTGGAGTTGGAAATAGAGCAATCAGCCCTAGAGTCCAAATTGATAAGTATATATGCCAAAAAGTGATGTGCAAATGAGCCTATGGACTCCTCTTATACCCTTTAGTTGGCGCCAAGAGTCATAAGGGGTAATGACCGACCTCTTAAGCTTGCTTTATCTTCTATTTCCATGTTGGAACTCTCCAACCTTGCTGACCTCATAAGGATCTTACTTTATCTTTTAATTTCATGTTGGGAGCACTAGAACCCAACCGATCTTGCCTTGAAAGGAAAAACACAAAATAAAAACATAAATATGAATAAAGAAACTGAAATATAACTCAAGTTCTTCCCTTGTTCAACTTCTTCTTGCCCATGGAAAGGAAGATGAGCAAGAAGCCTTCAATTTATATTATTTCGAAAAAGGGGACATTACACTATTTTTTGTTTTTTATTATTATTTATACCTACACACAAGCTATAAAACCGGGGTCTCCAAAAATCGGTGAACCCTCACATAACCTTGGTAACTTAGTTCCATATTAATGCTCACAGGTCTATTGGGAGACCTTCAAACATCTCATTAAAACTATCGTGTCTTTGTGCTTGTTCTTGTTAGATCCACGAGAATATTGAAGGGGGTGAATCGGTATTCGACAATAAAAAAACTTTTCTCCAACTTATTAATTTTCTTTTTCACAAACAAGATATTCAAATTTGAAAGTAAAATGAGAGCACACAAAAAATCAAATGCACATAACACTAGATATACCGTTGTTCACCCAAAGTGGGCTAATCCATCAAAAGTGTGATCTACTATCCAAATCTAGCCAAAAAAAAATAGTGTTTACACCAAGTGTGAGCACCCACTCAAGACACCAATCTTCAAGCCGAACACCAATTCAACCTCAATGCAAACACCACCGATCGTGCAATCTCTCGATTCAAGCACCAACTTTTGAGACACCAATCCCCAATCCAAGCACCCACGCTAGAAAATGTGCAATACAAATCAATGATAATTTCTCCTTCTATATTCTCTCTCACATACTCATACTCACTTAAGAGATTTATAATATCAGCTCACATACATATCACACTCATGCAAAATGCTCTCTTTCTCGCTCACATTAAAATGTTCACACAACTCTTGCTTATATAGAAAGAAGGAGAGGAAAAACCATTTGTGGTTTCCCTAAAACCATATGCCCATACCATGGGCTAATTTTGACGCCTATATTGAAATTTAAATCTCCTACATGAAAAAATGTGCCATAAGGAAGCCACATCACTTGGTGGTTACAAGTTACAACAATATTAAATATTTGCTCCAAATAGAAATATTCTCTTATACATGTAAGAGTAACTCCTCTTACGCGTTATAAACCTTCTTACACTTCCTTACACCTCTTTAAGTAAACTCCTCTTACACATCATAGAATCTCTTACGCGTCATAAACTGTTATTTCTTAGCTATCATCATAAGCTATATAGAATATCTTACGCGTCATATAAGCTATCATAGAATCTCTTACACATCCCGCCATGTGTTGTAGATTCTCGTGATGTTGAATATTAAAATATTCAAATTTTGACATCACACTAATTTTGACATGGATAAATATTTTACAAACACTAATGTTGTAATGTTGAATATTAAACAAATATTCAAACCTCAATATTTCCATCAACACTAATGTTGTACCTTTGACATCAATGACAAAATACTCAACAAACTCCCCCTTTGTCATTGATGGAAAACCCTTGCTAAAAATAGACATGAAAACTTGTTTGCTCAAAATCCAACTTTCTCGCCTCTGAGCTCTTTTTTTCTGCTGCATTGTACTGCTCTATGCAACTCTCCCCCATTCTACGATTCTCCCCTTTGACATCAATGACAAGGGGATAACTGACCCTGTCACCCAAACTTGTACTTGGAGCTGAAGATACTGCAATGTGTAGCTCCCCGATGTCCATACTCCCCTGAGATAGTCAATGAGTAAGAGTGACAGGATCACTCCTAACTTTTGTTTGAGTGACTCAAAAGATTCCTTCGGTAGGGGTTTTGTAAATATATCAACAATTTGATCCTTAGTCCCAACATATTCTAATTTCACCTGCTAATCTACAACTTTCTCTCTCAAAAAGTGATACTTAATGGGAATGTGCTTTGTCCTGGAATGCATGACTGGATTTTTCGAGATGTTAATAACACTAGTATTGTCACAGAAAATGGAAATAGGATGCTCATACTCTACCTTCATGTCCTTCAATGTTTGCTTCATCCAAAGCACTTGTGTACAACATGCCACTTCTGCAATATACTCTGCCTCTGCTGTAGACAATGAAACTGAGGCATGTTTCTTGCTGAACCATGACACTAATCTGTCACCAAGATAAAAAGCTCCCCCACTTGTACTTTTCCTGTCATCAACACTTCATGTCCATTCTCGCATATGTGAATGCTATAAGAGTGAAATCATCACTCTTTGGATACCATAAACCATAATCCAACGTACCTTTCAAATATTTGAAAATTCTTTTCATTGCTGCCACATGAGTTTCCTTTGGTGCCGCGAAAACCGTGCAACTAATCCAACAACTTGCATAATATCTGGTCTAGATGTTGTGGTATATAGCAAGCTACCTATCATGGACCTATACAAGGTCTGATTAGCATCGGGAGACTCATCATTCTTACTCAACTTGCAACCTGTAATCATGGGTGTACTAATTGGATTGCAATCTTCCATTCTAAACTTTTTCAACATCTCCTTTATATACTTGGTTTGTGAAATAAAAATGCCTTGACTAGACTGCTGAATTTGCAAACCAAGAAAATAAGACAACTCACCAAGCATAGACATCTCAAACTCCTTCTACATCTCCTCTGCAAATTCTTTCATATAGTCTCTCCTGCCGCTTCCAAAATAATGTCATCCACATAAACCACAACTATCACTTGATGATTTCCTTCTGTCTTGATGTACAAATTGCTATCCATAATTCCCTTTTTGAATCCTTGTTCCTACAAGTACTTGTCCAGTCTAGAGTACCAAGCTCTAGGAGCTTGTTTCAAACCATAAAGAGCCTTTTTTAACTTGCACACAAAATGTGAATTTTCTGATAGAGTAAACCTTTTGGTTCCTCTATATAAACTTCTTCCTCGAAGTTTCCATTCAAGAATGCTAATTTTACATCCATTTGATAAAATTTAAAATTCTTGAAACAAGCAAATGCTAAAAACATTCTTACCGCCTCCATACGAGCAATAGGTGCAAATGTCTCCTCGAAATCAATGCCTTCAACTTGTGAGTACCCTTTGCACACTAATTTGGCCTTGTTTGTGACAACTTCTCCTTCTTTGTTCATCTTGTTTCTAAAGACCCACTTGGTACCAATGATATTCTTGTCCTTTAGCCTGGTACTAAATCCCATGTGTCATTCTTTTGTATCTGATTAAGTTCTTCTTCCATGGCTTTTATCCAAAACTTATCCTTGTTAGCTTCATTAAAATTACTCGGTTCAACTTTTGACAATAAGGAAAAGTTTACCTCTTGTGGTGCACTTGCTAGTCTCCTCCTTGTTTGTACTCCAATATCTTTGTTTCCAATGATTTGATCTGTTGTATGATTCTTCTGAACGAATCTGGATGGTGCCTTTGTGTTTTCTCGTTTAGACTCTTCTTCTTCTTCTTCTTCCTCTTTCTCAGATTTGATTTCTTCATCCTCTTTTTGCACCACTGAGTGTCCTATTTTCTTCTTCGGCTTCCAATCGTCAACTTTCACATTTATAATTTCCACTACTTTCTATAGTCTCTTGTTATAGCACCTGTAAGCCTTGCTTCTCGATGAATAACCAAGGAATATGCCCTCATCTTCTAGAATCAATTTACCGAGCTCATCTTCATCGTCTCTCTTAATGTAGCACTTACTTTCGAACACTTTGAAGTGTTTCACGGAAGCTAGTCTTCCCTTCCATAGTTCGTATGGTGTCTTTTCTGTGTTTACTTAAATCTGTGCTTTGTTCAGAATATACACCATGTGTACACTGCTTCTCTCCAAAAAGCATCTGGTAACTTGGACTCATTTAGCATTGTTCTTGCCATTTCCTGCACTGTTCTATTTTTCCGTTCAACTACACCATTTTGTTGTGGTGTTCTTGTTATAGAAAACTGTCTTCTGATTCCATGCTCTTCACAAAACTCATCAAATTCGTTAGACATAAATTCACCTCCTCTGTCTAATCTCAAACACTTGATCCTAGAGTTTGTCTCATTCTCAATCAAAGCTTTAAAATTTTTGAATTGATCAAAAGCTTCTGATTTTTCTTTTAGAAATGCAACCCATGTCATTCTAGTAAAGTCATCAATTAATAACATAAAATAAGAATCACCTTGCAAGCTTTGTGTTTTTGTTGGCCCACAGAGATCAAGTATGAATTAGCTCTAATGGCTTTGTTGTAGAGTACTCCTTTGTCCTGAATCTGACCCTTGTCTACTTCCCATGTTGACACTGTTTGTAGATAGTACTTTGCGGTTTTGTGATCTTGGGTAAATCTCTCACTGCTTGTTTTGAGCTGATTTTTACCATGTTGTCAAAATTAATGTGACCCAATCTCTTGTGCCATAACCAAATTTCATCAATTTGACTCTTGCAACACTTTTCTCCCTTCACATCACTTAGCATGTACAGGTTGTTCCTTGTTCTATTTGCATCTGCAACCCAATTACTTGTATCCTTCTTTCTAATTTCACAACCCTCAACATAAAATGTGAGTGTATAACCTTGATCACACATTTGACTGACACTCAAAAGATTATGTTTCAGTCCTTCAACAAGTAAAACATTTTCAACTTTAGCTTGACCATTTAATTTTATGTTACCTCTTCTTGTGATCTTGGCTGTAGTGTTATCTCCAAACTTTATTGTACCTCTACTAGCCTTTTTCAGCTTCAGGAAGTTGCTTCTGTCACCTATCATATGGTTGGAACATCCACTATCAATGTACCAAGGTTGTTCTTCATTTTGTGCATGGAGTGCGGTTTGTACCAACATAGCCTCTTCCTTTTCTCCCTCCTTTATCTTTTGCCACATTTTCTTATTGTTGGCTTTTTGAATGATTTGTTTTCCCTCTTTCTCTTGCTTTGGCTTTTCTGTAATCTTACTCCTGCAAAATATTGCTATGTGGCCAACTTGGTTGCATTCATAACATCTAATCGCATGCTCATTCAAATTCGAAAATGCAACAAAAGAATTGTAGTTTCTAGCATGAAAATTCTGATTCCAACTCTGAAACCTCAATCTACATGATCCATCATCTTATGATCAAAATTGTGACAGAAAAACAATAACCGTAAAAAGAATACCTGGTCATGTAGATAAGATAAACTTTTGACACTTCTTATTGGTACCTTATTCCACTTGCTCTCTTCTTTGTTTTTGTTCTGTGGAGAATGATCTTCTTGTTTCTTGTTGCTTTCTCCTTTACTGGAGCCTTTTTGGATATCTGTATAGTTGGCTTTCTTCTCGATTCTTTGGTCTCTTTCTTTTTTGCTTCATTGAATCCAATACCACCTTTGGATGATTTTGGTTTCTGTTCTCTCATAATGTTGCTCAACACCTCAGAACTTTTTTCAAACTTGAGTCTCTTGTTCAACTTTTCAGTTTCCTGTCTTAGTGTGACAATCTCTACCTCCAATCTCTCACATTCTTTTTCTTTTGATTTCAGTTGTTCTCTGATCACTTCCTCTATTCTTTTTGCCTCTTCAACTTGGGTCTTTAGATCAACAATAGTATTCTCATGTTCTTTGTCAGCATGCAGATTTTTCTTTGCTTCTTCATACTCTTGAAGTTGCACTTTTTGCTTCAGGGTCTTCTTTTTGAGTCTCTTGATCTCACCCAAGGCACAGATGAGTTCTTCTTCTAAGTTTACCTCACCTTCTTCATCAACTGCATCTTCAGCTTCCACTTTTCCATCTTCAAGGGCCATAAACAAAAGTTCTTCAATGTCACCTTCTGAACAATCTTCCTCTGAGCTATCATCTTCTCTGGTGCATAGACTCTTCTTGTTTTGGTTCCAGTTCTTCTTTTCAAACTTCCTTTGCTTGAAATTCTTTTTGTAGAAAGGCTTTCCTTTCTTTGCTTTGATAGGATCTTCATCATCAGTTTCACTTTTTGCATGCAGACACTTAGCTGCAAAATGTCCAATCTCACCACAGTTAAAACATTTAAAAGGAAGTTTACCTTTGTACTTGCCAGATCCTCTTTTCAGATTTTTCACCAATAGGGCTTCTTCTTCCTCATCGGATTCATCATCTGATTCAACCTTCTTCTCCTTTCCTTTTGAAGCTTTGAAAGCAGATTCTCTTTTTCTTGGCTTATCTAGTTCTGTTCTCATCTCATAAGCCGTGAGTATTCCATGTAACTCATCCATTTTCATTTTATCTAGATCCTTAAGTTCTTCAATAGCTGAAACTTTAGCATCAAATCTAGGAAGTAGAGATCTTAATACCTTTTGTACTATTACTGGGTCTTCCATCTCTTCACCCAAGCCTTTGATCATGTTTACGGTCTCATCCACACGGAGTAGATATGCTGCAATGTTCTCTTCCTCTTTCATCTTTAGACTTTCAAACTTTCTTCTGTGTGTCTGAAGCTTTGCCATCTTTACTTTCAAATCTCCTTCATATAAACTATTGAGCTTATCCCACATCTCCTTGGCAGTTTTGCAAAGCATAATCTTTACAAACTCCGAATTTGCTACACCACACAAAATAACATTCATAGTTTTAGCATTATTTTCACAAGCTCTCTTACCAGTTGGATCTGTCGGTGGCGTTGCCGATGCCGTATAACCATACTCAACCGAATGCCAAATATCATATCCAAGAGAATTCAAATAGGTTCGCATCCTTATGCTCCAAAAGGCATAGTTTGATCCATCGAACAACGGAGCTTTATTTGTTGAGAATCCTTCCTGAGCTACCATCGTGCTTTCTAGATATACCTTCTAGCTATTAAGCTACACGAAGGAACTTGCTCTAATACCAATTTTTAGAAGCACGAGAATACTGAGAGGGGGTGAATTAGTATTCGACAATAAAAACTTTTTCTCCAACTTATTAATTTTATTTTTCACACTTAACAAGATATTCAAATTTGAAAGTAAAATGAGAGCACACACAAAAATCAAATGCACATAACACCAGATATACCGTGGTTCACCCAATGTGGGCTACATCCACCAAAAGAGACTGCTTGGATCTACTTGTCCAAATCCAACCGAAAAAATAGTGTTTACAAAGTGTGAGCACCCACTCATAGAAGACACCAATCTCCAAGTGAACACCAATTTAGCCCTTGAATGCAAACACCACTCGATGCAATTTCTGATTCAAGCACCAACTTCAAGACACCAATCCCCAATCCAAAGCACCCACCCCAAAAAATGTGCAATACAAATCAATGATAATTTCTCCTTCTATATTCTCTCTCTCACGTACTCATAATCAAGAGATTTATAATATCAGCTCACATACATATCACACTCATGCAAAATGCTCTTTCTCACTCACATTAAAATGTTCACACAACTCTTGCTTATATAGAAAGAAGGAGAGGAAAAACCACTTGTGGTTTCCCTAAAACCATGTGCCCATACCATGGGCCAATTTTGACGCCTATATTGAAATTTAAATCTCCTACATGAAAAAATGCGCCATAAGGAAGCCACATCACTTGGTGGTTACAACAATATTAAATATTTGCTCCAAATAGAAATATTCTCTTACACAAGTAAGAGTAACTCTTATGCGTCATAAACCTTCTTACAGCCCCTTACACCTCTTTGAGTAACTCCTCTTACGCATCATAGAATCTCTTACGCGTCATAAGCTATCATAGAATCTCTTACACATCCCACCATGTTTCGTAAGATTCCTTGGTGATGTTGAATATTAAACAAATATTCAAACCTCAATATTTCCATCAACACTAATGTTGTACCTTTGACATCAATGACAAAATACTCAACAGCTTTTGTCCACCATTTATGCACAATATAGTGAAGAGTCAAGACAGGTTTGTAATAGCTTTTTAGAACATACTACAAGAAAATGGTCTTTCTGTTTCCAAACCATTTCTTCAATCTGAAAGGCTATGCATAGATATGTTGTTGTGTATATGTAGACACCTGAAATATGCTTACACTTAGCATTTCCTCTAATTCAACGAATTGACGACACTTCGTTAATTCCCCCTTTTTCGCTCCATTCTCGGATGCCCATTCACGACACCACCTTGGTCGTATTCCTCCTATAATCAACTTATTTGACTAATATCTCTCTTATTAGCTAAACATTCCTCCTTTCGACTATTCGAACCTCCTAGTCCTCTCTAGACCACTTTTATTGGCTTTGTAGGCTATCTAGTCATAATTGGTTATCCGACCCCTCCCAACTCTCAATGAGTCTCTAATTAAGTTTAACTAGCCTAAACCCTAGTTAACTAGCCTAAACCAAGATTAACTAAGCCTAAAGCATGTTTATCCTAATCTAATCCTAAAGTGCTTTTTGAGATTTAGTCTCACATGCACGCAAAGTTCTATATTCTTCCAAACCAAAAACTATAAATACAAGGCTAAGCCTACCCATTCAACTTACACCTTCACACCTAGGATATCTTATTAACACTAAGAACACCTTGTTTACATAACAAAATCTCTCTCACATTTGGAGATATTGGCATTAGACCTCATTTGCATTAGCTAAGCTAATAGGCATTTGATCTTGGCTATCCTCCATTGTTGAAGCTCCTCCATCTTGCATCCATAACTTCATAGTAGGTTAGTAGGAGGGTATCTAACTTGGTCTTGTAGCCATTTTAGAGAGACCTCTTCACCTCCATTGAAGAAACAAAAAATCTAATTTGATTGCTCATAGGTTTAACTAGGTTCAATTTATGTTTTAAGTAATCATAGAGTAGTTAGAGATAAAATGATAGTGTTTTAGTTTAATTCATTATTGTAGAAGTTATCTTGTTTAGCACTCATCTCATGATGCATGGATGAGTTAGCAAAGCTTTGAGGTTCTTTATCCTCATTCCATAGCTTTTTCAACTTTCCATTGCATACATTTGGCACGCCCAGTGGGATACTTATGTCCACCCTCCATTAATGGAGGTCTTTTAGGTTTTTCAAAGTTCATTTTCAAGTTTTTGGGTCAAATCACTTGTTATTTCCTCATTTTTGTTTCTAACCCTAGATAAATGACCTTCATTTACATGCATTTTGTGGGTTTGATATATAAATAGGACACTTTGACTAACAACTAACTTGTTTGCTCTTGAAATTTTGAAAATCCATTTTTTTGTAGGTTTTTCACAGGGTGCGTGTAGGTGTAAAATAAGGGGTGCGTACATGTTGAAACCCCAACATCCCCGTCGAAACAGGTGCGTACCTATCTGACAGTCCTTATCATTTGCAAATTTTGCCTCTACAAGGACGCGCACGCGTTTCCATCATATGTGCCGCGTATCCGCCTCTCTGGCCGCGTATGCGTCAAGCGCTAGATTGTGTAAAAATCTATAAATTTCGCCTCTATAAGGACGCGCACGTGTCTCCGTCATCTGGGACGCGTATCCGCCTCTTTGGCCGCGTATGCGTAAAAGGTTTGACTGTGTAAAAATTTGAAATTGTTTGTTTTTTGCTTGGGCGTGTATCCGTTGGCTAGGGCGCGTATGCGTCACTCTGGGCGCGCAGGTGTCTTGTTTCACTCTGTTGACTTTGCATTTTTTTCTTGCCCACGCACCTGTCTACTTGGGCGCGTGTCCATTGGCTAGGGTGCGTATGTGTCATTCTGAGGCGCGCAGTGTCTCTGTGTAGTCCGGATTTATCCATTTTATTTTTAGTGCTCCTTGTTTTGACCATATCTTTTGACTCGTTAACCCGTTTTCAGAGTTTGAACAGGTCGTTGGAAAGATAACGAAGCGTACTTTGCGAGGAACTTCCAAAAGTTAGATACCTTTGGTATACCAACTTCTATCACAAAACTCCCAAAGTGCTCTGGAGACCTCCAAAAATGCAAATTACTAAAAACTGTTTAAAAAGTGCAAAAATTGGATTTCTAGAATTTTTCGATTTTCTTGGTTTTCTAACTCTTGCAGGATTCTAACAGTGGTTTAGAGGTTTCCTTTGCATTAAGTTTTTTTAGACTAACTTAATAAAAACATTTGCATCTTTATTTGTGAGCGCGTATGCTCTTCCCTTGTGCCTTTCTAGGTGATCTTGGGAATCAGAAATGCTTCACTACTTTCTTCATATTTGCAAAATGGTTTATTTAGCTTTCAAAGTTGGTTAAAAGGAACTCATTTTCGCATTGTACTTAGGAATTTTCCATTTATTGCAAATTTGAGTGAGATACCTTGTTGTGTATGCTCTTTCCTTGCGTCTTAGGACGATCTGGGAAATAAAAAACAACATCTTATCTCCTTTGTATGACATTTTGGAAAATTACTAACCTTGGTATGTAGGACCAAAATCGCTTGTCAAAGAAAGACATCAAAGCAAACAAACACAACCCTTTAATACACATGTTTCTTGCAGGTTGCCAAACGGTGTGCTACTTAAGACCACATTACGTTAAGAAAAATAAAAACACACCATATTCAAAACATTGTATTGTAGGTTTCGGAAAAGGGAACATTCCTATCCGCTCAATTGGAACATAACCCCTTTGGCATAACGCCTTAAGCTATAACAATGGGGGTGGTTCTAGGAACCCTAAAGTAGTCCACCGTTGTGTAACCTCGTGGATGAAACAGGAAGCGCCTCGCTTACCCACTTGACTAGTTTTCCTTGTGAGTTAGCGTTACAAAGTTGTCCGTATCGCGACCCTGCAAGAGTACATGATGGATGCAATTAGTGCCCACTGTACTTGAAGGGGGCAAAGCCGAGATACTCCCAAATTAGTCAGTGCGACTTTTTGGGTAAATCGTGCCCGCTCTTAGACGGCTTTGTAACACCTAGTTGAGAGATCTTATTAAGGAGGCCATTTTGTCTTGAGGCCCACTTTACTAGTCCTTTGTCGCGTCTTGGCCATCACGAAGTGATAACTTGTTTGGATTTAGAACCTTGTTTTTCGAACAAGGAAAAGAATCCACTTAAGTTGGATCTAAGTGCCTTTCATCACGGAAATTGGACGACGTTTTACTTAGCTTAGCTTCTTTCTCGCCTTCGGACGAGGCGAAGCTCTGCCCAAGTGGCGCTTAGTTCATTTCCATCTTTTGATCTACACCTTTGCGTTCTTGTTGCCCATTTGGGGCAACAAAAGGCATCTTTCGGGAGTGTTGTCATAGATAGTGTTCACCACTTTTTGTCCATTTACGCTCATCCATGTTTGCGGCTGAGTTGTTAAACGTCTAAAGTGTGTGGATGCGTCCTCATATCTTTGATGGCCACTTGATCTTGATTTCAAGATCATCATCATAGTTCATTGATTCATCATTTGATCTCCCTTTGACGTGTTGCCTCGTTTGCATTGTCTCGACACAATTAAGATACTTATGTCGTGTTTTTCATAAACGTGATCTAAGTATCTACATTGTGGCATTACGCTACGCACATTTTAACACATCCTCAATATACCTTGACTTAGGTTTTCTTCAAATATTGTCCAAAATATTGAAGAGTGTCGCTTACTTGTTTGTGTTGTTTCGATACCAGTTGGCACTAATATCTCACTTCTTCGTGAAACTTGATTAACGTGTCCAATTGGTGTGGTTACGTGGCTTACATTTGTAAACCTCGCCCTTTAACATTTTGGCCTTGTTGGTTGTTGAACGCGTCGTTATATCCTTTGATTGGGAGTCGCATCTACCCTTTGTTAATATTTACGCCTTGTTCATTTCGAGCTTGACATAAGTATTGATATTGTGTTGATCATCTTTGCATCGAACTATCACTTTGCACACGCATTTGCATAGGGTGTATTTCCTTATTGATTGGATTTGTGTTTCACACTTGCATGATTGTTCCTTGTGATTATTCATCCGAGAAAACTTATTTTCTAGGACAATCCCTTTTGATCTCGTCGAGATTGCGTCATCACAATGTCTATTTTTCCTTAGACCTTCTTTGGAAAATTACACACGCATCTCCATACTTACAAAATTTCTAGTTGGATGTCATTATGCTACTCGAATCGACATGTCACTTCCTTCCCTTTGAAGGATTTCCATCACACTATCTAGGTCTAGACATTTGTGCTTAAACAACACCAACAATGACTGACTATCGCGTGGTTTCTCACATTTACAACAATACGGAACCTAGGTTTAGCAATTCAAATCAAAAGATTCCCATTACAACTAAACCTCGTTTGGTTCTTCGTGTTAGAGAGCCCACCCAGGTACCCTGTTCCCCACCTTCAGCTCATAGTCGGTGGTATGGTTTGGATGCTTCTGATCCAAATTATTATTCAAGTTCCCCCATTCTTCTTCTTGATTCAGATCCAAACTACCATTCGAATCCCACTCTTCTTCTGAAGATTCGGATCCCAACTATTGTTCGGATACCCCTAGATCAAATCTTGAATCACGGTCCTCCCTTCCTTCGCAGGACCTTTATTCCAAATCACCTCAACGACGTCTTCCTCCTTTGAAGACTCGTGCGACTCCAAGTTCCATCAATCGAACATCTAATTTGGTTCTTGAGTCACGAGTCCTCCCTTTCTTCGCAGGACCTCCTTCATCAGTTGTCTCAACGACCTCTTCCTCTGTTGAAGAGTTCCACGACTCGGATTCCCTCTAGTCAATCATCTAATTCGAATCCTATGTCGCAACTTAATGAATGGCTATGCGATCCTACTTTCCAACCTACATTACATCGTCTTCTAGAAAAATGCGACATAGGTCCAAATCCAAATCGTCCATTCATGAGACGTTTACCACCAATCCTACTTCCTCTCTTGAGTCATCTTCTTCTATCAATCAATCATCCCGCTTATCGGACCTATTTCTTCTATTCAACCTTCCATGGAAAAAGAACAACAACCTCTACTAATTGATTTCTCTCAGAATGAAGGAACAATTAGACTACACGATGATATCCCTTTAGAGGATTGCAAACAAGGATTCTTTCTAGAACTTGATACGCTTGCGTATGGGGAGGAAGAAATTGATCCTTTTCGACAGAACATAGAGGAAAATCCTAAAGTCATGGAACTTGATTCTTCTTCTTCTATTCCATCTTCACCTTCCTCTGAGCATGATGAGATGTCGGGGTCTAGCATTGAGCCATGGCCTATCTTCTCGTTACCCAATCATTCCTTATCTATCATCATTTCTCAATCAAAATCTCTCTTTGGGTCACCGAGTAGCCCTTTGTCTTCTTCTATTCTAGAGCCACCCCCGGGTAGTCCTCCATTTTCTACTTGTGGGTCACCTCCTAGTAGCCCATTACCTTTTATTCTTGGACCACGTCCTAGTATCCCTTCATCCTCTTCTATCTATGGGACACCTACGAGTAGTTCCTCCTCATCTATACTTGGGCCACACCCTAGCATCCTTTCGTCATATTCTTCTATTCTTGGGCCATGTCTTCGTAGCCCCACTTCTTCCATCGTAGGGCCATATCCTAGTATCCCTTCATCATCTTCTATTAGTGGCACACCTCCTCATAGCCCATCCTCTTCAATTCTTGGACCGTATCCTTTTCATCCATCACATATTTGTTCTATTAATAAGCGTGGTAAGCGTGCGATCATTTCTTGCATCACTTCTAAACATCCACGTTAAGCTTTCTTCTCCTTCTCGGGATCAAACAAGTCATGCTATAGCTTATAAGAAACCCAAACAGGTTCATTATCAAGTTAAGATCAGAACTGCAAAGAGCTCCGAAGCTCCCAACAACTCCAACGGTCTTAGGGTTCAAAATCAAGCGCAATTCAAGAATGCACATCAACGTAACCATCAAGTATGACGCAAAGTGCATAAACCTTTGGATAGGGAACTCAAGATCTTGCATACGAAATCCATGTTTCAGGATAAATCGCAGTCATTTGTTGAGTACGAGCTCACCTCGATCATTGAGATTGGAGAAAACATTACGCTTGATAAACAAACATGCCTAGTCTCCCTTATCAAGGAAGTCGCAAACATTGTTGTTGGATCTTACCACACAGAGTGACTTTGTTAGTTCCAACCTCTTAAAACTATCAAAAAGCTAAAAATCAAAAACAATTCAAAAATACAAAAACATTGAGAAAACACAAAAAAAAATCAAAGGTACAAAGATCAAACATTGCAATCAGGTATTGCGTACACATGGATTTTCTTTCTTCCCTTCTTTGCTATTCTTCTGCAAAGTCTTCCTACCATTTTCATCCCTTCGATGATATTGTGGTTAGCCTTTTCGCACACATTTTGCGACATTTATCTCTATGGTATTCGTTTGACCTTGGTCTTTTATCACCTTGGTAAATTAAAGAACGACTGACCTCTTAGAGATCCTATCACATTCAACATCTAATAAACTTGTTGCGAAGAAATTTTGGACATATTTGTTGACACTAGCCAATGTCATCATCACAATCACTTCCACCTCCTTCCATCAAGCCATTTGTGGTTCTTAACCCCTTGTCAAACAAGAGAGCTGAAATAAGTTTTCAGAAAGCAAAAGAATCAAAATCAATCAAAAATCAAAAGCTAAAAGCTAAAAGCAAAAGCAAATTGATATATAACTCTCTTGGGGTATTTCCAATAATCTCTATCGGGGCTATGGGCCTTTGATTGGCAGTAGAGAAATGTTGTGATTAGAATCAAATACATCTCCGTCGGGGCTATGGACGCCTGGCTGGCAGCGGAGCAATGTACGGCTATCCTTCCACCCTTCATTCACAAATCACCTATCATCTATCAAAATAAATCATTCCTACACATTGGCTAGGGTGTCTTCACTTATTGTCTATTAAATCTTCCCTTCAAGAGGTAATAAATTCCACGTACACACACTAGATCTCTATGAGTAAGCAAGATTAGTATGTTACCAAGTGTCTTTTTTGGACCTTGTTCAGACTCTTACTTTAGTCCTTATCTCATCTCACAATTTGTGCCTTTGGCTAATCACTTATTCATCGTGAGGCTTCTAAGCTACATTCATATCATTCACATCGTTCTTCTACTTCGTTCAAAACATCCATGTGTATGGTATTTATTTTATGCCATGTGTTCGGACACCTTTGTTCCCTTTCACAAAAAACAATCTTCTCCTTTCTTTCTATCATGTGCTTTTAGGCCAACTTACGCTGGGGCATCCTTGCTTCTTCCCAAAGACTTCATTGGTTTACGTTCATCATCGTGTTGAATCTATCCATAATGGCCTTAGGTCCCGCTTCTACCTGTGAAGAGTTTGCCTTCAAATACTCCCACCTAATCGCTGGGAATTTTGCATCTTCACCTTTCTCGTACGTACGTGGCCTTATGCCCTTGTACATCCCATCTACCGCTAGGGGCATCCATGCTTCTTCGTCTTTACAGTCTTGAACTTTTAAAATCAAAACATTCAAATATGTTAGCAAAATCATCAAAAACATTCAAATATGTTAGAAAAATCAAAACATTCAAATATGTTTCAGAAAACATAAAAACAATATAAATCATCCTACAAAACATCACTCTTTAGTTCTCACCTGTTCATGTGCGCAACTCGTGGATCATCTTGATCTACCTCCATCAACAAAAGCTAAGCTGCTTACTTCGTCTGTACTCTGGGGCACAACGAGTTGCCTTGTATTGTTTCGTAGTGCACATTGCTTTTTCATAGGACCGAAGTGTCCTCCATTATTCTCCTCGCATGTATCCTTGCTTGGGGCACCGTCATTAACCCTTGTCGTTAATTCACACAGTCGGAATCTGAAGCTTGATAACAAAAACATTGCATCTTGTTTCTCTGTTAGTTTAGCTTGTTTACTTTCTTGTATTGCATTGCATTATGTATGTTGCATGGAGTTAGGAATCTTTTACTTTCTCGTATTGCATTGAATTTTGTATGTTGCATGGAGTTTTTGTTTTTGGCAATGGACATTTGTTCGTATATGGATTTTCATGTCATACTACACTTTTGTTCATTCTTTTTAATAAGAACCAATGATGAAGATCACTAGCAATATGATGAAAAATAAAGTTGTTTAAAAGGCATTGGATGGATGTTAGCTCATTCCCCTTCCTCACACTCCTTTTCTTCTATATCCCCTTTCTTCTTCTTCACACTATTCTTTCTTTTGTTCTCTTTCTATCATCTTTTCGATCGTTAATCGAGTTTTTCTATCACCCCATCGACAATCGAGGGGGCATCCTCCATTCTACTCATTTTTCTTCTATCCCTTCAAAATTTTCTACTTGTTTATGTTTTTCTACTTTCTTTGAAGTGACGTCGCTTACGTCACCTCAAAGAGGAGCAAATGTGAGACACACGAAATATGCTTACATTTAGCATTTCCTCTAATTCAACCAATTGACGACACTTCGTTAATTCTCCCTTCTTCGCTCCATTTACGGATGCCCATTCACGACACCTTCTTGGTCGTATTCCTCCTATAATCAACTTATTTGACTAATATCTCTCTTATTAGCTAAACATTCCTCCTTTTGACCGTTCGAACGTCCCTAGTCCTCTCTAGACCACTTCTATTGGCTTTGTAGGCTATCTATCGGTCATAATTGGTTATCCAGGACCCCTCCCAACTCTCAATTATTTTTTAATCACTTGCTAATCAAGTTTAACTAGCCTAAACCTAGTTAACTAGCCTAAACCAAGATTAACTAAGCCTAAAGCATGTTTATCCTAATCTAATCCTAAAGTGCTTTTGAGATTTAACCCAAAGTTCCATATTCTTCCAAACCAAAACTATAAATACAAGACTAAGCCTCTTTGTTGGCTAGATTTTCTGCATAGCACAAAACCTAGGTAGTCATGAGATAAATCTCCCTCATTTACCAGTGAGGCTCTCGTGTCAGATTTGTCAATTAAAGTATGCTAGTATCTATATGGGGTTTTACTTTAACTACTCAGTTCATGAACCATAACTGAACAGTTCTGCAGCAAGTAAGCAATTGTTTAAAGAAAGGAAATATTTATGGAAGAAGGGAATTATATAAACACAGAGAAGAAATGGGGAAGATGTGCATCCCAATCAATAGATAGCAGAGTTGATTGCATGCACATAGAAGAAACCAATAGATATAAACACAGAATTCTAAGCAAAGGCAACTCTAGATCTAGATCTGAAATAACACAAAGTCTATTAAAAGATCTTAAGATAAAAAGCAAGAAACACAATACACCGTGACACAAAGTTCTCCGAAAATCTGCTCCTATATATTCCTTTGCTTCAAGTGGCTCTCAAGGTTTTCAAAGACAAAGTCCGGAATACAAGGTTATCAAGCTTACAAATTCGATCCTTAACTCGGAGGTTCTTCTCCTACTTATAGAATGTAGGAGGGAAAGTACAAATGGGAAACCTAATCGAATCAAACATAAACAACAAGTAAAGATGACACTTGGCAATCATCCTCCACTAACTTCTCGTTAAGTGACACATGTATCACTTAACTAATAGAACTGTTCCATATGACTTTAAGTAATGGTTTCAAAACCAATAACTTTGAAGTCTTACAATTTCATCCGGGAACGTGGAAATAGAAGAAGTCAAGCCAGCTGTAACATTTATGTCTTGTTTTTGTTCTGATATTGGATATACTTGTCGAACATGTGATTCAACATCTTCCCATCTGTTTTAGCCACTACTTCCTTCTCTGTCTTGAACTGCAGCAATCCTTCGTTCAACACTTTGATACACGCTTCCACATCTTCCAAGCTCGGCCCGAACCTCGCAATATCCGCCTGCAGTGCCACCAGTCTGCTAATAGAATTCATCGTGAAAGGTTTAGTAGCTCCATCAATTCTCTTTTGTACCATCAGAAGAGACCCTTCCAGGGAATTAGGCACTTTGGTAGGAATGATCCGCACGTATGAAGTAACATTTCCGACCACGTCCTCAGTGAAAGAAATGATACTGTCTGGTAAGGATGATGTCCTACTCTCAAGTGCTCGTCCTCTTCAACAAAACTTTGCAAATCTCCAAAGGGAAATCTGCAAACTCCAGCTTGCTTTCCCTTCTCAACCGATCCGTCTGTACAATCGCTCTCCGAACCAATACATCTCTTGACAAAATTGTTGATTTCGGCCAAAGTACTCAGGTTACTCTCAGCAACTGTGTTCATATCTACTATGCTTGTCACCAGTTGCTTCAGCTGATTTGCTGCATCATTCATAACCTTCAAAGGGTGGCACCTCTCCAAGTTGTACAAAAGCTTGACGAATAATCAGATTCTTCCATTTGTCAATAGCTTTCACCTGATTGCTTGCATCCTCCATCTCCTGCATAAGATGATCACTCACCTGCTTTGAAATGGGCTGAATGGAAGGTTTAACAACCTTGGCTATGATCTTGCACAATTGAGATACTTGCTTCTGAAGCTCGTCTTTCTCCGCCTTTTCTCTGTCAAGCCTAAGGAATAGAGCATCTATCAATGTCTCGTGTCTCCATGTCTTGCTTGATCCTTTTGTGGTGGCTTGACCGAGGGGTACTGTTATCTTGTTACATCTTTTGCCATGAGTTCATCCTCCTTTCCTTCCACCGGAACTGACATCTCAGCAAACTTCTGCCCCGACTCCTCAATGATCAACCTTGAAGTTACCTTAGCAACTTTAGGCCTTTTGTCTTTTCCGCCTAGACTCCGGAGTAGCTGCAAGTCGTGTTCTTCCAAGTTCATCTCCACTCTAGCTTCTGGAACCAACTGTGAAGCCAACCATTCTGAGAAGTTACTTCTCGGAGAATGAGAAGTTGCTGAGTGTACTACTATCTCCCATTCTGTTTCCTCTCCATCAAAAAGCTGCTACAGTGTTATGGCTGCCATCTTCTGAATCATCCAAGGACAAAGCTCTTTCGAACTCTGCCATCTGCAGCTTCAACGTCTCTTCTGGAACAGGTGTTGAACGGAGTGGCTGAGGAGAGAAGATGAATGTTGCCGGATTCAGTGGAGGCATGGAAGTGTCTTGCTGAGGTGCAACAGTTGGTGAAGTAGTAGATGCTTTGGAGAAGCCGGAACTAAAGTCATGGCCGTGGAAGTGATCTTCTCCTTTGATTGAGATCTTCTGTGCACTTTCAACTTCTCGGACCTTCTGCTGCTTTCTCCTCCGTGCTTCCTCTTGAGGGAATCTCCTGCGCCGAAGTTGCCTATGACTTGATTCATCAATGCTTCATCAAGGCAATATCCCTTCGTCAGCAACCAGTTTGAAGTATTCACCAAAACAATGCTAGACCTTTCTTTAATTGTATGGCAGCCCCCTATGTTATCCTGAAGTAGGGCTCTATCTCCTCCCATTTTATGGTAAGTGTTAAGTAACACATTCCCATCATCTTTAAGATCCGCAGATATCTCGCGCTAGTCCGAAGTCGAACACTTTCAGGCCGATAGCCTTTGAAATCCTCTTTCTAACCTTGTACTCATTTTTGCACTTCATCCAGAAATTCTCTAATGAAGGCACATGTGCGTACTCTTGGGAGATCGTCTTCCCGGCTACTCCAAATGGATCGAAGTTCAGCCTTGCAGGAAAGAATTCTTGCTCGTCTTTGGGATAACATCTGCGTCTCCATCCCTCGAGCTCTATGAATGCTCTGGCAGCTGTAATGTCCCACAGTGATTGGGAAGAAGCCCGTAGACTTGTGCCGTTTCGACTGAAGGTCGTGTATCTCCACAAGTTGTTTGCTCAGCTCCATGGTGATCAATCTATCATTTGGATATCTGGGTAGCTTAACCAGTTCTCCAGAAAAGCCAGTAACCCTGAGGTATGTGAAATCTGCAAACTGAATGAATAGATTGCCAATTTTGGATACAGCTTCCCACGCTTCCTTGCTCACCCTGTTGGCCTTTAGGTCCTTGTCTAGCTTGCAAATGAATTCGTAGAAGAATTCATCATTGACCACTTTGAAATATTTCTCGCATGCGCAGTACAATAAGTTGTGGGTAGCACTTGAAAATGGGGTCCTTAGAAAGAACGCCACATCTATCCAGTTTGGAGAAGATGCCTTGTGAAGCTGCAGCGTACACCAAGTAGGAAGTCATTTTGAAGCTGAAAGTACGCTTCATGTTCCGGAGTTGCTCACCAATGTTGTCGCTAATGATTTCCGACCAATTGATTATGGAATCAACCTTGTTGACTTCAATGGTCCTGATGAAAGCATACATCCATGTACGGAAAGTGTGAGCATTCACCTCGCCATTAATCCTGCATAACAATTTGACAATATCATCAACCTCCTGCATGAGATTGAACCGTAGAAGAGTTCTTGGGAACTTAGAAAGAGATCTGGGCTTCTTCATGTATCTGCTGTTCATTATGTTCACGCAGTCAACTTTATGCTTCTCCCACTTACTGCTGCCGCATCCTGAATGCTAATGGAAGTCACTACTTTTTGCGTCGGAATCGTCAAACAATAATTGATGAACTCTGCATCCAGCAATTATTGTTTTCCCCGTAGCGTCTCGCACTGATCTGGATGAAGGATTGTAAGATCTAGCGCACTCCATAATAAACTTTGGCAATCGGGCGTGTGTGGAAAGGCTTCAGCTAGATAATTCCACTGCTTTTAATCGCACGCATGAGTGAAGTCTTTTCCCGCTGGATCTATCAATCAATTCGAAAAGAGGTTCCGGACCTAGATCTGTGTCTCCTATGTCTGCAAATTTGGAAGTGATGCATGACTCTGTTGTGCTTTCTTTTTCGTCCCTCTTTGCCATGGATTTGTCTATCTTTGTTTGAATAATTCTTTTTCTTCTTATTTGGCCGGATTTCTTCAAAACTGGTGTAGATCTGGATAATTCTTCAGATTCGGAGGATATATTCAATGTATTAGACATTGATTAAAGCTCCTTTTTTTTTGTAAAGCACTTGTAATGAATTCTGCAATTAATTCGATAAAATATGGCAACCGAACATGAACAATGAATTTTAATCATAAAAATCTGCACTATTCAAGCCTGTTGCCCCAAAAATTGATGTTTTATTTGCATGCAAAGAGAGCATGAATTTTTCCAACTTCACCTGAGCACCTGTATCACTTATGCAAACAATTATGCAAACACAAATCAACCTCCTTCAATGTATGCGCCAAAATTGGAAGCTTTTAGCCTTGATTTCACCTTCTTTTGAGCAAAATCCTCTTCAATATGGGGCGCACTTTTCCTCTGGGCTGCACTTCTTCACCTGTGAATTAATTAATTCACCCTTATGGCAGCCCATGCTTATATAACCCTCATAATTCTATAATTAATAATTGCCCTTCCTATTCCTGACAATTAATTAATTAAAAATCATGCTCTTCTCTTTAACTGGTGTGCTAAAATTGCATGTTTAAGGACAACCATCCATTAAATTAAATTTAATCAATTTAATCATCCACTCTTCACTTCACTTAAGCTTCATAGTGTGCTTTAACCTTAGCCATTGAAAATAAAATTTAATTTAATCAATTAATGCTTCAAAAAGTATTAAATATATCCCAAATGGGGCTCACTTTTTGTCATGAAGGGGCTGCCATTAAATAAATAAATATATTTAATTTTAGACAATCTATTTCAACCTCTTTTATTCCCCTTTGCTATTGTTGACTTTCTTTCATGCCTGGGCGCCAAAATTAGAAGAGAAATTAATTAATTTAATCACTTTAAAGGCTGCCTTTACTTTTCCAAATGGGGCGCACCTTTTGGCCAAAGAGAATTCTATTTTTAAAATTTATGACAATGGGATTCTTTACCTTGCATGGCAGCCCCGAAAATCCCATGATTCAAGTCACTTGTTTTTCATAATGGAATTATTCACTCTGCGCAAGGCAGTAATAAAATCCCATGATTCACTTAAGTGACTTTTCTTTTATTCCACAATGAGAATTTTTACCTCCGCAAGGTGCAATAAATTCTGCCCGTCCTCTTGCCTCTAATTTTCCCACTACAACTTAAGTGACTTTTCTATCATGGGAAAAGTACCTGCAAGGCATATAATAAATTCCCACCGCTTGCTTCTTCTAATTTTCCCATTACAACTCTAACTCTTTGTTTTGTCAAAATGCGGCCAGCCCAGAAGAGGCTTTTTGGTGCGCGACTTCGTCTTTTCCCAGTGAACCGGACCTCCGATGGCGACTTCCTTCTGGCATAACGTGCGTATATGTTCCCCAGTTACTCCAGGCCAAGAATCAGGCCAAACCGGCAAAGGAATTGATCTAGAGAAATTTCACAGAAAACGAAACGGGAAAACACAAAAACACAAAAAATTGCCAAAAGTCACAAATAAAGCCCAGAACTTATTCCAAGTTAAAACCCTTATGGTATATAGGAGTAATGATATGTTCGATCACAATAGGGTTAAATCGGAATGCAAATTGCCTCAAACAGGGCTCAAAATAATTAAATACAAATTTCCCACGCGACAAATCCCGACGACACGAATATAACAAATTTTGGGCATCCGATATTTGGCGAAAAATGGCTAATATGGTTCTTTGGGAATATCTTGACGCAATACAAGAACTTTCATGCAATAAAAACACAAACGACCCATTATTTTAAAAGTGCGAAAATTTTTCGGATAGGGTAGTCATAGATTTCAGGATGAAATCTGGGGACACCACCTACCCATTCAACTTAGACCTTCACACATAGGATATCTTATTAACACTAAGAACACCTTGTTTTCATAACAAATCTCTCTCACATTTGGAGATATTGGCATTAGACCTCATTTGCATTAGCTAAGCTAATAGGCATTTGATCTTGGCTATCCTCCATTGTTGAAGCTCCTCCATCTTGCATCCATAACTTCATAGTAGGTTAGTAGGAGGGTATCTAACTTGGTCTTGTAGCCATTTTAGAGAGACCTCTTCACCTCCATTGAAGAAACAACAAATCTAATTTGATTGCTCATAGGTTTAACTAGGTTCAATTTATGTTTTAAGTAATCATAGAGTAGTTAGAGATAAAATGATAGTGTTTTAGTTTAATTCATTATTGTAGAAGTTATCTTGTTTAGCACTCATCTCATGATGCATGGATGAGTTAGCAAAGCTTTGAGGTTCTTTATCCTCATTCCATAGCTTTTGCAACTTTCCATTGCATATAGTATATCAAAAAATCTGAAGGTATGGAGTTTTTTTCAAAGATCTTATAGAGAAGCAATGCATAATATAGTTGTTTACATACATCTCTAAATATTTTTGCAATGTATGATTTGGCTCATGTATATAATGTAAATATAAACAAATTATATGCAAAAAAACAACATATATTTTGTTCTTATCATCATCATCGCTAACTATTTTGTTTTTAGAATAGCGATGTCATCGTGGAGAAGGTCAAATGGAGAGGTACATGGGTGGTTCAAACAACAATAAATAACAAATATGTTGTAGAGTACCATGCCCAATGTTTCTTCACTTCTTATTAATCTTTAAGTTTGAATTCATACATAACAATTTCTTTTATTAATTGTGGAAACTAAAGTAAAATGTTTTTATGAAGCATTTGCATCTAACTTTTGTTCTTTCCGGCTTGATGCTAAACAGGGACATCTTTGAGGAGTTAAGAAAGTTGCGACATCCTAATATTGTGCAATTCCTTGGTGTAGTTGTACAAAATCAGAATATAATAATTCTCACGGAGTACTTATCTAAGGTATAGTTTCTCTTTTATATCTTAAACACTGTAAATGTGAATTTCCGTCAATATTTCATGTTATTGGAGTGTTGATCTTAATTAATCTTCCTCACAAACAATATTTTATACTTTTGGATGAAGAAATGAAAGTTGACATATCAAAGGTTACTATAATTTTATCTTGTTACATACCTTTTGTTTCCTCATCCCCCTCTATATCTTAGAGTGATATGCATAAGAGAAACAAACTATATATGACAATGATTCCAATTTATTGTAGTATAACCTATGAAGACAATTTGTTTCAAGATCTGAATACTAAGCAAGTTCGGCAGCTTAATGAGATTTTGCAGAACTAAGGGTTCAAGGAAAAGGAGGAAATACCAGTTTCGTGACTGGTTTTCTGTCCCTTTTTGGGATCGTGAGTAGTTCTGTAGAAAGTTTTGAAGGTATTTTTGAAGGTCTTTCTTGAAAACAAATGTTAAAGGTATGCATGTGGGTAGGTACCCAGTGGAAACTAAGATATCGATATCCGACTTTGATTCGGTTTGCAAGTCATCTGTGTTTGGTTATTAGACTTTGTGCCTTCCTCTGTAAGTCTGCGGCAAGTTTATTCGATTCCTCTAGAGATCTGGACTACTCTGCGTTAGGGATTGGTACTTAAAAACTTTTTTGAATTCCTACGCATCTTCATGCTTGGCCTACTGGGAAAATGTGTAGGGTTTTCGTTTACTCTGCTGGCAGTTTCGACTAGAACTCCCATAATGACTTCAGAAAGATCTCGAGATGGGCCTGTGCCATGGAAAGGAGAGGCAACTAAACCATCATTCAAAGATGCTTTGCGTGGTGAATCGAGACTCCAGATGCCAGGACGTAATTTGCAAAAGAAACCCGAGGATGCCCAAAATTGAGCCTCGGAAAAATGCAAATGGATGCATGAAAGCAGCAGATGGTCTACCGGTAGTACGACTTCAAAAATCAGATGTGCAAGGAGGGATTGATGAACTGGAGAACCGTGGTTTGATAGTTTAGTTTCTGGGATTCTGCCCTTCATTGGCTATGTTAAGAGATTGGACTAGGAAGTTCTAGCATACAAAGGGGAATTTACGATTTCCCTTTATCCAAATCGATATTTTTTGATATTCTTCGCCTCAGAGGATAAGGAATTCATCTTCCAAGGGGGCCATGGTTTTTTGGACGGGCGGGCCTTTTATGAAACCTTGGCACCCGATGTTTAAAGCAGATGAGGAATTGCTATTGGTGGATCCAGTATGGGTTAGGCTTTTGGACTCCCCGCAGAATACTGGAATAACAATGTCTTCACTGCGATTGGTAACACTCTTGGCACATATATGATGACTGCAGAGTCTTCAATACAGCTGGAACAAATGATCTATGCACGCATTTGTGTGTTGATGGATCTTAATCAACCCTTGCTAGCAGAAATTTCTCTCCAGGTGAAGGAGGATCAATGGGAGCAGGTAGTGGACTATGAAAACATCCCCTTCCGCTGTCAGCTTTGTCATGAATATGGGCATTTGCTGAAAGATTGTCCGCTTAAAGGCCCATAACCTCCCGAGGAAGAGAAGACCCAAAATGATTTCATTATCCCAAAGAAAAAGAAAACAACACGTAAGTCTGTTCCAGGCAATGAGGATGGGAGCCATAGTAATAGGTTTGCTAGTCTTCAGCAGGAAAACGAAAACCAAGATAATGAGGATATCATGGAGTCCCAAGTTCCAGAAACACAAATGGCCAAAACAAATACACTGGCTGTTCAACCTCTAATTCAAGAGAAAAATCAGCTTATTATTTTTCAGGCCCCACATAAGCAGGAGGAAGTCCGTGCCACAATGAAAAGTTATCAATGTAAAACTAAGTTTCATGAACAGATGGAGGACAAAAGACATCAAGTAGGTGAAACTGAAAGCAAGGAACAACCGCTGATGTTGATGGCCAATCCTATGGAACAACCACATTCAGATCTCCCTCTAGGCATAGTGTAGGAAAAAAGTAAAAAGCTGAAGATGGATACAAATATTAAGGTTGGGCGCAAATCAAATCAGTCCAACCTCTTAAAAGAAGGTCAGAAATTGAGTAATACAGGTACAGTCAAGGACTTGTCCCAAATCTTTGCTCAAACTTCCCAATGAAAGTGATCACATGGAACATAAGGGGATTGAAAGGAAGCCCTCTAAGATCCTGGAACTTAAAAGAATGATTCAAACTCATCATCCTCTGATGCTATTTATTCAAGAAACTAAGGCATCCATAGAGCTTATGAATGTTTTATCGGAGAGGATCTGGTCTAAAGCTCAGTCCTTATCCCTCGGCTCTCAAGGAGCCTCTGGAGGAGTAATGTGCCTATGGTATCCAACAATGATCACAGTGCTAAGCTCATGTGCCTCCAAAGGTGTTCTCCTTTTGCAGACTTACTCTCGGATGGATGATCAACAACTTCTATTTATTAATGTCTATGCCCCTAATTCTCTGGAGGAAAAGTTGGTCCAATGGCAACAGATAGATTCTATGGTGGGTGCTTATCTGGAGATTCCGGTCATCCTTGGCGGAGATTTCAATACCATCCTCAACTTACAGGAAAACAGGGAGGTATCTCACACCTAGATGCCTAGATACCTACGTTTCTAGGATATGAGTACGAGTATCGGTACGGGTATGGGTACGATACACGGATATGTCAATTTCAAAAACCCTTGGGTATGATACGTCTTGATACGTCCGCACATATATATATATATATATATATATATATATATATATATATATATACATCTACTCATTTTACTCATTTTTAGTCCATAAAAACTGAAATAGTAATACAAAACTTGAATCAATGTTCAAAACATTCAATATACTTAAGACTTTGCATTTTTATTGATCATGTGGCTGCCATACATATGATATACGAATATCATGTTGGTGTCCCCAGATTTCACCCGATATCCGAGACTACCCGATGTTAAAAATTTTCGTTCTTTTAAAATAATGGGTCGTTTTGTATTTTTATTGCCGAGAAAATGTCAAGATTACATCAAGATATTCATAGAGAGTCATATAAGCCAATTTCAATAAATACCCAGATGCCCAAACTCGTTATATTCATTTGGGTGGGATTTTATTGCCTGCCTTGCAGGGTACTTTTTCCTATGATAGGAAAGTCACTTAAGCTGCAGTGGGAAAATTAGAGGTAGCAGGCAGGCGGGAATTTATTGTCTGCCTTGCAGGGTAAAAATTCCCATGGTGAAATAAAAAAAAGTGACTTAAGTGAAATCATGGAATTTTATTGCCTGCCTTGCAGAGTAAATAATCCCATTGTCAAAGTCAAATCACTTAAGTGGATCATGGGATTTTCCGGGCTGCCTTGAAGGGTAAAGAATCTCATTGTCATAAATTCTTAAAAATAGAATTCTATTATGCTAAATAGTGCGTTCCCTTTAGGGAGAACATGGCAGCCTTTAAAGTGTTTTAATTAATTAATTCTTCTCCTAAAATTGGCGCCCAGGTATGGAGAAAAGTCAACAAAGCAAAGGGGAATAAATCAATTGGAAATAGATGGTCTAAAATTAAATAAATTAATT
Organism: Taxus wallichiana var. yunnanensis; assembly: GCA_018340775.1. Taxonomy (NCBI): domain Eukaryota; kingdom Viridiplantae; phylum Streptophyta; class Pinopsida; order Cupressales; family Taxaceae; genus Taxus; species Taxus wallichiana. Next base: position 32,005,359 of record CM031240.1, on the reverse strand, counting down.
TATTTAATGGCTGCCCCCTTCATGACAAAAAGTGCACCCCTTTTGGGAAGGATATAATGCTTTTTAAAGCATTAAATGATTAAATTAAATTCTATTTTCAGTGGCTATGGTCAAAGCACACTGTGAAGCTTAAGTGAAGTGAAGAGTGGATGATTAAATTGATTAAATTTAATTTAATGGATGGCTGTCCTTAATCATGCAATTTTAGCACATCAGTTAAAGAGAAGAGCATGATTTTTAATTAATTAATTGCCAGGAATAGGAAGGGCAATTATTAATTATAGAATTATGAGGGTTATATAAGCATGGGCTGCCATAAGGATGAATTATTTAATTCACAAGTAAAGAAGTGCAGCCCGGAGGAAAAGTGCGCCCCATATTGAAGAGGATTTTGCTTAAAAGAAGATCAAATCAAGGCTAAAAGCTTCCAATTTTGGCGCATGCATTGAAGGAGGTTGATTTGTGTTTGTATAATTGTTTGCATAATTGTTACAGGTGCTCAGGTGAAGTTGGAAAAATTCATGCTCTCCTTGCATACAAATTAAACATCAATTTTTGGGGCAGCAGGCTTGAAAAGTGTAGATTTTTACAATTAAAATTCACGATTCATGCTCTGGTGGCCATCTTTGTCTGAATTAATCTGCAGGAATTCATTACAGGTGCTTTACAAAAGAAAAGGATCTCTAATCAATGTCCAATACATTGAATATATCCTCCGAATCTGAAGAATTATCCAGATCTGCACCGGTTTTGAATAAATTCGGCCAAATAAGAAGAAAAAGAATTATTCAGACAAAGATAGACAAAGCCATGGCAAAGAGGGATGAAAAAGAAAGCACAACAGAGTCATAGATCACTTCCAAAATTTGCAGACATAGGAGACACGCATCGAGGTCCGGAACCTCTTTTCGAATTGATTGATAGATCTAGAGCGGGAAAGACTACACTCACGCGTGCGCTTAAAAGCAAAGGAATTATTCGAGTTGCAGCCCTTTCCATACACAAACCGATTGCCGCGAGTTTGTTATGGAGTGTGCTAGATCTTACCATCCTTCATCCAGATCAGTGCGAGATGCTACGGGGAAAACAATAATTCGATTGGACACAGAGTTCATCAATTATTGTTTGAAGATTCCGGTGCGAAAGGTGGTGACTTCCATTACCCTTCAGGATGCCGGAAGCAGGTGGGATAAGCATAGAGTTGACTACGTGAACATAATGAATAGCAGATACATGAAGAAGCCCAGATCTCCTTCTAAGTTCCCAAGAACTCTTTCGCGGTCCAATTTGGTGCAGGAGGTCGATGATATTGTCAAATTGTTATGCAGGATTAATGGCGAGGTGAATGCTTACACTTTCCGTACATGGATGTATGCTTTCATTAGGACCATTGAAGTCAACAAGGTTGATTCCATAATCAATTGGTCGGAAATTATTAGTGACAACATTGGTGAGCAACTCCGAACGTGAAGCGTACTTTCAGCTTCAAAATGACTTCCTACTTGGTGTATGTTGTAGCTTCACAAGGCGTCTTCTCCAAGCTGGATAGATGTGGCGTTCTTTCTAAGGACCCCATTTTTGAGTGCTACCCACAGCTTACTGTACCTGTGTGCGAGAAAGATTTCAAAGTGGTCAATGATGGATTCTTCTACGATTTCATTTGCAGGCTAGACAAGGACTTGAAGGCCAACAGGGTAAGCAAAGAAGCATGGGAAGTTGTATCCAGGATTGGCAGTCTATTCATTCAGTTTGCAGATTTCACATATCTCGTGGTTACGGGCTTTTCTCGGAGAACCAATAAAGATGCCTAGATATCCGAATGATAGATGGATCGCCATGAAACCGAGCAGTGCAACTTATCGAGAGACACAAGTCTATGGGCTTCTTCCGATTATCTTGTCGGACATTATAAATGCAGAGCATTCATAGAGCTCAAGGGATGGAGATGTAGATGTTATCCGAGTATGAGCAAGAGTTCTTCATGGCACGGCTGAACTTCGATCCATTTGGAGTAGTCGGGAAGACGATCTCCCAAGAGTACGCGCATGTGCCTTCATTGGAGGATTTCTAGATGAAGTGCAAAAGTGAGTACGAAATTAGAAAGAAGGATTTTAGCAGGCTATCCGCACGCAAGTGTTCGACTTTGGACTAGCGTGGATACTTGCGGATCTTAAAGATGATGGGAATGTGTTACTTGACACTTACCATCAAATGGGAGGAGATAGAGCCGTACTTTAGGATAACGTAGGAGGCTGCATACGATTGATCAAGAAAGGTCTCAGCGCTGCTTTGGTGAATACTTCAAATCGGTTCACCGATTGAGAAGGATATTGCCTTGATGAATAAAATCATGGGCAACTTCGGCGCAGGAGATTCTCTGAAGAGGAAGCACGCAGGAAAAAGCAGTAGAAGGTCCGAAAAGTTGAAGGTGCATAGAAGATCTCAATCAAAGGAGAAGATCACTTCCACGGCCATGACTTTAGCTCCGATTTCTCCAATACCTAGTACTTCACCAACTGTTGCACCGCAGCAGGACACTTCCATGCCTCTACTGAATCCGGCGACATTTATCTTCTCTCCTCAGCCACTCCGTTCATCACATGTTTCAAGAGATGTTAAAGTTGCAGATGGCGGAGTTCGAAAGAGCTTTGTCCTTGGATGATTCAGAAGATGGCAGCCATAACACTGTGGCACTTTCTGATGGAGAGGAAGCAGAGTGGGAGATGGTAGTGCACTCAGCAACTTCTCATTCTCCGAGAAGTAACTTCTCAGAATGGTTGGCTTCGCAGTTGGTTCCAGAAGCGAGAGTGGAGATGAACTTGGAAGAACACGACTTGTAGCTACTCCAGAGTCTAGGCGGAAAGACAGAAGACCTAAAGTTACTAAGGTAACTTCAAGGTTGATCATCGAGGAGTCGGGGCAGAAGTTTGCTGAGATGTCAATTCCGGCAGAAGGAAAGGAGGATGAGCTCACGACAGAAGATGTTACAGTAACCAAAGTACCCCTCGGTCAAGCCACTATAGAAGGATTGAAGCAGGATACACAGACATTGATAGATGCTCTATTTTTTAGGCTTGACAGTGAAAAGGCGGAGAAAGACGAGCTTCAGAAGCAAGTATCTCAATTGTGCGAGATCATAGCCAAGGTTGCTAAACCTTCCATTCAGCCCATTTCAGAGCAGGTGAGTGATCATCTTATGTAGGAAATGGAGGATGCAAGCAATCAAGTGAAAGTTATTGATGAATGGAAGAACCTGATTATTCATCAAGCTTCAGCAACTTGAGAAGTGCCAGCCCGCCTAAAGGTTATAAATGATGCAACAAATTAGTTGCAACTGGTGACGAGCATAGTAGACATGAACACAGTTGCTGAGAGTAACCTGAGTACTTTGGCCGAAATCAACAAGTTGCCGGGAGATGTATTGGTTGCAGAGTAAATTGTACCGGATGGATCAGTCGAGAAGGGGAAACAGTTGGAGTTTGCAGTATCTTTCCGTTTGGAGATTTGCAGAGTTTTGCTTGAAGAGGATGCAGCACTTGAGAGTAGGACATCATCCTTACTAGACAATATTATTTCTTTCACTGAGGAGGACGTGGTCGGAGGTGTTACTTCATACGTACGGATTGTTCCAACCAAGGTGCCTAATTCCCTGGAAGGGTCTCTTCTGATGGTACAAAAGAGAATTGATAAAGCTACTAAGCCTTTCACAATGAATTCTATTAGCAGAATGGTGGCGCTACAGGTGGATATTACGAGGTTCGGGTTGAGCTTGGAAGATGTGGAAGCGTGCATCAAAGTGTTGAATGAAGGATTGCTGCAGTTCATGACAGAGAAGGAAGTAGTGGCTAAAACAGATGGGAAGATGTTGAATCACATGTTCAACAAGTATATCCGATATCAGAACAAAAAAGAAGACAAATGTTACAATGTAGCTTGACTTCTTCTATTCTTTCTTCTTCTATTTTCCACGTTCCCGGATGAAATTGTAAGACTTTTAAGTTATTGGTTTTGAAACCATTGCTTAAAGTCATGTGGAACAATTCTATTAGTTAAGTGATACATGTGTCACTTAAGGAGAAGTTAGTGGAGGATGATTGCCAAATGTCATCTTTACTTGTTGTTTATGTTTCAGTTCAGTTAGATTTCCCATTTGTACTTTTCCTTCTACATTCTATAATTAGAAGAAGAACTTTTGGGTTAATGAGGAGAATTTGTAAGCAACAACCTGGTGTTCCAGACTTTGTCTTTGAAACTCTTGAGAGCCACTTGAAGCAAATGAATATACAAGAACAGATTTCCGGAGAACTTTGTGTCACGGTGTATTGTGTTTCTTGCTTTTTATCTTAGATTTTTAATAAACTGTGTTATTTCAGATCTAGATCTAGAGCTACCTTTGCTTATAATTCTGTGTTTATATCTATTGGTTTCTTCTATGTGTGTACAATCAACTCTGCTATCTATTGATTGGGATGCACATCTTCCCCATTTCTTCTCTGTGTTGATATAATTCCCTTTCCTCTCTTCTATAAATATTCCCTTTCTTTTAAACAAATTGCTTACTTGTCAGTAGAACTGCTCGATTATGGTTCATGAACCGAGTACTTAAAGTAAAAACCCACTTAGATATTAGCATACTTAAATTGACAAATCGACACGGAGCCTCACCGGTAAATGAGGGAGATTTATCTCATGATTGCCTAGGTTTTGTGTTGTACAGAAAATCTAGCCAACAACCCTATAGGTAGGAGGAACATTGCTCTGATACCACTGAAAGATCCCTACCCACTGAACCTGAATTTTTCCTTAGAAATGTGACTAGGGTAATGGCATAAACTCACTACAAACAGTCCACACTTTAATATTTCTCACTCCAAAATTAGAATGCAGATTTTTGTGAGTCAAATCAGCCCCAAAAATGATAAAATAAACCATGCAATACCCAGCTGAGACTGCTGCAATAATTTACTGGAAATGGCAACTAGGGTTTGGATGGAAAACTCATGCAACAAACACCCAACAAGATCTGAACCTTCTCTAAACTGACCACAATATTTTTAGCAGCCAAAATATGAAAGAAACCAGATTTTTAAGAGGCAAAAAGACTGAAATAGATCAGAAATCATTCCTTATAAAAATGGGACTGGGTTTATAATAAAAACTCAACAAAACTTCAATGCATTCTATATCTTTATTTTCATAAACTGATCTCAGATTATACCAGTCACAAAAGAATAAAATACTGATTTTTTAACAAATAAGGGCTGGAAAAACACTCAGAAATCTGCCAAATGTATGTGACTGAAAAAATACTTAAACCCTTCCAAAATTAATGAAAACTAACTCGATTTGCTTCATATTAGCAGCTGGAAAAATGGCAATACAAATCAGACTGGAAATACCTCTGAAATAGCATAGAATGCCCAAAAAGTGGGTCGCCCAACACTAGAAAATATGATAATCCACTGCTGCAAATTTATTCTTCAACACACACTGCTGGAATGATAAAAATATGTGAAGATCAATGGAATTTCCTGAGTAGAAATCCCTCACAATGCTCTTGGGGTTTTTGTCCACAAGAGGGGTAAATCCTAAGGGTTTTCGTCCTTGGATTTAATTGCAAAAGCTCAAGGCTTCCAATGCAAGAGATAAAATATCAAATAAATCTGCAATGCCTTACAAGCAAGTCAAAGGCGAGTATGGGAGGCATTGCTAGATACTATGATAAATCAGTAGCTTTCTTCTTTGCTGAGAAATTGGGATATGCAACTAATAACTTAGCCTTTCAAACTCGGCTAGAAAAAAATTCCAAATTGGCTCGATTCTAAGGTAATTGTTAGCTTATTATCTGGCCCAAATGCAATTCATAGAAAAAACTGGAAAATATCACGAGAACTTGACCAACTTCAAAGCTTGCAGGCTAAGTTTCAGGAGGTTCAATTCAGACATGTTCCCAAAGAATGCAACAAAACAGTAGATAAGTTGGCTAATTGGGCTCTTGACAATTACAACATTACTTGTTATGGTCCGCCTACTCAGGAGGGGTCAATCAAGCTTCAAGAGGAATTGATGAAAATTCTGGATTCCGATTTATCCTAATGAATTTTAATACGTATCCTTTTCTGTATAATGCTCAGGCTTGGACTCAGAGCTTTCAAGCTTGGCATAGAAGAATATGTAAAGCTTTTCTTTCAATTAATATGACGGGGTTCTCTTCCCCCTTTTCTTTTTTTTTATAAAAAAATTGTTTCAAGATCTAGTGGAATTAAATAGAAAAATATTTCAGGAAATGGTCCTTCCAAGTGTTGTTGATGGATAGTGGAATAAGATAAGATAAATATATTAATGTCCAACGAATGACCACAAAAGTAGGTCAATGGGACTGAAAAGGCCCACAAGCGTAAATACAAAGCAAGAGAACCAAAAGGTTCCCGAGAAAGAACAATACAAAGAAAATACAAAAAGCCTAAAAAGGCGACAAGAATGGGAAGAGCCATCCCACGAACCCAAACCCGGGTGTGGGAATGCAAGCGAGAAGAAGAGAGGGAAGAAGGTCGAGGAGAGGCGAAGAAGAAAGTCCATCAGGGAGCTCCCCTAACATTCAAGGCCAACTGGAAGAAACTCTGGATGGATTAACGACTCGGAAAAAGAAGCGGTGGAGTGCAGGGGCCGTCTACTATGTTGTTGTCTGGACGTTGTACTATATCTCAAAGATCTGGTAGATTTAGTCTATTGCTTGATGTCGGACCTGGTGAGGACCTAAATGTCATGGCTTGGGAACTATGAATGGTGTCCTTGGGATGAAAAGATCTAGGGTGAGAAGCGAGCAAGTCTCACATTGGCGCTTAGTACCTCTCACTAAAGGTAGTGCTGTGAAGAAGGAAGTGATCTGCTAGGTAGAATCCGACTTGGAAGGTGGCTGAAGAGTGTGCTCACGAAGCCTCATGGCTCTGTATGTATAAGGCTAGACACTTCTGGTCCTCATACCTGAAGAAGTCAGAAAGAGTCTGTGCCCTCCTAAAAAGACAATAGAATCTCCCTTTGATCTCGTAATAAAGGGGGCATTGAAAAATGAAGTGCATCTCTGTCTCGGTCTCCTGAAGGCTACAAAGCAAACAAGTCCTATTAGAGCGATCAAGGTGATGATCCGTCTTGCACCGGAGTCTATGGGAACCAACTCTAATTTGGCCAAAGGGGACATAAAGGGTATGCTTCCAAAGGTGACAAAGTGTACTGTGGACGGAAAATGAGACCATCCCTCAACTCCAGGAAGTGCTTGGCATAAAAGGCTATTTTAGGGCGTAGCCCCCCTTGAGGGTTCACCCAAGTGGTGTGAATAAACTGCCTGTAGATATCCTCTCTGATAGACCTGTTCAGTATTTGTCTAGTAGGTAGAAGGTGGCCCGGAGCGTTAAGGGAATACTGGAAGGGAGAAAGACGATCCATCTGAATACCAACTGCTCCCCGAGAAGGTCATAAACCGACGAAGGTTGAGCATACTTGTAATATCCCTCTTATGGAATATATGGAAAATGGCAATCAACAAATAATATGTCACTCAAAACCAATTAGAACACTGCTGCAATTAATTAAACCCAGCTTGTGCATTCAATTAGATGGCTCAATAAACCCAAGGAAGGGGTTTAATGGCCTCAAACGAATAGCACAAATTGGCAACTCTTGGCTGAGGCAAATAAACTCAGAGATCTTCACAAATCAGATTCAAACTTGTATAAAATCAAACCCCAATTTATCAATACAACCCACTATTATTGAGCTATTCAAACAAGCATATCTCAGCTGTAATGAAACATTTAGAACCTCCAAAACACATGCCAAGCCCAATTAATTCACTTCAGCAGTACTCAGAATTGTATAATGGATGTATTGTCATGAAGAAGAGAGATATTACTCTTGAAACTCAAATCCAGACCTCCTACAAGTGGTTGACATATATATATATATATATATATAAAATATATAAAATCTGATCTTAACCTTTAGATATACAACACTATAATTTACTTTATCAAGCATGGAAAGCACTTACTGGTTATGCCAAACACCCTCAGTCCAGATCGCTGTCAAAAAGGGAGCTAAATACTGTAGATCACACACCAATTCGAGTAGCCATAGATCAGATCATAAACAGTCATGTGAATCTCTATCAAAGAGAGTTCAACCCAGTATAATTATGCAAAATCGTTGCACCATAATTATGAGATGAGGTCACTGTTCATAATACTCGAAATATGCACTACAAATCTGCCCAGAACTTCCCAGATTAGATCGCTGTTTTAGCACCTCAGTTAAGCATGGATTCTGTTGCAAGGAACACTAAGTGGTTTATCCGAACAACCTTCTGCAGGTCGCTGCCATACATGACTCTAAAACACTTCTCAAACCATGCCAAATACCAATCGATCTATACCAAAAACACTTTAACCAGACACCAATCAATATGCAGACTTATGGAAGGTTACTCAATGACATATTGACTTGAAATGAGTTGCTAAAACCAATGAATAAGCACTACACAGTTCGCTGGTCATCTGTGGCTTCAAACACACATCAAAACATTTAATATTCACCCCTTAATGAAGTCATTGTTTAATAAAGTAAAAGCAGATTTACATCATTCAAAAACCAGACCATTTACTCATCAAAACTATCATCAATTTGCCCCAAATGGGATCGCTGCCAAAGGGGATTTAAACACTAGTAAATATGGTATTTTCCTCCTCAAAACATGTTGGCTAGATTTTCTGCATAGAATAAAACCTAGGTAGTCATGAGATAAATCTCCTTCATTTACCGATGAGGCTCCCGTGTCAGATTTGTCAATTAAAATATGCTAGTATCTATATAGGGTTTTACTTTAACTGTTCAGCTCATGAACCATAGTTGTACAGTTCTGCAGCAAGTAAGTAGTTGTTTAAAGAAAGAAAATATTTATAGAAGAAGGGAATTATATAAACACAGGGAAGAAATGGGAAGATGTGCATCCCAATCAATAGATAGTAGAGTTGATTGCATGCACATAGAAGAAACCAATAGATATAAACACAAAATTATAAGCAAAGGCAGCTCTAGATCTAGATCTAAAATAACACAAAGTTTATTCAAAGATCTAAGATAGAAAGCTAGAAACAAAATACATCGTGACACAAAGTTCTCCGAAAATCTGCTCCTGTATATTCCTTTGCTTCAAGTGGCTCTCAAGGGTTTTAGCACAAAGTCTGGAACACAAGAATGTTGCTTACCAATTCTCATTATTAACCCGAGGTTCTTCTTCTACTTATAGAATGTAGAAGAGAAAGTACAAATGAGAAACTCAACTGAACTCAAACATAAACAAGTAAAGATGACATTTGACAATCATCATCCACTAACTTCTCCTTAAGTGACACATGTATCACTTAACTAATAGAATTATTCCACATAACTTTAAGTAATGGTTTCAAAACCAATAACTTTAAAGTTTTACAATTTTATCCGGGAACGTGGAAAATAGAAGAAGAAAGAATCAGAAGAAGTCAAGCCAATGTAACATTTATGTCTTCTTTTGTTCTCGATATTCGAATACACTTGTCAACATGTAATTCAACATCTTCCCATCTGTTTTAGCCACTGCTTCCTTTTTTGTCTTGAACTGCAGCAATCCTTCGTTCAACACCTTGATACACGCCTCCACATCCTCTAAGCTTGGCCCGAACCTCGCAATATCCGATCGCAAAGCATGCCACCACCGCTAATGAAATTCATCGTGAAAGGCTTAGTAGCTTCATCAATTCTCTCTTGTACCATCAGAAGAGACCCTTCCAAGGAATTAGGCACTCTGCTAGGAATGATCCATACGTATGAAGTAACATTTCCGACCACTTTCTCCTCAGTGAAAGCAATGATATTGTCTGGTAAAGATGATGTCTTACTCTCAAGTGCCTCGCATCCTCTTTAGAAAACTCAGAGATCTCCAAATGGAAAGATACTCGCAAACTCCAAATGCTTCCCCTTCTCAACCGATCCGTCCAGCATAATTGCTCCGCAACCAACACTTCCCCCTACAAGCACTTGTTGATTTCGGCCAAAGTACTCAGGTTACTCTCAGCAACTATGTTCATATCTACTATGCTCATCATCACTGCTTGACTGATCTGCTACATCATTCATAACCTTCGAGACGGGTCGGCACCTCTCCGAGTCAGCATGGCTTGACAATAATCGATTCTTCCATTCATTAATAGCTTTCACCTGATTGCTTGCATCCTCCATCTCCTGCATAAGATGATCACTCACCTACTCTGAAATGGGCTGAGTGGAAGATTTAGCAACCTTGGCTATGATCTCACACAACTGAGATACCTGCTTTTGAAGCTCGTCTTTCTCCGCCTTTTCTCTGTCAAGCCTAAGGAATAGAGCATCTATCAATGTCTATGTATCCTGCTTCAATCCTTCTGGTGGCTTGACCGATAGGTACTCTGGTTACTGTTATGTCTTCTGCCGTGAGCTCATCCTCTTTCTTTCCTTCCGCTTAAACTAACATCTCAAAGAAACTTCTGCCCGACTCCTCGATGATCAACCTCAAGTTACCTTAAGAACTTTAGGTTTTCTATCTTTTCCGCCTAGACTCTGAGCAGCAGCAAGTCGTGTTCTTCTAAGTTCATTTCCACTCTAGCCTTCGAACCAATCAAGCCAACCATTCTAGAAATTACTTCTGAGAATGAAAAGTTGTGGAGTGTACTACTATCTCCCATTCTGTTTACTCTCCATCAAAACTGCTACGTGTTATGGCTGCCATCTTCTGAATCATCCAAGGACAAAGCTCTTTCAAACTCTGCCATCTGCAGCTTCAACGTCTCTTCTGGAACAGGTGCTGAACGGAGTGGTTGAGGAGAGAAGATGAATGTTGCCGGATTCAGGAGGCATGGAAGTGTCCCATTTGAGGTGTAACAATGCGGTGAAGTATTGGATGCCGAGAAGCTTGAACTAAAGTCAGCCATGAAAGTGATCTTCTCCTTTGAGATCTTCTGTGTACTTTCATCTTCTCGGGCCTTCTGTTGCTTTCTCCTCCGTGCTTCCGCTTGAGGGAATCTCCTGTGCCGAAGTTTCCTGTGATTTGATTTATCAATGCTTCATCAAGGCAATATCCTTCACAATAACTAGTTTGAAGAGTTCACCATAACAACACTGCACCTTTCCTTAATCGTATGGCAGCCCCCTACGTTATCCTCGAAGTTCGGCTCTATATCCTCCCATTTGATGGTAAGTGTCAAGTAACACATTCCCATCATCTTTAAGATCCACAGGTATCCGTTCTAGTCCAAAGTCGAACACTTGCCGTGCTGATAGCCTATTGAAATCCTTCTTTCTAACCTCGTACTCACTTTTGTACTTAATCCAGAAATCCTCTAATGAAGGCACATGTGCGTACTCTTGGGAGATCGTCTTCCCGGCTACTCCAAATGGATCAAGTTCAACCATGCCGGAAGAACTCTTGGTCATACTCGATAACATTTCCGCTTCCATCCTCGGGCCTTATGAATGCTCGGCATATAATGTCCCACGTGATCGGGAAGAAGTCCGTAGACTTGTGCCGCTTTCGATCAAGGTCGTGTATCTCCACAAGTTGCTCAAATTAGCTCCATGGTGATCAATCTATCATTTAGATATCTGGGCAGCTTAACCGGTTCTCCAGAAAAGCCGGTAACCCTGAGGTATGTGAAATCCGCAAACTGAATGAATAGACTGCCAATTCTGGATACGGCTTCCCACGCTTCCTTGCTCACCTTGTTGGCCTTTAGGTCCTTGTCTAGCCTGCAAATGAATTCGTAGAAGAATCCATCGTTGACCACTTTGAAATCTTTCTTGCACGTAGGTACAGTAAGTTGTGGGTAGCACTCGAAAATGGGGTCCTTAGAAAGAACGCCACATCTATCCAGCTTGGAGAAGATGCCTTGTGAAGCTGCTGCATATACCAAATAGGAAGTCATTTTGAAGCTGAAAGTATGCTTCACATTCCGGAGTTGCTCACCAATGTGTTGTTAAATGATTTCCGATCAATTGATTATGGAATCAACCTTGTTGACTTTAATGGTCCCGATGAAAGCATATATCCATGTATGGAAAGTGTGAGTGTTCGCTTCGCCATTTATCCCGCATATAACAATTTAGCAATGTCATCTACCTTCGTACTCAGATTGGACCGCGAAAGAGTTCTTGGGAACAAAAGAAGATCTCAGGCTTCTTCATGTATCTGCTATTCATTATGTTCACGCAGTCAACTCTATGCTTCTCCCACTGCCGCAGCGGCATCCTGAATGCTAATGGAAGTCACCACCTTTCGAGCCGGAATCTTCAAAAATAATTGATGAACTCTACGTCCAACCGAATTATTGTTTTCCCCGTAACATCTCGCACTGATCTGGATGAAGGATGGTAAGACCTAGCAAACTCCATAACGAACTCTCGCAATCGGGTCAGTAGTATGGAAAGGTTGCGGCTCGAATAATTCCACCGCTTTTAATCGCACGTATGAGTGAAGTCTTTCCTTCTCTGGATCTCAATCAATCAATTCGGAAAGAGGTTCCGACCTAGATCTGTCTCCTATGTTTGCAAATTTGGAAGTGATGCATGACTTCGTTGAGGTTTCTTTTTCATCCCTCTTTGCCATGGCTTTGTCTGAACAATTCTTTTTCTTCTTATTCGGCCAAAATTCTTCAAAACTGGTGCAGATCTGGATAATTCTTCAGATTCGGAGGATATATTCAATGTATTGGACATTGATTTAAGCTCCCTTTCTTTTGTAAATTCCTGTAATTAATTCAGACAAAGATGCCAACCGGAACATGAATAGTGATTTTAATCATAAAAATCTGCATAATTCAAGCCTGCTGCCCCAAAAATTGATGTTTTATTTGCATGCAAAACAAGCATGAATTTTACCAACTTCACCTGAGCACCTGTATCACTTATGCAAACAATTATCCAGACACAAATCAACTTCCTTCAACCTGTGTGCCAAAATTGGAAGCTTTTAGTATTAATTTCACCTTCTTTTGAGCAAAAATCCTCTTCAAATGGGGTGCACTTTTCCTCTGGGCTGCACTTCTTTGCTTGTGAATTAATTAATTCATCCTTATGGCAGCCCCTGCTTATATAATCTTTATGATTATATAATTAATTAATGCCTTTCCTATTACTGACAATTAATTAATTAATTAATAAGCTTCACTCTTCAAATGGGGCGCCTATTTTGTGCATGCTTATGGCTGCCATTAAATAAATTAAATTTATTTAATTTTAGACTTCTTTCAGCTTAACTCAAGCCTCACAAAGATGCTTTGACCTTAGCCACCGAAAATAGGAATTAATTTAATCATTTAATACTCTAAAAGTATTATTTCTCTCCCAAAAGGGGCGCACTTTTTGACATAAAGGGGCTGCATTAAATAAATATTATTTATTTAATTTTAGAACAGTCTATTTTCAACCACCTTTTGTCCTTTACCCTCTGTTGACTTTTCCACAAGCCTGGGCGCCAAAATTGGGTGAATAATTAATTAAATTAATCAATTTAAAGGCTGCCTTTCCTTCCCCAAAGGGGTCGCACTTTTTGGCATAAAGAATTCTATTTTTAAGAAACACATGACAATGGGATTATTTACCTGCAAGGCAGCCCTGAAAAATCCCATGATTCACTTAAGTCGTTTTGACTTTCATAATGAGATTATTTACCCTACAAGGCAGGCAATAAAATCCCATGATTCACTTAAGTGATTTTTCTTTTATTCCACAATGAGAATTTTTACCCTGCAAGGCAGGTAAGAAATTCCCGCTCTTTGCCTCTAATTTTCCCATGATCCACTTCACCCTTCTTTTTCCAAAATGCGACCAGCCCGAAGAGGCTTTTTGGTGCACGACTTCGCTTTTTCCCGCAGAAACTAGACCTCTCGATGGTGACTTCCTTCCGGCATGACGTGCGTATATGATCTCCACTACTCCAGGCCAAGAATCAGGCCAAATCGGCAAAAGAATTGATCCAGAGAAATTTCTTAAACAAACCTAGGCAATCATGAGATAAATCTCCTCATTTAACCGGTGAGGCTCCCGTGTCGATTTGTCAATATAAATGTGTTTTTATCTATCGTGGGTTTTACTTTAACAACTTAGTTCATGAACCATAACTAAGAAGTTCTGCAGCAAGTAAGCAGCTGTTTAAGAAAGGAAAATTATAGAAGAAGGAAGTAGAGGAATTACAGAGAAGAAATAAGGAAGATGTGCATCCCAATCAGTAGATAGCAGAGCTAATTGCATGCACATAGAAGAAACTTAATAGATTTGAACACACAGAATTCTAAAGCAAAGGTAGTTCTAGATCCAGATCTAAAATAACACAAAGTTTACTTTAAAGATCTAAGATTTAAAAGCAAGAAACACAGTACGCCGTGACACAAAGTTCTCCGAAACCTTGCTTCTTTGTATTCCTCTCGCAACAAGTGGCTCTCGTGGGTTCAAAGACAAAGTCTAGAACACAAGATTGCTTCTTACAAATTCTGATCGATGATTAACCCGTAGGTTCTTCTCCTACTTATAGAATGTAGGAGGGAAAGTACAAATAGAAGACTCAAACTGAACTAAAGTATGAACAACAAGTAAAGATGACATTTGGCAATCATCCTCAACTAACTTCTTCTTAAGTGACACATGTATCACTTAACTAATAGAAAGGTTCCACATGACTTCAAGTAATGGTTGCAAAACCAATAACTTAGAAGTTTACAATTTCATCCGGGAACATAGAAAGTAGAAGAAGAAAGAAATAGAAGAAGTCATGCCAGCTGTAACATCTACATCTTCTTCTTGTTCTGATATCTGATATACTTGTCGAACATATAGTTCAAAGATCTTTCCATCTCTGCTTTAGCTATCGCTCTTTTCTCGTCCCGAATTGCAGCAATCCTTCATTCAACACTTTGCTGCATGCTTCCACTTCTTCCAAACTTGGCCCAAATCTCGCAATGTCTGCCTGCAGTGTCACCAGCCTACTGATAGAGTTCATCGTGAAAGGCTTGGTGGCTTTATCAATCCTCTTTTGCACCATCAGAAGAGAACCCTCCAGGGAATCATGCACCTCGTTAGAAACAATCCGCACGTATGAAGTAATACCTCCATCCACTCTTTCCTCAGTGAAAGAAATAATACTGTCCGGCAAATCTGATGTTCTACTCTCAAGCGCCTGCATCCTCTTCAGCAAAACTCTGCAGATCTCCAAACGGAAAGATACTGCAAACTCTAACTGCTTCCCCTTCTCGACCGATCCATCCTAAGCACAATTTGTTCTCGCAACCAATACATCTCCCTACAGCCTTGTTGATCTCGCCAAAATACTCAAAGTTACTCTCTCGCAATCGTATTTATTCCTTCTATGCTTTCTATCACTTGCTTTAGTTGATTTTCTCGCATCGCTCATAACCTTTAAAGGGTCAGGCACTTCCCAAGTCAGCATGTAAGCTTTGACGAATAATCGATCCTTCCATTCGTCAATAGCCTTTACTTGATTGCTTGCATCTTCCATTTCCTGCATAAGATGATCACTCACCTGCGCTGAAATGGGCTGAACGGAAGGTTTAGCAACCTTGGCTATGATCTCACATAATTGAGATATTTGCTTCTGCAGCTCTTCTTTCTCCGCCTTTTCACTGTCAAGCCTAAGGAACAAAGCATCCAACGCAACGTCTGCGTGTCCCGCTTCAATCCTTCAAAGGGTAGCTTGACCGAGTGGTATTTTGGTCACCGTCACATCTTCTGCCGTGAGTTCCTCTTCTACCTTTCCTTCCGCCGGGATTGATATCTCAGCAAACTTCTCTCCCGAATCCTCGATGATCAACCTAGAAGTTGCTTTAGCAACTTTAGGCCTTCTCGTCTCTTCCGCTCGATCCTCAAGTAGCCGCAAGTCATGTTCCTCTAAGTTCATCTCTACTCTTGCTTCCGAACCAACCGCAAAGCTAACCATTCCGAGAAATTACTTCTGGAGAGTGAGAAGTCACTGAGTGCACTACCATTTCCCGCTCTGCATCCTCTCCATCAGAAAGTGCCACAGTATCATGGCTGCCATCCTCTGAAACATCCAAGGACAAAGCTCTTTCGAACTCCGTCATCTCTGCAGCTTCTTCAACATCTCCTCCTGAACGGGCGGTCAACGGTGGTCATGCGAGAGAAGATGAACGTTGCTGGTTTTAATGAAGGCATGGAAGCATCCTGCTGCTGTGGTGCGATAGTTGGTGATCCACTAGGTACTGGAGAAGTCGGAGTCAAAGCTATGGTCGTAGAAGTGGTCTTCTCTTTCTCTTGAGATCTTCTCGCACTTTCAACTTCTCGACCTTCTCGCTGCTCTCTCTTCATGCTTTCGCTTGAGGGAATCTCCCGTGCCGAAGGTTGCTCGTGATTTGGTTCATCAATACTTCATCAAGGCAAGATCCCTTCGCAACAACCACTCAAGTACTCACCAACACAGCTCCAGATCTTTCTTCTATTGTGCTGCAGCCGCCATTGCTATCCTGCAGTAGAGCTTTATCTCCTCCCATTTGATGGTAAGTGTCAAGTACCACGTTCCCATCATCTTTAAGATCCGCAGGTATCCGCGCTAGTCCAAAGTCAAATACTTGCTTTGCCGACAGCCTGCTGAAATCTTTCTTTCTGACCTCGTACTCACTTCTGCACTTCATCCAGAAATCTTCTAACGAAGGCACATGTGCGTACTCCCGGAGATTGTCTTCCCGCTATTCCAAATGGATCGAAATTAAGCCGCAGCAGGAAGAACTCTTGCTCATACTCTGACAACATTTCGTGCTTCCATCCCTCGAGCTCGTGAATGCCGATGCAACCGTAATATCCCACGGAGTGGGAAGAAGCCCGTAGACTTGTGCCGCTTCGATCAAGGTCGTGTAACTCCACAAGTTGCCTCGCTTACTCCACGGCAATCAATCTGCCACTCGGGTACCTTGGCATCTTTGCTGTTCACCTAAAAGCTCGTAACCCCGATGTATGTGAAATCTGCAAACCGGATGAATACACCGCCAATCTTGGACACTGGCTTCCCATGCTTCCTTGCTTACCCGTGAGTCTTCAAGTCTTTGTCTAACCTGCAGATGAAATCGTAGAAGAAACCATCGTTGATCACTTTGAAGTCCTTCTCGCACGCAGTGCAAAGTCAAGTCGGGGTAGCACTCAAAATGGGATCCTCGAAAGAATACCACATCTATCCAAATTGGAAAAGACACCCCGTGAAGCCGCAAAGATATACCAAGTATGAAGTCATCTCAAGTCAAGGTACGCTTTACGTTCCGCAGTTGCTCACCGATGTTGCTGCTAATAATTTCTGACCAACTGATTATAGAATCAACCTTGTTGATTTCAATGGTCCTGATGAAAGCATACATCCATGTCCGGAAAGTGTAGGCATTCGCTTCACCATTCAACCTGCATAGCAATTTGACAATATCATCCGCCTCCTGCACCAAATTGGATCGTGGAAGAGTTCTCGGGAACTTGGAAGGGGATCTAGGCTTCTTCATGAACCGGCTATTCATGATGCTCACACAGTCAGCTCTATGCTTTTCCCACCT
This sequence comes from Taxus wallichiana var. yunnanensis, assembly GCA_018340775.1. NCBI lineage: Eukaryota > Viridiplantae > Streptophyta > Pinopsida > Cupressales > Taxaceae > Taxus > Taxus wallichiana. Next base: position 31,987,738 of record CM031240.1, on the reverse strand, counting down.
ACTGTCAGCATCCTGAATGCTAATAGAAGTCACCACCTTTCGTACTGGAATCTTCAAACAATAATCGAAGAATTCCGCATCCAAACGAATTATTGTCTTTCCCGCAACATCACGCACTGATCTGGATGAAGGATGATAAGATCTAGCACACTCCATCACAAACTCTGGCAATTGGGCTGTACATGGGAAAGCTGCAGCTCGAATAATTCCACTACTTTTGACCGCACGCATGAGTGAAGTCTTTCCACTGGATCTGTCAATCAAATCAGAAAGAGGTTCTGGGCCTAGATCCGTGTCTCCTATGTCTGAAAGTTTAGAAGCAATGCATGAATCCATCGTGCTCTCTTTTTCATCTCCTTTTGCCATGGCTTTATCAATCTTTGTCTGAATAATTCTTTTTCTTCTAATTTGGCCGGATTTCTTCAATACTGGTGCAGATCTGGACAATTCTTCAGATTCGGAGGATATTTGCAATGTATCGACATTGATAAATACTCCTTTTCTTTTATAAAGCACCCGTAATGAGTTCCCGCAATTTATTCGACAAAATGGCCACCGGAGCATGAATAGTGAATTTAAATTATAAAAATCTGCACTTTTCAAGCCTGCTGCCCCAAAAATTGGTGTTTAATTTGCACATAAAGAGAGCATGAATCCTTTCAATCAACACCTGAGCTCCTGTTACACCTGTGAAAACAACTATGCCGACGAAGATCAACCTTCTCCAAAGCATGCGCCAAATCTGGAAGCTTTTAGCCTTTGTTAGCACTTTGTCTGTGCAAAATCCTTCCTCTAATGGGGGCGCACTTTTTCTCCTAGCTGCAATTCTTTACCTGTGTGTTGAATAATTCATCCATATGGCTGCCCATGCTTATATAACCTTCACAATTCTATAATTAATAATTGCCCTAACAATTAAAGGCAATTAATTAATTAAAAATCATGCTTTTCTCTTTTAAAAATTGCATGTTTAAGGACAGCCATCCAATAAATTAAATTAATCCAATTTAATCCTTCACACAGCACTTAACTTTAGCCTCACAGTGTGCTTTGACCATAGCCACTGAAAATAGAAATTAATTTAATGATTTAATGCATTTAAAATCATTAAATAACTCCTAAATGGGGCGCACTTTTTCCAAGGAGAGGGGCAGCCACTAAATAAATTAAATTTAATTAATTTAATTCCTTTCTTTTATTCTTCCTTTGACTTTTTGACCTCCTCAAGCTTGGGCGCACTTTTTCCAAGGAGAAAGATTATTAAAAATAATCAATTTAATCACTTTAATCCATCACCAAAGGGGGCGCACTTTTTTGCACATGTAATTCTATTTTTAAGAATTTTTTCATAATGGGATTCTTTACCCTGCCAGGCAGGCACCAAAATCCCATGATCCACTTAAGTGATTTGACTTTTGCAATGGGATTCTTTACCCTGCAAGGCAGGCACTAAAATCCCATGATTTCACTTAAGTCACTTTCCTTTTATTATATCATGGGAATTTTTACCCTGCAAGGCAGGCAATAAATTCCCACCTGCCTGCAGCCTCTATTTTTCCCACTGCAGCTTAAGTGACTTTTATAACACGGGAAAAAGTACCCTGCCAGGCAGGCATATAATTCCCATCCTGCCTGCGGCTTATATTTTTCCCATCGCAGCTTAAATCCTTTGTTTTCCAAAAAGGCGCCCATCCCCGCAGGGGCTTTTCTGTGCACGACTTCGCTTTTTCCCAAAGATCCGCACTCCGATGATGACTTCCTCCGGCAAAATGTGCGTGTATGTTTTCCACCGCTCCAGCCAAAATCGGGCTTACCTTGCCAAGGAGTTGTTCCAGAGAAATTTTACGTAAAAACAACTGACACCACAAAAACACGAAAAATTGCCAAAAGTTACAAATAAAGCCCAAAACTTAAAATAAGTTAAAATCCTTCCGTATATAGGAATAATAACATATTCGCTTATAACAGAGTTAAACGGAGCGCAAATAGCCTCATACGGGGCTCAAAATAATTAAATACAAATTTCCCATGCAGCAAATCCCGACTTTACGTAATAAAACAATTTTGGGCATCCGGGTATTTGGCGAAAAGGGCTAATATGGCTCTTTGGGATTATCTTGACGCAATACAGAACTTTCGTGCAATAAAAACAACAAATGACCCACTATTTTAAAAGTACGAAATTTTCTTGTCCTTTGGGCACGGGGTCAGGCAAACAAACACAACACAACACAACACCAAAACAAGACAAAACAAGGAAAAACAAACAAAGGTTTTATTTATGTACATACAGGTTTTACCCTGCTTCTCATGTTCGGAACAGCTTCAAGTGTTGCCCATTGAAAGGCAACGGCAATTCAACTCCATCCTGATGAGCAAGAATGAAGCTATCTGCTCCGGCGATCTTTTTGATCACAAAAGGCCCTTTCCATAGTGAATCGAACTTTCCATGCATGCCTTTTGTTTCTCTTCTTTTGTCCCATAAGAGGACCCAGTCGTTAACTTCAAACTTTCTTTCCCTGGCTCTTTTATCGAAGATGACTTTCACCTTCCTCTGATGCTCTGTCAACCTATCTGCAACTTGAGTTTGTACTTCCCTCAGTTCAGTCAGGTACATGATTCTTTTATCTATAGCATCCGTGAATGTGGAATCCTCCAGGGCTTTAGAAAGTCGTAGGGCAGGCAATTCCAAGGTGAGAGGCAGCTCTGTGTCTCTACCATATAGCAGCTGAAATGGGGACATGCCTATCGCCCTCTTTGGTGTGATCCTATCGGCCCATAATGCATCAAACAACTTTTTATGCCAAGTCCTTTGATTTTCTGTTACAAGCTTGCGCACGATAGTTACCAAGTTCTTATTACTAGATTCAGCTTGACCATTCCCTTGTGGATAGTAGTTTGAGGAATGAACAAGTTGAATCCCATAAGTGTAGCAGAATTCCACCAACTCCTCAGAAGAAAGATTCGGAGCGTTGTCTGCTACAATTTTGCTGGGTACGCCAAACCTGACAATAATATTTTCTTTTATAAAATTGCACACTTCGGCGGAAGTGGCATTCTTCACAGGAATAGCTTCTACCCACTTACTGAAATAATCAGTAGCTGTTAGAATGTAATGATGACCGGCGCTGGAAGCCGGGTTAAGCATTCCAATAAAATCCATACCCCACTGTTGGAAAGGTTCTTCAATCACAATGGGTTTTAGAGGTAATGCAGGCAATTTCACACGCCCAACAAAATGTTGGCATGCTTGACACTTAGCTACCCATTCTGCAGTATCTTGAAAAAGGGTGGGCCAGTAATACCTTGCTCTAAGGATCTTGTGTGCAGTGACTCGGGCTGAGAAATGACCACCGCAAGCCATGTCATGAAACTGTTGTAGTAGCTGATCCTGTTGAGCTTTATCCACGCATCTGAGAAATACACCATCAATTCCCCTTTTGTACAAACCATTATCCCAAAGAACAAAATCTTTGGATTTAAGCTTGATTGTTCGTTTCTCTTTTCTGGAAAGTTGATCTGGGCATTCTCCATACGTTAGAAAGTAAGCAATGTTACTGTACCACTCCTCTACCAGATCTATAAACAGTACTGCAGGTAAATCTTCATCTACCCCATCTTGATCTGCTTCAGGTACTGATGCTTTTATTTCTGTCATTAGTTCACACAGACCTCTTCCTCGGACTAGCTTTGTTGGTTTAATGTCCAGGTCATATTCTTGAACTTTTGTCACCCATGAGCCTCTCAATAATCCTAACTCTTGCTGAGTAAGGATAGATTTAACTGCAGTATCTGGAACCAAAACCACAGTGTGCGAGGAAAGAATATAATACCTGAATGCCTTGCATGCCTTCACTACTGCATATGCGTGCTTTTCCATTGGAGTGTATTTCAACTCATAGGCTTTAAGGGGCGTGCTCATGAAAGCAATAGGAGCTTCTGCATCCTCTTGATTCTTCTGCATAAGAATTGCTGACATGGTATGTTCGGAAGAATAACAATAAAGAATAAATTCTCTACTGAAGTCAGGTGAAACCAAGACTGGAGCTTTAGACAGGGCCTCTTTGATTTTCTCGAAAGCTTCCTTCCCTTCGCTGCTCCATTTAAAATCTTGTGTCTTCTTCATCATATTTGAAATATGACGGGTTAGCTCAGCAAAGTCAGGAATGAATCTTCTGAGAAAATTCACTTTTCCAAAGAAAGAGTGAACTCCTTTTTTGGATGTGGGCAAAGGTAATGTCTGAATGGATTTGACACGCTCTGGATCTATCTTTGTTCCTTCTTTGGAAACAATGTGCCCAAGCAGCTTTCCTTCGGTTACAGCAAAGATAGATTTCTTAGGATTCAAAGAAATACCATGCTTGCGGCATTGTATGAAGACCTCTTCTAAGTTTGAAATATGTGTGCTTCTATCTTTGGAAAAGACTGTCAAATCATCCAGGTACACAACTATGCTTATATCTTTGAGATGAGCAAAGGCTAGATCCATAGCTCTTTGAAATGTAGCACCAGCATTGATCAGGCCGAACGGCATCTTCTGGTATGCGAAGGTTCCCCAAGGTGTGATGAACGCCGTTTTGTATTGATCTTCCTCAGCCACCTTGACTTGATTGTATCCTGAGAAGCCGTCAAGCATGGAAAGCATCTCAGATCCAGTGACCACCTGCAGAGTGTGATCCATGATGGGGATAGGGTAGTTATCCTTCAATGAAGCTTGATTAAGGTTGCGGAAATCCACGCACAACCTAATCTCACCACTTTTCTTTCTTACAGGGACTATGTTGGCCAACCACTCCGAATGGTGTATGGGATAGATAATCTTTGCATCTAACAACTTCTGGATTTCTGCAAAGATGGTTCCTGAAATGGTAGGATTGTGCCGCCGCAGCTTCTGCTTGAAAGGCTTCTGTTCTGATTTAAGTGGGATGTAGTGTTGAACTTCCGCAGGCTGATATGTTTTTAGATCCTGATAGGACCAGGCAAAAATATCCATGTATTTCTTAAGAAGCTTAGTGAAAGCTTCCTTTTCAGCTTCCGAACAACACTTACCCAGATTTACTAATTTGGGATCATTGCTGGCTCCCAAATTTAGTAATTGTGTGTCGGAGGAAGAGCCTTCCTCATTTTCTTCATTTTTCTTAAGCATCTGATCATGCTTATCAAACATTTCCTCAAGAGATACCAAGCCTTTGGGAATTTTATTTCCCTTTAGTTGGATAATCTCCTGACCTCCTGAGACGTCAGCATCCATTTCTCCGACAGTGGTCTGCCTAGGAGGTGAATTGCTTCCCTCATAGTAGATTTCTTCAAAGTTATCTTTCTGTTGGAGAAATGCAGCAATCTGTGTATCATCGTTGAAAACCTGCCATTGCTGGACGTTGTCAGGAACCTTTGGGCGAAAAACCATTTCCACCTTGTAATCTCCCTGTCTAAAGAATGCAGGGGGCTGATCCGGATTCAACAAGGCTGCAGTAACTGCAAGCGAATCAGCTCTTGAATTTTGTTCTCTCGGAATGTAAGATACCGAGAAAGCTGAAAAATCCAGGATAGCAGAGTAGACCCGATCTCTGTAGTGCCGCAGTTTGTCTTTTTTGACTTGGTAGAGGCCCCTTATCTGCTTCACAATCAGCTCAGCATCTCCTCTTGCGTGTAATAATTTGATTCCCATTGTTCTCGCCTGCTCCATGCCTAACAACAATGCTTCATACTCAGCCGTATTGTTAGTATTTTCGAACATCAATTTGAAGGAGTGCGCATGCACTTTCCCTTCAGGAGAGATAAGAACAACGCCTGCACCGGATCCAAATGAACAGCAGCTACCATCAAATTCCAGAGTCCAAATCTTGTTATCAATTTGATGTGATTCTCGAATCACCGGTTGAATTTCTTCTTTATCCATTTCTAGGTAATAGACTCCGTGATCCGATTCCTGAAACAAGATCTGAGATCTAGGATCTTCAGATTTTGATACTGTGTACTTGGATTTCTTCTCAGGTTCCAGCTTCTGATTTACTCCTTTGATTGGTATGTGCGCACAAGACCAATCCATCTTCACTTCTCCACCCAGCTCCTTGCAAAAATTTCTACTCAAAAGCATGCCATAAGAGACTGGAATGTCTGCTACAAGGATAGTCATTTTCAGTCTTTTGTCTGGGAAGGAAGCAAGTACTGCCTGCGCATCTTTGATTTGCCCCACAAGAGGGACTTGCCTTTCCATGGAATAACATCTTCCAATGGTTTTTGTCAATGTAAGACCCAAGGCATCAGCAACTTTGGCAGGCATGACGTTGTCGGAAGCTCCAGAATCCGGATGCAATTGCTTAGCTTATGTCCGTTGATGAGCAAAGACACATAGAATGGCTCAATCCTTTCCGATGTAGCAGGAGAAGGGGTGGAAGGAGAAGAACTTGCAGCAGCATTATTTGAAGGTGGAGTAATCTTTGGACTTGACAAGATACCCCGTGGATTATTGTTCGTTGGGCTAGGACCATTGCTTTGCACATATTTGACCAATCTATTCAACTGATCAGGAAATGCCCTCAAATACTCAGCTTCTGACATTTGGACCTTATTTCTCTTGATGTGATCAATTATGTCAAAAGCTTGACTTGCTTCAGCAGGATGTGCGTTGGTTCTTTGCTGTGCGAATTGAAAGAATTTGAATATTTCTCCTTGGGCGCTAATGAAGAAGGAAGAATGCTACCTCTTTTCAAGATAGTAACATCCGGGCCAGGATCTTCTCTCTCTTTCCGGCCGCTTGTGGATGCTTCGGCATTTTGGCGTGTCTGAGACCTTGTAAACACCGCAAAAGTGTGACCATCAGAATCTTCAAAAGATTCATAATAGCCCTCATCAGATTCGTAGTCCAGGTAACCAATATTGGAGTCGCCAGCGGGATCTATAAAGTCTTCATCATCAAATGATTCATCAATGCCGAGATCCTCTTCATTAGTTTCCAAGTTATTCCTTGGAGCAGCTTCTATTGCCAAACGCTGTGGTGCAGCAGCAAGTCTGTTTCGATTTTGATTTTGATTTTGACCATTGAAGGTCCGGGTAGGAGCTATTCTTGAGGGGGGTGCATTCCCTGCTTGAGAGATCTGCTTCTTGATCTGCAGCATGTCATTAGCCAATCTCTGCAACAAAGGATCAGAAGTACTAGAAGCACCATCACCTTTGTGAGATAGTTGTTTGAGTTTTCCAGCCATGATCAAGTCGTCCTCAACCTCCACGGCAGCATTTTGTGCGTCCAGCAAATTTGCAGGTCTTGCCCTTCTTAGCTGATATCCAACTTCAGGCAATAGAGCGTTTATAAAAAACGTCTTTTGATTTTCGTCGCTCAATGCAGCAGAAGTGGGGATTTTATACAAAATCCTTTGGAACTTTGCAATAAAGTCCCGCATGTTCTCGTTTGGCTCTTTCTTCAACTGCGTCAGTTGGGTGATCATCGTGCTTGCGTCCTCTGCAGGCTTGAATCTTTTCAGAAATTGCTCACGCATAGTCGTCCAGTTGGTTACGGTGCCAGGAGCCAGCCGATAGAACCATTCTCCAGCCAAGTCGTGTAGAGTCTCAATGAATAGCCTGACTGAGACATCTTCATGCTCCACTGCAAGCACACCACAAGATATGAAGAAGGCTGCCAAATGATCATCCGGGTTTTGCTTTCCATCTCCAAAGAATTTTGGAAAATTCTTTCTGGATCCCTTTGGCAGCTCGTGCATAGGTGGAGCCAAGTTGAGAGGTCAAGCATTTTCTGCAAACCTAGGCGGTCATGAGATAAATCTCCCTCATTTAACCGGTGAGGCTCCGTGTCGGTTTTGTCAATATAAATGTGTTTTTATCTATCAGGGGTTTTACTTTAACAACTTAGTTCATGAACCATAACTAAGAAGTTCTGCAGCAAGTAAGCAGCTGTTTAAGAAAGGAAAATTATAGAAGAAGGAAGTAGAGGAATTACAGAGAAGAAATAAGGAAGATGTGCATCCCAATTAGTAGATAGCAGAGCTAATTGCATGCACATAGAAGAAACTTAATAGATTTGAACACACAGAATTCTAAAGCAAAGGTAGTTCTAGATCCAGATCTAAAATAACACAAAGTTTACTTTAAAGATCTAAGATTTAAAAGCAAGAAACACAGTACGTCGTGACACAAAGTTCTCCGGAAACCTGCTTCTTTGTATTCCTCTGCAACAAGTGGCTCTCAGGGGTTCAGCACAAAGTCTAGAACACAAGATTGCTTCTTACAAATTCTGATCGATGATTAACCCGTAGGTTCTTCTCCTACTTATAGAATGTAGGAGGGAAAGTACAAATAGAAGACTCAAACTGAACTAAAGTATGAACAACAAGTAAAGATGACATTTGGCAATCATCCTCAACTAACTTCTTCTTAAGTGACACATGTATCACTTAACTAATAGAAAGGTTCCACATGACTTCAAGTAATGGTTGCAAAACCAATAACTTAGAAGTTTACAATTTCATCCGGGAACATAGAAAGTAGAAGAAGAAAGAAATAGAAGAAGTCATGCCAGCTGTAACATCTACATCTTCTTCTTGTTCTGATATCTGATATACTTGTCGAACATATAGTTCAGCATCTTTCCATCTGTTTTAGCTACTGCTTCCTTTTCTGTCCTGAATTGCAGCAATCCTTCATTGACACTTTCTTTGCATGCTTCCACTTCTTCCAAACTTGGCCCAAATCTCATGATATGCACTGCGGTGTCACCGACCCTGCTATAGAGTTCATCGTGAAAGGCTTGGTGGCTTTATCAATCCTCTTTTGCACCATCAGAAGAGAACCCTCCAGGGAATCATGCACCTCGTTAGAAACAATCCGCACGTATGAAGTAATACCTCCATCCACTCTTTCCTCGGTGAAAGAAATAATCTTGTCCGTGAAATCGATGTTCTACTCTCAGCGCTGCATCCTCTTGACAAAACTCTGCCCAGATCTCGAAGCGGAAGATCTGCAAACTCTAATTGCTTCCCCTTCTCGTGATCCATCAAGCACAATTTGTTCTGCACGATACATCTCCGTGACTTGTTGATCTCGGCCAAAATACTCGGGTTACTCTCTGCATTGTATTTATTCCTTCATGCTTTCTATCAGTTGCTTTAGTTGATTTTCTGCATCGTTCATAACCTTTAGGCGGGCTGGCACTTCCCAAGTTGCACAGAAGCTTGACGAATAATCAGATCCTTCCATTCGTCAATAGCCTTTACTTGATTGCTTGCATCTTCCATTTCCTGCATAAGATGATCACTCACTTGCGCTGAAATGGGCTGAACGGAAGGTTTAGCAACCTTGGCTATGATCTCACATAATTGAGATATTTGCTTACTGCGACTCTTCTTTCTCCGCCTTTTCAGTCGAAGCCTAAGGAGCAAAGCATCCAGCAACGTCTGCGTGTCTGCTTGATCCTTCGGTGGTAGCTTGGCCAGGTGGTATTTTGGTCACCGTCACATCTTACTGTGTGAGTTCCTCTTCTACCTTTCCTTCCGCCGGGATTGATATCTCAGCAAACTTCTCTCCCGAATCCTCGATGATCAACCTAGAAGTTGCTTTAGCAACTTTAGGCCTTACTGTCTCTTACTGCTCGAGATCTGAAGTAGGCTGCAGTCATGTTCCTCTAAGTTCATCTCTACTCTTGCTTCCGGAACCAACTGCAAAGCTAACCATTCCGAGAAATTACTTCTCGGAGAGTGAGAAGTCTTGAGTGCACTACCATTTCCCGCTCTGCATCCTCTCCATCAGAAAGTGCCACAGTATCATGGCTGCCATCCTCTGAAACATCCAAGGACAAAGCTCTTTCGAACTCCGTCATCTGCAGCTTCAACATCTCCTCTGGAACGGGTCTTGGAACAAGTGGCTGCGGAGAGAAGATGAACGTTGCTGGTTTTAATGAAGGCATGGAAGCATCCTGCTGCTGTGGTGCGATAGTTGGTGATCCACTAGGTACTTACTGGAGAAGTCGGAGTCAAAGCTATGGTCGTAGAAGTGGTCTTCTCTTTCTCTTGAGATCTTACGCGTACTTTGACTTCTCGGACCTTCTTTGCTCTCTCTCCTTCATGCTTTCGCTTGAGGGAATCTCTGTGCCGAAGTTGCACATGATTTGGTTCATCATACTTCATCAAGCGGTATCCCTTCGTTAGCGACCAGCTCGAAGTACTCACCAACACACGGCTCGGATCTTTCTTCTATTGTCTTTGCGGCCATCCATTGCTATCTGCGGTAGAGCTTTATCTCCTCCCATTTGATGGTAAGTGTCAGTACCACGTTCCCATCATCTTTAAGATCCGCGAGTATCGCGCTAGTCGAAAGTCAAATACTTGCTTTGCCGACTGCTGAAATCTTTCTTTACGACCTCGTACTCATACGCACTTCATCCGAAATCTTCTAACGAAGGCACATGTGCGTACTCTGGGAGATTGTCTTCTGGCTATTCCAAATGGATCGAAATTAAGCCGTGCGGGGAAGAACTCTTGCTCATACTCGGACAACATTTGTGCTTCCATCCCTCGAGCTCTGTGAATCTTGATCTGGCTGTAATATCCACGGTGAGTGGGAAGAAGCCCGTAGACTTGTGCCGCTTATTTGAAGGTCGTGTAACTCCACAAGTTGCTGCTTTCAGCTCCATGGCAATCAATCATCACTCGGGTACCTTGGCATCTTTGTTGGTTCACTGAAAAGCTCGTAACCACGATGTATGTGAAATCTGCAAAGCTGGATGAATACTGCTTTGCCCGATCTTGGACCTTTGCTTCCCATGCTTCCTTGCTTACCTGTGAGTCTTGAGTCTTTGTCTAACTGCGGATGAAATCGTAGAAGAAACCATCGTTGATCACTTTGAAGTCCTTCTCGCACTTGCGGTGCGATAAGGCTGTGGGTAGCACTCGAAAATGGGATCCTTGGAAAGATACCACATCTATCCGACTTGGAAAAGACACCTGTGAAGGCTGCGCATATACCAAGTATGAAGTCATCTTGAAGGCTGAAGGTACGCTTTACGTTCATGATTGCTCACCGATGTTCTTTGCTTAATAATTTCGACCAATGATTATAGAATCAACCTTGTTGATTTGATAGTCTGATGAAAGCATACATCCATGTCCGGAAAGTGTAGGCATTAAGCTTCACCATTCACTGCATAGCATGATTTGACAATATCATCCGCCTCCTGCCCCAAATTGGATCGTGGAAGAGTTCTCGGGAACTTGGAAGGGGATCTAGGCTTCTTCATGAACATTTATTCATGATGCTCACACGATCGGCTCTATGCTTTTCCCACCTCTTTCGGCATCACGAATGCTAATAGAAGTCACCACCTTTAAATCTTTGGAATCTTGAACAATAATCGAAGAATTCGCATCAAAGCGAATTATTGTCTTTCCCATGACATCACGCCTGATCTGGATGAAGGATGATAAGATCTAGCACACTCCATCACAAACTCGCAATTGGGGCATGTACATGGGGAAAAGCTGCGGCTCGAATAATTCCACTACTTTTGACCGCACGCATGGTGAAGTCTTTCCGGCTCTGGATCTGTCGATCAAATCGAAAGAGGTTACGGGCCTAGATCCGTGTCTCCTATGTCTGCGAAAGTTTAGAAAGCGCATGCATGAATCCATCGTGCTCTCTTTTTCATCTCCTTTTGCCATGGCTTTATCAATCTTTATCGAATAATTCTTTTTCTTCTAATTTGGCGGATTTCTTCAATCTTTGGTGCGGATCTGGACAATTCTTGATTCGGAGGATATTTGCGATGTATTGGACATTGATAAATACTCCTTTTCTTTTATAAAGCACACACTGTAATGAGTTCTGCAATTTATTCGGACAAAAATGGCCACCGGAGCATGAATAGTGAATTTAAATTATAAAAATCTGCACTTTTCAAACTGCTGCCCCAAAATTGGTGTTTAATTTGCACATAAAGAGAGCATGAATCCTTTGATCAACACGAGCTCTGTTACACTGTGAAAACAACTATGCCGACGAAGATCAACCTTCTCAAAGCATGCGCCAAATCTGGAAGCTTTTAGCCTTTGTTAGCACTTTATGCATGCAAAATCCTTCCTCTAATGGGGGCGCACTTTTTCTCCTAGCTGCAATTCTTTACCTGTGTGTTGAATAATTCATCCATATGGCTGCCCATGCTTATATAACCTTCACAATTCTATAATTAATAATTGCCCTAACAATTAAAGGCAATTAATTAATTAAAAATCATGCTTTTCTCTTTTAAAAATTGCATGTTTAAGGACAGCCATCCAATAAATTAAATTAATCCAATTTAATCCTTCACACAGCACTTAACTTTAGCCTCACAGTGTGCTTTGACCATAGCCACTGAAAATAGAAATTAATTTAATGATTTAATGCATTTAAAATCATTAAATAACTCCCCAATAGGCGCACTTTTTCCAGAGAGGGGGCAGCCACTAAATAAATTAAATTTAATTAATTTAATTCCTTTCTTTTATTCTTCCTTTGACTTTTTGACCTCCTCGAAGCTTGGCGCACTTTTTGAAGGAAGAAAGATTATTAAAATAATCAATTTAATCACTTTAATCCATCACCAAAGGGCACTTTTTGCACATGTAATTCTATTTTTAAGAATTTTTTCATAATGGGATTCTTTACCTGCCGAGGCGAGGCACCAAAATCCATGATCCACTTAAGTGATTTGACTTTGTGATGGGATTCTTTACCTGCCAAGGCGAGGCACTAAAATCCCATGATTTCACTTAAGTCACTTTCCTTTTATTATATCATGGGAATTTTTACCTGCAGGGCGAGCAATAAATTCCCACACTGCTGACCTCTATTTTCCCACTGCGGCTTAAGTGACTTTTATAACACGGGAAAAAGTACCTGCCAGAGGCGGGTATACAATTCCCATCACTGCTGCGGCTTATATTTTCCCATCGCGGCTTAAATCCTTTGTTTTCCAAAAATGCGCCCATCCCCGAGAGCACCACGTGCACGACTTCGCTTTTTCCGGTGATCCGGACCTCCGATGATGACTTCCTCACGGGCAAAATGTGCGTGTATGTTTTCCAGTTTGCTCCGGGCCAAAAATCGGGCTTACCGTGAAGGAGTTGTTCGAGAGAAATTTCTGAGAAAAGCAGAGCGGACACCACAAAAACACGAAAAATTGCCAAAAGTTACAAATAAAGCCCAAAACTTAAAATAAGTTAAAATCCTTACGGTATATAGGAATAATAACATATTAAACGCTTATATGAGTTGAAACGGAGCGCAAAATAGCCTCATACGGGGCTCAAAATAATTAAATACAAATTTCCCTTGAGACAAATCCCGGCACAGAATAAAACAATTTTGGGCATCTGGGTATTTGGCGAAAAGAACTAATATGGCTCTTTGGGATTATCTTGGCCTTGTCTGAGGAACTTCGAGCAATAAAAACAACAAATGATGAGAACTTTCGAGCAATAAAAACAACAAATGACCTAATATTTAATTATTTAATAAAATTTTCCCCTTGTAACATCCCAAAGCCTATGGGGAAAGATAGGCTAAGGGTCTTCAAAAATGGGGACATTACAATATTTTTTCAGTTGTGTGCTTTAAATTGAATTCATTTGTTTACTTATATTAAGTGTTACTTTAATCTGTTGTACATTATAATGAGTTCATGTTATCTTGCATACTTGTAAATAATTGTCTTAATTAGATTTGATTAGGTTGTACTTGTTTGCATGTACAGTTGTTGTCATCATATCATCTACATCTACCATCTATCATCACATCTATACATCATATATTAATAAAAAGCTAAGCTACATCATGAACATGAAAAATTAAACATGTATGCTAAGCTAACATCATATAATATCGCCACGAGGGGCAAGAGGGACCGCCTTACTGTCCCCCTCAAACATAGACCATAATAAAAACGTGGACAATCATAAGTGTCACATGCAAAACAACATGATATCATCTATTGCTATCCCATACACAAAATGTGATAAGTAGAACATGAAGTAGCTCATCAAAACATGCCATGTCATCTAAATACTATCTCATAAATCAAGAACATGTGATACAATCATAAACATCATAAATAAAGTCCATAATCATCATCATCATCATATATGTGTGTGTGTCAAAATATCAATGTCCATATACAATGTGTCTCTGTATATAATCATTAGATACATGGTATGCCATCATGGGCATCGATAAAAAATGTGCCTTCATAATGAGGCATAGCCAAAAATAATACATATACATCGATCAAAAATGTGCCTTCATATTGAGGCATACATCAAAAAGATACATCTATAAATACATCAATAAAACAAGAGTCATGATCAACTCTCTCCCTCGTGGGGACTTGCGGGTCTACCGGCTGGGTGGGGAGCATCTGCCGTGATGGACCCACAGGAGGAACTGCACTTTGCTGTGCTGATGGCTGCTGCCTGCTCCACTGACCTGGCTGACACAACTGCCTGTTTAATTGCGAGGCACTCCTGCTCATGGCCTGCTAACTAAATGTTGGAGCTCTCTAACCCTCTGGAACGACATCATAATACAAGGATTTATAGTATGCAGCCTCTCCAATGGCTGCAGCCATATCCATATAAACCCGAGGCATGGCAAAAGCACCAATAGACTGCGTGAAAGCAACCTCCTCTCAAAGCTTTGGCCACCACAGCTGAGCTGTACTCGCTCTATGTCTGAGCTGGTCTCGCTTATTATAGTTGCATGTGCACATGCTGCTTTGTGCGGTCAATCGATCTCTCTCAACCTACGGTTGTGCCCTATCTCGCCACCCCTTGATCCCTCTCAATAATGACAGGGGCCTTTCTGTGATGGCCTGGAGGTGAAGAGTGATCACCTACTATAATTGTTTCCTTGATGCAGCTAACTCCCCTACACCCTGTCGATCCTAATCTCCTCCGCCTCCTCATGGGCTATGTGGTCGGCTAACAATGGGAGCCTACTATGGAGGTTGTTGTACATGTGCTTGTGGAAGTACCTGCTGTAAAGGAACATCTACGCCCACCTGCATACCCACATGGGGCATCTGAATCTGTGTGTGTACCTGTGGCTGTACGGGAACCTGTCTCTGTGCTCTCGGTCCTTGTCCTGTCCTTGTCCATCCCCACCATCTCCATCAGATCCATCATCATCATCACTCCCGTCATCACTACCACTACCTTCTTTGAACACGCCTCTGTCCTCTCCCTCTATGAGGTTGATGCTCTAGTGGTGGCCGCACTCTTGTGTCCCATGCGACTCGGGGATGGTCAACCGCCTCAGCAGACAGCAGTAGTATACCAAGCAACATAAGCCATTGTGGTCCCTGGATCCATGATCTTTATGCGATGGTGCCCATGCCGGTGGCGGCATCTCACGAAAGTTGTCTTGAGCTCGTTGTGTCCTGATCAGAGGCCCAATGTCAAAAGTCTCTCGCGCGGCGTGCTATCACATCTCGGCTGAGGACATCTCAGCGGCACACAATCGCGTTGTGCCCAATCCACTCTATAATACTCCATAATATACCCATGGCTCCCAATGAGAAAATGCTCCACTAGGGCAAGGCTGAGCTCCACTGGATCCTCTGCCACTGATAGTGTCTATAAGGTCTCCATACAATCATCTGCAGTTGCTATCATCGAAGGTGCGGCGATAGAAATAAGTATCCCCCATGTGTCCACATGCATCATCGCTAACAGGAGCCCAACCAAAGACTGAAGGCTCATCCATGGCCCGAGCTTGTAATGCTCTGCAGGGCGACCAATCGCTATATGGTCCCACACCCATAAGCTGCATAAGGTTCTTTGGACCCACCGTCTTCTGACAGCAGTAGGTAATCAAGTGCAAGTCTCGGTATAGGTGCGCAATAACACCTGCTGTCCCCAACGATGCGCTCTCCTCTCATCGGTATCAAATCACACCAATCAGGCCTAAGGGAAATGATGTACCCATCTTGTTAGTAAGCAGAATGCCATTGACAAGCACCATGAGATACATAGGCACATGGTATAACCTCATATCTGTGAAATATTGATGCATTTGTATTGTCATGCCTCGTCGAGGTATCTTGTCTACACTAAAGAGCTCAATCAAGCTATCTCTGCTATCTGTGCCGCATCATCCTCATACTCTATCAGATGCCCTTGGATTGGCACTCGCAAAATCCTCCAAACGTCCTCAAGTGTAATAGTCATCTCGTAGTCGGGAGCCTAAAACACTGGCTCTCGTTATGCCACCTCTCAACTAAGGTTGTAAGGAGGTTGTGGTCTAGGGTGATATGTGGCATTTGCGCCACATAGCTAAGCCACTGTAGTGTATATGGTGATGTCCAAATAGGCCTTCTTGCGTCGTGAGAAGTTCGCTTCAAAGTTGGCCAACCGGACGTGTAGCTCCCTTTTTGCAAGACATGTAGCTACCTCTACAAAATCAAACAACGCACTTATTAGAATTTCTTCTATCTAACATCATCTAACACTTAGCCTATTCATCCCTATATTCTTCTCGAAACTTTCCCTTTTTCTTCTAAGTGTTCCAAAACCCATCTTTGAGGCACGCACGCCCTTGTCGGCATATGTGTGCTCAACACGCATGTGCCCCCTTTCTAGTGCTTGCGCACTCATCCTAGCGCATGCGCACGCATACGTTATCGCCCCCAAAATGCCTAATAAATGACATTAAATGCAATAAAAACACAAGATGGATAGGGTACTCACATAGGGTCCATCATTGGGCATCTGCACGTACTCTCGGTTTGTCTGCTCACCTCGTATGCCTCTGAACATGCGCCATCTCTCTCCAGGGTCAGAGAAAAGGTCAATAGTAATTTGGTAAGAGCTCGGTAACAAATGAATTACTCGCGATGATTTACCCCCTGGAGGGGTATATGTGGTTGTTTTAACCCCGCCATGATGCGTTCTCGCCTGCCGTGATGGCCGAGAGGCAAAATTTGACCGCCGTGATCATTCTAACTTCCTCTATCACCCGCCACGATATTTATTTTTAATAAATGATCGTTTTTCACTTGTTTTTGTCTGTTTTGGGCATATTTTTGCCCTTTAGTGCTCATTTCTTCTCCTTGGGGCATTTTTTTTGCTTTCAAGCAATCTTCCATCCTACATTCTTCTTCAAAAATCAAAAATCACTAAAAATTAAAAAATCAATATTTTCAAAAAAAAATGGTAAAAAACATCAAAATCCCAAAATCGTAAAAATTCAAAAATTTGCAAAAATTGGTAAAACGTTGGTATGCACTGAAGCTTGTGTCAAACACATTGTATTCAAATTATATCTTGCTTGTGTTTTCGCTTGTTTCTGTAATGACTTGCGGATCATTTGGATCTACCCCATTAACAAAGTTGGTCTACTTGCTTCGTTTGTACTATCTTGGCACAACGAGTTGCTTGGTGTAATGTCCCTCTTTCGCGATTAGTTCGGTCGAAGACCTTTTGGCCTGTTTTGTCTACCCGACGGCCAAAGGGGTGTTTTCAAGGGTGACTTTGGTTTATTATTTTATTATATGGTGCTCGAATTAAAGTAAAATATCATTAAAGCACATATAATGGATTAATAGACTGTTTGAGTGATTTTGACTTAGGAAAGTGCATTTAAATAAATTAATAAATTATTTAAATTGCCTTCCTAGCCAAAAATGCGACTTGTTTGGGTAATGGCCAAATATACCCAAAAGTGCGACTTGATTAATGAAGCAAAAATAATTAATTAAATATTAATTATATGGTATTAGCCAAAAAGTGCGATTTGGCCTTTGGAGGGTTTTTGGCTATATGAGGAAAAGTGCGGCTTGGGTAAAGCATCCAATTCATTATTATTATTTTCACAGAGCAGTTAGCACAGAGCTTTTGCAGACAGAATCCAAGGACGGAAACCCTCTGGATTATTCCTCTTGCGGACGGAAACCCCAGGAGCAGTGAGAGAAGTTTCCATCCAGGAATCTTCATTGTTTACACCAGTTATTCAACATTTCAGCAGTGTCAGGGAAAGAAATAAATTGCAGCTGTGGGCTTTGCACATCTATCTGAGTGGGGGCGGCTTCTTCTACAGTTATTCATTACTGTGTCAGAGGTATTTTTCATGTTAGATATCTATTGTAATTCCCAGCAGCAAATAAAGCAAATCGGCTAGGGTTTTGGTTCATTTTCTGTTGGATTTTGGACAATCTTTGTTATTAAATCTTTCTGCAGATTTATATCTGTATTGCTGTAATATTTAGCTTCATAAATCATTATTAAATACACAGCTGAAATATTTACAAAGAAATCTGCGATTTGCCCTAGGCGCCTATTTTATATTCACCCGGTTTGCGGGCTTTGGTATTTATTTATCTATGCAGTTTCAGTGTGATGTTTTATGAATTCCTTTAATATTATCAGTTCAGATCTGAGCGAGCATTATTTTAAAAAAAAAAAAAAAATATCAGACAAAAACGGGTTTGGGATCTTTCACTTGAAATCTTTTAGTTTCGTAGTGCATGAATGCTTATTCATTGGACCCCTGTTTCCACCATATTTTCCCTTGCATGTATCCTTGCTTGGGGCACTACTTTTAACCCTTGTCGTTACGCATACGAACATTTGGGAACTGAAGATCGATAACAAAACATTTGTCTGCAACTATATTAAGTGTTGCGAGTTTTAAATATGTGTGTTTGTACTTGTTTTTACAATAGTCGGGTTGCTCGTTTACTTTCGTATTGCATTGCATTACGTATGTATGTTGCATGGAGTTGGTGTTTTAGCAATGGACAATAGTTTGTACTTGTTGGCTAGATTTTCTGCATAGCTAAAAACCTAGGCAGTCATGAGATAAATCTTCCTCATTTACCGGTGAGGCTCTTGTGTAAGATTTGTCAATAAAATATGCTAGTATCTATTTAGGGGTTTTACTTTAACCATGCAGCTCATGAACCATAGTTATATAGTTTTGCAGCAAGTAAGCAACTGTTAAAGAAAGGAAATATCTAATGAAGAAGGAAAATAATAAAAATAGGAAAGAAAGAGGGAAGATGTGCAACCCAATCAATAGATAACAGAGTTGATTGCATGCACATAGACGGAACCAATAGATATTAACACACAGAATTATAAGCAAAGACAACTTTCAAATCTAGATCTAGAATAACACAAAGTTTATAAGTAGATCTAAGACAAAAAGTTAGAAACAAAATGCACCGTGACACAAAGTTCTTCGAAAATCTGCTCCTTTCTATTCCTTTGCTTCAAATAGCTATCGGGGTTTCAGCACAAAGTCTGGAACACAAGAATGTTGCTTACAAATTCTCCTCCTTTAACCCGTAGGTTCTTCCTCTACTTATAGAATGTAGAGGGGCAATTACAAGTCGGAAGGTTTTAGTGAACCGACACATGTGGAAGTCAAAAGGAAACAACTAGCAATCTCCTTCTTGAAATTCCTCTTTACATGACATGCATGATTTGCAACTAAAGATAGAACCTTCTATTTTGCATGTTTGCCACCTATTTCCAAGTAGTTGACTTCTTCAAGTAATGACTTTTAAACCAATCACTTAGGTTTTATAATTTAATTGATTGCTCAATTACTTTGTCGGAGGAAATAAGAGAAAGAAGAAGAAAGAGGAAAGCTGCAGTCTTGTCCTTTTTCATATTCTGCATGCAGTTGATTCTTTTGCCTTTGATTCTCACCAAACTGAATCAAGCAAATTGGATCTCGAAGTGGCAAGGATTGGAATTTTTCCTACGGGTGTTGCCTTTGCCTTGTTTTCCTCTTATCCTTGAAGCTTTTGCAGTTCTTCTCCTGTACATGCATCAGTGCAATGTTTGCCGTAAATAACTCATCTTTTTATTTTTAATTGCATATGAGCAATTAAAAATTTTGGAAAGCACTCCGGGTGAATGCAAATTCAATGAAGGCTTCAACTGGAAGATTGGGAGCACATGCACAAGATCCTGAAGGAATTTTTCATGCACTGACTTCTACATGGGCTGCATTAGAAACAAGAGGATGAAGCCTTTGCAATTATGGATCTGGATCTGGATCTGATCTGATCTATGCATGATTCTGCTGATCTTTTTCTTTCATCATGCTTTGCCATGGCCGGAGCAATCTTTGTCTGAGCAATTCTTTTCTTTTAATTATGTCGAATTCTTTGCAATTGGTGCAGATCTGGAAATTTCTTCAAATTCGAAATATATTCAATGTATTGGACATTGATTTAAGCTCCCTTTCAATTATATAAGCACCTGTAATGAATACCTGCAATTAATTCAGACAAAGACGGAATCCAGAGCATGAACACTTGATTTTTATCATAAAAATCTGCATATAAAGCTTGCTGCCCTAAAATTTGAGGCTTTGTTTGCATGCAAAGCAAGCATGAATATTGTCAACTTCACCTGAGCACCTGTACCACTATGCAGACAATTAATCAGACTTAAATCAAGCTCCTTCAAACCTAGGTGCCAAACTTTGAAGCTTTCTAGCAGTGAAAACACCTTTTTCTGAGCAAAATTCCTCCTTTGGGCGCCAAAATTGCCTGGGCTGCACTTCCTTGCTAAAGAATTAATAACTCCATTAATATGGCAGCCCATGCTTATATAACCTTCATCATTCTATAATTAATAATTGTCCTTCCTATTTCCGGCAATTAATTAATTAAAAATCATGTTTTTCTCTTCAATTTGGGCACCTATTTTATGCATGCTCATAGTTGTCATTAAATAAATTAAATTTATTTAATTTTAGCATGCTACATTCAGTTCACTTTGGCTTGTCTTCATGCATTGACTTTCCTTCTATTTATGGCGCCAAAATTGGGTGAATAAACATTAATAAATATTATTAAATGCATTGATTATTCACCCAAGGTGGGTCGCACTTTTTGGCAAGGGTGAATTCTAAAAATAAGAAGTCAACTTCTGATGGGAATTTTCACCCTGCACTGCAGCTCTAAAAATCCCTTCTTCCACTTAAGTGATTTGACTTTCATCATGGGAATTTTTACCCTGCAAGGCAAGTAAGAAATTCCCGATAGTGCTTTAAGTGATTTTCTTTTATAATGGGAATTTTTACCTTGCAAGGCAGGTAAGAAATTCCCATCTGCCTACCACATCTAATATTCCCATTGCAGCTTAAGTGACTTTGACTTCATGGGAAAAATTACCCTGCAAGGCAGGTAAGAAATTCCGCCTTTCCTGCCACTGCCAAAATTCCCACTGGCAGCTTAAAGTCTTCCTTCAAAAAGTGCGACTTGCATGAAAGATAGCTCTTTTCCAAAAGTGCGACTTGCATTGTGACTTCTGCCTTTAAAATTGCGTGAGAATTCGTCACTTAGGGCAGCATGGAAATTAGACGCGAAGGCAGCCTTGAAAATTGTGACTGGCATAAAAACAACATTTCTTTCCTTTTTTGGATTTTTGGTGAAGAAAACACAAGCATGGAATAAAATTTGCCATTTTTGGAAAGGGTCCGGGAAGATGTAGCAACAAAAACTTGCATGTGCCGTAACTTTCATTATGTGGCTCCATTTTAGGTGTCGTTTTCTCTAAAAGTGCATATCTTCTTGAGCTCTATGCATTGATGGCAATATTTTTCTTATTTCCATAAAATCCATTTATTCCAAAAATGCAACTTGCCTGGGAGAGGCTTTTTTTTGCACAACTTCATCTTTTTAGAGAGAACCAGACCCCTTGTGACAAATTCCTTCTGGCATGACGTCCGTAGATGATCTCCAGATACTCCGTGCAAGAAAATGATCTAACCGCAAAAGGAATTGACCTAGAGAAATTTCACAAAAAAAAAAAGGAAAACACCAAAAATGCAAAAACGTTGCCAAAAGTCACGAGATAAAGCGTAGGATTCATTCCTCGGTTAAAACCTTGCTTGGTATATGGGAATATTGACATGTAAGACCACAACAGGGTTAAACCGAGCACAATTTCCTCAAACGGGGCTCGAATAATTAAATAAAAATTTCCCGCAGCGAATCTTAGCGACATAATATAACAAGTTTGGGCATCTGGGTATTTATCGAAATTGGCTTATATGACTCTCTGTGAATATCTTGATGTAATACTGACATTTTTTGGCAATAAAAATACAAAACGCGACCCGTTATTGTAAAAGAACGAAATTTTTTTAACATGGGGTAGTCTCGGATTTCAGGGTGAAATCTGGGGACACCGATCGGCTCGTCTTCGGACATGTTTGCCTCTTTCTAAATGACAAGGGTAAATATGAGATCCTAGCATCTCGGTTTCGTGTCTTGTCCATTGGGCTCGGGGTCGTGAAAACAAAACAAAAAGTAAAAATAACAAAGTTTTATTTATATATATATATATATACAGGTTTTATCCTACTTTTTATGTTCGGAAAAGCTTCGATTCTTGCTGCCCGTTGAAAGGCAGTGGTAACTCAATTCCATCTCGGTAGGCAAGGAAGAAAGTGTCCATTTCGCATCTCTTTTGATCATGAAGGGCCCTTTCCAGAGTGAATCAGATTTGATGTGCATGCCCTTCGATTCATGTCTCTTGTCCCACCAGAGTACCCAGTCTCCGATCTCGAACTTCCTTTCTCTGGCCTTCTTGTCAAATACCTTGGGCAAGTCCTTATCAACTTCATCTGGTGGTGGCTCATCCTTTCTTCTCTCCGTGGCGGGCAAGTCTGCATCAACTTGCTCCGTTCCCAGATTTACCTGCTGCATTTCTGAGGAAGAACTATCACCATCACCATGTTCTTTGTTCTTATTCAGGTACCGATCATGCTTGTCGAAAGTCTTCACTAAGGAAACTAAACCCTTGGGGATTTTGTTACCTTTTGGTCGGATTACTCCACTACTGTCATCATAACCTGGATCAGCTTTTCCTGTGACTGTTTGTCGTGGTGGTGATTTACTCCCTTCAACATACAACTTGTCAAAGTTGCCTTGTTCCAAAAATGCAGATGTTTGTTTGTCCTCATTGAAAGTCTGCCACTGTTCAACATTATCAGGGACTTTGGGGCGGTAGACCATCTCCACTTTATAGTTTCCTTGTCTTAATATGGACGGTGGTCTATCCAGATTCAATAGTGCAGCTGTGACTGCCAAAGAATCTGCCTTGGAGTTCTGATTGGTTGGAATGAAGTTGATAGAGAAGGCTGCAAAATCCAGTGTGGCAGAAATCACTTTATCTCTGTAATGCTTCAGCTCATCTCTTTTGACTTGATTTTTCCCTCGAACCTGCTTTACTAGAAGTTCAACATCTCCTTGGGCTTTGAGGAGTTTTACTCCTTTCTTTTTAGCTTGCTCCATTCCTAGAAGCAATGCTTCATACTCCGCCGTATGATTGGTGTTCTCGAACATCAGCTTGTGGGAGTATGGGAATATCTCATGATCTAGAGATATTAGTAGAACGCTCAATCAAGAACAACATGTGCCTTTAAACTCCAGAGTCCAAACTTTTTCTTCTTCTTTTGCTGGCTCTGGCTCTGGTTGAAGTTCTGGCTTTGGAACGTCTTTATCCATTTCCAAGAAGCATACATCGTGGTCGACCTTCTCGAAAAGAATCTGAGATCTAGGATCTTCAAATTTTGTCACCGTGTACTTGGACTTCTTTTCCGGCTCTAGCTTCTGATTAATCCCTTTGATAGGAATATGAGCACATGACCAATCCATCTTTACTTCTCCCCCGAACAACTGTGCGGTTGTTAAATCCTTACCATCTTCTGAAAGAGTGGAACCATTCTATGTTTCCCTATTGCTTAATGGTTTCAAGTTAAGCGATTTGCATTTTAGATTCGGTGCTTTTGACAATGTCATGCCGCTAAAGTTGCAGAGATGCTCTTGGGCTTACCTTGACAAAGACCATAAAAGGTGCTTTACTCCATGGAGAGACAAGTCCCTTTAATCGGACAAATCAAAGATGCACAAGCTGTTACGCAGCTTTTCCTGACAAGAGATTAAAGATGACAATCTTAGTTGCAGATATTCCCTGTCTCCTACAGGATGTTCATTGAGCGAACTTCGCAAAGAGTTGAGAGGAGAATTTGTAAGCAACATTCTTGTGTTCCAGGACTTTGTCTTTGAAACCCCCGATAGCTATTTGAAGCAAAGGAATAGAAAGGAGTAGATTTCCAGAGAACTTTGTGTCACGGTGCATTTTGTTTCTAACTTTCTGTCTTAGATCTACTTATAAACTTTGTGTTATTCTAAATCTATATCTGAAAGCTGCCTTTGCTTATAATTCTATGTTAATATCTATTGGTCCCATCTATGTGCATGCAATCAACTCTGTTATCTATTGATTGGGTTGCACATCTTCCCTCTTTCTTTCCTGTTTTTATTATTTTCCTTCTTCATTAGATATTTCCTTTCTTTAACAGTTGCTTACTTGCTGCAAAACTATACAGCTATGGTTCATGAGCTGCATGGTTAAAGTAAAACCCCTAAATAGATACTAGCATATTTTATTGACAAATCTTACACAGGAGCCTCACCGGTAAATGAGGGAGATTTATCTCATGACTGCCTAGGTTTTCAGCTATGCAAAAATCTAGCCAACAATTTTTGGCAACTCTCTTGGGAACAACTATCTTTGCAGATCAAAGCTTATCTCTTGCAGATTAGAGTGTTTCCTTTCAACTTTCAACTTGGTGAACATCCATTCACCCGATATGTGAAGGCACAAGGAAGGACTGATCATTTCTTCAGATTGCAAGAGCAATTCAATTTCAATCATCCTCCTCAAGTTAGAAGCCGTAGATCTAGTCTCTCACCAAGAAGGAGAGTACACACTCATCCAGATCCGGATCATCTTCAACATAATCTGGCAGCTGGAATTATCCATCAAGTCTACACAAGGAGGAGACGTGCCCCATTCATCATGCGAATCGAATCGAAGCGATAATACTGTTCCATGGGGTGCGCACCTTTGCACCTTTGAATCGACTCCTCCTATGCATGATCTACCTAAAGAGACAAGAAAGAATTTTCTGAAATTCTTTGGAGATGGAAAGCAGAATCCAGATGACCACTTGGCTGCGTTTTTCATATCCTGTGGAGTGCTTGCAGTCGAACATGAAGATGTATCTGTTCGGCTCTTCATAGAGACTCTGCAGCACTTGGGCCGGAGAATGGTTCTCTTGGCTAGCTCTCCGGCACCATAACCAACTGGGCTACTATGCGGGATGCGTTCCTGAAAAGATTCAAACCAGCTGAAGATTCCAGCACCTTGATAACCCAACTGACTCAGCTGAAGAAGGAACCACATGAGCACATGCGGGATTTTATTGCAAAATTCCAAAGATTACTGTATAAAATTTCGGCTTCTGCTTCTCTGAATGACGAGAATCAAAAGGTATTCTTCATCAATGCTTTGCTTCTTGAAGTAAGCTATCAACTGCGAAGAGCACGTCCTGCTGATTTGTTAGCAGCTCAAAACATGGCGGTTGAGATTGAAGACGACCTCATCATGGCTGGAAAGATAAAGAGCAACACTTCTAGAGCTGAAAGTTCATCCTCTGCTACTACCTCCGATTCACTATTGCAAAGGTTAGCAAATGAGATGTTGCAGATAAAGAAACAAATGGCTCAAATGGCTTAGGGCAACAATATTGCCCCTGCTCGGAATTTCAACAACCGGAACCGCATTGCTAGTTCCCAAAGATTAGCAATTGAAGTTGCTCCTAGAAACAATGTGGAGATGAATGAAGAAGACCAGGAAGCTGATGCTGATCAACTCGAGAATGATGATTTTGTAGGTCTTGTTGGCGACTCCAACATTAATTACCTAAACTACAAATCTGAACATGACGATGAGAAGCTTCATGAAGATGATCATGGTCATGCATATGCAGTGTTTACACAATCACAAACTCGCCAAGCTGAGGCATTAGCTGACGAACAAAGAAGGGGCAGCCCTTTACCTTCTTCTTTAGCTCCTAGAGATAAGAATGTGAGTTCTTCATTTCAACCACAAAAACAGCTCAGGTATCTGAATCTATACCTTCTTTTGACATTATTGATCATGCCAAGAAAACTAAAGTTCAAATGTCAGAAGCCGAATACCTGAGAGCTTTTCTTGAGCAGTTAAATAGGCTAGTCAAATATGTACAATCACCAGGACAATCCAATACATCAAAAGGCCTTTTGCCTAAGCCCAAGGATACTCCTCCCCAGAACAACATTGTAGTTGTTAAATCCTCACCATCTTCTGAAAGAGTGGAACCATTCTATGTTTCCCTATTGCTTAATGGTTTCAAGTTAAGCAACTGCATTTTAGATTCGGGTGCTTCTGACAATGTCATGCTAGCTAAAGTTGCAGATGCTCTTGGGCTTACCTTGACAAAGACCATAAAAAGGTGCTACTCCATGGAGAGACAAGTCCCTTTAATCGGACAAATCAAAGATGCACAAGCTGTTCGAAGCTTTTCCTGACAAGAGATTAAAGATGACAATCTTAGTTGCAGATATTCCTGTCTCCTACGAAATGTTGCTGAGCAGAAACTTTTGCAAAGAGATGGGAGGATAATTTGTAAGCAGCATTCTTGTGTTCCAGACTTTGTACTGAAACCCCTAATAGCTATTTGAAGCAAAGGAATAGAAAGGAGTAGATTTCCGGAGAACTTTGTGTCACGGTGCATTTTGTTTCTAACTTTCTGTCTTAGATCTACTTATAAACTTTGTGTTATTCTAGATCTATATCTGAAAGCTTCATTTGCTTATAATTCTATGTTAATATCTATTGGTCCTATCTATGTGCATGCAATCAACTCTGTTATCTATTGATTGGGTTGCACATCTTCCCTCTTTCTTTCCTGTTTTTATTATTTTCCTTCTTCATTAGATATTTCCTTTCTTTAACAGCTTGCTTACTTGCTGCAAAACTCTACAACTATGGTTCATGAGCTGCATGGTTAAAGTAAAACCCTAAATAGATACTAGCATATTTTATTGACAAATCTTACACGGGAGCCTCACCGGTAAATGAGGGAGATTTATCTCATGACTGCCTAGGTTTTCAGCTATGCAGAAAATCTAGCCAATAGTATCTTATGACTTTTCATATCATTCTACACTTCATTGTATGCTTACATTTTTAATAAGGATCGATGATAAAGATCACTAGCAATATGATGAAAATAAAGTTGTTTACAAGGCCTTTGGATGGATGATTACCTCAATCCCCTTGTACTTATTTTTCGTCTATATCCCCTTTCTCTCTCCATCGCACTCAGCCTTCTCCATTCTTCCTCTACATTCACGCACACTGCTCTCAATATAAATATAAAATATTTGGTGTCTCGCCATCGAAGAGGGCAGCTCCCCTATCAACTCGGTTATTCAATATGACATGGAAGATGAGCAACGCAAATGAAAGTTGGAGAATTAGATTTCATGGGTACTTAGTACTTAGTGTCAACAAGACTAATATGGCTTCCCTTCTCATCACACTATTCTACTCCTTTACTAGGGGCATCTCCCCCCCTTCGTCTTCTATCTATTTCCGTCATCCTTTCAATCATCAATCGCCCTCTTTGATCACCCCATTGCAATTGAGGGGCATCCTTCACTCTATTAATTTTTCTTCCACTCCGTCAAAAAATTTATTTGTCTATGCTTGTCTACTATCTTTGAAGTGGCGTAGCTTACTGACACCCCAAAGAGGGGCAAATGTAGACACCTATAATTTGATCAAAGCAATTTTATTACTAACATTGCACTAACTATTCTATTCCCCGCAAATTGACGACACTTTATCAATTAGGCTCATTTTTCCCTCAAACTCCTCTTAATTAACTACTATACGTTGATTAAGCCTCCTATCTTGCATTTAACCAATAAACCTTCTTATTGGCTAACTCCCGCTTCCAAAACATTCAAAATCTATCAAAACCTCCTCCAGATGCTCCCAGAAAGCTTCCTAAGCCTACTTGGGATTCTTAATTAATCTTAAAAGATTAATTAGCTTCTAATCCTAGTCAAATATTGCTTTGACTTGCAAAAGTGCTTTTAGACTTACCTTTTGTCCCACATGCACCAAAATCATACCATTCTTGGAATGGGAAACCTATAAATAGAACCCTCCTCCTCATCATTTCTTAGAACACTTTTCCTCCTCTAGCATAAACTATAGGCATTTAGGATCTTGAGCATTTCTCCATTTATATTGAGCTAATATCTTCATAGTGCATCCATTAACTCAAGCTTGAGTAATATGGAGAGAACCATATGGTCTTGAAGCCATTATTGGTGAGACTCCATTCTCAAACCTTGAGATCATACTAACAATCAAATCTAATTGCTAAGGATCTTCTTAGGTTCATTTCAAAGTTAGCATTCAA
Source organism: Taxus wallichiana var. yunnanensis (assembly GCA_018340775.1). Lineage (NCBI taxonomy): Eukaryota > Viridiplantae > Streptophyta > Pinopsida > Cupressales > Taxaceae > Taxus > Taxus wallichiana. Next base: position 31,959,412 of record CM031240.1, on the reverse strand, counting down.
AGAGTAGAGATTGATTTAGGCATGTTAGTTTGATTGTTTTCAAAGTTATATGCATGTTAAAGAAATTAGCCTCCCTAAGCTCTTATCTTGATGGTTCTGTTAGGTTAGTTTAAAGCTTTGAAACTCTTAGGTGTTTAGTTTCAAGTCTTATAACTTTTCTAATTTATACATGAACACATCATACATAACATACACACTTGGATTTATAAATAAAAATAATCCAAGATAGAGATATATGATAAGGATAATTCAAAAAGAAAAATCGAAAGCTCTACATTTATATATGTACAACAATTAACTATGAGTTATCTTACTATTTCTATCTAAATTCCTCTTGAAAAAGAAAAAGAAAGATTTATTTAATGCTTTCTATATTTATGGCAGTTTATAGTTACAACTAGTTAACTAAGGGTTCTCACCAAAAGGGTATACCCATGAATAAAAAAACTTCAGTAGGTGTTGGAACTCGAGTCTTCACTCAAAGTTTTAAGGCAATCCAAGGTGTTGGCGAGTAATTTCCCATCCTCGAAAGGGTAAACCATTAATTAGCTGTCGATCCTCCCATGGATCAAAAATGCCTTTGCTGGATGCCGTGGTGGTATGTCCGGTAAGAACTGAAATAATTTTTCCACAAACACAAACAGGTCTTGTGCTTGAGGGAAGCCTTGTTTTATATAATTGAAAATGCCAAATATCTTAAATTTTATTCTATTTGTGATCAATTAGGTTGATTTGTTAGTAGAAAAGGTTTGGGCAAGCTTAACCAAGATCATGTCAAATCCAATTGTAATTGTAAAAATGATGCTAATATAATTATGTTCATTTTGCAAGAAGAGAATGCCTTGACTAGAGTGTTTTGTCTGCTCCATATTTCTCAAAGTACAATGATGTTTTCTAGGAGATAGTGTCCTTAGATAAATTTGGTCCAATCTGCCCCACTCAAAGAAGGGAGGAGTGCATGGCTAATGTTTTGGAACAATTATGTACACGACATTTGGAACATCCCATTTAAATTTGCACTTTAATTAACTCAAATCGACTCTAGAAGGATTAGATCCTCTTAGTTCGACCTCAAATAACCCAATGTCAGCTTTAATACAACCCAAATGGGGTTGGAGTAAGCCAAAGTGGTGGGTTAGATGGGAGAACCAATTAGAAAACTAATCTTTTCTAGATCTGATTTTATAACAGTAGTTAATTAATTAAAATTGCACCCAGAATAACTAAAACTTCAAAAATTAATATCTTTGGCTAGAGAAGTCCAAATGAGCTGAAACTTTGGATCTTGGGCCAAAAAATATGAAGAATAACATTCCAAAATCAGATTTCGCACAACCAACACGAAACCCTAATTTTTCCCTAAAAAGTAGGTCGCCCAACACATTTAGGGCATCAAATCAACTCCAAAAATTATAAATTTACTTTCTCCTTATTCCTCCTAATTTCTACAACCAAATCTAATAATAAACTAATCCCCAAACTGCAAGTTTGAAATAAATATTAATTAATAACAACTAGATAGCTTGCAGACAACTGAAATCTTCTAAAATTCATAACTCATTCAATACTCCATATTTTTGCATGAAATAAAATGCACAATAAACTAGAAACCAAGGCCTTTCCAATGCACTATGAATCTGAATTTTCTGATCAACAAAACCACTTCAAAACTGCCCCAAATCTGATTTCAAGTCGCTAGGGTTAGAATAAATTATATAAATTAATTCCAACTCTTTCTAGCCTTCCAACACACCCAAAATATCAACCCTTGCACTGAAATAACAGCTAATACAAATCAGATTGCAGATCTAACTCAAAAGACATCAAAACATGCTAAAACACCCTCTTATGCAAGTCGCTATGGCTCTAATAATTGCAGCAGTAACAACAGTTCACAAAGCATTATCAAACCCTTCAACAATGCTCAATAACATGCAGATTTTACTCTAAATAAATGCGCCAAACCCTTTATCCAAGTCGCCAATGCTTAGAAGGGATAAACCATGCACAAACATACTCAATACAAGAGAGCACAATGAAGATAACAATGGAGTCTTCAATATCTTCAACAATGGATCCAAACAAAGCTTACAATGAGAGAGCACAATGCAAGAGCTAGGGCATACATCCCATTACTCCAAGCATGGAATTAATTGAAATGATTAATCATCATAACTCACTAAAGGAATTGCGACCTCCTTTTATAGAGCTAAGGGGTGCAACATCCAATGACTGACCTTTCCCTTTTGGAGAGAAAACATAAACTCTCATTATAATAAAATATTTAATAAACTAAGACTATGTGCACTTTATTATTTTTAATTAAATAATAAAAACAACTATCCTATGTGCACATTTAACTAACTTAAAGAGTCATTGTAGCGCAAGGCATGCCAAGGGATTACAAAATAAACAACAGACGTCTTAGGACCATCTTCAAGCTCAATCCTCAAACCCATGAGAAGAGAGAATGGATTGAGGGTCTTTAAGTCTTCAATTTCAACAATGTCCCAAGAAGGGGACATTACATCATTCGATAAGGTGCTATCCCCCAGCTGATAATGAGCTCTACATCCCCAAATTCAGGTATAAACTTCGTGGTCCCTTGTTTAATACAGTCACCAAACAGTTGATTTCTCAAAGCTCACGAAATCCTACAGTACTTTGTATTTATAAATATGTTTCTTTTTACAGACATATGCATTCTAACATGCTTGTTATGCATTTAATTTTACGAGTATGTTTCTATTTATAAACTACATTTTATCTATCCTTTTCAGATATAGACTTTAATGCATGAGGTCAAGATTCAACAACAATATTTTTTTCAAGCTAAAATTGTAGTTTGAGTTTTCAGGGCAGCCTCTACAACATGCTTAAGAAGAAACATCCGTTGGATTTGCAAATTGCACTACAGTTTTGTCTGGACATTGCTAGGTATTTTCGTCAATCCTTATGATTGATTGAAATGGTTTTGTTTTATTGTGTATGACTTTATTTAGTTGCATGAAAGAAAATTGCAATATGTTTGTGCATGAGCTTTTTCCTCAAACAGAATATCAAAAGACATCTTATTGATATTAGGAGATTGGTAGGAAGAAACACAAATAGATTATAAGGGTATGAAATTTGTTATAATATGAAATGCAAAGCGAATAGTTAGGTTGCTGCTAGTGATGACTGATAAACATTTAACTGTATTAGGCTTTCTTTATTTTTCATAGCTTTTGATTCATTTAAATTGCACATTACTAAATATTTGTATCTTATGTACAGGGGGATGAACTATCTTCATGAACACAAACCAAAGCCTATTGTTCATAAATATCTTTCTACCAGGTCAGCCCTTACATTCTTTGACAATTTTTTGGAGGAAACCAGTGATTCATATTATTTTTATTTAATGTGATTTTAAATCTTATTTATATCATTCGTTGACTTCCACTGGGACTTTATCTCCTGCTATTTCCCTTGCGATGTTCCGAAGATAGGTGGCTGGGAAAGCTGTCATGATGGATTTGGTGCCTTTTGTAAAAGTGAGTCTTCTAGACTTTGTCTATAGTGCAAGACATCCTTTTTGTATCACCACATCCCAATAAACTACTTCTTTTCTTGTGCCATGGTAACAATCAGGCATCGTGGCTTTGTGGCAACCATATTCACAATGGCCAAAGTGCTTAGGCAATTTTTTGTCATCTTGGTCCCCTAGTCCACACCATCTATATATCAATGAAGATTTAGTCTTGGGATGATTGGGACATGCTCTCACGAGCAACTTAACTCATTGCATGCTTGACATTATTGTATGAGATGATCATGAGCATCTATTTATGTAATGTCCCCTTTTTCGAAGTAATATAAATTGAAGGATTCTTGCTCATCCTCCTTTATGTGGGTAAGAAGAAGTTGATGAAGGGAAGAATTTGAGCTACATTCTAGTTTTCTTTAGTCACATTTAAGCTTTTATTTTGTGTTTTCCTTCTAAAGCAGTTCGGTTAGGTTGGAGAGCTCCTAAGATGATGTTACAAAATAAAGCAAGCTTCCAGAGAGGTCGATCTTAGAGTAATTCACCCTTTATACCTTTGACGCCACCATAAGGGTATAAAGGGAGTCACATAGGCTCATTTTGGATCATCTTTTTGCGTATATATTTTTTTATATACTTGGTTCTAGAGCTGGTTGCTCTAATCCAAATCTACTTAGGGGTGACTATCCATTTGTGTGGCATCCAAGGAGGATGAAACCCTGTAATGACCCTTTCAAGGGTTTAGACCAAAAGAAAAGGAATTTAGTCAAACACCAAAATTATTTAGATCTGATTTTTATTGCAGCAGACTGAAAATAAGAAATCAACGAACTATATCCTTCACGAAAATATGCCAAACACCATGAAATACTTTAAACTAACTTGCCACAATTTTTATATATATTTTATGCATCTATAAGAGCCAAAACAAGGAAAATTATAAAGAAACACATTGCTGGAAATTAATTAATGTCCAGCCAATAGTAGCCACAAGAAAAATATAGATCTTGGGTCTAGAAACCCCCAAAAATCATGAAACTTGAGATTTTGGCCTTAGAAATTATGATAAATCAGATTATCAATTGAAAATGCATATATAAATTCACCAAACCCTCAAAACCCTACTCAAGGTAGGTCACTCCACTAGAAAGAAGCCAATAACAATCTGAAAATGATAGATATCTCCTTAAATCTGCCTTATACATCAATTCCAAGCCAAGATGAAGGGTTTTCGTCCTTCACTCAACCTCTAGAAGGGTTTTTCATCCTCCTAGGCAAGCCACACATGAGGGTTTTCGTCCTCAAGTGTAAGAACAAGGAGCCACTAGCTCACAATGCTCAAGTAAGATAAAATGCGCCAAGTCTAGATGTCAAATGATGTCTTAGCTCTCCTTTTATATCCCTCCATTGGCGCCAAAACATAAAAAGGTAAGGCCGACCCCTTAGAGATGTTCTTTTCCTTCATTAGCTTCCATTAATTGATTAAAACCCAACCGACCTATTATAAAAAAGAAAATACTAAAAAAATGTAAAATATTAGAAAAAACAATGCAAATGGAAGCTCAAGGTTCTCCTCCATCTTCTTTACTTATTTTCCATGGAGAAGGAATGAAAAGAAGACCAAATAATAGCTTTCAAGTGGGAACAAGGGAAATTACAGTCCTCCCTTCCCAAAATTTCTTGTCCTTAAGCAATTGCAAGTAACCGGATCCCAAATGAATCTCAACTGCTCCTTCTTTGTACCTATACAACTCTCATCCATACATTGGTTGTCCCAAAATACCATCATGCTGCCCCAAACACTGTTGTAATCATGCATTTTCCACTCAAAATTCAGAATTAAAGTGGCTGGAATCCACCTCAAAACAACCTTGCATAAACCAACATCAATTGTCCACAACAATCCCTTCCAATGTATGGCTGGAAATCCATCTGTGGAAGTGATAAGGGGGCTGAAAAATTTATGACAATAGTGAAAATAACATGGCAGCAGTTTTCATACTTCAAATTCTTACCAAATCAAGAAACGATAGCAATCTAGGGGCTGAAAATGACCCTATAATGACTGTAACTTTACCCCCAACTTCAGCAAACTGAAAATAACTCAAGTGCACAGCTGGAAGTAAGGGTATGGCAGCAAAAAAGAAATTATTACACATGATATTCCACACTAAATTCAGCCATATAATAGCTCCCAACTGTAACTTACTCATTTTTATGATTGAACTTGTTTGGATGGCAACAAGTACAAGTTTTGGCAAGAAAGAATAAATAATGTCAGTTCTTATATGAAAGACATCTCTCATACCCACAAAACTCTGTATGTAGCTCAATTCCCAATCCATTCTTGGTGAATGATGATCACGGTTCAACTTTGTGGCAAGATGTACACTACTATGCACAAGTGATCCTTGAATAAATTTATTGGGTGCCAAACAATGTTGCATAGAAAACATCCGAAAGCCAACATCAACAATGAAATCATATGGATTACCCACTTTATACAATAAACACCTTGCTGCCCCAACAGTGATGATTACCCTTATAGTCTTTTTCTCAAGTGTCTGATTTTGTAATGCCCCTTTTTAAGGGGTTTAGACAAAAATATCAGAATTTTGGAAATTATTGCAGCAGGCTGTAATCAAATTACAGCGAACTGAAAACTTCGTAATTCGTGCCCAAAATTACCAATAAATGTTCACGATCAATTATCAAATGGTTCCTTAATGTATTGACACTTATTTTGTCCAAATCGAATTGATTTGAGTAAGATTAATCACTGCTGGAATTAATTATTCATCTGGAATATGCAGCAGACTGAAATGGCTCGATTTCACATCTAATAATGCTTTGAAATTCGTGCAAGTGTAGATTTGACCTTTAAAATGCAAGTCAACTTGGAATATTGAATTATTATGATGAAATTACCAATCCACAATTCAAAAATAACACCAATACAAGTCGCACTTCTAGGAGTAAATGACATAAATCTGGAAATGCACAATTTTGATATTCAATTCAATAATGATCTGCAATTATAAATTGTTTAAAGTCAATATGAAGGGGTTTCATCCTTCATATGGACCTCATATGGGGTTTTCGTCCCAAATGGAGAAATAATGAGAGTTCTCTCTCAAAATTCAGATTTACAAATGAATGTTCATATCACAAATGATGCCTCTCATCCCTATTTATACTTTTTTTTTCCTAAGGGTGGCGCCAAAATTGAAAAGACATGACCTTTCATTTACTATGCCTTGGCCGACCCCTTATAATCATTTATTTGCCTTGGCCGACCCATATTTTCTTCTCTAACATGCTTTAAATCTTTTATTAAATAATAAAAGACATATTAGGTGCTTCCTTCTTATTTTCTTCAACTCGTCCAAGGATAAGAATGGCTGGAAATCCCAAAATTAACTTCAAAGGGGGAAAAAGGGACATTACAGATTTGGCTTAAAAGAGTGCTCTATATATGGTGAGCTTCGGTTCTTCATCATGCCATTGGTATGCCTGACATAACATATAAGCTCTTTTCCTAACCACATGCATGATATCATTTCATTACACCTAGAAACATGGAACCTTTCAATGAGCTTACCTTCAGTGGCTGTTATAACAAGTTTCCCAATCAACAAATCACCATTAGCACATTGGAAAGTACTTTTCCTTTTCACTTCCGGGTCTTCTAATGCCAAATCTGATTTGCCAATACTCATGCTTGCCATAGACAACTTTGAACTGTCCCTATTTCTCATGAGATCAGATGTAAACATCACAAAATCAGATCTGATTATCTTTGTAGAAAGTGGAAAACACTTAGTTCCCATACCTTAGAGTGCCCAACATGGTGACTTTGAACCTATAGTATCCCTTGCTTTGCTATCATGGATTCCCCAAAAAATCGAATCCATTGCATCCCTTGGCTACACCACTCACTTCTTATCTTCCCTTTACTTGGCATAGGCTGATCATGAGAGTAAAAACTCAGTAATAACATGGAGTAGAAAGAAAGATAAATATATTAATGTCCAACGAATGACCAAAAAGTAGAATGGATTGGGGATACAAAGTGCGAGGGGGACAACTCAAAACGAGTTTCCAAAAACTAAAGAAGAGAAAATGGTAGCCACAATACCATCACATGCGGGGTCCTGGACATGGGGGAGAAAAATGAGGGAAGCAAAGAAGGGAAAGAAGGTGGGGACAAACGAGGACCCATGGTCTAATCAGGAATGGTAGCCACACCCCTCTTAACATTTGGAAAAGAAGCTCCTGATGGACTGGCAACCCGACGAGGGGGGCGAAAACCTCCTTCCCTGCTGAGATCTGAGACTGACGCGACGGCCAGGGGGACGAATGGAGCTAGGCTGCCCTCTGGTACATGTGTGCATCCGATTCTGCTGGCGGTGATCGAGAGAAGTGTGAAGGTCCAACCGGGGACGAACTGATCTATGCACTGTATCTGGGTCAGAAAGGCTCTGTCGTTTAGTTCCTCCACCAGTGGGTAGAACCGGAAAGAAGGTTGTAATCTCGTCTCGTGGGGATGACTCTCGGAGGGGGATGAAGAATCTGGTCTCGTAACAGCAAAGACTCACGGATGTAGAGGGCAAGGCACCGTTGGTCGATATATCTGAAGAAGACCGGAGAGTCTGAATCCCTCTGAAGAGACAGTGAAATCGTCCTCTGATCTCATAGTATATGGGGCAGCGGAAGATGAAATGAGTCTCTGTCTCCACCTCATGAAGGCTACAGAGCCTACAAAGTCTATCCTCCCGATCAATGTGGTGATCAGTCTCGCACCGAAGTCTGTGGGAGCCGACTCGAAACTGACCCAGAGGTATACGGAGGGCATGCACCCAGTGACGAGAGGTGTACTGAGGGCGGATGATGAGTCCATCTCTGATTTCAAGAAAGTGCTCTACATAAAAGGACATCTTAGGGCGCAAACCCCGGGGGTTCACCCAGTAGTCGAATGAAGCTCTGTAGATATCCTCTGGATGGACTGTTGACACATGCTTGGTGGGCAAGAGATGACTAGGGAGCATTCGGAGAATCTTGGAAGGGGAGATGATCAATCTGGATACCAACTGAGTCCAACAAGGCAGAAGTCTCGGCAAACCAACAGCCCCATACTTGGGCAATACTCACAGAGGAACAATAGGCGAGATATGGATACCTGTCCTGCTCATCGGAGAGATCACCAAACCTCCTGATACGGTGAAGAAAGATGATATGTCAAATATAGTCTCCAGACGGAAAGGTCGAGCTCCGAACTCTACCAAAATAATATGTTGGGGGACCGTTTGTTTGCATCTGATGAAACGTCGAAGGAGGAGAGTCTGAATCCTCTCGGCGGAAGCCCAATCTGTGTCCAAAAGGGAGGGCCCCCAGACAACAGACCCATAGAGAACAGTGGGGCGGATGAGGGAGTTCATAAGAAACATCTTGGAGGAGATGTCTTGGAAGTGGTGCAAAAACACTGTCTCTCGAGAATGGCAAGAGACCCATACCCTTTATTCACCCTCGGCTGAAGAGCATGCCTCATACTGAATCTAGGCCCTGAGAACTGGACTCCCAGTAGGTGTATGTATTAGTAATTTCAACCTCCTGCCCCTTGAAGAAGAAATGGAGGTGTGATGTCCATAACCCGTTGAAGACCATGACCTTGGTCTTACCCAGATTGACCGTCAAATGCCGAAGATCACAAAATAAAGCAAGTGCATCAAGTTGTCTCTGAAGCCCCTCAGGAGAAGAGGTGAGTAAAACAATATCGTCGGCAAATAGGAGAATAGAAATCAAGACGTGGTGAAGAAGGCAACCATCCCCTTCCTGAATGTGATCCCGAAGAAAAGATTCCAGCTCATCAATGTAAATGCCAAAGAGGGTAGGAGACAAGGCACCCTGTTTTAACTTGATGGTGCTCTGATGAGATCGGACAATCCGTGTGCGATGAAGACGACGAGGATGGACTCATAGAGGCGCATGATGGCGATAATAAGAATCTCAGAAATACCAATGTCTCGGAGTCGCTGGAAGAGGGCCATGCGAGGTACGGAGTCAAAAGCTTTTCGAAAGTCTACAAAACAACAATAAACTTTCGAAGAGCGGTGACGAGCCTCCTCAATAATAGCTCGAAAGGGTGAAGATGTGGTCGATGGTGTGGTAACCGGGCGAAAACCAGCTTGACCTCTGGCTCTGAGCTGCTTCTGCTCCAAAATCTCGGACAACAACTTGTGGAGGACTGTAGCATAGAGTTTGGAGAAAGAATGGCCCACCATGATAGTCTTGTAGTTGTTCGGATCAAAAATGGACCCAACTTTGTGGATCGGGTGAATGATATGATGAGACCAAGTAGGAGGGAAGCCCATGCTAACCACCTGATTGAAAAGATCTGTCAAATAGTTACAAAACCTCAAAACCCTGCTTGAAGAACTCGGCCTAGAAACCATCCACATCAGTTGCCTTGCTACAGTTCAAAATCCTTATTGCCTCTTTGATATTACGGTGAGTGAAGGGATTACCAGGCGGTGGGATGCCAATCTGGTAGACTGCTGCCCGGAACATCGTAAAGGGTAGAGGTGTGGGAAAAAATGGAGATAGGATCGATCGTTGTGGAGGAGGGGGTGGCGGGGAAAGACAGTATGCCAGAAGGACCGAGGGTTAGTCCTAAGGGAGGTGGAAAGCATATATCTGCGGTGGGAAATGAAGGATCGCTTCTTACGGCGGAGAAGGCACTGTAGGCAACCTTAAGAGTGGGGAAGGAGGGGAGGGCATGGGTAAAAGCTTGGCGAAGGCGACGGTGAAGGGATTTGCACTCTACATCATACCATTGGTTCATGGGGCAAGATTTAGTAGTACTAGTGGCCGAGGGATGGGTGGTGGAGCTGGGAAAGGATCTCAGGGCAGCCTCCCACATGGCAGAGGAAAGGCATGTGTACTTGGCCTCCGCACTAGGCAGGTTAGAGAAGTGGGGCTCAGAGGGGAGAAGGTCGCGGATGTGGGATGAGTAAGATCCGTAATCCCCTTTATCAAACTGAAAGGAGATGCGAGGTGGGTAGTGGGGAGGGGGAGGAGGGGTGGTGGTGGTAGGAGGATGGCGACCAGAGAGAAAGATAGGACAACATGATCGACGAGGGAATGGGGAAACAAAGAGGAGTAGAAGAGGGGTGAGATATCCGGGTTGGCGAGGACATAGTCCACCACACTAGTGCCCCGCCATGGGGACGACATGTGAAGAAACGTGAATCAGGAAGCGCTCGATCCCGTTAAAGATCACCATCCCCTGTGACTCCCCGAGCTGGAGGAGGAACCGTCCATAAGCTTGTGAAAGGGCCATCTGTATCCTCAGAAATCCTATGTAGACCAATTGATATAGGTCAATCCTCTGTGTGCAAAACGTATCCTCTGATCTGTCATGGAGAGGGACCTGTAGGTGTCTAGTACGGGCATTAAAATCACCTAAAATGATAACCTCCCTGCAACAGAGTACTGATTGCTAATATTGTCGTATAAGTCAAAGAAAGGATCACCATCTGGGCCATTGTGGATGGCATAAGGGGAAGCAGTCGGAGGAAAGTAACAAACTGCTATATAGAGATCCCTAGAAATCGAGCGGATCCACTGATACGAATCCACATGTACCTAGCAAGACTCATCAAAACCAACCATCGAGATCCTGTTCTGGAGGAGTCCTATATAAGAGCAGAGCAACCCCACCAGAGCCTCTGACACCACCCGAACCCCGAGTCTCCTGTCTGCAAGCAGTGATAACCAAAGAAAGCCAGTAATACCTGGGAGAGGACGAACCGGGCTCTCGTGTGTCTCTGTGATGAAGAGAATGTCGGCAGCCCCGAGAGCATCTAACATAAGGCCAGGGGAAGACCAAAGGGAACCATTCCCATTCCAACAACTGATAGATAAGCCTCTGGTCTGACTCCTCTCCCACTTGGCCCGTCATTGGGGAGCCCCTTGGCGGGGCTCCCAACCAGGAGGAGGAGAGTCTCTAATAACAGCCCGGAGATTCCTGATAACCGCCCATTTACCTGCTTTCCTCGCTGCCATGACTTGCTCCCTAGAGCGTTTGAGCTCCCCAACTTGTGTCCTGGTAAGATCTTCATCAAGGAAGACCTTGTCTGGGCGTGAAAACAAAACCCTCTTAGCCCTGAGAGCTCGCAGCCTTGTCAAAAGTTGTCTTGAAACGGATGAAAAGTGTGGAATCATAGCCAACCCAAGCTCTTTCTAATGTAATGTCAGGAATCCCCAAAGTATCAGTGATAAAGGAGTTACCAACCGTCAATGGGTCCTGTGTTGGCGTGGGGGTGGGAGACCCCTCACCTTGAGGTTTAATTCCCTGTCACGCCTAGTACGCTCCTCAATTAACTTGGCCTGCATAACAGCCTCAACCGCAGCCAAAGGAGGGGGAACGTTGCCTTTCCCACTAACAACCTTGGTCCATGATTCCGTTTCCAGTTTTAAGGAGGCTTGATTAGTTTTGATTTCCTCCTGTTGAGACCGGAGGTCAAAATTTCTGCGTGTAGGGCAGCATTAGGGGAGCTAGTATTATCCGTGGTGTTGGCTAATTTTTCTCTCAAGATGGCATTCTCAGCCTCAACATCTGCGACCCTGCCAATAAGTGTACAGACCTCAGTTTGGAGTTGTTGATTGGCATGTTCAACTTTCTGGATTCGGTTGAGAAGTTCCAATAAAATGTCCGTTGTACTGCTAGAGGTGTTACCTAGGGGATTCCCGATCATGCCACTGCCAGTAGGAGTTTCCGGGGCCATGATTGTAGCCAAACCACTAGGATAAATCACCTTAAGAGGGGAGAGGCTGAGAGGTGATCCAGATTGCATTCCTTGTGCCCACTATTTACCTCTCTCTGTTTACCTCAAAGACTAAACAATAAGAGCCATGATATTCATTTGTGCTCACGAGTTTACAGTGCCCGATCGGTGCCACTAGACGTGCATAAGCTGCGATGCATTCATAGGTTAGGGCAACGGTTCGAGGTAAAGATACGAGGAAAGGAAGAGGAAACAACCCATGAAAACTTGCCCTGTCAAACTGGTAATTCACGAGCAACTGGCAACGACCAGCGGTAATGCTTTGGTTCGAGGTAGAGTAATGTAATAAAGTTATCATACCTTTCTAAAAATGCGAACTGTTTTGGCATGTTGGGAGCAATGAATTTGAAACCCTTTTGAGTCATGAGCTGCCCTTAACCTTAAACTCGGAATTTCGAGTTAGAATCGACATTGTTGGCTAGATTTTCTGTATAGCTGAAAACCTAGGCAGTCATGAGATAAATCTCCCTCATTTACCGGTGAGGCTCCCATGTAAGATTTTGTCAGTTATATATCCTAATATCTATTTGTGGGTATTACTTTAACCATGTAGCTCATGAACCATAGCTATACGGTTACTGGCGACAAAGTAGTAAGCAAAATAAAAAAAAGAAAGGAAAAATCTGCTAAAAAAGAAAATAATAGGAAACGGAAGAAAGTAGAGAGGATGTGCAACCCAAGCAATAGTTTACAGAGTTGATTGCATGCACATAGATTAAAACAAATAGATCATTAAGCATAGAATTCAAAGCAAAGGAAACCTTCAGATCTAGATCTAAAATAACACAAAGTTTATGAACAGATCTAGAAAGAAAGTAAGAAGCAAAATGCATCGTAGACACAAAATTCTCCAGAAATCTCCTCTATATTCCTCTTCTTACAGAATCGGGGTTTTAGCTCAAAGTTTGGAACACAAGAATACTGATTACAAATTTTGATCCTTTAACTCGTAGGTTCTTCCTCTACTTATAGCACGTAGAGGGAAATTACAAATGGGAGACTATAACTGAACTAGAACATAAACAAGAAGTAAAAAGAACATTTGGCAATCATCTTCCCCTAATTCCTCTCTTAATGACATGCATCAGGAGTTCAAGCTAAAATTGTGCACATCTGTCACTTAACTCAAAGAGTCATTCCAAATAACTTAAAGTAATGGTTTTCAAACCAATAACTTTTAAGTTTACAATTACATCCAGGGACATAAGAAATAAGAGAAGAAAGAAAAGAAGAAGGAAGATCTGCCAGCTGTAACTTCTACACTTTCTTTTTGTTTTGATACTGAATATACTTTTCGAACATATAGTTCAGCAATTTCCCATCTGCTTTAGCCACTTCTCTTTCTCTGTCTTGAATTGCAGCAATCCTTTGTTCAAAACTTCGATGCTCACTTCCACCTCCTTCAAACTAGGCCCGAACTTCTTAATGTCTGATTGCAGTGTTACCAACTTACTGATTGAATTCATCGTGAAAGGCCTAACAACTTCATCAATCCTCTCTTGAATCATCAGAAGAGAGCCTTCCAGGGAATCAAGAACTTTGTTGGGAATGGTCCTTTTTGTATGAAGAAACGTTTCCAACCACTTCCTCATTTAATTCGTGGTGAAGCAATTACATTGCTTGACAAAGGTGGCGATGTGAAAGATCCCAAACCCCTTTTTGCTTGAATACTTCTTTATTTTATATATTGCTCTAGCTCAAATATGAACCGATAATACCAAAATAATTCATAAAACACCACTAAAATGCATAGATAAATTAAATAAAACAAACCCCACAAATCCGGTGAATACGAAAAAAGGCGTCTAGGGTTTAATGACAAATTTCTTCATAAATAATTCAGCCGTGTATTTAATAATGATTTCTGATGCTAAATATTACGGCAATACAATTATAAATCTGCAGATAGATTTAATAATAAAGATTGACCAAAAACCCACTGTAAATGATTCAAACCAAATCGATTTGATATATATTTGCTGCTGGGAATTACAATAAATATCTATCATGAAAAATACCTCTGATACAACATAAAACAACTGTAGAAGAAGTTGCCCCACTCTGGAAGTAGTCTGTATGCCCACTGCTGCAATTTATTTCTCTAACTGCTGGAATAATAAAAACCTGTGAATACCATGAAGATCCCTGTATGGAAACTTCTCTCACTGCTCCTGGGGTTTCCGTCCGCAAGAGGATTAATCCAGAGGGTTTCCGTCCTTGGATTTTGTCTGCATAAGCTCAGTGCTAACTGCCGGGGAAAAATAATAATAATCTGAATGCCCTTTCCCCAAGTCGCATTTTTCCCTTATAGCCAAAAAACCCTCCAAAGGAACAAGTCGCACTTTTTCCCAATCCTCATAATTAATTTTTAATTAATTATTTTCCTTTTCCCACTAAGTCGCATTTTTGGGTTTATTTGACCCTTCCCCAAGCAAGTCGCATTTTTGGCTAGGAAGGCACATTAAATAATTTATTAATTTATTTAAATGCACTTTCCTAAGTCAAAGTCACTTAAACCGTCTATTAATTCATTATATGTGCTTTAATGATATTTTACTTTATTTTGAGCACCATATAATAAAAATAATAAACCAAAGTCACCCTTGAAAACACCCTTTGGCCGTTGGGTAGACAAAAACAAGCCAAAGGTCTTTGACTGAACTATTTGAGAAAGAGGGTGATAACTAGTGCTAGGAGTCAACTCAGTGTGAACCAAACGGAAAAGCTCCTGCCAAAATATGCTCATAAACTTGCTATCCCGGTCACTAACTATGTTCTTCGGAAGTCCATGCAACCTGAAAATCTGACGGAAGAAAAAATCAGCCACATGAGGTGCCTTAAAGCTGGTAACGACGAAAAGTGTGCAGATTTTGTCAACCGATCAACTCTTTTTGCATAAATGTGATCATTCCTTGCACCACGTGTAACATCCCCATTTTAAGATACTAGAACAAGGAAATTTTTTTTTTTTTTTTTTTTTGATAACGTTCTCTGTTATGAATTATAAAATTCAAACACACGTTCAAGTTTTAATAATTGTTCTCTGCCCAAACAACACAGTTTGGAACACACAATTTCCTTTTAAAACTAATGTTCCCTGTTCGCATATTTACAATATGGAACACACATTCAATGCCATTCAATCCTATAACAGATTCTATATGCTGCTGTAAATGACTCGAGGAACTGCCGATCTTCCATTTTCATGGCTCGGAGTTTCATCGATCCTTCATTTCATGACTCGGCAACAACCGATCCTTCATGTTTGTTTATGCATAGTATATTATATATACCAGTTCTCTTAACCGTTTCCGGTTATCGAAGTGATCCATTTAAGAAGCCTATCTGAATATCTGTTACTGATATTCATCTGACATCCTGCATCTTAAATTAAGTGATAAGGACAACGCAACCAGCACTTGCGATACTTTGGCCAAAGATTTTCACATGCTTTGCATGATCATATTCCTGGATGTGATACACATCAATGGAATACGTCCTTCACCTCACTTCACCTGTTATCTAGAATGGTCTTTCCTGGTTCCTACCAGTCCTCTCGATTTAAGGTCAGATTTAAATTTCTAATTTCCAACTAGCAATATGAACGAATATAGGAAGGCACCCCTGGTAACTAAAGATACGCAGACATACGGTGTCGTTCCCCACGACTCCGTGTGTCTAGTTATCTTTAGTATTCCGGGGTCACTCCGTATACATGATCATACTCCTATCCCCAGTCAAGAACTTCACATTCAGCCTATGTATTCTTGATGTTTTAATTCGGGAGGGCATTGTAATATGTCAGCTATAACATTGTGTCATGAAGACCCTGTCTTCATGAAGACACCTTGATGTAGGCGGGCGTATGTCAATGTCTCACGGAATCCTCCCATCGAGAGTACACATCCTGCTCAAGTGATTTGGATATGATCTTAATATTTTAAAATCAACTTTCAGCAACCATGCTGATCCCTTTATCCTCGTTCCCGTTACAGTTGTATATAGCTAAGAGAGACTAAATCCGTCCTTTAGCTTGCTATGCATCTTCTCCTTCGTACCGAAGGGCTGCATTTCTCTACTTGGTTCTCTTCTTAATCATTGGATTAAGCAGCCCGTTACCGACGGACGTGATAAGTTTAACCTGTTAAACTTAACCAAGATTTTCCCAAATTGTAACTAAATTCAGAATTCTAGTTATTAGACGTCATTTAAACGAGGTCTAATTCCCAATAAATGTATTCATTTATTTTCCTTAACCTTACACAGTTAAGGTCCATTAGTTATGGATATACTTATCCCATATCCTTTATTCTGAATTTAACATACGAGGTCATTAATGGAGTTCGAAAGCGAAGTTCGATTACTCCGAAGTTAATTGATATTCCTTAGCTTCCAAGCTAATCCTGAATACCTATCAGTTATGGAATCATATTCTTCCTAATCCTTTTTAATGTCAATTAAGAATTCATCTTTACCCAAGTATGATCTAATTGCGCATTTCAACTTAAAATTGTAATAAGGTAAGAATAGATATCAATTCCCATTTAGCATCCATCCACGGACAATTAAATAAATCCAAATCAGGAATAACATTATGTTTCCAATTTAATCATCAATATCAACTGATATAGTCATTAAAATATCACACTTGTATTTGTATTCATCAATTCATGTCATAATCCATACATTTGCCAATCCCACTGAATGGGCATTGTTTACATAAAACATCATTACAACTCATAGATGGAAGAATATACTTTCTTCTTTTCTTAATTCCTCGAAGAGGAATAAAAGTAAACAAATACAATTCATCTTCAACCAATCAAGAAGCATCAAAAAACAGCCATGTCTTCATTCTAATCAAATTCCATCTGCAAAATTATTTGCATGGGTCAGTTCAATGAACTGAGCATATTAAGCACTTATCATTAAAATGAGGTGCTTCAATTAACTGTCTCAATAAAAGAACCCTGCTTTTATGAAACGACAGTAAGACATCAATCAAGAGATAGGCACCAAAGAATGATCAGCATAACAACTGAACCATCAAAATACCATCACAATCAACCAAAGAACTGCTGTCCCATTTTCCACATAACCGTTGCAAGTTTCAAATTACAATATTTGTAAAGTTAGGAATACAAGTAGCATACTGCTGATATAACATACTGTTATCCTTTCCACACCTTTCATTAATAATAAATGCAAAGGGTAAAACTAACTGAAACGTAAATCCATTACTTTCCTTTCAGTTCATGCATCACATTAGATTCCAAGCAATCACGCACAGACGAGAAAGCGAACAGCAATGCATATAGTTGCTCATATCTAAGCACTACAAAATTCGTTAATAACGATTACAAATTTTCAACTGTATGAAAGAAGAAAAGATCATTTTCCAAGTCATTCATCCACATTACTATCTCCTTCCTCATGACTGTCCTAAAAATGGAATCCAAACGAGACACAAATCAAGATAACAGTTCAGAGTGAAACTTACAAAATCCATTCGGAATTCACTTTCCGGCAGCAAGAGTAATTTCATTCATAATCAGCTTTAAATGAAAACAAGGAAGAATTTATCGTCCTTATCAATACTTCATTTAAATCAGGCTCATATGCATATCCAAAATAGGTTAGTACATCGTCGTATTTATCATAGATCAAATAGTACAAGGATGCATACTATATATTTACCGTACTAGAAGAAACCATAATTCTTTCACTGTATGGTAAACCAGATAAACAGTTATACAATCATGCAATCAATTATTCACGTGATTTTCTAATTCTATGAACGCATTCCGTTCAAAATAAAATTTATTCATTGCTGTTACCTACAGCAAGTCCAATCATAATGCACAGTAAGACTTCAATGCTATTTCCAGAACTCAGACAATAAAGAGAAGAATTCGTTCTTTAACTATTCAAATAAGAAAACAACCATTTTCTTCAACTCACTAAGAATTATTCATGCCGGTTTCATTTCTTCTAAATAACTGTGCAAAATCAGAGACCACAAGAAACATTCAATTATTTCATTTGTACAGAAAACTCAGCACTCAGAAACAATTTAAATGCCACTGTCCTCTCTACCGACTGAACTGGTAAAGTTCAATAACCACCTGACTACTGATTTTACCAAATCAAAACAGCAGACAGAAGAAGAATTCCTTACCAATAAATGATTCTACCCGAATCCATTTTTCTATTCACAATGATGTACAGAACTCAAAAATGCGATTTTTCATCCAATAATACCCTTATTATTAAAAACCCGCATAGAATATCAGATGCACAACAAAGTATAATCAAAACAGGTCCAACAGCAAGACAACTTCCCAAGCATTTCCTTCTTTGTACAGCAATCCAAGTAAAATGCGTTTTCACAAAGACAGTCAGAACTAAAAGGTCGAACAACATCAATGAAACACAACAAATCATCTAATCCCTTCAGCAAGAATCAACATGATTTATTTAATGCACAGAATACAAGTCAAGCTCGTTTTCACGACTACAGTCCGAGCCGTATGATCAAGTCGTTTCCATACAACACAACACAACCAACCTTTCATCACAGCAAGAAGGACTGTAATCATTCATATGTTCAGAAGAGAAAACAATTTCTTTTCCAGCTTTCACGAATACTCAAAATCGTATTCGTCCATTTACATAAAAGAAGAAGCACAACAACAATTGTATTACTAGCATATCCTTCTAACCGAGCTCGCATTGCTCAGATAAAACTCTAAAACCCATCCCTTAAAGTTCAAAAAGAAATGCTATTCCCTTTTAATCCCGAAACAACAAAGAAAAAAAGAAAGGTCTTATTTCTTTTAAGAAAACTTCAGTATAGAAACGACATCAAGCCGCTCGCACAACCTATACAATCTTATCACAAAAGTTCATATGACAAAAGAACAATCGCACAGCAATAAAACAACCCACACTGCCTGCACAGTTCCCATTTAACATTTTACAGAGAAAAACCCATTTCGAATTTCCATTTAACGTCAACAACCAGCACAACATGGAGGTATTCCATTCAAAGAAATGCAAAGACAGTTAAACACAGCAACCAGAGACGATTTTACCTATCATTTCCAAAAATGACAGCAAGAATCAACGAAATCCAAATCGTATCAACACAACAACAATCACATAAACCCAAAACCCAAGAGCAGGGTTGTTTTAATGAGACGTTTAAACAAAGCAAGTATTTTTAAAGAGAAGGGCTTAACATGCCTGCAATTTCTTTTCCAAAACTCGAAGAAAACTGCGTTTGCCGAAGATATTTCCTTCCTCGGTGACAGCATGAGCTTTCCAACAATTCCTTTCCTCTTCAGGCTCAGCAACAACCTCCAAATCTTCCAAGAACAGTGATAAATCCAAAGAAACTGGTTCGACTGAACCAAACAAAAAAACCAAATGCAGAGCAACTTCACCAAATCCAAATCGACACAATAACAATCAACATTTCCCTCCTACGCCTTCCAAGGCGAGCTGGTCGCGAGGACCAAGAACATTTAATGCATTAAAGGCTCTGCCTTTTTCCAAATTTCCACGCCACTGCCAACTTGAGTTGGCGAATTCCAAATTTTGAATTTCACATGCAAAACCAAATTTAGCTCCATGTCCAACTAAATACCTCCGCCACTTACCTGCCCCCGCCAAACTGGCGCTGTCCACGTATGGACTCCCCATTTAATGCCATTGAATACCCCTTCATCCTTATCCTCTCCCTCCAAGGGTCTGCGCGTCCCCTTTAGGTTAGGATTAGTTTAGGATGTTTATTAGTATTCAACCTAGGTCATAGTTTAGTTTTAGGTTATTAGGACTTAGGTTTATTTCCCTTTTTTTTGTAATTTAAAAATCCACTTAGGATAGTAGTTTAGGATGTATGTTAGAACTTAGGATTAGCTTAGGATTTAATTCCTTCTAACCACTAACACTAACCAACCTTCACCCAGTCTTCCAACTGACACTCACGTCAATGTTGTGCAGGACGTTTCGTCCTTTGTTTCACATGCCAAAGCCACCCGTGTCCAGACGCTTCCTGTCTCACGAGGTCTTAAGTTCGACAGTACAGGGTTCAAGAATCGAACCTTTGTCGTTGGCATTTACGTGCCAGCTACTCATACCTGCAATCAGGCGCTGCACATTTATATCATCCTCAGGTTCGGTTAAAGAGTAAATCGACACAGAAATCACAAGAAGACCACAACATACTTTGGATCAATGAAATTGATTCAAGGTGTGCTGTCAATCAGCAAAGAGAGTTTAGCAAGTATACGACAATTTTTCGTCACATCAGCAAACACACAAGCACAATAACTGCTGTCCTATGCAATAAATTACAGCATGCAAGAATCCAAGTTAGCAACACATTCTCTTAAGATCAGAATATATCTTAACATGTTTGCCTTCATTTCAGCAGTTATAATAGTATGAAAAATATTCACCAAGATAACTTACAAAATCAGAGTGTTACACCACGGGAAGACCTGTAATGAAATCCGTCGAAATACTTTCCCACTTCTGCTCCGGAATTGGCAATGGCTGTAGTAAACTTGCTGGAAAAGTATGCTCTGACTTGTTCTGCTGACAAGTCATACACTCACGGACATGGCGCAAGACATCATCCTTGAGACCCTTCCAGAGAATCTCTCTCTAATTTGCTTGTATGTTTTAAAATACCCTGGATGTCCTGCGAAGCAATGTTTTAAAAATCGGAACCGGACTCGGAACCGGCCGAGGTCCGGACCGGACCGGTTCAAACTTAATGAACCGGTTTACTAAAAAATACATAAAATTTTATATTTTTAATGAAAATAATATATTTGAAAGGTTAAAAACCATAATTCCAACAATTACACACAAGAATATGCAAAGTTTTCTCTTATATATATGCAAGAAAGGTGTTTATAGCAAAATGGCACGAACTCCAAGTCCAATACACAATACATATATCATAGATGAGATTCCGAAACAAAATACATAAACAATGAGGCTCTAAATGGCCTCCATAGTTCAAGACTCCAAAAAAGCAACATGATATGATCATTGATACATTACAAATACTACAAGTTACAAAACTCTAGAATAAACTAGATGACATCAATGATCAATCATCAAACTTTGCACCGCTGCTGGAAATGGGATCCTCAAGGTCATCCTCATCAATATCATCACCGACCTCTGGCTCTGACTCGGACTCATCCAAATCCTCAGGTACATCTGCAATAACTGGAGCTGCACGGGGTCGGGGAGTAGCACGAGTGTGACTAGTGTCTGCTATGTCTCGTGACGATGGCGGCGGTGCTGCTAATGGCTCATCAGATTCTTGATCCAAACCCATCCACCCCAAGTCATCGGGATCAAACTCTGTTGGCTGACTCTCCTCTACCCATTCTGAAGTTGGATCTATATCATCCAAGACAATGGGATCAGTATCAAGTCTTCGGTTCAACAACTGGTTACGCCTTAACCGAAGGTTGTACTGCACGAAGACAAGATCATTCAACCGTTGTTGTTCCAAACGGTTTCTCTTCTTCGTGTGAATCCGCTCAAAGACAGACCAGTTGCGCTCGCACCCCGAAGCACTGCAAGTTTGGCTCAGGATCCTAATTGCAAACTTTTGCAATTGAGGACACTGACTACCAAACGAATCCCACCAATGTGCTGCGATAAAAAGTGTAAATGTTTAATTAGTAAACAATGACGATAAAAAGTTAAAAACACAGTTAAAAATTAAAAGTAAAACATAAACTTATAACTTAAAGGTTAAAGCGTAATTCAACAAATTAGAAAAATATTGTCTTATGCTAAAAATTCATGATTATTCATTAAAATTTTTAATCAAATGAACTTCAAAAAACTTAGAATTTCTTACCTGGTTGGTCCACATCCCTTGCAATCTTTGCAAGGTTTTTCCCAAAGGTACCTGTGGCTCTGCTGAAGAAGCTGATTTGTCGGTGAACCTCAAGTTGTTGCATCTCATCAGGGACCATGCGCTCTGGCACTCATCAAACCATCTTTTACTTCTCCTGTTTGATCTTCTCCAAGCTGAGCTCTGTAATGATATTTTGGGTTCAAGAAATACCCAGCTGCATGTATAGGTCGATGGAGTTGATTGTTCCATCTATTATCTATGATCTCCCATATAGGCCCATACTTAGTTACCCTGTCTTTGTATGCTGCCCTTATCTGCTCCTTTGCCTGATCCATAGCCTCATAAATATAGCCCATGGCTAATTTTTCCCCATCCACCATCTGCACACCTTAACAACTTTCACAATCTCTGACTATTTTTTTCCAAAATAAATTATCAAAAAGTTTCTTCTTTGTGTCTTTCCCATCCTGTTTCCGGCTCCACTTTGATGCATTCCATTCATCACTTGAAAACATCCTTTTCAAGTTCTGTTGTTGGGAAATAAGAGATTGCAACGTGAGAAAGTTCGTTGCAAATCTCGTGATGGCTGGCCTAACAAGTTCTCTGCCCTCAGTGTTCTTCCTCATTAGGTTCAATACCCATGAGTGATTATAGATGTATTTGGTGATGCTCTTGCCATGCTCTATAATGTTCTTGATCCAATCTTTTTTCCCTATATCCTCAAGCATGAGGTCTATGCAATGTGCAGCACATGGAGTCCAAAATATTGTTTTGTGTTTAGCCTCTAACATCTTACCAGCAAGAACATAATTAGATGCATTATCTGTTATGATTTGTACAACATTTTCCACCCCCACCTCTAAAACAATCTCATCCAAAAGCTCAAACAATAAATTTGCATCTTTCACCCTATCAGATGCATCTACTGATTTCAAAAACATTGTACCTTGTGGACAAGAGGCAAGAAAATTTATTATTGTGCGGTTCTTGCCATCACTCCACCCATCTGACATGATAGTGCATCCTGTTTTGGCCCATGAAGCTTTGCAACCTTTCAAATATTCATCTATGGATGCAACTTCTTTCTTCAAAAGTGATCCTCTCAAGTCATGCATACTAGGGCCTTTGAAGCCCTTACCAGCAGCAACAATGGAATCAAACATCGGCTGGTAATAAGGTGAGTGGGCAGCATTGAAAGGGATATCTGCATCATACCACCATCTAGCAATGTACTCAAAAGTTGCTTCTTTGTATTGCTTCTTCCAATGGTTATCCAAGGTAGGCTGATTTTGTGTTGGCATGGAGGCACTAGCAGTGGCAGGTGTGGAAGATGGAAAAAGATTTGAATGTTCTTTCTTTTTTGAGGCTGGTTTTCTTGACTATGAGTGGATGGGGGAGGCATATACCGAAAGGGGTCTCTAACAGTCACAAAAGGGTCAGAGCAAGATCCTTCAACACTCAAGGCATGTTCCCTCCTCCCTATTTCAGCTTCCATCTCTTTTTGCCTAGCCTTCTCTTCTCTATGTTTTTCAAGCATGTTTTTCATTTCCAACCTAATGGCATCAATACCAGGTGCCTCACATGGGGTAACTTGGCCTCTTTGACCAGCCAAGTGTTGTTTCAACCTATGAATCCCCCTTGATGTGTTTCTTACAATATTTACAAAAAACTTGATCATCAATTGTGTCTGCATGGGCCCATGTAGGGTCTTTTGATTTGGGGGCCATTGCAAATGCAAACAAATCTGAAAATGCAAATAAAAAATAAATAAATTTCCTATTTCTTTTTTAATAAAATTTACAAATAAGGGGCAAGTTTAAAATGTAACATACCTTTCAATGTGCACACAAATGAGGTGAGGAAATGCTCCAAGCTTGTATATGGCACCACAAAGAGCCCACACTCCAAATGTAGATGTAAATGCCACCACAAAGAGCCCACACTTGATACCAAACAACTCCAAATGAACACTATTCAAGGCTGCCCCAATCCTCCAAATCCTTGCAAATAAGAGAGGTGCTCACAAATAGAGGTGAGGTGCTCACAAATGGATGCCAATATCACCACAAAGAGCCCACAAGCAATGCCAAACAAGCTCCAAGCCTCCAACTTCCAAGCTCACTACAAAAAATAAACTCTTCAATCTTATGCTCACAAATGCTCACAAATGCTCAATGAGAGAGGTGTGAAGTGATAGAGGGGGGGTGTATTTATAACACCAAATTAGGGTTTAGAGGCAATAAAAAATAAAAGAAAACAATTAAAAAAACATTTTTTTATGTTGGCCGCCGTATACGGCAAAACAGGAATGGACCGGCCGGTTTGGGACGGAACCGGACCGGTTTGACCGGTTTGACCGGTTTGGGCTAAAACCGGTCAACCGATCCGGTTTGCATAGCGGTTCGAGTTTAAAATTATTAAACCGGTCAAACCGGCCGGTTCCGGTTCCGGTTTGATCAGTTTTTAAAACCTTTCCTGCAAGTGGTTCATCATGGAAAGCATGCATAATCTTCTCCTTAAGCTCAGATTCAGGAACTACGTAAATTCTACCCTTATACAAAATCAAATCAGCCATTACCTTATATCGGTCATCCTGAATTTTTCCATCCATAATGTCACATGCCCAAGTATTTTTGGAATACTCAACTAACAGTTGAGATTTCCAATCTACTGAAATCTCGCTCAAAGAACATAGGGCAGTGAGATGGGGTTTCTGGAAAGTGCATCAGCCACTACATTCTTCGTCCCCTTGACATACTCAATGTCAAAATCATATGCCTGGATTCTGCTGACCCATTTTTGTTGCCTCTCATTGAGTTCTTTTTGTTCCAGAAATATTTCAAAGCTGTTGTGGTCGGTTCTCACCACAAATTTTCCACCCACCAAATACTGTCTGAACTTTGCCAAAGCATGCATAATGGCAAGCATCTCCTTATCATAGGTGGAATACAATCTCTCATTATCTCTCAACTTCCGGCTCTCGAAGGCAATAGGATGGCGATCCTGCATAAGAACTGCACCAATCCCCAATCCCGAAGCATCACACTCTAAAATGAAGGGCCGTGAGAAATCTGGAAGAGCCAAAACTGACAGGTGCTCATAATTACCTTGAGCCTCTCAAATACCACATGTGCCTCATTTGACCAACTGAATGCACCCTTCCGTGTGAGATCTGTCAATGGAGCTACCAGCTGAGAATAACCCTTCACAAACCTCTTGTAGTAACCACATAACCCCAAGAATCCTCACAAGTTAGAGATATTCCTGGGTGGTGGCCAATCCTGCATTGCTTGTATCTTCTCCTGATGGACCTTGACCCCATTGGCCCCAATGACATGCCCAAGATACAATATCTCCGTAAGTCCAAATTCACACTTGGACATCTTAGCAAATAAAGACTGAGTCTCCATTATGCTAAGTACCTCATCAAGATGCCTCAAATGATCATCCCATGTCCTGCTATAAATCAGAATATCATCAAAAAATACCAACACAAACTGCCTATTGAAGAGATGGTTCATACATGACTGAAATGTAGCAGGGCATTAGTGAGTCCAAATGGCATCACCAAGAACTCATAGTGCCCGTAGTGACACCTGAAGGCTGTCTTGTGAATATCCTCATCCCGAACTCGAATCTGGTGGTAGCCCGATCGAAGATCAATCTTCGAAAAGTAAATAGATCCATGCAACTCATCCAACAACTCGTCGATGCGAGGAATGGGATACTTGTCCTTGATGGTTTTCTTGTTCAGCTATGATAGGCAATGCACATCCTCATGGTCCCATCCTTCTTCACCAAAACAACTGAAGAAGCAAAGGGACTAGAACTAGGACGGATGTGTCCCATCTCCAAGAGCTCTCTAATGGCCTTCTCTATCTCATCCTTGTATGTCTTAGGATGGCGATAAGGCGTAGTCATCATGGGTTTAGCACCCTCCTCAAGCTCTATAACATGCTCAAACCCTCTATCTGGTGGTCTACCTGGAGGAATGTCACCAAACACTGGGTTGTGCTTATCCAGTATGGACTGGATGTCAATGTGAAAAGGCTGCTCACTATCTGAAGAAGATTTGGATGAAATGAAACACTGGGCTGCCCATGCAACCTCTCCATGTCTGACTATAGACTCCATCTTGCGTGCTGAAACAACTCTAGGCCCACCGTCAGAAAGAGCCGAAGCACAATCTTCTTCTTATCCACCATAAACTCCAACTCCATCCTCCGGAAATCCTGCACATATCTGCCAAGGGACTGTAACCACTGAATACCCAATACTGTATCAATCTCACCAAGTCCAATAACATAGAAGTCATCGGTCAATGTGTAGTCCCCCATCTGAATACTAAGCCGTGGAATCCTCTTAATGCAACTAATAGCAAATCCATCTGGTACCCGCACACTAAACCCCTCAAATTCCTCAACTCAGTAATCTTAAAAAGCTAACCCCTCATTAATGAAGTTGTGCATAGCTCCACCACAACCAGACAAACAATCCATTTGTCCCTTAAGTACTCCTTCACCCAAAGGGATGGTACTTAGAACGCCTTTGAGAGTGTAGCAATAGTAACATCGGACGAATCCAATGCCTCACTCTCGCCAGGGGTCTATCTAGGGCTGCTCCCCTGTGCATCATGGTCACCGCCCTCATCCTCTCGCATCTCAGATCGGTGAGTGATCATCCTCCCCGTCTGAAATCACCTCAATGAGATGCACCTTGCCTTTACCAAGGCAACGATGTCCAAGCTCCCAATGATCTTTGCAATGAAAGCAAAGCTTCTTCCTCCTCAACTCATTACGAGTCTCTGATCCACCTTAGGAGGTGGTGCACTCTTCTGCTGAATAGTAGAGCGCTGAAATGGCCTGGAGCTCGTGGGAAACTTCTTATTGGGCTGATAAGAAGTGGGGGATGTGTCCAAATCCAATGCTTGTCTAGATGGCATCATGCAATGTCCTAGGCTTAATATCCTTGACCAATCCTCTCATCCTGTCATGAAGGCCCTCTATAAATAACATCACCACCCTCTTCTCAGGCATCTCTGGAACCATAACTGCTATCCGCTGAAATTCGTTGATGTATGAATCAACGTGTCCACTCTGTCAGAGTTGTGCCAAGTCCCTGTAATACAACTCCACATCCTTGCGATCAAACCTCGCAATCAACCTCTCGCTGAAATCCCTGTATGACCGTAGAAGCTCATGACCTTGTGTAACTAACCCATGGTGCCACCAATCATAAGCCACCCCCTCAAGGTGTAATGTAGCGAACTGTATGGCCTCTTGCTCCCTCATGGGTTTGAGGGTAAGATAGGTGTCGAGCTTGTGAATCCAAGCCCTGGCACTGATCTTTCCACTACCATCAAAAGTGGAGAGGGTTACCTTATTGGTAACCTGCTGCAAATCCCTGTTCTGCTGCGCTCTAGGCCTCCTGTCTTGTCCAGCCCTCATGCTATCTCTCCTTTGAGCACAATACTGTGGGAGGGGAAATACGTCCCTCACATGCTACGGAAAACTCCTCCACTCATCAATGACTGCCATGATAGTATCCAAAAGCTACTTCTTCCGGTCATCCCTCAATCTCTGGTGGGTCACCTCTAGGCAGGAAGTTAGGCTTCATAGGCCTATCTACACTCCATGTGTAGGTCTCCTCTCATCTGTATGAGTATGCCTCCGCTCACGGCGTGGCGATCCCCTAACACTCCCAAGCTCTGAAGGTGATCTGCTATGATCCCTGTAACCACTGGCCACTGATACGATCTATCCCTCCTGCCGTGCCTGTCCCGTGGCCTATCTAGTGCCAACCTGTCCAAAGTAGTGCCCATGCGCTCCATGGTCTGTAACAACTGCCTCTACGTGGCTGCCATATCCCGAATGAAATCCCTATCTGGATCTGCATGTTCCTCTCGAGGACTCTCAGGTCTCTCACCCAAATATTCCATTTTGTCACCTCCTACAATACCAACTTCGAGTCGTGCTCGTCTGCGGGTGTAGTATCTGTGTGGACCGTCCTCTCTGTGCTGCATTCAAAGCTGATTTCTATTTTAATACCCTCTTTGATTCCTTCCCACACAGGCTGGGAGGATACACTGCTCTGATACCACTGAAAGATCCCAAACCCCTTTTTGCCTGAATACTTTTTTTTATATATTGCTCTGGCTCAAATCTGAACTGATAATACCAAAAGAATTCATAGAACACCACACTAAAACTGCATAGATAAATTAAATAAAACAAACCCCGCAAACCGGGTGAATACAAAAAAGGCGCCTAGGGTTTAACAGGCAGATTTCTTCATAAACAATTCAGCCGTGTATTTAATAATGATTTCTGATGCTAAATATTATGGCAATACAATTATAAATCTGTAGATAGATTTAATAATAAAGATTGACCAAAAACCCACTGTAAATGATTCAAACCAAATCGATTTGATATATATTTGCTGCTGGGAATTACAATAAATATCTATCATGAAAAATACCTCTGATACAACATAAAACAACTGTAGAAGAAGTCGCCCCACTCTGGAAGTAGTCTGTATGCCCACTGCTGCGTTGTATTTCTCTAGCTAACTGCTGGAATAATAAAAACCTGTGAATACCATGAAGTTCCCTGTATGGAAACTTCTCTCACTCGCCTGGGGTTTCCATCTGCAAGAGGATTAATCTAGAGGGTTTCCGTCCTTGGATTTTGTCTGCATAAGCTCAGTGCTAACTGTCGGGGAAAATAATAATAATCTGAATGCCCTTTCCCCAAGTCGCATTTTTCCCTTATAGCCAAAAAACCCTCCAAAGGAACAAGTCGCACTTTTTCCCAATCCTCATAATTAATTTTTAATTAATTATTTTCCTTTTCCCACCAAGTCGCATTTTTGGGTTTATTTGACCCTTACCCAAACAAGTCGCATTTTTGGCTAGGAAGGCACATTAAATAATTTATTTAAATGCACTTTCCTAAGTCAAAGTCACTTAAACCATCTATTGATTCATTATATGTGCTTTAATGATATTTTACTTTATTTTGAGCACCATATAATAAAAATAATAAACCGAAGTCACCCTTGAAAAGACCCTTTGGCCGTTGGGTAGACAAAAATAGGCCAAAGGTCTTCGACCGAACTATTTGAGAAAGAGGGACATTACACGATGCCATATCCTCGAGCATTCAAATAATTCTGAAGATCTCCAAGCGGAAAGAGACTATGAATTCAAGTTGCTTCCCCTTTTCAACCGATTCATCAGGCACAATTCGTTCTACAATCAAAACCTCCTTCGGCAGTTTATTTATCACAACCAAAGTGCCGCGGTTACTTTCAGCCACTGTATTCATATCTACTGTGCTTGTCACCAGTTGCTTCAGCTGAACTAATGCATTCTTTATAACCTTTAGACGGACTGGCACCTCCCTGAGCTATACAGAAGCTTGGCAAATGATTAGGCTCTTCCATTCGTCGATAGCTTTAACTTGGTTACCTGCATTTTCCACTTCCTGCATCAGATGATCACTCACCTGCTCATGTGCTGAAATTGGTTGAGAGAAAGGTTTGGCAACCTTAGCAATGATCTCGCACAACTGGGAAACCTGCTTTTGAAGTTCAGCTTTTTCTGCCTTCTCTTTGTCAAGCTTAAGGAATAAAACATTTATCAGTGTCTGCGTGTCTTGCTTTAATCCTTCAGTAGTGGTTTGACCTATCGACACTTTGGTCACTGTTATATCTGCTGCCATAAGCTCACTCTTCTGCTTTCCTTCTGTCGGAACTGATACCTCAACGAACTTTTTCCCTGATTCTTCAATAATCAACCTTGAAGTCACCTTAGCAACTTTAGGTCTTCTGTCTTTTCCGCCCAAACTCAGGAGCAACTGCAAGTCATGTTCCTCCAAGTTGATCTCCTCTCTAGCTTCCGGACTGAATGTGAGGCCAACCACTTTGAGAAATTGCTTCTTGGAGAATGAGAAGTCGTTGAATGCACCACCATCTCGTGCTCTGGTTCCTCTCCATCCGAAATTGCTACAGTGTTGTGACTGCCGTCTTCTGAATTGTCCAAAGACAATGCTCTTTCAAATTCTGCCATCTGCAACTTTAGCATTTCTTCAGGAAGAGGTGAAGATCGGAGTGGCTGAGGAGAGAACACAAATGTTTCTAGATTCAATGGAGGAACGACAATATCTTGCTGAGGTTCACAGGCTGGTGAAGTGTGGTGAGTTGACGCTTTGGAGAAGTCGGAACTAGCACCATAGCCGTAGAAGTGACCTTTTCCTGTGTATGAGACTTTTTGTGCACTTTAAGATTTTTAGGCCTTCTATTGCTTTCTCCCTCGTGCTTCCTTTTGATGGAGTCTCCTGCATTGAGGTTTCCTGTGATTTGATTCATCAAAGCTTCATCAAGGCAATATCCCTTTGTAAGCAACTAGTTCGAGGTGTTGACTAGAACCGCAATAGATCTTTCCTCGATCGTGTGGCAACCACCAATGTTCTCCTAAAGAGCAACTCTATCCCCTCCCATCTGGTGGTATGAGTCAAGTAACACAAGCCCATCGTCTATGAGATCTGCAGGTATCCATGCTAATCCATAATCAAACACTTGTCGCACCAATAACCTATTAAGTCTTTCTTTCTGACTTCGTACTCGCTTCTGCACTTCATCCAAAAGTCTTCTAACGAAGGCACATGCGAGTATTCCTGGGAGATTGTCTTCCTTGCTACCCCATATGGATCAAGTTCAGCCGTGCTGGGAAGAACTCATGCTCACACTCAGAGAACATCTCAACTTCAATTCCTCTGGCTTTGTGAATGCTCGGCAGCTGTAATAGCCCACTGTGATCGGAAAGAAGCCTGTAGACTTGTGCCGCTTTGATTGTAGGTCATGCATCTCCACGAGCTGTCTGCACAACTCCATGATGACCAATTTTTCGCTTGGATATCTGGGCAACTTGACTGGTTCTCCTGAAAATCCGGTTACCCTGAGGTATGTAAAGTCTGCAAACTGGATGAAGATACAGCCATGCTGGGATATAACTTCCCAAGCTTCCTTGCTCACCCTGTTGGTCTTTAGATCACTTTGTTCAACTTGCAAATGAATTCGTAGAAGAATCCATCGTTGACCACCTTGTAATCTTTATTGCATTCAAGCACAGTCAGCTGTGGGTAGCACTCAAAAATAGGATCCTTCGAGAGTACGCCCGTCTATCCAGCTTGGAAAAGATACCCTACGAGGCATTGCATATACTAGGTAGGAAGTCATCTTGAAGTTGTATGTCCGCCTCACACTTCGGAGCTGCTCACCGATGTTGTCACTGATGATCTCTCGAATTGATTATTGAATCTGCTTTGTTGATCTCAATGGTCCTGATGAAGGCATACATCCATGAGTGGAAGTTGTGAGTGTTAGCTTCTCCATTTATCCTGCATAGCAATTTGGTAATATCATCCACTTCCTGCACCAGATTGGATCATGGAAGAGTCCTCGGGAACTTCGATGGAGATTTGGGCTTCTTCATATACCTGCTTGTTCATTATGCCCACACAGTCTACTTTATGCTTCTCCCATCTGTTGCCGGCGTCCAACATGTTGATTGTAGTCACCACCGGTCGTGTTGGAATCTTCAGACAATAATTGATAAATTGTGCGTCTAGCCGGATTATTGTCTTTCCCGCAGCATCCCGGATTGATCTGGATAGTGGATGGTACGACCTTGCACACTCCATGACGAATTCAGGCAACTGAGCTGTGACTGGGAATGCTGAAGCTCGAATGATTCCACTACTCTTTACTGCCCGCATGAGAGATGTCTTTCCAGCCCTGGATCTGTCAATCAATTCGGAGAGGGGTTCGGGGCCTAGATCCGTATCACCAATATCAGCAAATCTAGAAGCAATGCATGATTCCGCTGATCCTTCTCTTTCATCCCACTTTATCATGGTCAAAGCAATCTTTGTCTGAGCAACTCTTTTTCTTTTTATTCTGCCGGAATTCTTTGCAATTGGTGCAGATCTGGGAATTTCTTCAGATTCGGAAGATATATTCAATGTATTTGACATTGATTTGAGCTCCCTTTCACTTATATAAGCACCTGTAATGAATACCTACAATTAATTCAGACAAAGATGGAATCCAGAGCATGAACACTTGATTTTTATCACGAAATCTCTATATAAAGCCCACTGCCCTAAAATTTGAGGCTTTGCTTGCATGCAAAGCAAGCATAAATATTTTTAACTTCACCTGGGCACTTATACCAATATGCAGATAATTAACCAAGCTTAAATCAAGCTCCTCCAACCCTAGGCGCCAAACTTTGAAGCTTTCCGGCAATGAAAAACACTTTTTATGCAAAAATCCTCCTTCCTTGGGCGCCAAAACTGTTTGGGCTGCAATCCTTTGCTAAAAGAATTAATTACATCTTCATTATGGCAGCCCATGCTTATATAACTCTCAGCATTCTATTTTTAATAATTGCCCCTCCTATTCCTGGCAATTAATTAATAAACAATGATGTTTATTCACCCAAATTGGGCGCCTATTTTTGCATGCTGCTGGCTGCCATTAAATAAATTAAATTTATTTATTTTTAGCATGCTACCTTCAGTTCACTTTGACTTAACATCATGCATTGACCTTCTATTTATCCATGGCGCCAAAATTAGGAATAAAAGCAATTAATAAATGCCATTAAAAGCATTATTTAATGCCCAAAGGGGTCGCACTTTTTAGCATGGGTGATTTCTAAATTTAAGAAGTCAACTTTGATGGGATTATTCACCCTGCACTGCAGCTCTAAAAATCCCTTCATTCACTTAAGTGTTTGACTTCCATAATGGGAATTTTTACCCTGCAAGGCAGGTAATAAATTCCCACCTGCCTGCAGCACTCCTAATTTTCCCACTGCAGCTTAAGTGACTTTCCAAAAAGTGCGACTTGTATTAAAATTAGCTTCCTTTGAAAAAGTGTGACTTGTTTGGATGAATAAAACCTTCTGATGGGAAAAGTTAGCCTGCTAGGCAGGCGAAAAAAATTCCCATCGGTGCTTTAAGTGATTTTTCTTTATTTTATAATGGGAATTTTTACCCTGCAAGGCAGGTAAGAAATTCCGTCTGCCTGTCACCTCTAATTTTCCCACCGCAGCTTAATTGACTTTGACTTCATGGGAATTTTCACCCTGCAAGGTAGGTAATAAATTCCCACCTGCCTGTTGCTACCAAAAATCCCACTGCAACTTAAACCTATTCATTTCCAAAAAGTGCGATTGCCTGGGAGAGGCTTTTTGTGCATGACTTCATCATTTTTGGTTAGAAGCTTACATTTTGAGGCTGATTCCTTTTGGCGCTGTGTTGGTAGATGATCTCTAGATGCTTCGGGCAAATAAACAGACTATACTGGCGAAAGAATTGACCTAGGGGAATTTCACAAAGAAATCGAGGAGGAAACCGAAGAAAAATGCAAAAGAAATAAATAAAAGCGAAAAACGTTGCCAAAAGTTGTAGACAATGCCCAGGATTCATTCTTGGTGAAAACCCTAATGAGACGAGTGAATACTGGCATGCAAAATCGCAACAGGATTCAACCGGAGCACAATTTACTTCAAACAGGGCATTATTTATTTAATAAATAATTAAATAAAAATTTCCCGCAGACAAAACTTGGCGGAGGGATAAAACGAGTTTGGGCATCTGGGTATTTGTCGAAATTGGCTCATATGATACACTGGGAATATCCTAACATAATACAGACATCTTCTGGCAATAAAAACACAAAAAGACCCGTTATTTTAAAAAGAACGAAATTTTTTCAAATGGGTAGTCCCAGATTTCAGGGTGAAATCTGGGGACACCTGACACTCAATTTTTTTTTCAAAACACCTTACCTTCATGATCTTTTGCTTTCTAAGTGTCATTCTTGAGGCTCCTTTGCAAAACAGATTGGCCTTGCAGATGGTGAAGGTGAGAACATTGCAGCCATATAAGAAAGAGTACATAGTCCTCCTTTCTTCCCCTTTGTTCATGAGGTCCATCATTTTGGTGTAGCAACATGCTAGACAATAAATCTGAGTTGTTTCTAGGTCCAGGGCTGCTTACCTTCACTATATCTTTTAGCCTCTTCATGCTAGCAATGGTATTTATGCATGGAACCCTTTCAACATCCTCTTCATTCTCTAGCTCCTCATGCTTCTTTCCATCTTTTTGCTTATGCCTCCAAAATCCTTTTGTATCTTGCCACATGCAACCATTAAAAAACAAAGGAATATCATGAACAACCAAAAGTCTTTTACCTTCTTCTTTGCTTGATGCTTGCTTGACAATTCTCCCATGTTCTTGAGCTTTCCCTCAAATGACCTTCTTTTTACTGCTGTTAGGTACAGACCAACAACTCCACCTATTGTGATCCTCGGTCTATCATGGAGAAATTCTTTCTCTCTCCTTGACCTTATCAATTTGGGTGAGTTATCTTTAATGCATTCATCATTGTGATCCCAAAATTCCTTTCTAGGCACATGCATAACAGCTGATATATGAATCAAATGGAAAAAGGAATTGGTTATCTCTACAAACATACCATAGTCTTTGGAAGGGGGAAAGCTTCTCCCCAATTCTATCTTGGCCCATGCACATATAGCGGTCTTCACCCGGTTTGGACGTTGTATGAGAGAGTGTATGTGCCCTTTACCATCAAGGTGTTCCCACTCTTTAGACCATGTTTCTCCAACCAAATGATCTTCCTCTTTTTGAACTATCTCCATATCTTGATTGTTTGAGCTTGGGTTGCCTTTGTGGCCTTTACCAAGGCTCAATTCTTCATCATTATGCCTCCTTTTGACCGCTGTTATAAAAAGTCCAGCAAGCTTGTTGTCCTCATATCTATTCGAACAAAGGTTCCCTTCTTCTTTTCCACTTTCTCAAGCCTAAATTCATCATGAGCTAAAAGAAAATCAGTATTAACCAAACCATGATCCAAAATTACCTCATATTGTTGAATATCCAGAATAGGAATGGGAGTAAGGGCTGCAACTTCATCCTTCCTTGGCTCGTGCTTCATTAGTTCATCAAACCCTTGTGTCACCAAGGTGTTGTTAGGAGACCCATCCAAGTGATCAATTGTGGCAAGAGGATTGGAGGTTTTTAACCCTCCTAAGGGCTGCCCCTTCTCACTAACCAGTTGCTGCAATTTATCATCCATTTTCTTATCCTTAGGGCAATAAGCATGCCCATCATCTCCCAACAAACTTGGGGTTTTGTTTTCTTCTTCAACAAGCTCCATAGCCACTCCTTGCTTTGCCAACAAGATGGGGCTCTCTTCCACTAGGGTAGGGGTATTTTCCCAAAACCTTGTGCATGCCTCGAGGCTTGGACCAAGTTCCAATGCCCACTCTTTTTGTTTCCAAATTTATGAATTCTGAAAATGTTAGGGCATCATGGATCTTCTCCGGAAGGGCTTGATATTCTTCAAAGCAAGTTGCCACCTTGTTGACCTTGGAAACCCTAGGCTCTTCCTTGAATGTTCTTCCTTGCACCTTCATCAATTTGTCCATTGAAACCCTAGGTCTTTGAGAATCTGTGCTTTGATACCACTGTAATGACCCTTTCAAGGGTTTAGACCAAAAGCAAAGGAATTTAGCCAAACACCAAAATTATTCAGATCTGATTTTTATTGCAGCAGACTGAAAATAAGAAATCAGCGAACTGTATCCTTCACAAAAATATGCCAAACACCATGAAATACTTCAAATTAACTTGCCACAATTTTTATATATATTTTATGCATCCATAAGAGCCAAAAACAATGAAAATTCTGAAGAAACACACTGTTGGAAATTAATTAATGTCCAGCCAATAGCAGCCACAAGAAAAATATAGATCTTGGGTCTAGAAACCCCCAAAAATCATGAAACTTGAGATTCCAGCCTTAGAAATTATGATAAATCAGATTATCAACTGAAAATGCATATATAAATTCACCGTAATGTCCCACTTCTAGGATTTTAGAGCAAACTTGGTTTCTCTAGGGAATCCCCATTGTTATACACTACTAAGGCAGTACTTTAACTCAAACTTATCACTCCATGGATTACATTTAAAGTACATAACCTTGAAATAGCTCCAACTTACGGTTGGATCAGGCAAGGTGCCTTGAACTCAACTGAGGTCTGGATCTAATCAGGTATGGCTATTTAATAATGGCTCAATAAACCCAAAGAGAGGGGTTTAATGGCCTTAACCAAATTATACCCAAAATATGCAACAACAAACTGAATGTAAACTGCTGTTATGAATTCAAACACACTGCTGCAATAGTACTGATCACTACACTCACATGAAGATAATGAATGCCCCAAACTACTGTACTTAATTGCTCTTGTACCAATCACTGAAATATATGTGTAAAATCTGAGTTAGCTTCAAGTATGGAACACTGCAAAGGCTTCATAAACAACTCGATAACATACCAAATTACATCCAATTCCTTTAGATCAGTTCGCTGCCCAAAAGAGACCCACAACACCAGCAATTATACATCCATACAAGTCGCCATAATCAGGAATAACAAACAAGTAAGTCGCTGCCCACTGAGTTAATGTTATCACACCAACTTGAGCATTAAATGGGAACGCCACTCCTAGACAATAGCAGCCACACTCGTATATATATTTATTTCAACCCAAATCACAGCCAAAACAAGCATTTGTACACCAAAATGGTGTCGCTGGGCATAAGCAAAAGGCACAAACAGTTCGCTGATCAAATGGAGCTCAACTATGCATTAAAGTATTCAACATTTACCCCCAAATGAAGTCGCTGATTTTAGGAAGGAACAACAGCTTATTTTATACCCACAAACAGACCATACCACATCCAATATTATCGTTGTTAGCTAATAAACCAATATTAACCAATTCGCTGGGCATTTAGCACACTAAACATGCATTAGAATATTTAAAGAACTATCTAAAGGAATCGCTGTAGGAAAGGGCACAATATTATGCATCAAACTTGGTCGATCTACACCCAATAATGACCCAGAACAGTTTATAAAATATCAAGAGGAGTCGAGGAGTCGCTAGGGCTAGAGGGACTGTAAAATCATGTCCATGCTGGTCGAACTATTCTAAAAATGCCACAATCCAGTTAGCAAAGCAAACAAACAATCGCTGAAGATTATAGCATAAGAGTTTTGCATGCAAATCAGTCTATAATCACCATAAGGAACTCGCCAAAGCTGGAATGAAGACACACACCAACAGGTCGATTTGCAAAGCACACAAAAATACTTCAATGGATATCAAAACCAACTTCAATGCAAGAGAGAACAAATATCAAGGGTGGGCATACATCCCAACTCCAAGCATGGAGTTCAAATCGATTTCATCATAGCATAACCCATCTCAAGGAAATGCGACCCCTCTTTATAGAAATAAGAGGTGCAATCTCCAATGTTCAATCATTTAATGTTTTCCCTCTAAATCAAAATTTAAAAATATTTAATAAGCTACTACTTGTGCACTTTATTTAATTTCTTAATTTAATATTAAGAAATAACTAACCTATGTGCACATTCTAGACTACCTAGAAACTCCCACTTGTAGCGCTAGGCATACCAAGGGGTTACAATGCTAATAAAAAGAGTGAATCGATTTGATAGTAATGTCTCACAAAAAGGGGGACATTACATTCACCAAAACCCCGAAAACCCTACTCAAGGTAGGTCGCTCCATTAGAAAGAAGCCAATAACAATCTAAAAATGATAGATATCTCTTTAAATCTGCCTTATACATCAATTCCAAGCCAAGATGAAGGGTTTTCGTTCTTCACTTAACCTCTAAAAGGGTTTTCGTCCTCTTAAGCAAGTCACACATGAGGGTTTTTGTCTTGAAGTGTAAGAACAAGGTATCACTAGCTCACAATGCCCAAGTAAGACAAAATGCGCCAAGTGTAAATGTCAAATGATGCCTTAGCTCTTTTTTATATCCCTTCATTGGCACCAAAAGTAAGACAAGGTAAACCCCTTAGAGATGTTCTTTTCCTTCATTAGCTTCTATTAATTGATTAAAACCCAAATGTCCTGTTATAAAAAAGAAAACACTAAAAAAATATATATAAATTAGAAAAAACAATGCAAATGGAAGCTCAAAGTTCTCCATTTTGTTTTTACTTCTTTGCCATGGACAAGGAATGGCAAAAAGACCAAATAATAGCTTTCAAGTGGGAAAAAGGGACATTACAAACCCTTACTTGTGGGATATTGGAGAACGAAAACTCTCCAAGTTGGTGGTGTGAAGGCATTCATTGAAGACCATCTTCTTTAGTTTTACTGCAAACTAGGGTATCAAGAAGCGAGAAATATCAAGGCTTTTGGCATTGTTTGGAGCCCCTCTCCTAGGGAGCGACTAGGGTGGGAATGCATTTGGGTGCCTTCTAGGGCATGAATCTACATTCTAAATTGATATTTGGACTTCTCATATTTTATAGGGCTGATATATTGCTTATTTGACATTCGTTGGGGTTTGGAGTCCTCATGTTTGGCTCATTTTGTGGACGGGACTTCTACTGCCATAAAATTAATTGCAGTTGGGTATTATTTCATATTTTGGCACATGTTTCAGTTGTTTTGGCTTCTTGTTTGTTCCATTAATTAAATATAATTTGAAGAAGGATTTATACACTTGTTTTCAGCTTATTTGGAGGATGTTTGATGGCCTAAAGTGATATTTTTAGTTCGCTGCTAGGTTTTCAGTTAATGTTGAAATTCTTGTTATAAGAATCAGATTTCATTCGTATTTGGAATTGTGTGAATTCCTTGTTTGTATTTCATCCCTAGAAAGGGACATTATAGTGGTATCAAAGCTTGATCTTCCCAACCTGAGGGTTTCATGCAAGAAGATAAAATGGCGGATAGAATTTTTGGTGATGGTAGATTCGAAAGGCTTGCCTTAGTGCAAGAAAGATTGACCACCAAAATGGCTCAGCTGATCCATACCATTCAGGGTCCAAATGGTGGAAGGAACTCTTCAAAGGAAGTCAAAAATACTCAGCCATCCAAAGTAGACAACATTGCTACATGGTATGAGGAGTATAAGGCTCTTTATAATGTCCCCTTTTCTAAATTAAAAATAATTAATAATATTTTAAGTTGGGCCCAACCGATTGTTATTTTGGGACAACTTCATATTATTATTATTAAAATAAAAAAGTATTTGTAAATACTAAAATAAAAGAAAAGAGAGAGGTTGCCCCTCTTTAGGAGGGAAAAAATATTAAAAATAAATAAAGAGGCCTACAAGGAGCGCTCCAAAAAGAAAGCAAAGTAAAGCCTATAAAAGCAAATGATGGGGGCTCATTTGCAGACATCATCTTATGAATTATATACTTCTCTTTTGGAAATTGGAGCATTGAGCTCTCATTTTCACCCCTTTGAGGACAAAAACCCTCATTGGATCCTATTGGGGATGAAAACCCTCAATAGTCACAACACTTGGGGACGAAAACCCTCATTTGTTGCATTGTTGACTTCATCCGGGAGTCACATTAGAGCTTCAAAATTCAGAATTTCAGAATGGCAAGGGTTTCTATCAGTGTTAGGGCACACATTCCAGCTAGGGCACGCTTTTGGGGGCTGCCACATTCATTTCCAGCTTGATCTACCCATTTGGAGATTTCGGGATCACTTTTCAATGGGTTTTCATGGTTGGAAAATTGTGATTTCACTTTCATTGGATAGCTGGTCTCTTCAAGATCATTTTGAGCATTGGTTTGTGTTGAAACTCCAAGTATTGATGGAGTTATGAATTTTAGAAGTTTCAATTGCATTTGCACTTATTTATTAAATACAAATTTGCTCCAGATTTCATTTTGCTAGATTTATTTAGTATTTGCATATTTCTATGTTAATTTCAGCCCATATTGCATGAGAATGAATGCCATTAAGTGTTTCTACAGTTCGCTACATTAGGAAGACTTGTTTATTTATTTTCAGCTGCTTTTAATGATTTATGATGTCCAAAAAGTGTAATTTCATGTTCGCTACTAGGGTTTCTAATATTGTTGGATTTGCTATTATAAAAATCAGACTATTTTCAGCTGGGGTTTGTGTAAATTTCTTGTTGGTGTGGTTCAACCCTAAAAAGGACCTTATGGCGGTATCGAGCTTTGATCTTTACAACTGAGAGTTTTCTTACAAGAAGATAAATGGCAAATTTTTTTTAGTGATTCTAGATTTGAAAGGCTTGTCCTAGTGTAAGAAAGATTGGCCAATAAAATGGCTTAGCTGATCCATACCCTTTAAGATCTGAATGGTGGAAGGATCTCTTTAAAGGGAGTTAATAATACTCGGCCATCCAAAGTGGACAACATTACTACATGGTATGAAGAGTATAGGGATCTTCCGGAGAAGATTCGTGATACCATGTCATTTTCTGAGTTCGTGGGAGTAAGAAAAGGAAGATCAAGACCCAATCTTAGGTCGCAAGTTGCACAAGAAGAAAAATTAGGGCTGCAAGTAATGGAGAAGAAACAACCCATAGAGGAATCCACGGTGCAAGTTGAAGAGGGAGAAATCGTGGAACTTGAGCCAAAGAAAGAAAAATTATATTCACATGGTGTTGAAGAAAAATTGAAGGTTGAAGCTCAATTGCCAAAGGACAAGGAAGATATTCATGATTCTGGCAAGACTCATGAGGTGGTTCCTTACATGTCTCAACAAAGTGCTTCAACAAATTCTCATAAAGACAACCAAAGGTATGAAGATAATTCAGATTTGTTGCTTTCTATCATGCCATTTCAGATTTATAGTCATGGACAATTTGTTAAAAAGGATGACCTTGTGGCGAGTTTGATGCTCCACAATAAGTCACATCAAATGGGTGATCGTCATGGTACTAAAAAGGAGGAAAAATCAGAATTACAAGGGGATAATGGCGCAAAAATGTCGGGTGACTTTGTTAAGAGGCATGCCCATGAAATGAGCGTCTCTTTAGATGCCCATGATAATTTTCTCTTGGTTGGACTGTTCCAAAAACAGTCACATACAAGCAAATCGATCGGGGTATCCACAAAGAACAATCCAATTTCGTCATCATCCAAAGAAAGGTAACAATCCTTTGATGTTCTATCATAGTTTATCAAATTCTAATGGTCACTCAGGGCAGTCACATAATGAAGTCAAATCAGATTTACAAAGGACCTATGAGGATGACATCATGCGTGAAAGAAGGGCACCATTAGAGTATTTTTTTAGGGTTGTTCCTAACTCAGAAATTCTGAGTCATAAGAGTGTTGTAGGCAGCCCCTGGTATAAGATTATCTCAGTTTTGTTGTTTGCTTATATGTCATTGTTGGTATGTTTTCCTCGCACACAGCTGGTTGGGGAAGGTGATCAAATTTCATGCTTGTTATGTCCTCCTATGTCACCGCTGATTGGACATCATTATGCACCTCATACTCCATGGAATAATGAGGTAAGAAGTACCTTTTGTTGTGTGGATTCTTGGGCTCAATTTCAAAATTGTTTCCGCATGTGGAATATAGGTGCAATGTTGGGAGGATATCTATGTTTGAGGCATCAAGGGCATGTTGGTAAGTCTGATTTTCCATTCCATGATTCCATGAATATGGAAGAGCTAGAGAGAATATGGTGGAAGGGCAGCACCCTTACTCTAAAGTGTGGCACACATACTTATCATCCATTCCGGGTGAAGGGACTTCTTCATAACCA
The DNA here is from genome assembly GCA_018340775.1 of Taxus wallichiana var. yunnanensis. NCBI lineage: Eukaryota > Viridiplantae > Streptophyta > Pinopsida > Cupressales > Taxaceae > Taxus > Taxus wallichiana. The sequence goes on along the minus strand of CM031240.1, from coordinate 31,917,449 downwards.
AGGGGTCACTATGCTTGTAGAGAATGACACCATCATACCTTGCACAAAGAAAATAGTACAGCTGTCAATTCTCTTGGGAGATCATGAGGTATGTGATGAATTTTTTGTGATTGAACTAGCTAATGAGGAAATTGTTCTTGGGGTTCAATGGTTGCAAACATTGGGGGAGTTCACCCTCAAATATCATGATAAAGAACTGAAATTCTGTGACAAAGTTGGAGAAATCAGAATTCATGGCATGAGGAAAGAAGTGAATGCTGAAGTAAATCTTTGGGAATCACATTGTGGGCTGCTCTCATAAATAACAACTGACTGGAAAATTATTATCACTGTTGGATGTCAAAAATCAGTTTGCTAAGGACATCATGGAAGGTGTTTGCAAGAAGGAACAACATAGGAAAACTTTTTTTGGGTAGCAAGTAAGGCACTAGCAATCATAAAATGTAATGTCCCTTTCTAACGCTTAAACCGAAAATAAGGGTTTGGCCACAAACCCTAAGAATCAGATTTGAAAATACACTAACACCCAACTGAAAATAATATGATTTTTATAACAGATCCAACAATATTAGAAACCCTAGCAATGTGAACTGGAAATTACACTTTTAGGGTATCAAAATCAGCTTAGAACATTAATTAATATCCCTCTGGGGCAGCGAATTGTACCAACACTTAGAACAATCAATCACATGCAATATGGACTGAAATTAACATAGAAATATCCTAAATACTCAATAAATCCAACAAGATGAAATTTGGAGCTAATATGTATTTTGTAAATTTATTTCAAGTGCAAATACAACTAAAACTTCAAAAATTCATAACTCCATCAATACTTGGAGTTTCAACACAAACCAATGCTCAAAATGATCTTGAAGAGACCAACTATCCAATGAAAGTGAAATCACAATTTTCCAACCATGGAAACCCTTTCAAAAGTGATCCCGAACTTCCCAGATGGGTCACTCCAAAGATGGAAGGGTGCCAACACCCTAGAAAGTGCCCTAGCTAAAGGATTGCCCTAAGTATGGATAAACACCTTGTTGTTCCAGAAATCTACCAATTAAGTCCACTTGTAATTCATGTATGAAGACACCAATGTCTAAGGGTTTTCGTCCCCAAGTGTTGTGACTATTGAGGGTTTCGTCCCCAATAGGATTTAATGAGGGTTTTCATCCTCAAAGTTGAGCCGCACCAAAGGTCTTCGTCTTCAATGGAGAGTAGGGCACATCGTGCACAAACTTAAGATATATCAATCTTTGAAATAAACATGCATCACCTTTCTTAGGCCATTCGATCCACCTTTATAATACTCTTTTTAGGAACCAAGGATGAATTAGAAGCCCAATGCACTTTTTAATCTTACCTTAAGAAGATTGATCTCATAAGAGTCTTTCAAAATGATTTTTTTAATAATAATTATATGAAGTTATCCCAAAATAAGAATTTGCTTGGTCCAACTTAAAATATTATGAATTATTTTTAATTTAGAAAAGGGACATTGTAATCCTTCCTTCCCAAATTTGTTTTCCCTCATGAAAAATGCAAGCTCTTGGATCCCAAATAAATCTATGTGGATCCTTCTTTGATATACTTGAACATAAAAAAACATATCAAAGAAAACAAGAGTGTTTAACAACACTTTTACAATCTCTTCATTATGTAGTAGGGACATGATAGCTAGTTCATAACCAGATTTGCACCATAAATAAATGCGCTAGGGAAAGGAAACTCTCCTAGTGCAATTCACCACACAAAGGATGCACGACAATACCAAAGGATCCTTATCAAATCAAATTTACTTCAATTCCAAATTGAATGATAGAGAGAGAGCACAATGAAGAACTAGGGCATACATCCCATTTCTCCAAGCATGGAGTGATATCAAATGATCAAATCAACATGAGGTGAAATGACCCCCTCACATCCCTTAAATAGACTTCCCAAAAGGGATCGACCCACTTGGAGGGAAAATACACTTTTAAATTTGGAATTACATGTTGGATAGCCAAGTGGCCCCTTTTACCTTAGTTTCCCTCCTATTACATTAAAACATAATTAAAACATTTAATATGCTAAGACTATGTGCACTTTATTATTTTCTAATTAAATAATAAAGAGTAACTAACCTATGTGCACATTTTTAACTAACTAGAGACTCCCACTTGTAGCGCTAGGCATGCCAAGGGGTACAATGTAGACAACAGACACCTTAGGACCATCTTCAAGCTCCCTACTCGAACCCATGAAGAGAGAAAATGGGTTAAGGGTCTTCAATTCTTCCATTTTAAAAATGTCTTGAGAAGGGGACATTACAGAGGCTTAGCTCATCTGTAGGAGGAGCTCTTTGATCTTGCTCATCCATTGTTCCTTTCCTTGGAGTCTGATTCCTTCTTTGATAAACTAGAGGTGTTTTTCCCGTGTGCATTCAAATATGATCTCTTCATAGGATGGCAAGGAAAACCACTCTGATACCACTGTAATGTCCCCAATGGGATAATTTCTAAACCCAAGAGGAATTCCTGTAAATCTGATTTATAACAAATTGATAGAGAAATATTTGACAAAACTACATATCTAAATTTTATTCTAGAAAATGCGACTTGCCTTAGAGATGGATGACACTCAAAACTGATCTAAACTGGATCAAATAATTACCAAAAATAACCAACATTCATCATAGATACATAAATGCCAAAAATATAAATATTTTGATCCCAAAAGAAGAGTTGTAATTTTATTAAAGTCTGCAGAAAATCAGCTTACAGACATGAATGGAAAAGAAGCTTTTGATGTCCAAATCTCATGTAGACAAGCTGTAAATGATCTCTAAAAATATGATAAGGAATATAGAAACCAGATCTATAACAGTCGTGCCCTAGGAAGCTCAAATTCCTCCCACAAGTGGGTCGCTCCTCTAGAAATCAGCTGGAAATGTATCCAAAAATCAGCCACAACACTTCTTCAAACCCTAGCTGAGATACCACAAATTTGCACTTTAGGGTCTTCAAACACTGCTGGAAATTCAGAATTATCCTTGAAACTCAATGGAAACCCTTGGATAGAGCTTCCTCTCACAAAGGATGAAGAGTTTTCGTTCTTCAACCTTGGCAATAAAGGGTTTTCGTTCTCTAATGCAACCACATCAAAGGGTTTTCGTCCTTCAATGTCAAATTGGAAAGCAATCAACTCTACCAAATTTCAGATATGAAAATATGCCAAAAAAAGTCTCAATAGAGAGTGGCGACCTCCTTTTATAATTTTAATTGGCACATGAGCCCACCAAACAACCCAATCAACTCGCTCCACTTGGTTACTTAATTTAATATTTTTATCCCCTTGATTTATTTCCCTATATGGGTCGCATTTTCTCCTTAGGGGGAAATAAAAATGTGATGCGCCTCTTTCTCGAATAATTTTATTGAAGACCTTTGGCCCATTTTTGTCTACCCGACGGCCAAAGGGTGAGTCAAGGGTGACTTAAGTTTTATTAATTTTATTATATTGTGCAAAATTAAAATATAACATTATAAAATGCACATATAATAAATTAATAGAGCTTAACATTAAAATAGAAATTAGAAAGTGCAAAAGTGAAAAGCAATTATTTTAATTGTATTTATCTAGGGAAAATGCAACTTGCCCCATGAGGTCAAAAATAGAAGTGTGTCAAAGGCCTCATTAAAAAATGCGACTTGGCCTAGGGAGGAGCAATGAAGCTTATTGGATGCTTTAGAGGTCATTTTGGGTCCCTTTTCCTATATAAGGAGAGGTCGACTTGCTTGTAGGTCATTCTAGATTTTTATATGATATTTTCTCTTGCATTTGAGCTCTGAGCTTTTGCAAATAATCCAAGGACGAAAACCCTTAGGATTTTCTCTCTTGTGGACAAAAACCCCAAGAGTGTTGTGAGGGATTTCCACTCAGGAATTCTCATTGGTTTAACCAGATTTTCAGTCATTTCCAGCAGTGTTTCTTTGGAGAATAAAATTGCAGCAGTGTTATCATAATTTCTTCTAGTGGAGCGACTCATTCCTTGGTTGGTTGGCATTGTATTTAAGGTATTTCTGATTTGAATATTATTGCCATATCATCTATTGATTTTTGGGAATCAAAGCAAAGCAATTTCTAAATTTTTTAGAGGGTTTTCGGTGGTATTTTCAGTCAGTTTTATATGCAGATTTCAGATCTGATTTTCAGTCATTAGTAACCTCTAAAAATCTGATTTTTGATATATTTGGGCTTTTAAAATACTACAATCAGTTTGTGATCAAAATATAATTTTTTGGGTGCTAATTGTGTTGGGTTCCCACTCAAACCCTAGTCGCATTTACCAGTAATAAATCAGATTTGCAGCAGTTGTCTTTAGATTTTGTGTTATTGCATTTGGGTTTCATTCTTGTCCATCAAGTTTTGGATCAGATCTAGGTGGGGATCTTTCAAAAATAAAGTGACGTTTTATTTTATTACTTTATCACTAATAAAAAATTAAAGTGCTTATAAAAAATTATTATGCACTTAAAATTAGTTTATTACGAGAAGCTTCCCTTATTTTCTACCCCTTAGTTGTTGGGAAACCAAAAATAGGCGAAGGGTCTTGACCTATTTTTTTGAGAAGGGGATATTACAAATTATTTGGGATCTTGGAGCTTGCATTTTGCTTAAGGGCGTGTCAAGTTGGGGAGGGAGGATTGTTATGTTCCCTTTTTCGAATTAATCTCAATTGAAGGCTTCTTTCTCATTCTTCTTCCCGCGGGCAAGAAGAATATGAACAAGGGAGGTCCTTGGATCGCATTTCAGATTTCTTTCGTTAATATTTATTTTTTATTTTGTATTTTGGCCTCTAAAGCAGGTCGGCTGGGTTGGAGAGCTCTTAAGGTCAAATTTAAAATAAAAGCATGCTTCTAAAGAGGTCGGTCATGGGGAAATTCATCCCTTATGACCTTTGGTGCCACCATAAGGGTATAAAGGAGTCGCATAGGCTCATTTTGGCATCACTTTTGCATATATACTTTATCTACTTGGTTTTAGGGCTGATTGCTCTAATCCAAATCCACTAAGGGGCAAAAATCCATTAGTGTGGCAAGCAAGGAGGACGAAACCCTTCCTTGTTGGAGATTGGAGAATGAAAACTCTCCAAGTTGGTGGTGTTGAAGACATTCTTTGAAGACTATCTTGCTGGTTTGCAGCTAGGGCATCAAGAAGAAGACATATCAAGGGTTTTGGCATTGTTTGGAGCCCCTCTCCTAGGGAGCGACTTGTATAGGAGTGTGATTGGTGTCTTCTAGGGCACAAATTAACATTCCAAGTTGATATTTGGACTTCTCATATTTTATAAGGCTGATATATTGCATATTTGTCATTTGTTGGGGTTTGGAGACCTCACTTTTAGCTCATTTTGTGGACTGCACTTCTGCTGTCATAAAATTAATTGCAGCTGGGTATTATTTCATATTTTGGCACATGTTTTGGATGGTTTGGCTTGGTGTTTGTTCCATTAATTCAAAATAATTTGGAGAAGGATTTGTACACTTGTTTTTAGCTTGTTTGGAGGGTGTTTGATGCCCTAAAGTGCAATTTTTAGTTCGCTGCTAGGGTTTCAGTTAATATTGGAATTGCTGTTATAAAATCCAGATTTCATTCATGTTTGGAATTGTGTGATTTCCTTGTTTGTATGATTCAGCCCTAGAAAGGGACATTACATCAGGGCTCGTGTGTGACAAAGTTGCCGCAATTCCTAGATTGTGGGTTAAGCAAGAAGGGCATCTATGTTTGGGGTGACTTATGGGACTCTGCATCTTACTATTGGAAGGAGTCTACTCTTGCTCAGGTGTATGATCTTCTTATTTCTGACCATCCTTCGATCCTGTTCTAAGAAGTCTTTTTCTTGAACCGAGAGCTTTCATAATAAACATCAAGATGGTTGGTCCAATTTGAAGAGACTTGAGATGGTGTTTTGATCAATCCAATTCTTCAATATGACTCTCATGACATGTATTTTTGCTGAACCAGCGACACCCTCTCTCACCTATTCTGAATGATCATTGTGTCTCCATGCATTCGTAGGATAGATGGATTCGTTAGGCGTCGTAATGTTTGGTCATTTCAGCTATCCTATAAGATGAGAGTGTTTCCATGGTTAGTTATCTATTAGGGATTCCTTCCAAGGTCAGATTGGCCAAGAATGGATTCATTGATGACCTTTGCCCCATTTGTCAGCCTACGGAGACTATGAAGCATATTCTATGGGAGTGTTAGTTTGCTAGGCAGTGATGGAAATTCCTTGAGGAACAATGTTCAATGTTGTTTTAGAACAAGCTTCATTGGTGTCTGCCTTGTTTGGAGATTGTTTCTCTTAGGTTTGTTTTATTCTTCTTGGGCTATGGCATCGCTTAAGGGTCCCGACCTTATTTGTTCTTTGGAAAATCAGATGTAAGAATGTATTTGCTGAAGAGGAAAGCTCCTTGTCTGCCTTTTGCACCATGTGAAGGGATGAGATTTGTCATCAGCTTCTTGCTAAAGGACCGTTGTTGACCAAGGAAGCTCATTCATCGGACCCTAAGTTGTACTCTGATTTGATTTCTGCGCTTGTTGCCATTAGGATGAGATTATGATTGTCATTGTATATATCCATCATTTCTCTGTATGCCTTTCATAAATATTTTTGTATAAGTATGATGTAATATCCCTTGTGGGATATTAATGATTTATTATTAATTACTTGCAAAACAAACAACTTAGAAGATAAACCCTCCTAGGTTTACCTCAACTAACCCTAGTGTCACCTTTCAAATACAACCCAAATAGGATTGGAGTGAAAAGGTGAGGGTTTAGATGGACAATCTAGTCGTATTTATACTCTATCCAATATACTTTGCAGAAGTAAAATAATAAATAATACTACTGAAAATTAACTGAAACTTTGAAAATCCATAACTTCCAAAATACTAACTCTTTTGAATTGAAACCAAGTGTAGTAGAAAGGGAAAATTATGAGCTTCTATTCACAATAAATATCAAATCTTTTCATGCACTAGAAACCCTCTCAAAACAGCCCCCAAAATCCTAAACCCGACATCTTAGGCTTAGGGTAAAATCTGCAATATAATTCTAGCACTTTTTCTTCACTTTAAGAGTCAATAAATGTAGTTCCAGATCTGCAATTAATAAATCTAAAACAACAGATTTATAATTACTTCAAAGTCCCTCCAAACACTCTTAGCACATGCCCACACAAGTCGACTTCATTGAGTAAAAACCAAAAAGCATATAATAAAAGATATTCAACATAAATCACACTCCAAACCCTCAAAGCAAGCTTATATTTTCTCCCAAAATGGCGCCTTATATATATATATACTATGTTCTAGGATACGCCGGTTTTGGGGCCTGGAGCGGGAGCGGGAGGAGCGTCGGGAGCGGGAGCGGGAGCGGAGCGCGCGGGAGCGGCCGAGGAGCGGCTTTGCCACCGTGGAAACGGCCGGGTGCGGCTGCGCCGCACCCGGCCGTTTCCAAAGTGCCGGGCCGCTCCTCAGCGCCTCCCTAAAACACGCGTTTTTAATTTTTTTTTTTATTTTTTCCACTTTTTAAAACTCGCAAATCAATAAAAAATAATAAATTCCTCTAATCTAAAACCTAAAAGCTACATCTAAACAATAAAACAAAAGAACAACACACAAACATAACATAAAGCAAACAAACTCACATCATTGTTGCTCTCAAAATCAGTGCATTGTGCTTGTCTAGGGTTTTGAGGAGTGTGAGGAGCTATTGCTAAGCTTGGAGGAGTGTGAGGAGCTGCAAAGGAGGATTTGTGAAGGATTTGATTTGTGGTTTACTAAGTGAAGGTAAGTTTTGTTTAATTTCTAGCCTTGTTCCTCTATTTTTTTTTTTTTTTAATCTTTCACACATTACATTTTTTGTTCATTTTTATTTTGCTCTTTCCATTTAATTTTTTTAATTTTCATTGTTCAATCACAATGCAATTGCATGCCATTGTTTTCTTTGTTTAATTTGTTTTTTAAACCTTGTAGGTATTTCTACAATGGCAACAAGTTCTACTTCTTCTGGGCAATCTTTGGCCAAAGACTTTGACCCAAATTCACCGTTATGGAGGCACGTAACAATAGTTCAACAACTTGTAGGTGGTGGTTGTTTTGAATGGAAATGCAATGAGTGTGATGGAATATTCAAAGGCTCTTACAGTAGGGTGAAAAGCCATTTGTGTGCCATAACGGGTAATGGTATAAGAGTATGTAGGGGGAGGAATAATGCTGGGGTGCCAAGAGAAAATGTTTTGGCATTTATCAAAGAGCAGGAGGATGCAGAGGCTAGAGTGGCTCTGAGAGCGGGTCATCCATTGGCCAAAAGAGGAGGTTCATCTCGTTCAGCAAGGCCTCCAGTTGCTCCATCACCTAGTGGATCCCCAATTGTGGCCATGCCACATCCATTTGTGGCTCCTATTTCCACAAATGAGGATGTTTCCCTTGCACGAAAGAAAAGTAAGACAAAGGGGCCATTGGAAAAGGCCTTTCAGAATGAGTACAGGGAGATTGCAGATGAATGCATTGCAAGGTGTGTATATGCTAATGGTCTTTCTTTTAATGTTGTGAGATCACCTTATTGGCATGAGATGGTGAAAGCCATCAATGAGGCACCAAAAGGGTATAAAGCACCAGGATTTGAGAAGATCCGCACCACCCTTTTGGAAAGACAAAAAAAATATGTGGAAACCTCCTTGCAACCAATTAGGGACTCATGGACCAAAACTGGTGTGTCCATTGTTTCTGATGGATGGAAAGATGCAAGAAACCGCCCTTTAATCAATGTGATTGCAGTATGCCCTAAGGGGGCAATGTTTTTGAAAGCGGTTGATTGTGAGGGGCAAGTGAAGGATGCCCAATTCATAGCCAACATTCTCTTTGAGTCCATTGAGGCAGTGGGGCCTGAAAATGTTGTCCAAGTGATAACGGACAATGCCAAAAATCGCAAAGTCAGCAGGATGTTAGTCGAGGCACCTGTATGGGCATATTTTTTGACACCTTGTGTCATGTGCATTCATTGAATTTAATGCTAAAGAAAATGGCAAACAAAATAGAGTGGATCCGCAAGTGTATGCGTGTTTCAAGAAATCCAAATGTTTGTCACCAACCACCACATGTCACAGGCATTTTTAGATCATTCTCGCACTTGAGCTACCAAGGTAAGGACAAGCTTTATTTCTTTCTTTTTAATTTAATATTTAATATAAGTTTTTAATATTCTTTTAGCTTTCAATTTCATAATTTAAATTTTATTTTTAATTTTTGTTCCTCGTTCTTATTAGGTCACGAGACTCGGTTTCAGATCACACACAATCGTCTTCGAGACGACTAGTGAAGGTGCGAGAGGCACTCATGAGGATGGTAACATCCAATCTTTGGTCCTAGTATGGAGGCAATCAAACACCAAGGGGCTCAAAAAGTGAAGAACTTGATCTTAGAGGACTCTTGGTGGGATAGAGTGGGTTATCTCGTTGAGATTTACTGAGCCCATTATGAGCATGATCCGGTTTATCGACACGGATCAACCATGTTCAGAGAGATATATGACGGCATCGACTCAATGATCGAGAAGATAAAAGCCGCATAAATGCAAAAGAACAAGATCCCGAGGAAATATTTTTCAAACAAGTGAAGTCAATCCTCATTGAGCGGTGGAACAAAATGACCACCCCATTACATCTACTAGCTTTTGCATTGACTCCTAGATTTTATAAAGACAGAGATCCTTTCCTTGCCAGGGAGGGTAGCACCATACAGGGATGCGGAAGTCAGTGAGGGATATATGGTGGCATTAGCTAGGCTCTTCCCTGATCCTGAGGCCCAAGACCAGGTTATGGTAGAGTTTGGCAATTTCATAGCAGAAACGGGTCATAGCCTTCTCGCTCTTCGGAGCAAATACAAGATGGATGCACATATGTGGTGGTACCTCCATGGTACTTCATCGGCTTACTTGCAACCTCTTGCAATCAAGGTCTTGGCACAGGTAAGTTTTTAATTTTTTTATTCTCTTTTCTTTTAGTTTTTTAAAATTTAAGTTTGAGTGTTTAAATCTGAAGTTGAACTTTGCATTGACTTTGAAGTTTGGGTTGCCTTAATAGGTCAGTAAGTTCATCTTCTTCTCGAGCGCAACCGAGTACGTATAATTTCATCCACTCACGTAAGTTAAATGCATCGGGGGCTAAAAGGGCTGAAGATTTGGTATACATACATTCCAACTTGCGCCTTTTATCCCACAAGCAGCCAGAGTACAAGGAAGGGTCAACAAAACATTGGGACATTGATCCAGAGATAGTTGACTTGGATGCTTCCATTTCCCACCATGGAGCATATGATGATGAGACGGGTTCTGTGGCACCACGAGACCTACATGCACAAGGGGGTGCAACTGGCAGTGGCCCTAGTGCGAGTGGTTCGAGCCCATGTGGTTCTAATGAACCACATAATGATGATGATGTAGCTGGTTTTGATCCTCTTGATGAAGAGGAATATGATGAATATTGACAATGAAAGATAGTTTGAGCTTTGAATATTGATCTATGATTGAATTTAATATATCATGAGATTCATGACATTCACATTGTGTTTGATTTAAGTATTTTAAATTTTAATTTAACTTTTAAACTTTTAAGTTTCTAAGTTTTATCGGTATCCTAGCTTGTTTGTTGTGGTTATTCACTTATTTAGCTTATAACTTGTCTTTCATATGCATAATATGTGGTTAATAATTAAATTCCTATTTAGAAGGCTGAAATTTATATATTTTTTAATTTTTATATAGTTTTTGTACTGCCGTATCCTACGCCGTATCCGGGGTCAAAAAAATTTGCTGCTTTCACAGATCGGATACCCCGCTCCCGCCTCCCGTATCCAAAACGTTTGGTAACTTAGTATTATATATATATATATATTTAAATGAGTGCAAAAGCACTTGTATTACTTCAAACTTATATGGGAGCACACTTGTGCTACAAATGGTGGTGTTAATAAACACCTTATCATAAGTGGGCATACATCCTTTCTTCAAGCATGAAGATAAGTCTTATAAACCGTCAACATGCCAAAAAAGGAGTAACATCTTTTTTTTATAGTTTTTGTTTGCACATCCTCCAAAGTTCTCCATTTTTGTGCCATCATCTAGGAGGGAATCTTATTTAAAAATGTGCTTATACTGGTTGTTTCAAAGCCACCATCCAGAGGAAAATATTAAATGTATAGGGATTTTAAAAACATGCCCATAGAGTCTACCCATGCTTAGGAATAATCACTTTGTCTTAAATATTAATTATTAAATGCTTCCATGAAAATGTGACTTGCCTACACTTGATTTACCTTTTACTTCGTATCAATATGCATTTATTATCTCAAGGTGAAGTGTCGAACTTCTCCTTTTATCTTTGATTTGCATGTAAAAATATATCTTATTTTTAATTTTACATGTGAAATCGATTTTCTCTTCATTTTAATTTTTAATTAAAAGGGAGACATTACATCCTCCTCCCAAAATTGCTTGTCCTCAAGCAATATGCAAGTTATCAATCCGCTGAGCCAATGTATTTTGACCATTAAACTTCCACAAACGAGCTCCCTAAGCCTATCAAATGAGAGTTACATTTTGAAAGAACAACACTGATGGGTGAATGATTGTAATTCTTCCTTGAATTCTCAAGGCTTCCTTAAAGAAAACCCACTTTGCTGTAATACCTAATATTGACAAAAAATCTGAAAAAAGTTATCACGAATTTGGCAAGAATTAGCAATTTCTTTTGGCCCATGCATCAATAATGTTCCACAATGTGTAAGAGGGGAGCTCTTCATTCATGAATACGAAAGCACCTATTTTGGGAATATAACGTGGCTGTAATAATTGAGAACACCAACCTTAGTGGCTTTGAAATAAACATAGGAGCAGCGTTGAAACAAACCTTTTGTAATATCCCCTTCTAGAATAAGTTAGGAATTAATACAAATCTGATCACACACAACTGAAAATAATTAATTTTCAAACCCTAACTGCTGCAAACTTCAAAAATTCATATCTTTGGCTAGGGAAGTCCAAATGAGCTGAAATTTTGGATAATGGACCATAAAAATATGAGGAACAATATGCAAAAATCAGATTTTGCACAGCCAACCCGAAACCCTAATTTTGACCTAAAAAGTAGGTCGCCCAACACTTTTAGGGCACAAAAACTACTCCAAAAATTATGAAATCACCCTCTCCTTATTCCTCCTAATTTCTACAATCACATTCAATATTAAATCAACCCCAAAACTGCAGATCTGAAATAAATACTAATTTATAACAACCGGGAAGCATGCAAACAACTGAAATCTTCTAAAATTGATAACTCCTTCAATATTCCATGTTTTCTCTTCAAATAAAATGCAAATAGTTCTATAAATTAAGATCTTTCCGCAGAAATACAGATCTGAATTGTATGATAACCGAAATCCCTCCAAAACAGCCCCCAAAGTCCCCAAACCAGTCGCTAGGGTTTGAGTAAATGGCATAAATGATTTCCGGCACTCAATAGCCCTTCAATACACTTAAAACAACTGCCCAAACTCAGCAAAAATAAGCCAACACAGATCAGATTTTGAATAAAGCTTGTTCACCCTTAAAACATGCTAAAAGATGCCCTATTCAAGTCGCCATAGTTAGAATAAAACCAGCAATAACCAACAAATCTAAAACACCATAAAACCCTTCATCATATTCAATAACATGCAGATTTTACTCTCAATTAAAGGCGCCAAAGCTAGAAAGAGAATCACCAACAAGTAGATTTGCAAATCTAATGAAAATACTTCAATTGAATATCAAAACCAGCTCACTAACTTCCCACGAGAGAGAGAGAGAGAGAGAGAAAGCATCAATGGGCATACATCCCAACTCCAAGCATGGAGCATAAAATAAATATCATCATAACATAAGTCTAACAATGATCCTAACACTCCTTTTATAAGCAAGGAGGCACAAAATTCGAAATCCCTAGGAGAGGAAATTATTAAATAAAAGCAATTTATTTTCCCTAGGTGTGGTGTCCCTTTTTAAAAGGGTGATTTTAATATTTAAAAGCCACCTAAATATTATTTAATTAATTCCCCTTTTTAATTTGCATTTTGGGAATTTAATTAAATAATTACTTGCTCCATAAATATTAAATAATTAAATAAATATTGCTTTATAATGTCAAATGATAAAAATCACTCTCCAGGCAATATTATAAAATTATTTAATATAATTTTCCCCTCAACATCCCTAAAGCCCACGGGAATGATAGGCTAAGGGTCTTCAAAAATGGGGACATTACAGTCCTCCCTTCCCAAGATTGCTTTTCCCTCAAGCAATAGCAAGCTCATGTGTCCGTGTCCAAAAGTGTGGTACTCCAAAAGCCATGCTCCCATGCCACTCAAGTGAAGTAGCATTTGCAATATCTTGGACTGCTTCATTCTCCTAAAAGTTAGGAGTGTAGTCTGTTGTAATTTCTTCTTCAAACCTGCGCATGAAGCAAACAAATTAGAAAAATAAGTGTTGAAGAACACTTTTCCAATGTGTCTCCATGGCATGTACAACTCCTTTGTGTATGGGCTGCCCCCAAACTCTGTTATGTGGCCCCAAGTGCTGTTGTAATCTCCAAAAATCAGAATTGGAGTGGCTGGTTTCCACCCCCAAATATTCACCCATGAGCCAAAATCAAGCACCAACAACCATATCATCAAATGCATGGCAAAAATTTGAATTATAGATGTGATAGGGAGGTTGGTCATAGTGATGTCAATCATAAAAATGATGGGGCAGCAACTAGCATGTTTCAAAATATTTTCCCCAACATGAAAGAACATCAATCTAGTGAATACAAGTGGCTCCCATATAACTGAAATTTCATCCTCAACCATAATCAACTGAAAATTATCCACATGTATAGCTGAAAATGAAATGCTTTGAGAAGAATTCATACCATGTTCCTTCACCTTTTCCAAACTTTCCATTGAAGCCCAAATGTAAGCAACAACAACCAAACATTCCCAACACATAGCTTTTGGAAGCACATCAATCAAACATTCAAATGGAAGACATAACTGTAGCTCAAAATCTGAAAATGAACTTTTTACCATGCCAAGTGTAGTCCATGTGATCCACCCTTCTTTCAAGTCTTCTAAAGAGATAGGAGTTAGCATCATTTGACAAAAGAAATGAAATGATTTCCTTGTATCCACACCGAACTTGCAAAACTCAAATCCTTTTATTCTCATTCCACATGGAGCAATATGTGCAAGAAGATACCCCAAATTTCCCCTTTTTCTATGCTCATAAGAAGAGGAGAAAACTGAAATATAGTGCATGCATGTATGAATATTATCATAGATAGACCAAGGAACTTTGTACCTTTCTTTGTGAAAATGACTTTCCCTTATGAAAGAAAGAGAAACATAGGAATCAATCATGCTTTTGTGTCCTCTAATGATGATTTCTTCATACGGACCAACAAGCTTACTATTATGGCTTCCTTCATTGGGAAGAGTGATAGTCACTCTTTCTTTTCTTCCATCATGCACCCAATTGTTAGGAGCAAAAGTACCAACAAGAATGTGACCATTATACCCCATGTGACACACCATATCCATCTCCCTATCATGCTCAAAATCATACCCATCAAAACTCAATATGGAAGGAGAAATAAAATATAGAATATCATACCTTGGGTTGCTCCCAACATCTACAAAACTCAGAATTTCTGAGTTTGGGACAGCACTCTTTCCTTTACCATTTTCTTCATCCAAAGCCCCTTTTTCTTCCTCACAAGCCTTCATACTTGGTGGGTGATGACTTGGGACATTCATAAGACCCGTGCTTAGGTGAAAAACCTCATTCATTTGCCCATTGGGGCCTGCTGTTTGGAAAATTACAGCGAACTGAAAATTACCATAAGCATCCCATGGTGTTCTTCCTTCATAAGCATACCTCTTCACAAGCCCATCTTCTAAATCTGATTTCTTTTTGCACCCATTCAATTCCATGCAATCATTAGATGCCAAAAATGTATCATCAAAAACAAAAGAGCTCATACCTTCATATAGTTTGTCATATTGATGCCAAGTATGGTCTAGCAAAGAATAATTATGGGACATCTTATCAATGTTTCCTTGGAGATTCACCCATGGAGAAACATACCCATCATGTATGCAAGTAAAGTTCTCAAGGAATGATGACATAACTGGAAATACATGGACTACTCTTATCCAATCAAAGGCTGCCCTTGTTGGATCATATTTGTAGCAAGGTAAACCATAGGGTACTAAATTATGCACATGCTTATTCTTCCCTACACGCTGCCCAAGAAGATGCCAGTGTACCCTTCCCTTATCATCAATTTTCAAATGTATATCATAAAGATGACAAAGATGAAATGGAGAAGTATGCAACCCTTCATACCTTGGAATGATGTCATGTGTTTTTCCTCCATACATGCTGCCCATAAACTCTTCATAACTCAGAATTTCAGCCCCTTTCTTTTTGCAATTTCCATCCAACAAAGCACCATTTTCCTTGACCTTTTTGTTAGCATCATATTCATAGGTGACAAGGTATGGAGAAGACAAAATATGATGAGGATATAATAAATCAAAATGCTTACCCTTAGGGGCTACATTAGCAAGCTTTTTAAACTGAAAATCATCATCCTTCTTTGGTGCTTCATTCCCCAAACTTGACTTTACCATGTGCAGATCTGAATTATCTTTTTGCTCCTCTTTCATGATTCCCTTTTCTGTCACTTCACTAGGCATGCAAATATTAGAAGACAAGGAAATACTTTCAACCAATGAGGAACTTTTACCTTGCTCTTCATCTAATGGATCTTCTTCCTTCACAAATAGGGGACCTCAACTTCTCTAGGGCCTCACATTGATCTACTATACTTTGAGCAAGTGTTTCTGCTATGGGTGACACTTCTTGCTTCTCCTTTCTCACGTAGGCAAATAAAATTGTTAGAAGTGGCATCAAAATATCATCCTCCTCATTCAGAATTGAAGACATAATAATTTGCATTGAAGAAACCACAATCTCTGCATGATCCCTATGAATAGAAGTAAAGAAATTGTCAAACATTTGAAAAATGAGTTCATCACATTCCAAGTCTATCATTAGGACCCAAGATCTAATGTCTGCCATATTTTTCAGAATAGTGACCCTCTTAGCAAAAAGAACATCTTGTGGTGTCACCAAGACCCTCAAAACTGTCTACCATGATCTGAAATATTTCCTTCATGATGTGATCATTATAGGGTGGTTCCGGAGCCTTAATCCTCATAATTTCACTTATACAAGTGATAACTACAAGCCTTACATCTGGATCTGTATGTCCCAAAAATCTAACCAATTGTGCCCCCAAAGGATCTAGAACTGAAATCATCAAGCCACAATCTGATTGCTTAACCAAACACAAACAACTTACCACATTTTCCAAAGTGTAGATCAATATGCTCTTCTCAAGTGAGGGACCCTTGAGCATTTTTCCAAGCTTATAGAGCTTGGTCCTCAAACCTCCGACACTAGCAAGCTCCATGATTCACTCTGCAAACAAACCCACAAGGAGCAAAGGAAAGTTGCTCTGATACCACTGTAATATCCCCTTCTAGAATAAGTTAGGAATTAATACAAATCTGATCACACAGATGAAAATAATTAATTTTCAAACCCTAACTGCTGCAAACTTCAAAAATTCATATATTTGGCTAAAGTCCAAATGAGCTGAAAATAGATAATGGACCATAAAAATATGAGGAACAATATGCAAAAATCAGATTTTGCACAGCCAACCCAAAACCCTAATTTTGACCTAAAAATTAGATCACCCAACACTTTTAGGGCACAAAAACTACTCCAAAAATTATGAAATCACCCTCTCCTTATTCCTCCTAATTTCTACAATCACATTCAATATTAAATCAACCCCAAAATTCAGATCCAAAATAAATACTAATTTATAACAACCCCTCAAAGCATAGCAAAATCAATCAAATCTTCTAAAATTGATAACTCCTTCAATATTCCATGTTTTCTCTTCAAATAAAATGCGAATAGTTCTATAAATTAAGATCTTTCCGTAAAAATACAGATCTGAATTGTATGATAACCAAAATCCCTCCAAAACAGCCCCCAAAGTCCCCAAACCAGTCGCTAGGGTTTGAGTAAATGGCATAAATGATTTCCAGCACTCAATAGCCCTTCAATACACTTAAAACAGCTGCCCAAACTCAGCAAAAATAAGCCAACACAGATCAGATTTTGAATAAAGCTTGTTCACCCTTAAAACATGCTAAAAGATGCCCTATTCAAGTCGCCATAGTTAGAATAAAACCAACAATAACCAGCAGATCTAAAACACCATAAAACCCTTCATCATATTCAATAACATGCAGATTTTACTCTCAATTAAAGGCGCCAAAGCTAGAAAGAGAATCACCAACAAGTAGATTTGCAAATCTAATGAAAATACTTCAATTGAATATCAAAACCAGCTCACTAACTTCCCACGCAAGAGAAGAGAAAGCATCAATGGGCATACATCCCAACTCCAAGCATGGAGCATAAAATAAATATCATCATAACATAATTCTAACAATGATCCTAGCACTCCTTTTATAAGCAAGGAGGCACAAACTTCGAAATCCCTAGGAGAGGGAAATTATTAAATAAAAGCAGTTTATTTTCCCTAGGTGTGGCGTCCCCTTTTTTTCAGGGTGATTTTAATATTTAAAATTACATGTAAATATTATTTAATTAATTCCCTTTTAATTTGCATTTTGGGAATTTAATTAAATAATTACTTGTCCATAAATATTAAATAATTAAATAAATATTGCTTTATAATGTCAAATGATAAAAATCACTCTCCGTGCAATATTATAAAATTATTTCTTGAACATTCCTAAAGCCCATGGGGATGATAGGCTAAGGGTCTTCAAAAATGGGGACATTACAAAAAAAACCCACTTTGCTGTAATACCAAATATTGACAAGAAATCTGAAAAGTTATCACGAATTTGGCAAGAACAAACAATTTCCAGCTTGGCCCATGCATCAATAATGTTCCACAAAGTGTAAGAGAGCTCTTCAATCATGAACATGAAAGCAATTGGGAAATATACGTGGCTGTAATAATTGAGAACACCAACCTTAAGGGCTTTAAATAAACATAGGGCAGCGTTGAAATAAACTTTTTCAATCTTAGAAAAGAATAGAACATCCTCTCATGTTTCCTTACTTGATTTTTAAGCTCTTGGGCATGAATCCTCAAGGTATGAACCACATGAACATGTATTTTCTGAATTAACCAATTATGCAAAGAAGGTATCCCAAAAAGTATGAGAATATATGCCAAATTTTTTCTTATTTTACCACAAAAATCAGTCATCATGTTTATTCGAAATTTTATCATGTAGTGGTACCATATGCTAGATATACTCAAATAACTACCTTGAGATGAGAGAACTTTCCTTTTTCCAAGAGTGAAAGCTTGGAACACCCAAGAGAGTATTACAGGCTGCATACTTACAGGTTCCATGGGTTGTCCTTATGCTTATGGTAGCAATCATGTTGCATGGAGAACTGAAATCAATGTTGCAATAATTTATAACCATAAGCTCATAGTCCCCAAAATAAATGCCATGTGTAATGTTTGGAATGTTAGCAATCACACCCAACTCCAAATTGATTGAATGCAAGTTACACAACTGCATTTCAACATATTTCAAAGTTGTTTTCTTTCTTATGATAGCAAACATGACGAAGCAAGAAATGAAATGTGTAATAGAAGCCCAAAGTGAATTTATAACAGCGATCACATAATTCCAAAATTTCATTCTTACATTGCTTCTAACTGTACCCTCCTTGTTATGGAGTGCAAGATAGTGTCCAAGCTCAACCATGAATTGTAGAATGTCTCCTCTAACTTCACATGCAAGCCATAAAATCTGAAAATGCTCATCAAAGAAAATATGCATGTCACTTGAACCATAATCCATGTGTGGTAGGAAATTGTTACCTCCTTATGCATCATGCCAAAAGGAAATCATACTTCCATGTAACTTAAAAATCTTCCCCACAAGAGTTAGTCCAAGTAATGTTGTCCAAACTAGTTTGAATAAAGATGAAATTGAGTAGCTTACTCTTAGGGGCTGCCATACCAAATCCTTTAATCTGAAAGTCATCATTAGCATTTAGGAAAATACCTTTCCTTTCTTCTTGTCCCTCACACGTCCTTTCATCCTTGCATTCATTATCAACCCAAGCAACATTAGTAACAATTAAATGATGGTCATTGGTTACCTCTTGGTTGTCTTTATTTTGCTCGTCCATACAAAATTGCAAATCAGATTTCTCTTCCTTTTTGAACTCATCTCCCATGATCATTTTATCATTATGCATGCAATTATACAAAGGTAAAGAAACCTCTTCAATCAATAATGACCCTTTACCTTGCTTGTTTGCATCTTCTTCCTTCTCTTCCCTTTGCACTAAATCTGATTTTTCTGTGCAAGCACCAAGTTTCATGCAAACATTAGATACCAAATTTTTATCATTAAACACCAAGGAACTCATACCTTGAAGAGTTGATTCCATATCCTTTTCTGAAAGCTTGGCAGCCATATATGTCTTCAACTTGATTGGGCATTGATTCATGACATCTTTGGCCAATGTGTGAGCAATACATGGGGCCTCTTGACTCATCTCTTCCTCAAGCATAGATAGCAAATGTTGAGGAGGTTCCTCATACTCATTCAAAACCAAAGACATGATAGTTTGCATTGCATGCAACACATTTTCTGAATGTCTATCATCTATAACAAGGAATACTTCGAACATATGAAATATGAGATCATCACAATCAAGATCCAACATCAATACGCAAGATCTTACCTCTGCCATAGTCTCCAAAATTTTTACCCTCTTACCGAAATAAGGGCTTGCGATATTCCCAAGGCCTTGGAAGCTTCCGACCATGTGTTCAAAAATGTCTCTCATGATGGTATCACTGTAAGGCAGATTAGGGACAGTGATCCTTGTGACTTCAGCAATGCAAGTGATGACCATAATTCTTACTCTCACATCTTCATGCTCCAATAACCTAGGCTCAATCAATCAAACATCAATGAGTGAATCATGTACTTATTTGATTGTTTGATCATGGCCAAACAATTTGTTGTTTCCTCCAAGTCTTTAAGCAAGTCATCAACTGAATGATGTGGATGCCTAAGCTTTTTTCCAACTCTGATAATCCTTTCCTTCAATTCACCCTCACTCATCAACTCCATGATCTGTAAAACAATACCTGCTAGAAAAGAAGAAAGTTGCTTCGATTCTCTTCACACAAATTGCAATAAGTCTGAAATATTTTTCCCAATCTAAATATGCCAAAACAGAATTTTTCTAAATCTAAAAATAGGAGACTTACTATAAATAGTAAGTTCGTCACTTTTCCTAGCTGAATTTAGAAAAATTGCATAACTTGCTCAAAACACCTCGGAATTGCATGAAACTTTGGGGAATGATAGATAATATTATGGAGCAACTTTTCCAAAAGGAATTTTCTAAAAATAATTGAAATCTGATTTTTAGAACCCAAAATACTGCAGAAAAATATAGCAACTTCAAAAATCCGT
Source organism: Taxus wallichiana var. yunnanensis (assembly GCA_018340775.1). Taxonomy (NCBI): domain Eukaryota; kingdom Viridiplantae; phylum Streptophyta; class Pinopsida; order Cupressales; family Taxaceae; genus Taxus; species Taxus wallichiana. Next base: position 31,896,738 of record CM031240.1, on the reverse strand, counting down.
ATCTTTGGCAAGGGAAGTCCAAAAGAGCTGAAATTTTGGATCTTGGGCCACAAAAATATGAGGAACAATATCACAAAACCGAATTTTGCATAGCCAACACCAAACCCTAATTTTTGCCCTAAAAATAGGTCTTGCCCAAAGACATTTTTAGGGCACCAATTCAACTCCAAAATTTATGAAATTAATTTCTCCTTATTCCCCCTTGTTTTTGCCACAAAAACCCCACAAGAGTAGAAGAAAGAAGCTCTGATACCACTGTAATATCCCCTTGTGGGATATTAATGATTTATTATTAATTACTTGCAAAACAAACAACTTAGAAGATAAACCCTCCTAGGTTTACCTCAACTAACCCTAGTGTCAGCTTCAATACAACCCAAATAGGGTTGGAGTGAGCCAAGGTGAGGGTTTAGATGGGCAATCCAGTCGGTATTTATACTCCTCTATCCAATATATTTTGCAGAAGTAAAATAATAAATAATACTGCTGAAAATTAACTGAAACTTTGAAAATCCATAACTTCCAAAATACTAACTCTTTTGAATTGAAACCAAGTGCAGTAGAAAGGGAAAATTATGAGCTTCTATTCACAATAAATATCAGATCTTTTCATGCACTAGAAACCCCTCAAAACAGCCCCCAAAATCCTAAACCCAGTCGCTAGGGTTAGGGTAAAATCTGCAACATAATTCCAGCACTTTTTTCTTCACTTTAAGAGTCAATAAATGTAGTTCCAGATCTGCAATTAATAAATCTAAAACAACAGATTTATAATTACTTCAAAATCCCTTCCAAACACTCTTAGCACATGCCCACACAAGTCGACTTCATTGAGTAAAAACCAACAGCATATAATAAAAGATATTCAACATAAATCACACTCCAAACCCTCAAAGCAAGCTTATATCTTCTCCCAAAAATGGCACCTTATATATATATAGAGAAATGATTGCAAAACTTATTACTTCAAGCTTATATGGGCACACACACTTCACAAATGGTGGTGTTAATAAACACCTTTTGTTTTGATCATAAGTGGGCATACATCCCTTCTTCAAGCATGAAGATAAGTTTTATAAACCGTCAACATGCCAAAAAAGGAGTAACCACATCTTCTTTTATAGCTTTTGCTTGCACATCCTCCAAAGTTCTTCTCCATCTTTGGCGCCATCATCTAGGAGGGAATCTTATTTAAAAATGTGCCTGAAAGTCACCAACAACAAATATTAAATGCATAGGGATTTTAAAAAGATGCCCATATGAGTCGACCCATGCTTAGGAATAATCACTTTGTCTTAAATATTAATTATTAAATGCTTCAGAAAATGCGACTTGCCTAGTCACTTGATTTACCTTTTAAAAATGCATTTATTATCTCAAGGTGAAGTCGAACTTCCCCTTTTATCTTTGATTTGCACATAAAAATATATCTTATTTTTAATTTTACATGTGCAAATCGATTTTCTCTTTCTTTTAATTTTTAATTAAAAGGGGGACATTACATATGATGTATTCTTCAAAATAAAATAAAAAGTAGAAAGGATATTAACCATAACTTAGTAGAGGAATTCCATATAAATTTTTAAAAGTTTGAAATTTGCGGCTTTTTGAGTTTGTTCATTTAATTCTTCAAATTATGCACTTTCTTGATTGGGTATGTATGATGAACATGTATTGCATGTATTACATAGATCATGATTGAAAATTGATGCAAATATGTATTCAAGTCTGCTTATCTAATATGATTTATTTCACGTGCCACTCAAGCTTTTTTTTTTTTTTACTGTGCTAAATTGTTTGAATTTCTTATATAAACATTCCTCTACAAATAAATAGAAAGGAAATCCTATTTTGTTTCATAATTTTGAGACGGTGATTGTTTACATATATTTTACACAATGCAATATCTATTTCCAAGGATGCACTACCTCAATTTTTTTATTTTTTAAATGGGTTATCTACATATGATTATTTACTAATGCTTTTGATCCTTTGATTGGAACCAGAAATTTGTTTCTAAATGGAGCGAGACATCTTAAGATAGGAGACTTTTGGTGGCAAAGATTAAAAAAGCATCTCTTACCACAGATGAGAAAGATGAAAGAATAGCAAATTGTAAGAGCATCTAAGTTGGCATGTAATTTCTTATAATGATATTTATATTGTAAAGAATTCTAAAGCCTTAAGGCAGTGTGTTGTGTGGGGATTAACCCCATAACAACCAAGTGATAATAATGAGAAAAAGTGCATATTTTCTCATGAAACACACAGAAATATACAAGGAACAAGAGTGCCACAACACTCACAAAACATGAAAAATATGATTTTTTTCCTCAGTAAAAGATACTTAACTTCAAGAAGCGCTTAAAAATGGATGTCATTATTCATCAGACATGGCCATTATTCACTTGTCAGGCTCACAAGGCTATATTCAAATGTAATTAGTTGGGTTTCCCTTTTTATTAGTAACAGTTTAATGGAGTATTATTAAAGACTTGAAGTATATGTCACGATCTAGTATTAGTTTATGTTTGTTAACCCAAAATTCTCAAAGCCTATTTTGAGTCTATATAAAACTTTGGGTCAATATTGAGTGCCTTTCCTTTAGTCCTAATCGTTATTGTCACACTTGCTCAAGTCTTGTGTTGTCAAATGCTGGATGCTGCATACCACCTCAAATTGAAAACCGACAACAGAAGTTTGCAGTTGAATTCTTTGGGTTGAAATTCAGAAACAGCGATTTGGGATGTCTTTACCAAGTCAAAATCTGGTAGTGGTGGCCAAACGATGCATCCATATGAAAATTTCTCGGGCAATATTGCAGAGGTATCCTTGCATCAAAATTGAGGAGACATGTAATAAGGAAAGTGGCACTGTTTCAAACGGTATCCAATTATTTCACTAGTGGCATGGAATGAATTATTTCGGGATCACCTACTGTACCAGTTGCAGCAAGAGATTTTCCATACATTTTGAAATGGAGGAATTTTGAATATCATTTCTAAGGATTTTTTGTCGTCTCATTAAAATGCAAACAAAAGGCCCTCGGCACCATCTCCATAAAAGCTTTTACCGCAAATATATACAAAATTATACTGGCCATGACACTCAAAAAATAAATTTGATCAAGAAAGAAGAAGGATTATATACAAGTTTCTAAGTAGAGGTTTCATATGCGAGTCTTCACATGCACTTGTAGTGTGTCTTGCAAGTCGGTCTCCATATTTCGTCCAAAGAAGCCACTTCAATCAGGAAGAGTGATATATTTGAGACACCACCATGGAGACTATCCCACTGATTGCGATGATTGGCATAAATGAAGGCATTTCCAAGATACACTTTGTGGAAATGCTAAAAATTTACATTTGCTACACACTTTATTGGGTCCTATGAATCAATTTGGTGTAAAGGACGTTAAGGATCTTTATCATTACCATCATCAATTAATGGTTGGATTCATTTTCCAAGTTCAAAGGAAGGATAATTATAACCATGAGGCTATTGAAGAGTGATTCATGCATACAACTCATGGTTTTGAAGTGGTAGGAGTTTACATTCAAGGATTATTTTTTTTGTCTTAAGCGTAACAAAACAAAAGTTTATGTATAAGAAAAACTAAAATAATAGTGCTTCGTATTTTCATGAAAACTTGGAGGCATCTTGAGTGTGATTTTTACTTCACTACCCTACCTCAGCCTCTCATTCCCATTACGGAAAATACAAGTTGAGGGGAATTTAGAATATCTTGCGAACATATAAGTGGACCATGACCCTACCTTCATCATAACTGAGTAATCTTCACAAATAAAAGGTCATAGATTGTTGCTATTTTGGGGGAATTGGGTGAAGTGGCAATTAATGTTTGGTTGCGTGTCACTTGATTGTTGGTTCTTGTCTAGCACTTTCATGCAAACAGGTAAACAGTTATCCTTGTATCAAAGAACTACAAGATTTATCACAAAGAAGATTTCTAAAAAGAAAGAAACCAATTTGAATGAAGACCATGTATTCAGAAGCAACACCTTTTATGGAGATTATTCTTGAGATTATAGAACTGTTACAAAAACTCAGCTATTTAACTGTTTTTTATTGGTTTCAAAATTGCGAAAGAAATTTTGATGGTGCCTACAAATTATGGAACCTTGTCAAGTATTAAAATATCATTGGAGGCGTCTCAGCAGTAGATGAATCTTTTTCACTCTTCCCAACACCCATTCAAGATATAATGCCCGTAGATTGAAAAATTTAGCCCAATGTGTGTAGTTGCAATGATAAAACAATTTATAGTCAAAATTTGTGTAGAGAGGGAAAAGATGCTGCAGAAAATCAGAGTGTGAAAGTTACATTTGCAGGAAAGTATAATATTGATAGAAGAATCTCATGCTCACATCTGCAAGATTACATCCCATGTGATGGCTGCCTTTCTTTATCAGAACTCCATCTCTCCGGCTACATACATGAAAAAGGGCATGCCATATTGTAACTAAGTTGTCATTTTGAAACCAATTACCTCCAAGATTGTTGCAGAAAAATTGCCTGAAACAATATTGCTAATGTCATATCTGATTGTTGAAAGAGAAAGGTATTATGAGGAGGCGTTTGAGTGTTGGATTTAAAAAAAGATCATCTCTAAGGTTGACTGAGCAAAAAAATAGTTTCAAAAAGCATCCATACTATCATCTAATGTCAAGAAGCTGAATCAAAAAGCAATCTAAAAAAGCTATGGATGGAGATAAATTGATATTTGCAAATTGGTGCTATTGCTCTTGGCAAGAATTAAAAACTTTGTTGCTCTCAAGGACTGCAATTATTGTTCAATATGTGCTTCAGATCCATAAACCCAATCCTCACCACACTATAGGCATGCTTCCACCGTCTAAAATAAGAACACGCTTCTACTGTGAAAGCATGAGCGTTCAAGTTGAATGAGTTCCTGCGTACAGAAAGAATTAAAAATATAGTCTACTGGTTTAAGTTCTTGAAGGTTTTTAAGCAAATACAATTGACAACAGAATAGCTGGAGTAATTCTTTTGCTACAGAAAATAAACCATTAGTGTGAGATATGCTCCCATGTTAAGGAGTTCCATGAAAAAGATGCATTGTTCAAAATCTGCATCAGTGGTTGTGTGGGCATTTGCAAGGCCTGACAAGACAACGTATTGGAACCTTGAAGAAGGAACTTGAAGTTGTTCGGTAAAATGCATAAACAAATGTAGTTTCATGCAATACACTCATTTTTATACATGCACAAAATGATTTTATTACCGAAATCTTGGAGTTTGTTAAAGAAAATTAAATGCATGCAAAGCTAATTCCAGCGTGTGCATGAAAGAAACTGGTGTCCCCAAATTTCACCCTGAAATTTGGGACTACCCTATTTAAAAAAATTTCATACTTTTAAAATAATGGGTCGTTTTGTGTTTTTATTGCCAGAAAGTTTCTGTATTGTGTCAAGATATTCCCAAGGAGCCATATAAGCCATTTTTGACAAATACCCAGATGCCCAAAATTGTTATATTCTGTCACTGGGGTTTGCCTGCGGAAAATTTGTATTTAATTATTTTGAGCCCCGTTTGAGGCAATTTGTGCTCTGGTTTAACCTTGTTGTGATCGTACATGTCAATATTCCCATATACCAGTAGGGTTTTAACCAGAATGAATCCTGGGCTTTATTTGTGACTTCTGGCAACGTTTTGTGTTTTTGGTGTTTTCCCGTTTCGTTTTCTATGAAATTTCTTTGGATCAATTCCTTTGCTGGTTTGGTCTGATTCTTTGCCTGGAGTATTTGGAGATCACCTATGCACGTTATGCCAAAAGGAATTCGCCACCGAGGTCTGGTTCTCTCGGAAAAGACGAAGTCGTGCACAAAAACTTCTTCTTCTAGCAGCCGCATTTTTGGAAAAAGAGGGTTTGAAGTGGATCATGGGATTTTTGGAAGCAACAGGCAGGTGGGAATTTTGTACCTGCCTAGCAGGGTACTTTTTCCCATGGAAGCAACGCCACTTAAGTCACAATGGGAAAATCAGAGGCAAGCAGGCAAAAATTTCTTACCTGCCTTGCAGGGTAAAAATTCTCATTGTGAAATAAAAGAAAAATCACTTAAGGCATTGATGGGATTTTATTACCTGCCTTGCAGGGTAAATAATCCCATTATGAAAGTCAAACAACTTAAGTGGATCATGGGATTTTTGGAGCTGCGGTGCAGGGTGAATAATCCCATTGTTAATTGGCTTTTAAAAATAGAAATTGCTTATGCCAAAAAGTGTGACCCCTTTTGGGAAGGAAGGGCAGCTTTAAATGCATTAAATTAATTAATTTTCTCTCCAAATTTGGCGCCCAACTTGTGGAAAAGTCAACAAAGGGAAAGTGGATAAAAGAAATTAGAATTAGACATTCTAAAATTAAATAAATATTATTTATTTAATGCAGCCCCTTCATGTCAAAAAGTGCGCCCCTTTTGGGAGAGGAATAATACTTTTTTAAGTATTAATTGATTTAATTAATTCCTATTTTCAGTGGCTGAGGTCAAAGCATACTGTGAGGCTTAAGTTAATTGGAAGTAGAGAGCTAAAATTAAATAAATTTAATTTATTTAATGGCAGCCATGAACATGCACAAAATAGGCGCCCCATTTGAAGAGAAGAGCTTATTAATTAATTAATTAATTGCCAGGAATATGAGAGACATTAATTAATTATAGAACTATGAGGGTTATATAAGCAAACGTTGCCATAAGGATGAATTAATTAATTCAATAGCAAAGAAGTGTAGCCCAGGCAAAAAGTGCGCCCCATTTGAAGAGGAATTTTGATCAAAAGAAGTGTAATTACTGCTGGAAGCTTCAAATTTTGGCGCCTAGGTTTGAAGGAGCTTGCTTTGTGTCTGAATAATTGTCTGCATAGTGGTACAGGTGCTCAGGTGAAGTTGGTAAAATTCATGTTTGCTTTGCATGCAAATAAAACATCAAATTTTGGGGCAGCAGGCTTGATATATGCAGATTTTTATGATTAAAATCCACTTGTTCACGTTCGTTGCCATCTTTGTCTGAATTAATTGCAAGAATTCATTATAGGTGCTTTTATAAGAGAAAGGGAGCTTAAATCAATGTCCAATACATTGAACATATCCTCCGAATCTAAAGAATTATCCAGATCTGCACCGGTTGTGAAGAATTCTGGCCGAATAAAGAGGAAAAGAATTGTTCAAACAAAGATAGATACAGCCATGGCAAAGAGGAAAAGAATTGTTCGGATAGATATAGCCATATGGCAAAGAGGGATGAAAAAGAGAGCACAACAGAGTCATGCATCACTTCTAAGTTTGCAGACATTGGAGACACAGATCTAGGTCCGAAACCTCTTTCCGAATTGATTGACAGATCCAGAGCAGGAAAGACTTCCCTCATGCGTGCAGTCAAAAGCAGTGGAATCATTCGAGTTGCAAGCGTTTCCATTCACAGCACAGTTGCCAGAGTTTGTCATGGAGTGTGCTAGGTCTTACCATCCATCATCTAGATCACCCAGATGCTACAGGGAAAACAATAATCTGGTTGGATGCATAGTTCATCAATTATTGTTTGAAGATTCCGGCACGAAAGGTGGTGACTACTATTAGCATACAGGATGCCGGCAATAGATGGGAAAAGCATAGAGTTGACTGCGTGGGCATAATGAACAGTAGATACATGAAGAAGCCCAGATCTCCTTCCAAGTTCCCGAGAACTCTTCCGCGGTCTAATCTGGTACAAGAGGTGGATGATATTGCCAAATTGTTATGCAGGATAAATGGCGAAGCAAATGCTCACAACTTCCGCATATGGATGTATGCTTTCATCAGGACCATTGAAATCAACAAAGCAGATTCAATAATCAATTGGTCGGAAATCATTAGCGACAACATTGGTGAGCAGCTCGGAATGTGAGGCATACTTTCAGCTTCAAAATGACTTCCTATTTGGTATATGCAGCAGCTTCACAAGGCATCTTCTCCAAGCTGGATAGATGTGGTGTTCTTTCCAAGGACCCTATTTTTGAGTGCTACCCACGCTTACTGTACCTACGTGCAAGAAAGATTTCAAAGTGGTCAACGATGGATTCTTCTACGAATTCATTTGCAGTGGGATGGCGATCTAAAGGCCAATAGGGTGAGTAAGGAAGCGTGGGAAGCTGTGTCCAGAATTGGCAGTCTCTTCATTCAGTTTGTGGATTTCACATACCTCAGGGTCACCGGCTTTTCTGGAGAACCAGTTAAGTTGCCCAGATATCCGAATGATAGATTGGTCACCATGGAGCTGAGAAGACAACTTGTGGAGATGCACGACCTTCAGTCGAAACGGCACAAGTCTACGGGCTTCTTCCCGATCACTATGGGCCATTATAGCTGCCAGAGCATTCATAAGGCTCGAGGAATTGAAGCGGAGATGTTCTCTGAGTACGAGCAAGAGGTCTTCCTAGCACGGCTGAACTTCGATCCATTCGGAGTGGCAAGGAAGACAATCTCCTAGGAGTACGCACATGTGCCTTCATTGGAAGATTTTGGATGAAGTGTAGAAGTGAGTACGAGGTTAGAAAGAAATATTTTAGCAGGTTATCAGCACGGCAAGTGTTTGACTTTGGATTAGCACGGATACCTGTGGATCTTAAAGATGATGGGCTGTGTTACTTGACACATACCATCGGATGGGAGGAGATAGAGCTGTACTTCAGGAGAACGTAGGGGGTTGCCATACGATTGAGGAAAGGTCTGCAGCTGTTCTGGTCAATACTTCAAACTGGTTGCTTGATGAAGGGATACTGCCTTGATGAAGCATTGATGAATCAAATCACGGGAAACTTCGGCACAGGAGATTCCCTCAAGAGGAAGCACGGAGGAGAAAGTAGCAGAAGGCCTGAGAAGATTAAAGTGCACAGAAGGTCTCATTCGAAGGAGAAGATCACTTCTACGGCCATGATGATAGTTCCGGCTTCTCCAGCATCAAGTACTTCACCGACTGTTGCACCTCAGCAGGACACTGCCATTCCTCCGTTGAATCCGGCAACATTCATCTTCTCTCCTCAGCCACTCCGTTCATGCCTCTTCCTGAAGAAACGTTGAAGCTGCAGATGGCCGAATTTGAAAGAGCTTTGTCTTTGGATGACTCAGAGGATGGCAGCCACAACACTGTAGTGGTTTCAGATGGAGAGGAATCAGAGCGTGAGATAGTGGTACACTCAACAACTTCTCATTCTCCGAGAAGTAATTTCTCAGAATGGTTGACTTCGCAGTTGGTTCCAGAGGCTAGAGAAGAAATCAACTTGGAGGAACACGACTTGCAACTGCTCTTGAATCTAAGCGGGAAAGACAGAAAACCTAAAGTTGCTAAGGTAACTTCAAGGTTGATCATTGAGGAGTCAGGGCAGAAGTTCACTGAGATGTCAGTTCCGGCAGAAGGGAAGGAGGATGAGCTCATGGCAGAAGACATAACAGTAACCAGAGTACCCATAGGTCAAGCCACCACAGAAGGATTGAAGCAGGACACGCAGACATTGATAGATGCTCTATTCCTTAGGCTTGACAAAGAAAAGGCGGAGAAAGTTGAACTTCAGAAGCAGGTATCTCAGTTGTGCGAGATCATTGCCAAGGTTGCTAAATCTTCCACTTAGCCCATTTCAAAGACAAAGTAGGTGAGTGATCATCTGATGCAGGAAATGGAAGATGCAAGCAACCAGTTAAAGCTATCGACGAATGGAAAAGTCTGATCATTCGTCAAGCTTCTGTACAACTCGGAGAGGTGCCAGCCCGCCTACAGGTTATGAAAGATGCATCAGATCAGCTAAAGCAACTGGTGACAAGCATGATAGATATAACACAAATTCTTGAGAGTAACTCCGAGTACTTTGGCCGAAATAAATAAGCTGCCAAGAGAAGTGTTGATTGCAGACAGTTATACACTGATGGATCGGTTGAGAAGGGAAGCAACTTGAGTTTGCAGTATCTTCCGTTTGGAGATCTGCAGAATTATGCTGAAGAGGATGTAGGCACTTGAGAGTATGGCATCATCTTTACCAGACAATGTCATTGCTTTCACTCATGAGGAAGTGGACGGGAACGTTACTTCATACACACGGATCATTCCTAGCAGAGTGCCTAATTCCTTGGAAGGGTCTCTTCTGATGGTGCAAGAGAGAATTGATGGAGCTGTAAAGCCTTTCACGATGAATTCCATCAGCAAACTGGTGGCACTGCAATTGGATATTAAGAAGTTCGGGCCTAGCTTGGAGGAGGTAGAAGCATGTATCAGGGTGTTGAACGAAGGATTGCTGTAGTTCAGGACAAAAAGAAAGCTGTGGCTAAGACAATGGGAAGATGCTGAATTACATGTTCGACAAGTATATTCAGTATCAAAACAAAAAGAAGATATAGATGTTACAGCTGGCATGTCTTTCTTCTTCTACTTTTTCTTCTATTTTCCATGTTCCCGGATGAAATTGTAAAACTTTAAAGTTATTGGTTTTGAAACCATTACTTTAAGTTATGTGGAACAATTCTATTAGTTAAGTGACAGTTGTGTCACTTGAAGAGGAATTAGAGGAGGATGATTTCCAGATGTTATCTTTACCTTTTGTTTATGTTTCAGTTCAGTTGAGTTTCCCATTTGTACTTTCCCTTCTACATTCTATAAGTAGGAGAAGAACCTTCGGTTAAGGATCAGAATTTGTAAGCAACATTCTTGTGTTCCAGACTTTGTGCTGAAACCCTTGATAGCTATTTGAAGCAAAGGAATACAAAGGAGCAGATTTCCGAGAGAACTTTGTGTCACGGTGCATTTTGTTTCTAGCTTTTGTCTTAGATCTACTTATAAACTTTGTGTTATTTTAGATCTAGATCTAGAGTTTCCTTTGCTTATAATTTTGTGTGTTGATTGGGTTCTTCTATGTGCATGCGATCAACTCTCTATTATTAATTGGGTTGCACATCCTCCCTATTTCTTCCCTGTGTGTTATTATTTCCTTCTATAAATATTTCCTTTCTTAAAACAATGCTTTACTGCAGAGCTATACAAATATGGTTCATGAGTTGAATAGTTAAAGTAAAACCCCCCATATAGATACTAGCATATTTTTATTGACAAATCTGACACGGGAGCCTCATCGGTAAATGAGGGAGATTTATTTCATGATTTGCCTAGGTTTTCGGCAATGCAAAAATATGGCCAACAAACATTCTCGTGTAATGAACTGATCCTATGTTGAAAGCATTGCTAGGATGACTTCGAGATAGCAAAAAGGAGGGTGCAGGAATCTTTTGACAAAATACATCACAAAAATGTGGAATCATGGATTAAATTCATTTCTGGATTTGCACTTGTGCTATGAAGCTAGTTCTTCCCCCATCAGCCTCACCCAGAATGTGGTAAGGGTATAGTACCCCTTGGGTATGCCCCAGGCGTACCTGTACACCCCGGATGTATCTGTGAGGTACCCACAACAAAAAATGTTTTTAATTTATCGTAACTTTTTCAATCAAAAATCAATATAAAAACACAAAAAATATGATAAAAAACTAATTCTAACCCTAAAAAGTAACTCAAACACTAAAAGTTTACTTTGTTTTTTATATGAATACCATATGGTTAATGACAATTGTCTGTAATTTCTGATTTATTAGGCTATAATTTCTATATTTTTTATTTTTTATATATTTTTTGTACGAATGTACCCAAGGCAAAAAAATTCCGTACCAGCGTACTAAATACTTCGTTCCCCGTCTCGCACCTAAACCGACTACTTAGCACCCGTGTAATACAAATCTTATGGCACTCATGATAGATATAATTTTTCTGCAGTCAAAGTTTTATTAGACTCCCATTGCATATGCTAATTTAATGAAGAAAACCACCAAGACATCGAAAAGGAGTGAAAAGAAGAGGCATGTGAATTAAATGAGTAAATGCATCAATAAAATTTGTTCTCATGCTATTTGTATTGGTACCTTAATGACATGGATTGGAGCTTCATTACTTTGGGCTCATCCATTGTTTATTTTCAACGCTTTAGTTAGTCTTTGATCCTACAATCCTTTCACCCTAGCACTTTCTATTGCATTAGATGTATTCTTGAGTCCCATTGACCAAATTTTGGTCATTCGTGGACATTAATATAATTTCTTTATTTCTTTCTATCTTTCAGGAATTTAAACAAAACCATTTCTAAATATTCAAAAGAGAATCTTATTCTTTGAATAAGGTTTGGTTGAGATTGCTTTGAAACAACATTGCCAGTTGCAAATCAATGTTTTGAATGCCTTCTTCACATGTACAAGCAATTGGTGGGTGTGAAACTTGGCTAATATGTTCACTTCCTTTGTTTGAGCTACCTCCCAATGTAATGTGTGAGAAAGATTGCAAAATACCTTCAAACACATTAAAACACACGAGCTTAAACTATAAGGGTGTTTTCATGTCTTTCAAATATCTTCATTTCCCCCTTGTGTTCAAATGTAATATCCCTTTTAGGGCTGAAACTGAAAAACAAAGAAATAACACCAATCCCAATTGAGAGTAATCTGATTTTTACAACAGCCAACCAAAGAATATTATAAACCCTAGCAGCGAACTGTATTTGCACTTTTAGGGCATCAAACACCCTCCAAACAAGCTGAAAATGGATGTATAAATTCTCCAAAATATTATACTCAACCAATGGAATAAACACCAAGCAAAAGTACTCCAAAATATATGCAAATTATGAAGTTCTATACAGCTGTAATTAAATTAATGACAACAGAATTACAACTCACAATAATGGCTGGAAATGGAGGTTACAAGCCCCCAAAAATCTCATGAAAGTGTGAAATCAGCCTCTAAAATTATGAGGAATATGGATATCAACTCCAAATGAAGAAATGTGCCCTAGATGGCACCCAAATCCTCCAAACAATTTGCCACCCTAGGAGAGGGCCTAAAATTGGTGCTCAAACCCTAGTAGCTCTTCTCCAATCAAACTCTAGCTGAAAATCTGTAATGTCCCCTTTTCCAAGCTAGTCGGATGGAAGACCTTATGCCCATTCCTCTTCCCCGTGGGCATCAAGGAAGGAGCAAAGGAGGGGAACTTGCCATGGTTGTAAATGATGTACCTTTATAATTAATTATTATATTTACTAATCATGGCATTGGAATGGTTCGACTAGGGGGAGAAAACTTGTCAAACAAAGCAAGGGGAATTTATATTTCTTTAAAATGAAAGGAGTGAAGATGAGATCCCAGCATCTCTAGTTTCTTGTCTTGTCTATTGGGTTCGGGGTCAGGCCACAAAAACAAAACAAAACAAAATAGAAAAGAAAAGAAAAAAGTTTTATTTATATACAAACAGGTTTTACCTTGTATCTTAGTTTCTGAACCGCCTCAGATGCTGCCCGTTGAAAGGCAATGGTAACTCAATTCCATCTTGGTCAGCAAGGAAGTAAGTATCCATTCCGGTAGCTCTCTTGATCATAAAGGCTCCTTTCCAGAGTGAATAAGATTTGTTGTGCTTGCCCTTCGGTTCATGTCTCTTGTCCCACCAGAGTACCTAGCCTCCGATCTCGAACATCCTTTCTTTGGCCTTCTTGTCAAATACCTTGGGAAAGTCCTTATCAACTTCATCTTGTGGTGGCTCATCCTTTCTTCTCTTTATGGTAAATAAGTCTTTATCAACTTCCTCCGTACTAGATTTACCAGCTGCATTATTGAGGAGGAACTATCACCATATTCTTTGTTCTTCTTTAGGTACTGATCATGTTTTTCGAAAGTATCCACTAAGGAAACTAAACCCTTGGGGATTTTGTTACCTTTTGGTTGGATTATTCCACTACTCTCATCATAACCTAGATCAGTTTTTCCTGTGGTTATTTGTTGTGGTGGTGATTTACTCTCTTCAACATACAACCTACCAAAGTTGTCTTGCTCCAGACATGCAGATGTTTGTTTATTGTCATTGAAAGTCTGCCACTATTCAACATTATCATGGATTTTGGGGTGGTAGACCATCTCCACTTTATAGTTTCCTTGTCTGAATATGGACGGTGGTCTATCTCGGATTCAATAGTGCAGTTGTGACTGCCAAAGAGTCTGCCTTGGAATTCTGATTTATTGGAATGAAGTCGATAGAGAAGGTTGCAAAATCGAGTGTGGCAGAAAGCACTTTATCTCTGTAATGCTTCATCTTATCTCTTTTGACTTGATTTTTCCCTTGAACCTGCTTTACTAGAAGTTCAACATTTCCTTGGGCTTTGAGGAGTTATACTCCTCTTTTAGCTTGCTCCATTCCTAGCAACAATGCTTCATACTCCACCGTATGATTGGTGTTCTTGAACATCAACTTGTGGGAGTATGAGAATATCTCATGATTTGGAGATATTAATAGAACGCCGGCTCCTAATCCAAAAAACAACAGCCTTTAAACTCCAGTGTCCAAATTTTTCCTCTTCTTCTATTGACTTTGGCTCTGGTTGAAGTTCAGGCTCTGGAACATCTTTATCCATTTCTAAGAAGTATACACCGTGGTCAGACGCTTGAAAAAGAATCTAAGATCTAGGATCTTTAGATTTTGTAACAGTGTACTTGGACTTCTTTTCAGGCTCCATCTTCCGACTTATTCCTTTGATAGGAATATGGGCACAGACCAATCCGCCTTTACTTCCCCTCTAGCTCTTTGCGAAAGGTTTTGCTTAGCAACATCCCATAGAGACAGGAATATCTGCAGCTAAGATTGTCATCTTTAATCTTTTGTCAAGAAAAGCTCTTTAGAAGCAGTTTGTCCATCTTTGATTTGTCCGATTAAAGGGACTTGTCTCTTCATGGATTAGCATCTTTCTATGGTCTTTGTCAGGGGTAAGCCCAAGAGCATCCGAACTTTAGCTGACATGACATTGGCAAAAGCACCCGAATCTAAAATGTAGTTGCTTAACTTGAAACCATTAAGCAATAAGGAAACATAGAATGGTTCTACTCTTTCAGAATATGATGGGGTTTAACAACTGCAACGTTGTTCTGGGGAGGAGTATCCTTGGTTTAGGCAAAAGGCCTTTTGATGCAATGAATTGCCTTGGTGACTACACATACCTAACTAGCCTATTTAGTTGCTCGGAAAAACTCTCAGGTATTCGGCTTCTGACATTTGAAGTTTAGTTTTCTTGGCATGATCAATAATGTCAAAAGAAGGTATAAATTCAGATATCTGAGTTGCTTTCTGTGGTTGAAATGAAGAACTCACATTCTTATTTCTGGGAGCTAAGGAAGAAGGTAAAGGGCTGCCCCTTCTTTGTTCATCGGCTAATATCTCAGCTTGGCGAGTTTGTGATTGTGTAAATACTGCATATGCATGACCATGATCGTATTCAAGAAGCTTCTCATAGTCATGTTTAGATTTGTAGTAGTCGCCAACATGACCTACAAAATCATCATTCTTGAGTTGATCAGTGTCATCCTCATGGTCTTCTTCATTCATCTCCACGTTGTTTCTGGGAGCAGCTTCAATTGCTAATCTTTGGGAACCAGCAATGCGGTTCCGGTTGTTGAAATTCCGCAGCGAGGCGGTGTTGTTGCCACCCGAGCCATTTGAGCCATTTGTTTCTTCATCTGCGACATCTCATTTGCTAACTTTTGCAATAGTGAATCGGAAGTAGTAGCAGAGGATGAACTTTCAACTCTAGAAGTGTTGCTCTTTATCTTTCCAACCATAATGAGGTCGTCTTCAATTTCAACCGCCATGTTTTGGACTGCTAACAAGTCAAGAGGGCGTGCTCTTCATGCGATTGATAGCTTACTTCAGGAAGTAAAGCATTAATGAAGAATACCTTTTGATTCTCATCATTCAAAGAAGCAGAAGCTGGAATTTTGTAAAGTAATCTTTGGAATTTTGTAATAAAATCCCGCATGTGCTCATGTGGCTCCTTCTTCAACTGAGTGAGCTGAGTTATCAAGGTACTAGAATCTTCAGCTGGTTTGAATCTTTTCTCGGAATGCATCTTGCATTGAGTCTGGCCGGTTAGTTATGGTGCCGGAGCTAGCCGGTGAGAACCATTCTCCACCAAGTAATGCAGAGTCTCTATGAAGAGTTTTATAGATACGTCTTCATGTTTGGCGCAAAACACTCCATAGGATATAAAGAACGCAGCCAAGTGGTCATCTGGATTATGCTTTACGTCACCAAAGAATTTTGGAAAATTCTTTCTCGTCCCTTTAGGTAGATCATGCATAGGAGGAGTCAGATTGAGAGGTTCAAAGGATGCACCCCATGGAATAGGTGTTACAGGGGCAAGTGGCTGATTCTACATCATGAAAGTATAACGCCTTCTTTGAAAATAGACTTGGTGAATGTTCTATGGTAACAATGATGGGGTGAAGTGCTTTATATAACCTAAATCCTCCAATTTTAGCTCAATCTATTTTTAAAAGAACTTCATTTATTTAATAAATAAATAAATAAAACACTCGCAGACAAGGTCTGGCGAAAGGATTGAGTGAGCTTTGGCATGTGGGTATTTGTCGAATTTGGCTTTTATGACTCTCTGGAGATATCTTAGAGCAATGCAAAGAATCAGCAGCAAAACAAACACAAAATGACCCATTACATTGAAAAGAACGAATTTTTTTAAAGGGGTAGTCCCGCATTTCGGGTGAAATCTCAGGGACACCACTACACTAGCTCCAAAGGGGTAGATCATGCATATGAGGAGTCAGATTGAGAGGTTCAAAGGATGCACCCCATGGAATAGGTGTTACAGGGCAAGTGGCTGATTCTACATCATGAAAGTATAACGCCTTTTGAGAATAGACTTGGTGAATTTTCTATGGTAACAATGATGGGGTGAAGTGCTTTATATAACCTAAATCCTCCAATTTTAGCTCAATCTATTTTTAAAAGAACTTTATTTATTTAATAAATAAATAAATAAATAAAACACTTGCAGACAAGGTCTAGCGAAGGGATTGAGTGAGCTTTGGCATGTGGGTATTTGTCGAATTTGGCTTTTATGACTCTCTGGGGATATCTTAGAGCAATGCAAACAATTGCAGGCAAAACAAACACAAAATGACCCATTACATTGAAAAGAACAAATTTTTTTAAAAGGGGTAGTCCCAGATTTCAGGGTGAAATCTCGGGGACACCACTACACTAGCTCCAAATCCAAGTAAATGTCATAATGATGAATGATAATGATCCCTCTCCTCCTCGAACCTCCTTAAGTACCCTTGTTTGGTGCTAAGGATGAATTAGAAGATCAATCTTCTAACCAACCTCTTAATGAAGGGGAAGTGACTTTTAATCTTCACTTAAGAAGACTAACCTCATAAAAAGGAAAGCACATTTCTTTATCTCCATTGTAGCTCTCAAGAAGATCGACCTTAATGAAGGAGAAGATAAAAATTACTTTTTGCTTTGTTATTCACCTATCACCTAATCGAATCACTCCAAGCCATAATTAGTAATCAAATAAATAAGGAAAATACAATCACTTACAATTATGGCAATGTTCACCTCCCTTGCTTTCCTTCCTTGAAGCCCATGGAAGGTGGAATGGGCCCAAGACCTTCATAGTGACTAGTGTGGAAAATGA